>JALAZF010000047.1:8997500-10197500 GCA_022829125.1 Lathyrus tuberosus
TTAACAAGAATTCACATTGAATCTTGTTCAACTTTGAGCTAAACCTTCATCCATTCTTATTTTTGTTCATCAATTATAGTAGATCAAGGTTTTGGAGTGTAGATCTTGAAGCAATTTAAAGGAATTTTCATATTTGAAGTGGTAATTCATCTCTCACCATTGTTGAAGCTTCTTCTTCATCTTCCATAATATAGATCCTTGGTGAATTCTTGTTACTTGATCCTTTGGATCTTGTAATTGTGTTTGATTGTTGGTTTTTGCTGCTGTTTTACTCACAAATTCGTGCATAATTGAATCCTTGATCCTAAGATGTTTGAAGAAATGAGTGATCAAGGATTTGGCAATTTTCAAACTGATTTTCTGCTGTTTTTACAGTGTTAATCGATTAACCAAAACATGTACAATTAGGTTAATCGATTAATAGCTTGTTCTGCACAAAAAATTGGAAGTTTGCACTGGTTAATCGATTAACATAATTACACTGTGAGTTGGTTAATCGATTAACCAGCATCCAGAATGTGATTTTCACTTGTTTTTGGGGCTGTTTTGGTTTTTCTTCTTCCTTATTCCCCTTTCTTCTTATTCTAGCCTTAAACACATTGTTGAGATTAATTTCTCTTCAATTTCAATGGACTTTGGATATGGTTAGAGTAATTAAACATTCATTAGTTCAAATCTATCTCTAAATGAATTGTTGAATTCATTTGAGGTGCTTTGAATTAGTGATATGTTTTCACACTTAAATCTATCAATTAAAGGTGATTGAACTTGAAGATGAAAGGTTCTTGAATTTGTAATTCAATTTGACATTTCTCTTCATCTATTTCTTTTTTTATTTTGATCGATGAAAGTCTTATGGATTTTAGAATTTCTTTGTTGAATTCTTGATCAAGACTAGATCGTTACCTATTTTCTTTTCGTGCGATATTGCTTTCGGATGACGATCTACATATCGTTCATCTAGCATGCATTAGCATAAAGATCTATTGACCGACCTCATTGTAGGGTAATTACTCCGTAAATTACTCGGCGATTGCTTAACATAGCGCAACATTTGTCCCTTTTTATCCAATTCTTAATTTGAACTTTCGTGGTCTGGACCTTGATTGGTCGCGTCAACCCAATGGTGATTGATCTTTTGCATTAGGTCCATAATCTTTGAAACTTGGCGTTGTAGAGGCTTTGGTTTTACCAATCTTTTTTCAAGTTCATTAACTTTGGCCTAAGTGCATTGTTTAATCACTATAGTTCATAACACGAAACGGAATAATCGGTGAAGGCTTATGGCACTAGAGCCTTGTGCTACTAACCACTAACTTCTAACTTCTTTACTTTTCCTTCTCGCTCCCTATCTCTCTTTAATTTTTATGCTTTATGCCATTTATCATATCATGTTTATGTTTATGTCATTTTTCTTTTGTCCCCTTGGACCTTTTTATCTTGTGCTTTGTTTTTTCCTTTTGTCCATGATTGGACTAAAAAACATTAATAAAGGATTAAATCACTAAAAGACTTGTGCTCTTAATTGTTGGACTATGGCCACTATCCCTTGCTTTGGAGGACCTATACTCTTGATTATGGACCTTTGGACTTAGAATTAGGATCTTAACCTATGCTTAGGAGTTTGTGATGGAAAACCTTGGATTTTGGATACTTGGAGTCCTCTTTTGAAGACTTATTTTGAATCAAGACCAAATCAAAAAGGGAAAAATTTCTTGTGCTATGGAGCTTGTCCATGTGGTTAGATCTTTCTTATCCTTAGCTTTTATTTTGTGCACTAGGATAGTCACTTCTTCTCCACCTCTTCTTCAATTTTCAAAACCTTCTCCCTTTTTCAAAACCTTCTTGATTTCAAACTATCACCTCTTTCATAATAAAACCTTGACTTTGGTCAAGTGATTTTTAAGCTTTGTTTTCTTTAATAAATGTCAATCAATTTTTAATCCTATTTTGACCATTTCATAAAAAAACATAAAAAAATACCAAAACTCATCAAACTCCTTTTTGTGCTTTGTGCACTTTTTCTTTTAAACTTTTTCATAAGTTTAGACATGATTCGTTTCTTTAAGCGAAATTATTCGCTTGGAAATGACGACTTGTCTTTACACTTAAAATCAACCAAAACAAACAAATTTTTGTTCTTTGTACCACGAACTACGAGGTTTTGATCCTACATTGCACATCGTGGGTACGTAGGCATGAGGCGATAAGTCTCTCCAAACACAAAAAATATTAAAAATAATTCTCCTCTCATCTCCTCAATCTCTCTTTACAAGCAAACCATTTTCAGACCAAAAAGCGGTAGATATTTCAAAGGGCTCCTACAGAGTACTATAGACGTTTTGGGTGCTAACACCTTCCCATTGCGTAACCAACCCCCTTACCCATTTCTCTTTGTCTTTCTTAGCTTTTGCTTTTTTAGACTTCTTAGGATTTATTCGCTCTTTTTTCCTTTTCCTTTGTGGAATAAATAAAAGTGCGGTGGCGACTCTTGTTTTTTTAGTTAAGTTAATCAATAGCTTACACTCACGATTTTCCCCGCTACACCTGGTAGTTGACTGAAATATTGAGCGCCATGTTATGACTTTTGCCTTCTTCTGGGAATTCCTCATCACTAAACCCCAAGTTGTTGCAGGAAGTGATGTTGGAGATGATGCTGTCGAATTGTCTTATTGACACATCTTGTTCCACAAAGGCCTGCTCTAAGACTTTCTGTAGAGGTTCCCTATGAGCTTCGGACCTGAGCAAAAGAGATAGTACATAGATTTTTTAAGGAGTTTGCAATAGCTGATCAACAATATTGTATTCACTCTTCTGGATGAGCTTCAGTATCTCATCGTTGTTCTTTGAAAGGTAGGGATCACTAGACTGACCGACTGGTTGATCAGGAACTTCCATTTGAGGTTCCTTTTCTTTACTGGGTCCTCCAACTCCTCAGTTGAAGATTCGACCACTCTGTGTTACTCGACTAATGTCTGCAATATTCACGACGGAGGGTAATGGAGTTTCCTTTCCATTCTCAATTGTTGTTGCACCGTATTTGTAAGGGATAGCCTTAGTTGATTCATACGGTAATGGTCCCGACAGATAGATAACTACATGAGCCTTCTGATTCTTCTGACCATTGTAAGTAATTTCAATTAGTTCCTGGTTAGGAACTTTCGATTCGTCAATTAAAGGGATGATGGTAAAAACATCTTTGGTTCTCTTATGATCAGAGATTACGATAACATCTTTGATTTGATCAGCGAAATAGTCTGGCATTGAATTGATTGACCCAGAAATTGGGCACGGTTGAATCTCTTTGAAGTCCAAATGACTCTGAAGGGTTGCTCGCACGAGGTAACATCCTTGATTATCTTCAGATCAAACTCTACAGCATTCATAGTTGTGTGGTGGCACCTGGCCACGTCCGCTCTGTATGAAGTGTAACCTCACTAGATCTATTTCCATTGATCGGACATCCTGACTTTGATGCCTAGTAGGGTTCCCATTAATCATACTGACTTGTTGTGCGTCTTCGTCTAAATAGATCGGAAGCCACCAGTGGTTTAACAAGTGTTGCAAAGTTCTTTGAACGAGAGCACATCCTTGGTCGCTCTCACGACATCCCTTGCAGTTCTGAAAATTATGCGAAGTCAGAAAACCGAGCTGGACCTGCTTAGCATGTAACTTCACCAAGCTGGTATTCATCAAGCGAATATCAAAGATTTGAATCATATTCACTTGGAGGGCCTCTTGTACAAAAGAGCATCCCTGATTGTTTACCGAGCATGTCAGACAGGAATCGTAATCGTGCCGTGGTAGATTATGATGTTGGCTTTGCCTTGAGTGTATTGTCACCAAGTTGACATTCATCACACGGATGTCGTGGTTTTGAATGATGTTGGAATTTGTATAAGTTATGTTGACCCCACGAATTCGGTGATCTTGGATCCATCCGAGATCCAACTGTTCCTGTAGAGCTTATTTCACCACAGAACATCCTTGATTGTATTTAGAGCAGATATCACACTGGTGATAGTTATGAGACGGTACATGCCCATACCCGCTCTGTCTGCGATGCATTTTGACCAGGTTGGCCCTCAATAAGAGTACATCAGGAATTTGCTAGTTGTGGTTAGACTCTCCCTCTATCAAATTTACTGCAGCATTCTCGTGTCGAGGCAACGGGTTTGTCTGAACATTTGGATTTGTCTCCTTGAAGGATAAGACCCCGCTCCTAACAAGCTTTTGCATATCAGATTTGAAGCTGAGACAGTTTTCTATGTTATGCTCTGGTCCTCCTTGATGGTAAGGGCAAGTCTGATCCATTTTGAACCAAAAAGGTGGATTCTCCAGTACTGCAAGAGGAGACCTGGTTTGGACGTGCCCTTTGGCCAGTAGTAGTGGAAACAGTTCTGCGTACAACATTGGTATAGGGTCGAACCCTGGTGGTCGTGTTGTACGGTTGTTGTTGTATTGATGACGAGCCTGCTGAAGAGGCTGTTGTGTCCTTTGCTGATATTGTTGTTGATTCAGTTGGCTCTGAGCAACTTGAGGTTGATACATTTGAACAGGCGGAGGGTTGATAGTAGGAGTTACAGCTGCTACTGGTTGGTACCGTTGCCTTTGCTTTCCGAGAGAGATATTGCCAATATCCTGCTTTTTTTCTTAGGGAGAGCACTACCGTATCTTTTAGTACTGCTTGATGATCCAGCGTCCTTTACTAAACGTCCTTCTCGGACTGCCTCCTCAAGACGAACTCCCATGCCTACCATCTCAGTAAAGTCACTGGGCGCACTGGCGACCATTCTGTCGTAGTAAAATGAGCTCAGGGTTTTCAAAAAGATCTTTGACATCTCTTTTTCCTCAAGAGGTGGACAAATCTGGGCGGCAATCTCTCGCCATCTTCCGAGCGTACATCACTAGATGGCTTTGTGGGCAAGAGTTACCCTTGTACTTTTCAAATTCGAGCACTTTGAATTTGTGCGGAACTTTCACATTGGGGACCAAACAAAGGTCTGCGGCGTCCTTTTCGAATAGATCCTGACCGCCAATAGCTTGCAGTTCTTTCTGCATCTCCAAGAACTATTCTTGAAATTCCCTCATTCTGCTGTCCATACTTTCGTTCCTGCCAGAAGGTATCTGTGGAATCTGTCCTTCTGGGACAGTGTGTACCACGGGTGGTGGTACAATCATTACAGCAGTTACTCTGGGTGCCTCCCGAAGTTTGTAACCTTCAGGAGTTGTTGTCATGCCCCTGGTATCTTCGTTTTCCCGAAGTTTGTAACCTTCAGGCCCAGTGGCTCCTGCTGCAGTTTTCGGATCTTCAGTGATCGGAGAAATATATCCTTCTGGGATATAGTTGAGTGGCATGCCCCAGGGATGATCTTTAGGCATGGTATATCGAGGATCATACTTTTCCACTATGGGCGTCGATGTGATCTCTGAGATCACAGTTCTTTGTTGTTCTATCTGGGCTGCTGCCAGAGCTTGCATGTCATTGTGAAGCTTTCTCAAATCCTCTTTCAGAGCGTCGAGTTCTTCTCTCAACTCTCTGTTCTCTTCCTCGAGATTATCTATTTTCTTTTGTTGACTGGCCCGAGTATTATACGAATGAGAAGTTTGACTCTAGAATCGAGACACAAATGTGAGATTCGTAGGTAAGAAGAATGCGTTATATGAGAATGATGAATGATATGCAATGATATATTAATTAATTTTTCTTTTTGTTTAATCAAAATAAACTTCGACAATTGGATTACAAATATTAAACAATGGGGAAAATCCCGTTTTATTGAATTCAAAGATTGCAGAATAGAAATACAGTAATTTACATAGTGCTGTAAAAGGAAATGTCTAAGCTAATGGATCCTGAGTCCTCTCTGAGGAGGGCTCAGGTGCTGGTTCTGGTATTTTCCTTTTCTTTGACCGGGGCTCTTGAGCCGTTGTCGGGTTGCCATTCCTTTGCCAAGCGAAAGGAGCGAGCAGATTCCTTTGGTCTTCTTGATTTTCTACAGCATGTTGCTCTAAAATCTCGATCAGAGCATCTTTTTCTTTTAACAGTTGCTGTATTTTCATACACTCCACATTGAGAATATGGTACTTGTTCTACCAAGACTTCTTCTCCTGTTGAACTCTGTTGAGAGTAACCTAAAGTTTTTCTGTATCTGACATAAAATAAAGGACAAACTCCTTTAACGGAAGAACTTCTTGACAAGGGTAAGGCATCCTCAGTTTGAGAGCTCTAGTTTATGCCCAGAGGAGATAAGGTTCCACAGAGACACAATCTGGTTTTCCTAAAGACTCTCTTCCTTTTCTATGAACATGTTTCCAGGCATGCACTATTTCCATCTTTAGTGCTCTGTCATTTTCTCCTTCCTTGAAGAAAAGACCTTCCAGATGAGCATTACATGGGACATGCCTCATCGGGTATCCGAATTGACGACGAACTAAAACTTGATGATAGTTGATTCCTCCTTTAATTCCTATGAGGGGTACATTAGGGAAATTTCCACAACGGTCAATGATTCTGATCCCGTCATAGATTCGATTGTACCAATCGATGTCAGAGTTGGTAAGAGACATGATTCTCTGCGACCAATGTAAAGAATTCTTAGGATCCCAAAATGCAGCAGACTTAGGCAAGTGGGAAATGAACCATTTGTACAGCAGGGGTACACAGCAGGTGATCATTCCTCTGCTGTATAAATTCTTTAAGTGTACAGAATGATAAGCATCTGCGAGCAAGGTCGGTACAGGGTTTCCAATCAGAAATATCTTAATGGCATTGATATCTACGAAGTTATCGATGTTGGGAAACAAAAATAACCCGTAGGTGAGCAAAACAAAGACGCTCTCGAAAGAAGTCACGTTCCCTATACTAGCAAAGTACAGAGCCTTCTTTATTAGAAACTTGGCTGGTAAACCTTGGATTCCACCCTTAGTGGTCATGTGAGTCCTGACTTCTGACTCGTCCAAATAAATTGCTCTTGCAATGGTTTGATCCTTTGGAATTTCTTCCAGTCCAGAAAAGGGAGCTTGGTCAGTGATGGGTAAATCAGTCAAGTGAGAGTACTCCTCTAGTGTTAGTGCGAGCTGATAATCCGGGAATGTGAAACAGTGATAGACCAGATCATAAAACTGAATGAGCTTAGCTAGTATTCCTTCAATTACATGGACCCTTAACAGAGACAGCAGTCCTCCGTACTTAGCTCTGAAAGCATCAGGGTTGGTGATCATCCTCGCCAATCCTCTTAAATCCTCTAATTTTGGAACCTTGAAGGTGTACTTGTGTGTCTTCCTTCTACCGAAATCCATAACACAATCTCCTTTCTCTGATATTTGCAATCATTGTCTTAGTTTAATTTGAAAAGGGAAAGAGTAGAAGAGAAGATTTTTCTTTGTTTAAAGTTTTTTAATGAGATGAATGCATGAATGCAGCACACAAAAACATATAAAAAACATGGGGTCAAAGGTTCGGTGTCATGAAGCCATGGCTCTACGCATCCCCAAAGGTTATACTGGTGATTTTTTGTATCTGTCCTCATAATCATTGACCCCTCTTGGGATAACAACAGCAAGCTGGTTCACCCGAGGGAGCTGCAGTATCTTAGAGTAATCTCAAATGAGGGTAGTATCGCGTGACAACTATTTTCGATAGCTTCTGTACTACAAAATAGTAATAGTATTCAGTCTACTAAAATCCTCAGCTTCTCAGATAACCCAATCGAACAATCTGCTTTCAACAACCGAAGTCGTATATGCATTGAATCCGCAATGGGCATCTCCACTGATTCGATGGTCGAATGGGACCTCTTATTTGGGAGTCACTCCCTGTAAGATTACCCGTCTAGTTCCATCACTTATCTTAGGTGTATACTCAATCTTTCCATATGCGACATCACTCGCATTCCCATTAGCAGAAAAATAAACACGGATATCAAGTAGGAAAAGCGATATATATATTAATCCTAAAACTAACATCCTAGACCTCTTAAGAGCCAGTCTATAAGCCTATACAAACAAAATGACTCCCCAGTAGAGTCGCCATTTTACTGTAGCGAGCGATTTTTTTCGGTGACGCGACCACCTTATCGCTGAAGTTTGGGTTTTCCTCCTCGAGGAGAAAGGGTACTACTTTCTAATTTTTTATTTATCCCGTGAAGCTGGAAGGAAAGGGAAGCTATCTAAAACTAACCTTGCACACGAATGTTTAACTGAACAAACGCTTTTAAAGAGATTGGGGGGTCCGGGGTCAGGTTATACAATGGGTAGTTGTCAATTACCCATCCTATATGTGGTTATCCACAGGATGTTAGTTTTAGGTCTCGCTTTGTAATTGATAATGCTTATCTGCTGATGGGTTGGGAAAGTTTTTTTTGGGAAGTATGAGTGAGTGGGTGAGTTTTTGTTGATGTTCGGGTTACTCCCGATGTTTTTTGTAAGGTACTAGACCTAAGTTTTGATTGATGTGTGAAGGTACTGGACCTAGAGTTTTTGAATAGTATGCTCGCTAAGATTTAGCAATCTTATGCCTACGTATTCCCATTTAGAGAAACAGGGAAATCAGAGCAATCGTAGTTCCTCCTATTCTAAGGGAGGAAAAAGATGTTTTGGTGTCTTGTTCAAAGCCCAAGATTGAAGCTAAAAGGGGTATTTGTGTCTTGTTCAAAGCCCAAGATTGAAGCTAAAAGGGTATTGAGAGGGAATTTGTCATCTCTAAAGAGAGATTATTGACTTTTGTGTGCCTTGATCAAAGCACAAGTTTGATGCTAAAAGGTTAATTGACTCGGCTAGGGGATTTCTATATACAAAGCCTAAGAGGAGGCTAGGAGTTGAATCAACAAGAGAGTGCTTATGTGTCTTGTATAAAGCCCAAGATTGAAGCTAAAAAGAGACTGACTCTTTGGGGATATCATTATACAAAGCCTCAGAGGAGGCTAGAAGTTTG
The DNA here is from genome assembly GCA_022829125.1 of Lathyrus tuberosus. Lineage (NCBI taxonomy): Eukaryota > Viridiplantae > Streptophyta > Magnoliopsida > Fabales > Fabaceae > Lathyrus > Lathyrus tuberosus. Next base: position 9,006,436 of record JALAZF010000047.1, read on the forward strand.
ACTCTGCGGGAGAATGTTATATGTCTTGTACAACACCCAAGATTGAGGCTAAAAGGGATTTTTACTCCGCTGGGGAGGGTTTGTATGTGTCTTGTACAAAGCCCAAGATTGAGGCTGAAATGGGAAATTTAACGGACTCTGGTGAGGATATTTTTGCTTGTCTTGTACAAAGCCCAAGATTGAGGCTAAAATGAGTTTGACTCTTCTTGGGGAAAATTATTCCTCAAAGCCTAAAGGAAGACTGGGAGGAAATGACTCTGCTAGGGAAGATATCTGTCCCAAGCTCAAGAGAGGGAAATTTATGTCTTGTACAAAGCCCAAGATTGAGGCTAAAGGGTTCTGACTCAACAAGAGAGTGTTTTTATCTGTCCTGTTTCAAAACCAGGATTGTGGCTGAACAAGCTGGAGAACTTGAGAGGAGGCTAGCTCCTACTAGGGGGGATCTTTTTACCAAGCTTTGGATAAAGATCGACTCAACAAGAGAGTATTTTTATCTTTCTTGTACAAAGCCCAAGATTGAGGCTAAAAGGGTTGACTCAACAAGAGAGTGCTGAAAGGTGATTGACTCAACAAGAGAGTCTGAAAGGTGATAGAATCAACAAGAGAGTCTTTTATACTCAACAAGAGAGTGATTTACTGTCTCGTACGAAGCCCGAGATTGAGGCTAAAAGGGTGTTGACTCAACAAGAGAGTCTAAAAAGGTAAGCTCTGTTGGGGAGAATCATTTGTACAAAGCCCAAGAGGAGGCTAACTGTGTTGAGGAAAGATCATTATACAAAGCCTAAGAGGAGGCTAACTTTCCGCCGGGGATGATTGAGATCCCGAGGCCGGTCCAAGTGGGGAGTCAACTCTTGCTGAGGATTACAGAAGAGCTGAGGTATCAGATCCCTTGAGGTTTTGATTTGGGATAAACTGACCCTGGTTGGGGAACTCTCATGAGAGATACTGGGTTTCTGCTGGAGATTGATCCAGAGTGACCGAGGTTTTTTCCTATAGTTGTAAGGAACTTGAGAATGTCTTTGAGACTCAAGGGGATTAGACTGTCCAAGTCTACTGGCGTGGAAGAGTTTTATCTTTTGTATGATGCCTCCCAGAGGAGGCAAAGGCATTAAGGGATGAGAACAACCCGAAAGTGGCCTGAGGTTTGACACTGGAAAGACGGCTCTAGCAAAGGATGACTAAGTTCTGTCTTATACCTTTAAGAGGTCGTCAGGATCCTTGTATTAAGCCCAAGAGAAGACACGAGAACTTCTAAGAAGCCGAAGGGTCCTTGTACAAAGCCCAAGAGGAGGCGGGGATGATTTTAGGAAGCCAGTGGGTCCCAAACAAAGAAAAGTTCAAGAAATGCTATTCACAGAGAATAGATCACTTAGTGAAAGTTCTGAGGTTTGAAGAAACTTAAGAGATGTTATTCACAGAGAATAGATCAACTCCGGGGAGTAGAATTTCTTTGACAATTTCTAGGGGTGACAGTCTGAGAAAAGGTTCACCGAGAATACTGCCTTTCTCTTTGTTCCATATTGTTTAACCCCAAGAGAAGGGAAGACTGTATCTGGAAATCCTATGGGGGATCTAGTTTTGTTTGTATTTAAGAGTGACCAACAGGGCTTTACCTAGTTCTAGACCTAGTTGCCGGTGAAAACTCTAAATAACTATACTAGTATATATACAGTTGATATATGACAAGTATTTAAAGGAGGTATGAAAGAAGACTAACCATGCACAGCTTCCCACAATACAGTTATATATATCTGATGTGTATTTAAAAGAATGAAAGAAGACTAACCATGTGTCGCTTCCCACAATACAATTATATATATTAAAGCAAGTAAATGAAAGCGGATAAAACTTACAGGTGAGCAAGCTTCCATGCTGTATTGTTAGTTGTTCAAAGAAATTAAAGAAAGTTTTGATAACAACTGTATATTTAAATCTAAATCAAAAGGAAGTTGTTTTGAAAAGATTGTTGGGGCTTATACTCAAGGAGAGGCCCAAAGTTTTAACAGCGATCACACTGTTGCTTTGAATATCGTATCGGGACTTATACAACGACTGAGGCCCAAAAAGGTTTATGTACAACAAGGGTTGGGTCTTACAACTCAAGGAGAATCCCAAAGATTATTTAAAGAAAAGAAATGGGACTTACAACACAAGGGTAGGCCCAAATGGTTTTCATTTTGAAATGGCGATCGCGCCGAGATTTTTTAACACAGTGGGACTTATACAATGTCCGAGGCCCAAAAAGGTTTTGGTTAAAAAAGGGATTGGGTATTATACTCTATTAGAGGCCCAAAAGGTTTGAAAATGAATAAAGATGGGTCTTATAGCTCAAGGAGAAGCCCAGGGATTCTGTTTAAAAAGGCGATGATCGCGCCGAACTTTTGAGAATATACAGAGGGACTTATACAATATGTGAGGCCCAAAATTGTTTATTTACAAAGAGATGGGACTTACACTCTATCAAGAGGCCCAAAAGTGTTTTGAAAAATAAAGATGGGACTTATAACACGAGGGGAGGCCCAAAGAGTTATTTGTTTGAAACTTGCGATCGCGCCGAGGTTTGAAAACACAGTGGGTCTTATACGATGACCGAGGCCAAAATTATTTTAGTTTTCAAAAGGGGTTGGGTCTTACACTCTATTATAGAGGCCCAAAAGTGTTTGAAAAAGGTTGGTGAGGGTGGAATTAATCAAAACCCTAATTTTGTCTAAAATGGAATTAATTTTGTTTAAAAATTAATAAAAATTATTGAAAACATGTGAGAAATGAGTTGTGATTTTCGATCAATGTCTCAAAAATCATGTTTTTATCCATAAAATGATTATGAACCATTCAAGTTTGGAAAATCAAGAAGGAAAAAATATTTTAAATGTTAAAAAACAAATAAAAATTAATTCTTTGCAAAAATATCTAGTATATGAAATAAATAATATTTTTGGGAATTTTAGGTAAAATAAAATATTTTAACATTTTTGTGAATTATTAAAAAAAGAATCAACTCAAAATCATTAAAATTCAGAGATAAATTAATTTTTGAATCAATTAAATAAAATCACAAAATTCAAATATTTGAATATTTGAAAAAGGGCGCCAAGAACATCTTGGTTTTGCCCGCGTGCTCTGTTTTGCCCAGATTTACATTTTCTCATCAATCTCACTGAATACTTGATGAAATCACACAATCCACATATCAATCTGCTCGTTTTCAACTCACGATCATGTCTATGGTCTTTAATTTCATTAATTTTAAGCATGGAATAAGAAATCAAAGAGAAACCTCAAGAACCCTAATTTCTGTATGAAGGTTCAGAAATTCCATACACGATTCATACAAAGCAATTGATTGAGGGTAAACACTCTATACATGATTATGAACATATGGCAAAATTATTGTGCGACGAAATATACATGAATTATGAGATGACCAAGTTGAGGCTTACCTCTTGCAGCTGGTGATCGTGTTTTGAGTTGGAGGTGTTACAAGCTAGTTCCAATGATCTGAACAGCTTCCCTAGGTGCCAAGTGATGTGTCTGAATGCTTGGAATGGTTTGAAACAAGCTGGAACTTGGGATGGTACCTCAACTGCAAATCTGTCAAAGGTTTGTGCAGATGGCTGGTGATTTTGTGAAATTGGTGTTCCAGAAGTTATGTAAGAGTTTGGATCACTTCTATGTGTTATATGTGAGGTGTGTGAACCATTGGTTTGGTTGGAATTGCTCTCAAACTCAAAACCCAATAATGACTTGCTTTAGAAGGCAAAATTGGAGTGAAAGAGGTGATTTTGAGGAAAGCATTAGTTTGGGTGCTTTGGTGTACTCAAACTGATCACAATTGAGCTCTATTTATAGTAGAGCAAGTTTGTTTTGCAAGGAATAGGGAATGGCAACTGGTACAGGTCTGTGACCAATTGTGACAAATGGAATCTCAAGTCTCCTCTAGCCATTACTCGAGGTTAGAGCACATGCTTATGGTTCTTTGATTCAAGGATAAGGCTTGACTGAAGTGTTCTTTTTTGCTATGATACATGCCACCTCTAAGCATCCATTAAATGTTCCAAAACAAAATTGGAGTCTTGGCCTCTTTTAGGCTTTTTAGGTTTGACATGCTACTTGTGGAATCTTAGACTTAGGAGGCTGATGCATCAGTGCTTGTCCCTTGGTTATTCCCCCTTGAGGTGTGCAGATGGATAAGCATGCTTGGAATTGCACAATTTGAGCAATTCGAGCCCTAATGCACTAATCTGCCTTGCCAAGACAGTTCGCAGCAGGGCATGTTGCAACTACTAGCTCAGGTGGAGTTTGATGGAGTTCTTGGACAATTTGGAAAGCCATCATGTGACACAACACATGTGTGATCATAGTTTGTCTTGAAACTTCATGTTTTCAGCCATTTTGATCACTTCATAACTAAAAATCCATGAAGAATTGGAATGAGGTGTAGTTGACACTTTTAAAGTATGCCAGGAGAGCTACAAATCCATCTTTGGACCATCCAAAATGGTTGCTTGGATCTCAAGTTATGATCCTTGGAAGTTGGTACCCTAGCCACTTTGTTCCATAACTTAGAAAAATTCTAAGTTTTTTATGGTTACCCCTTTTACAAGTTATCCCCCTTTCTTTGATTTTTCTTGATGAATGATGATTCAAATCACATATTAACATTGTTTTAGGGTTAAGGAACCATAATTGTGAAAAATTCCAAAAAGTCAAACTTGATTTTGTGCACAGTTGACTTTTTATCGGATGAAATCCAAACTGTGCGATCCTTGGTGAAATCAAGTCCTTGACCTAAATCAAACTTAATGGATATGTTCCATAGGTGTTGTAGGGTTTATTGAATCATGTCCCAAGGTTTGGGAGCATGTCTTTGTCAAAAGTCAAAGGTACAATTGACTTTTTCCTCGAAACCCTAATTGTGGTCCAGATGAAAATGAAACTTGTGAGCCAAGTTTCTTGGATCAATCCATTGTTGCAAATGGATCAATGTAGTGTGTTAGAGACCCTCAAATTATGCCTTAAGGTCTTGGCTCATGTTTTGTCCCAAAAGTCAACTTAGGGGTGAATTAGGTCAAGAAATCCTAATTCCCGATTTATGGTGGATGCATCCCCTGAGGTAAAATTGACTTGATGATTGGGTCCATGAGGTCCCTTGGAGTATCTTGAGTTATATTTTGAAGCACTGGCTCATGCCCAGATGAATATTTTCATCTAGAGGCCTCTGTCGACCAAAACCCTAATTTGGTGACACTGGCGATCTTGAGGCTTAATCTACTTGGAGTGTTGCACTTCTGTGCCTGATTCTTGATGTGGGAGTTCTCTTGATCCGTTTTGGATGTTTGAGAGACTAGACAAGTTAAAGATCATGTCATTTCTTGATTGATCCCTTGTCTAAGTGCCCTGAGAGGGCTTAAAACCCTAATGCGTGATTGCAGGGAATGCTCAACAATTCTTGAGGAGATTGATGAGGCATAAAGGTACATCCATATTGTGATGATGATTTGCACAATGATGGGAAATCTTAGTGGTCAAAATTTGGGGTATAACAGTCAGAACCTACATAGGGTGTCAGGTGTGTCTCGTCCAGTTGGAGGGTGGAGAATAGCTGAGAATACATGATGTCGACCGAGCTTCCTTGGACGACTAGGATCCGACGAATGTCAAAGTTGGCCCTTTGTGCCCTTACGAGCAGCGGGATGCTTGAGTTGGGAGCCCCGCTGAGGATTTCCTGATGGTAGAATGTGATGGGGATCGATTCTCCCCAGACTTTATCAAGCGTGGAACTTCGGTTCGAGCTCGTGTTGATTAAGTGCTCCCTCTTGACGGAGCCCATAGTAACCTTGTTGAAGCCCCCTCTGGAGATGACCATGGTGGAGGGGAAGGTTTCCCATGGGCTGTGGGCGGCGAAGTAGGGAGGGACGTTGAGCTCCTCGGGGATGTAGAAGTCTCCAGGCCTCGAGATGCTCATGGCGACCTGAAGGCTGGCCTTTTCCGAGGAAGACACCTCCTCCTCGACCTTCTTGGACTCCTGGGTGTCTTGCCAGGGAACATCTTTCTTCTTGGTGAATTGTTTCGGGTGCCTGTCCCTGATTAGTATCTCAATGGCATCCTTCAAATGGATGCAGACGTCGGTCATATGGTCGTGGCTCTTATGGAAGCGACAATACTTTGACTTGTCCGTATTTGGCTTGGACAGTATCTATTTAGGGAATTGTACCCCTGCTTTCCAGAATTTTGAGTTGGCACACTCAGAGAGGATCTTCTCTCAAGAGACGGTCAGAGGAGTATATTCATGGAAACTTCCAAAAGGCCCTTTGTTATCCCGGGACTCCCGGGGGAGGTCCTCGCGTCTTCTCTCTCCCCAAAGAGATATCGAGGGTCATCATGCTTGGAGGACCTGAAACTCTCTTGGTGCCTTGAGTCCCAGGCGGGGGTAGCAGTTTCTTTCTCCTCGTACTGTATGTACGCTTGCCCATTGAGGAGGAATGCGTCCAGGGTTGCTGGAGTCTCAATGCCAAGTGCTTTGGAAAATTCTGTGCGGGGACGAAGTCCTCGCTCGTGCAAGAACTTCTTCATATCATCGGTTGTGGAGATCTGGACAACTTCTTTATTGAACCTTTTGATATAGGCTCGAAGAGGTTCATCTTTCCCTTGAATGATGGCCTCAAGGGAAGCTTCGGTCTTTGGGTGACGACGGGAGGCCGTGAAGTGTCTGGACAACATTCTCCCCAACTGTCTCCAAGATGTAATGGATTCGTCGGGGAGTTTCTTATACCAAGTCATCGCTCCCTTCCTCAGCATGGTAGGGAACAATCTACATTTGATGGCGCCCCAGACGCCATGATAGTTGAGTAATGCATCGATATTATTGATGTGCTCGTCAGGATCTATAGTGTCATCGTAAGTGCCCAGAGATGGTGGTTTCTCTAGCCCCTTAGGCAAGCGCATGACCATGATTTCCTGGAACAATGGGCCGAGAGGCTCGTCGTCGCTGCTGCTGCTGGTGGATTACAACAGGGAGCGGGTACCTCATCTGTATGTTGGACGATGGTCCTGACGGGGAGATGAGGTTCGTGCTCGGCCCTTGGATCTGGGCGGAGGCAAATACTGAGATTCTGCCCCCAGGTCCCTTCTGGTCCTCTGTGCCCCCGGGGAGTACTAGCTCCGGGGGGAGATGTGGTCGCGTTTTCTAATTGCCTGGGACTCTGGCTCTGGTGGTGCCCGACGCTCTCTTTCACGTCGGGGAGGTGGACTACGAGATCTCTGGCGCTCTTTCCTCGGCGGAGGGGATCTTGGCTGGTTGGATTCTTCTAGGTCTCCAATCCTTGTGTTCTGTTGGAGGATTAGGAGGTTGGTCTTGTTGAGGGCCTCAAGGAGGGCCGCCATGGCCGGGTCGACGTTGGGTGGAACCGAGACAGGCTGATGGTCCTGAAAGGGCTGGTCCTCAACATGGTTAGCTGGAATAGGGAAGGGAGACATGGTGGCTCCATTTTTATGATGACGGACGTCGTTCCCAAGAGAGGGGGTTGCTTTGTCAGTATCAGTCTTGCTGACGGGGAGGAAAGCAGAGTTACAAGCATCGTGGACATGATCTTGGCTGGCCATGATCGGAATCTTAGAATAATTGGGTTGGTCTTGAATCTACGATGGGAGAAAGACGGGGATAACCGAGTTTCCCACAGACAGCGCCACTGATCTTACCGGCTAATCAGTACCTGCAAGGCACTCTAATGCTAAAGTAAGAATCGGGAGAAGAGAAGCAAGTACAAAGTATGTGTATTTTAGGATGATTATCAAATACCTGACCCTCTCAAATGAGAGAGTTTTTATAATTCCCCCATCGCTTGGCCATTGGTCCCTATTTTCGGGGCAAGATAATTGTTCCCCAAAGAATACGTGACTGCCAGAAACTAGCCGTTGGGACCGACAGAGGTGCCGGAAACTAGTCGTTGCCACGGGCAGAGGGGCAGTTGCGGGCACGGGCATCGTGACTGTTTCTGGATGGTGGAACCGTGCGTGACGGACAGGAAATTCCGAGGAGGAGTAGCTGACCCTGGGGGTCAATCGACCAGTCTCCTCGGTCGAGGGTCAGAAAGGTAAATGATGCCCTAAATTAGCTGGACTTAGGCAATTTGGTCGTTCTGGGAGCAGAAGTGGATTGGGCAATGCCTAGCCAGTGGGCCAGTCTGGAACAATAACATATGTTTTATTTAATGAGACGAAAAATTTTGTGTACCCAATATCTTGAATCTCTTCATTGTAAAAGATTTGTTCACACCAATTAAGTTGGGTTCCAATGTGAAATGAGGTAGGGATATGAGCTAATCGATATATAGGTCGTGTACATTTATGAGATTCATAGCTAAGAGGATAGATAATTGTGTATCATCGTCATGTTGCTGCAACATCAAATACTTCTACATGAATACAACATGTAAGAAGTTTAGCTCCATAATAACAAATGGCGTTAAGTAGAGTTGTGCTTGCGGTTTCATAGTAAACAATGAAAAAATCATAAAAAATTTTATGCTTTATGATTCAACTAGTAACAAACTCGTGCCTACACATAGGGACAGTTTGATGACCTAATATGTCTGTGATCGCGCTGTTGTTTGTCAAATTATAAGAAATAAAAGAAATTGAATCACACCAAACTTTAAACATACCAAACATAATAATATATCATACTTATACGTACATAATAAAGTATGGCCATTTTTTCACAATCCAAGACAACCAAATAGTCAAATAGTTTAAACACCATCACAAAACCCAAAGATTACAACATTTAAAAGAAACTTAAATAAGTCATAATAATGTTTGAAACAACTACTCCTTAAACCAAACAAAAATACTTATAATAGCAACAATCAATTCCTCCTCAAACTAACATATAAGTATTTAGAAAATTTATGGATCTTGAATGCCAAAATATCGTCATTACGAATCTTCTTTGTTTTGGTGCACTCATACCAACCCCGCCCAAGCTTCTTTGCATGGTTCCTTTTTGTTGTATGAATGAAGTAGACGTAAAAAAATTTTAGATTCAAGATCAATCAATTTGATCTTCTTCAACCTAGACCTAATACAATATTTTGTACTGTTTCTGGGAAAGTGTTGGAAAAAATTTAAACATAGCATTGAGTTATTAGTAAAGTGCTTGGAAAACAATATTCTTAATCAAGTAGGACAAGAATTGAATTAGTCTTACCAAAACATTTTTTGATTTTTTTTTGGAATTAGTTATCCTTCTCTCTCAAGCATATTGATTGTTGCATGAAATCAAACCAGAAAGAGATGCATTCTTTGTTGTAACATGACTGACCTTCATGTTGTCACCATTTCCCTTATTAAGACGTTCATTAGTCTTCGACCCTTCAAAATTTTTGGCTTCAACTAAAGTTTCAGTAGTTGTTCCCCTGTCAGATTATTTGTGTCTAGAAGTGTGACTACAAGATCTGTCTTGATGGCCAGGTTCATGAACAACCTTCATATGATTTTGGTTGTTAAACTGGTAAAGATATTTGTGTCTCAGTTTGTTTTTTACATAATTTTCGCAAAACTTGTCAACATCTGATATGGTTTTCATCACAGAGTCCCATTCTTCATCAGATGATCTTGAAACAGTAATATAACAATGTCAAATATCAATAAGTCCAAACATTTAGGTATTCAGAAACTATCAACAAATTCTAAAAACTCATCTTATGAATGCAATTGTATGAAAACCCAAAGAATACTAATACCAATATAAGTTCTAGAACTTTTATTCTTTTATTAGATTTTTTGCTAAGCATTTCATAGTCGATTACGAACACTAATATGTTATAATCACAAAACTATAGAAAAACTTGAAATCACATTTCTATTTGTGGTAACAGTGATATAAATAACATCATTTCTATATTCATAAAACATTACAAAATGAAGAATACAAAATTTATAAATGGTAAAAATATTTGAAAGCTCCTAATGTTTGACAAATTTTTTGTAAAACCTAACGTTAAAGAAATAACTGCAGAAGTCAAAGATGTTGAAGAAGATGTCCTGACATCCTGATTATTACTTCAGAAGGTTTAATTCAGTAACAAATCTGTTCAAGATTTGTTTTTCTCCTAAATACTGGATCAAAGACAGAGATAGAAAGCCCAAGACAGAAGACTATATATATGAAGACTTAGACCTAGGGTTAGCGTGTGCCTGATGTAACTTTGTAACCTAGTTCCTTTGTGTTGAATAAGGGTTTAGGGTTTGAGAGTCGTTGGCTCTCTTAGGAGTTGTAAGTCTCCACTTTGTATTATGGGATGCAGGGTGGAAGGCATAAGTACAGGGACACAACCAGAAACCTGTAGGTAATGGTTGTTGGATTGTTCCTGGACGAAGCTTTGAAGCAAGTCCAAGATAACTAGTAGGTCAAGAAACCACGACAGTTCTGAATTTACAGATGACGGAGATAACACAAATTGTGATTAGGGTGTGAGTGGGGTATCTCATATCAGGGTTATAAATCATTGAGTTTAGCCTTGGTAAAGATGTTCATGGGGTAGATGTTAGGAATAAAGTTGTAAACGTGGGAGTTTAACTTTGTAACAGTCTACAGTTAGTGAAATCTTCATCCTGGATTGGTATCCCCCAGATGTAGGTGAATTGCACCGAACTGGGTTAACAATTACTGTGTTATTTACATTCTTCACACTACTGTCTTGTTATATGTGTTCTTGGCTGACATGTTGGATCAGATGTCGTAACATCTGAGAGTGTGCAGTTCTTATTTTCAAGGTATCAGTCTGCAGTTGCGCCTCCAAGTTTAAGAGATTATGCAGCACAATGTCTTGACATATGCTAAGACATCTGATGTCTGCATATGCTAGAATTTCAATATTAATGATTGTTGTACCTCATGCTTGATGATGATGAAATCTCAACCACCAAGGGTGTAGCCATTGTTTGATATTTTTGTATTTCCACAAGAAACTTAAAATACCAAAAACCCTAACTCTTAATGGAAATTTTAAGATATGCTATGTGATCTGAGGTGATCAGAATGGATCGTCGTGGCCTCCGCGTAGGGCAGATGCTGATGCTTGTAGGAGAGAAAAGGGGGTTATACCTGCAAGGTACTCCGATGTCAAAGTAAGTGGTTGGGCAAGAGAGAGTAAGCAAGTACTAAAGTATGATTTCAAGTATTGAATAGTGATCAAACCTTCCCCTCTCTCATGAGAGGGTATTTATAGAAGTAACCCCCAACACGGGGCCAAGGTCTCCCATGTGGCCGAAATATCTGGTCGACCAATGGGAGACTGCCAGGTGGAGGGTCAGGCGCGTGACCCTTTGACCTGGTCCAACTGTTTCCGTGAGATCCAGGGAGACAGTTGGTCGCGTGAACTGTCAAGCACGTGAGGGGGACATTTCCAATGGTCATATTGTGCCCAACAGCTAGTTTCTGCCCAATGGCTAGTTTCTGCCCAACAGCTAGTTTTTGGCTATTGGGCCTGACCAAGAGCTGGACTAGATTGGGACTTTCCCTACTGTGGACCAAGCGCCTGCCCAGTCCAGAATAGGAGCCCCCCAAGTCTTTGCTCTGAGGAAGAGTGATGACTTGAGATATCCTCGTGGACAACCGCCTTTGAATGTCGGTGTTCGGGGACATGCCCCTCGCCTGTTCCAATGTTGAGGTGGTCGACATTGGTTCTCAACCAGTCCGACGAGCCTTTCATATGCGAGGACATGCTCGCGAAAATGGCATTTTTATGTCGACAAGCCATGACAAAGACATGGGTTACGTGAATTGTCGTGGACGGTGTGCTCGCGGGGTAGCAGCAGACTCGTGAGTGTAACGTCTAGCTTTGGGAATGCCAAACAAAGATTCCCTTTCTTACATGTGGTGGAGCATTCAATTCTTGTCAGGCCTAGAGACGCCTAGGCTATGATGGCCTTTGCGCTTCCCAAGCGAGGAAGTGCTTATAAAAGGGGGAGAGAAGATTCATTTGAACACTTCACTCAAATTCTTCTCCCCAAATCTCTACGCTCTGCAACTTGTGTTCTCGCTGGAGCTTCTTCGCCACCGCCGACCTTCAAAGCTTAGTTTGTGATCTTCATCCTTTACCTTTGATTTAGCAAGTAAGTTCTTCATCCTTCTCTGCAATTTCCATGGTGTTCCTCATTTCTGGAAATTTTCATGAACTTTCCGGTGACACATGAATTTTCCAGTTGAATGTTCATGTGTTCTTCGATGAACACATGAATTTCTGGAAAATTCATGAAGAACATGAAGAACATGGGATGAATGTTCATGATTATTTCGTAGGCTTGTGTAGATCTTTCTAGATTCTGGTTAGGATTAGTTTCAGGTTTGTAGTCGGGCATTAGGTCTGTCCGACGTGAAACTTTGGTTTTCACGCGGAGTCTTCGTAGAGTAGCGGAGACTCGTCCCCGATGTGGGGGAAGTGACGTCGCCGCATTCTGTCGTGGTCGACTAGGGCTCGAGGTTATCCTAGACTTATTCCTCGCCCTTTCACTTGACTAGTGATGTAAGGGTGGATTTGATCTTTGTCGTCGAATTCACTTTTTCTTCCTCTGCTTTTCAGGTGAAATGGCTGACCAACGCGAAGGGATCGTACCCGACGTTGGGGTTGCGCACGACGAGGCGAAGCAACCCGTAGATTATGCCAACATCACGTAACTGAGGGGGACCTCAAGTGGATCGCCCAGGAGCCCCTGTCGGCGAGGTCGACGTTTACTGAAGAGGAAGCTCAGGAGTTTCCCTACCTAGAAGATCGGGCTGAGGGTGCACCGGTGCATTGAAGAGCTATCTTCCCGACAGAGAACGATCGAATCTGTTTGGTATATCCGGGGATGCGGTTCCCCATGTACGAGTTCGCCTTTGTGGAGGCGAGGTATCGCCTGCCCTTCACCGATTTCCAGGAGGCCATCTTCTGCCACTTGGAGTTGTGCCCCACCCAACTCCATCCGAACACACTGGCGTTTATTCCTGCTTTTGAGCTGGTTACTTGAAGGTCAGGGCGACCGTGGACCTTTTCTTTTGCATTTTCCAAATCCAGCGGAGCACATCGGGGCCGAAGCAAAGCTGGGTGTCATTCAAGCAGCAGAGCAGGCTCTTCTGGCCGTACTCAGAATCTGTCCGACATTTCAAGGACTGGTTCTTGGTCGTGAAACCTGTCTCTAAAGTGGCTAGGAGATCCATTTCTACGCTTGAGACCGTGGAGGGTGATGGTCAGCAAGTTGAGAAGGTTGAGTCTAAGTTCCCTTTGGAGTGGGTGTATGCCCATTTCAGATATAGAACTGATCAATTCCTCATCAAGCACAAGCAGCTTTGTGACGAGGACAAGGAGTCCTACCCAGTTTTACATGCATACGTGGAGACTTTCAGCCATGCCTTTGTGGTGGACAGGGATGGAAAAGAGTTATTCAAGAAGGACGGAGAGCCTGCTCGGGTGGCTCGTTATATTAACACTAGGGCCCTTCTTAAGTGCGAAATCGACGATGTTGCGTTCCAGCTCCTTGGTATAACTTGTTCCTTTGCCCGTGTTGAAAATTTTTTCCCAATCGTACTAATCTCCTCTTTTATGTTTGCAGGAAAAATGTCGGACATGAGGGAGCGTCTGATGAGGTCCCAGGCAGCCAAGAACCTGAAGAAGGTGCCCTACTGCCGAAGACTGGTGCTGCGAATTAGCAAGTTACATTGGAAAAGTTTGTGGACGGCACTGGCTCTGCCCCGGGGACCACTTCAACCCCTCCAACCCCGGACTCGACCCATAAGAGGAAACGAGACAATGTTGGTTCTTTGTCAGCTGGTTGCTCGGGCGGTTTCGTCAGGGGGAGATTCGTGTTGCCTCCGTGCTATCTTCAAGGGAAAATTTTTTACGGGGAGAGCTCTATCGCTGTTCCCGAACTTGATGCCTTGACCATCCTGTCCTCCGATCCTCAGGTGCGGAGGAAGCTTCTCTGTCAGGATACGGCGGCTATGATCAGAGTACTGGAGGTAGCTTTGGCCCTTGGGGACGCGGAGATGGTTCCGCTTGCCAACCTTAAGAGGGCGAAAGCTAAGATCTCCAACCTGGAGCTGGAAAACGTATAAATTTACAATGATCTGAAGAAGCTTCAAGGCAATCTGGAGGCCAAGATAGAACTTCAGAAGGAAGTAACCCAGATGAAGGGGGAGGTGACCAAAGTAAATGATGAGAATGCCCGCCTAAAGGCGAGGATAACCGAGCTGGAGGGATCGTCGGTGGTTGGTCAGGACGAGACCGACGACAAGAAGGCTCTGAAGACGCGGAAGGACATGGTCGAGAGGATCCGTCTCCTTGAGCAGGATAATCTAGGGGCAGCTGAGTTTGGTTTCAACCCTGCTTTGGAGCAGTTGAAAGCCTTCAACTTCGGCGTCCAGCTACTAATCGAGGGGATGGGCGTTCTCAATGTTCTTGTCAACAGCGAGGTGGTTCCCCCGGAGGTTCCTGGCGATGTAGTTTAGTTTTTATTTTGAAGTTGTACTTGTATTTTGTGGGCATGCGTGCCTTTTGATATGTAACTTTTTGTCGGCCACAACCCTTGTCTTGTACTGTTGACTTATTCTAGCCTTGTGGCCGAAATTATATAAATATTTTGCATTTAGCATTGTGTTCGCTGCATTTATTTTTGTATGCTTTTATCGTTTAAATGCTAAGTATGGACACTTTGCTCGAATTGCTCTTGTTATGCTCGACAGTTTGGGAGACTCGTCGAGGAGGCGAAGTAGTTTCACCGATGATGGGACTAGGATCTCAGTCGAGGTACTAATCCCATAGGCTTGGACTGTTCCCATCGCGAGCTGGGTGTCCTTGCTTGTTGGTGCGGCAACGGCGGAGCTCGATTGAGGTATCCCCGTTGTGCGCAGAGTCCCATGAGCAGAAACTGGCTGACGTTGTAAGGTGAGGGATCGTACTTGCACTGGGGCACGGTCCTGTGGCCGAGCCATCTCCCTCGTCGGCAGTTAGTCTGACCTAGTGGTTGGTCCTAACTGTAATATTGTTTGACCTTTTCAGCGTTCCATGGTCGAGCAAATGGTTCTCTGTCCAAAGTTTCTAGGTAATAGGCTCTAGTGACTGTTTTTGACTTGACCCTTTAGGGTCCTTCCCAGTTCGCGGCCAGCTTACCCTCACGCGAATCCTTCTGGTTTCTGCGTAGGACCAAGCTGCCAACGGAGAAGTCGCGCTTTATGACCTTAGTGTCGTGGCACAAGGTTATTTTTTGTTTTAACGAAGCCTCACGGAGAGCTGCTCCTGACCGTATTTCTTCGACCAGGTCGAGCTCTTCTTTTAAAGCCTCGTCGTTCATCTCCTCATCGAGAGGAGCTTTTGTTCGTCTGGAAGGTTTTCTAATCTCCACTGATATCACAGCCTCGGTTCCGTAAGCTAGTCGGAAAGGGGTTTCCCCAGTGGTGGAGTGTGGGGTTGTTCTGTAGGCCCAGAGCATGTTGTGTAACTCCTCGACCCACCTCTTCTTGGCTTCGCCTAGCCTTCATTTTAAACCCCGAAGGATTACCCTGTTCGCAACCTCTGCTTGCTCGTTATTCTAGGGGTGCTCGATGGAAGTGAAGTGTTGCTTCGTGCCTAGTTTGGCGACAAAGTCTTGGAACTTCCTGTCCGTGAACTGGGTTCCATTATTGGTCACAAGGGCCTGGGGTACTCCGAATCGTGTGAGGATGTTCCTTTTGTAGAAATAAAGTATGTTGAAGGTTGTGATCTTGGCGAGAGCTTCGACTTCGATCCATTTCATAAAGTAATCGACGACCATAATCAGAAATTTGATTTGATAAGACCCCATTGTGAAGGGGCCGAGTATATCCATCCCCCACCAGGCGAAGGGCCAAGGCGAGGATAGAGTCTTCAACTCGTTAGGGGGTGCCAAGTGCATGTCCCCGTGGCGCTGGCATCGGTCACATTTTTGGACATGCTCCTTAGTATCGTGTTGCATGGTCGGCCAATAGCATCCTGCCCGCAGGGCCTTTCGTGCCAATGACTTTCCTCCCAAGTGATGCGAGTTGATGCCCTCATGAATTTCTTGGAGAATTTTGGAGACCTTGTCCTCCTCAACGCATTTAAGGAGGGGGATGGAGAATCCTCGCCAATTGAGTTTATCTTTGACCAACACGTACGAGGAGGCTCTTCATTTAGTCACGCTGGCCTTCTTGCTGTCCTTAGACAATTCCCCCGTGGTAAGGTAATTGTACATTGGGTTCATCTAGCAGTTGCTGTTTCCAATGGCGTTAACGTCGAGCAGCTCTGATGGCTTCTCGATACTTGGGCGAGCGAGTATCTCTTGTACGACGGATTTGTTACCACCTTTCTTTATGATGCTAGCCAGTTTCGAAAAGACATATGCCCGCGTGTTTCGTTCGTGAGGGATGTGCTGAACTTCCCACGTGTCGAACATAGTAATTATTTCCATTACCAGTGTTAGATACTCGACCAGTTGATCATTTTTGCCTGATATTCTCCTCGTACCTGAGATCTTACGAGCTGGGAATCGGTGAATATCTTTACCTCCTTAGCGCCCAAGTCTTCGGCCAGCCGTAATCCTGCGAGGAAGGCTTCGTACTCGGCTTGGTTGTTGGATGTAGGGAAGGATAAGACCAATGATACTTCAATTAGGATTCCCTCCTTATTCTCGAGGATGATGCTTGCGCCACTACCTGTGGAACTGGATGCCCCGTCCATGTAGATGGTACATCTATACGTTTCGCTTGGTGGGGATGATGGCGACATCATCTCCGTCACGAAATCGGCCAGGACTTGTGCCTTGAGGGCCTCCTGCCCTCGTAGTGGATGTCAAATTCTGACAGCTCCAAGGAACACTTGAGCATTTTGCCGGCCATGTCTGGTCGACAAAGAAACTGTCTTATGGGCTAGTCCATACGCACTACTATGGTGTGGGCCAAGAAGTAATGTCTGAGCCTTCTCGCGACATTGACGAGGGTGAGAGCGACCTTCTCTATTTGCGCGTATCTGATTTCTGGCCCTTGTAAGACCTTGCTCGTGAAGTAAATGGGTTTTTGCCCGTCCGTTGCCTCACGAATGAGTGCGGTGCTAATGGCCCGCACTCTGGTCGTGAAAGCACGGGGGGTTCGGACAAGGCTCGCTTAAGGTGGGTCAGAGCCTGCTCATATTCCTCAGTCCATTCGGACGTGGCCTCCTTTCTGAGGAGTTTAAAGAAGGGCAGAGCGTGACGGGCAGACTTGGCCACGAAGCGAGAAAGTGAAGCGAGCATCCCGTTGAGGGACTGTATGGACTTCTTCGACTTGGGTGTGGGAAATTCAGTGAATGCCTAACATTTGTCGGGATTGGCCTCTATCCCCCTCTCGGTGAGGTAAAATCTGAGGAACTTCCCCGCCCGAACGCCGAAGGTGCACTTTTCTGGGTTAAAATGCATTTTGCATTTTCTCGCTTGGTCAAAGACCTTTTGCAAGTGGACTGTGTGATCGGATTCCTCTCGGGACTTCACGATCATATCGTCCATGTATACTTCGAGCATGTATCTGATTTCTGATCGGAAGACCTTGTTCATCATACGCTGGTACGTGGCCCCAGCATTTTTCAGACCGAAGGGCATCACGTTGTAGTAATAGTTCCCCAATGAGGTCATGAACGCGGTATATTTCTTGTCCTTTTTGGCCATAGGGATTTGGTTGTATCTCGAATATCCGTCCATGAAGGACAAGAGCTTGAAACCTGCAGAATTATCTACGAGCTTATCTATTCTGGGTAGAGGATAAGCATCCTTCAGGCAAGCCCGATTGAGATCAGTATAATCAATGCACATGCGCCATTTTCCACTATGTTTCTTGACAAGTACAATATTGGACAGCCAGGTTGTATACCTGGCCTCCGAGATAAATTTTGCCTCTAGGAGGTCTTGTACAAGTTTTTCGGCAGCATGTGCCTTCTCATCAGATTGCTTGCGCATGCGTTGGGCGACGACTCGAGCGGCTAGGTCAATGGCCAGTTGATGGCATGCGGTCTCATGGTTCAGGTCGGGCATGTCCGCGACACTCCATGCAAACAAATCAGCATTGTCCTCAAGACATGTCTTCAACTGCTGCTTTACCTCATCAGGAAGCCCTGCGCCTATCCTCAAGACATGACTCCGAAGGTGATGACCTCGAACTCCCCATCTAGCACATGGCGCATGAGGGCCGTTGCAAAGGAACTGCCTGTCCCCGTTGATGTGCCTTCACCACAGTCCTCACCCTCTTCAAAAATTTGGCTGTCGAGGTCGATGATGTGCACAGGGAGAGCTGGCTTCTTGTCAGGCTAGCTTTCCTTGCTGGGATGGTCTTCCTCCCTTGTCCGCTTGGCGGCCTTGGGTGCTACACCGATCGAGCTTTGTCCTCAGGTAGCTACTTTAAAGCACCACCTCGCAGCTTCTATATCCCCATGCAAGGTTGCGACGTGGCCCTCCTTCATATAGTACTTCATCTTGAGATGAACGGTTGAAGGAACAATGATCAACTCCACTAAGGTTGGTCTACCAAGGATGCATTGGTACAGTGAAGGGCAGTCAATTACCAGAAATTGAGTCTTGATCGACTTTGAAGCCTCCTCTTCCCCGAAAGTGACTGGAAGCTCCACGTATCCCCAGGGTCCGGCGATTGCCCCGTTGAATCCTTGCATGTCGGATCCTACGTACGGCGATAGGTTCTTCTGGTCCAGCTTCAAGGCTTTGAATAAACCGGTGTACATGATGTCCACAGAGCTGCCCTGGTCGACCAGGATCCGTCGGACATCGGTGTTGGCAAGTCTCGCTCTGATGAGCAAAGGAATATGTGAGTTTAGGGAACCCCCAGGCAGCTCCTCACTGTAGAATGTGATTGGCTGAGAACGCCCCCGAACCTTCTCGAGCATGGATAGCTGGTCGGGACTGCAGTCGATGAGCTGGTCGAATTTTCTCTTGACCGACCCTTCAGTGAGCTCGCCGTATCCCTCACATGAGATAACCATGTCCGTCGAGAAGGTCTCCCAGGTGTTGTGCACGGATATCTGAGAAGGGTCCTCAATATGGTTAGGAATGATGAAGTCCTTTGGTCGTGTGATGGACATAGCGACCTGAGGGGGAGGACTGGGCGACATAAACTCTGCTTCCTTCTTGGTCTCCGAAGTCTCTCGTCGAGAGGATTCACCCTTCTTCGTATATTGCTTTAGGTGACCCTCCTTGATGAGGATTTCAATGGCGTCCTTCAGGTGCACGCAGTCTTCGGTCACGTGGTTGTGGCTGCGATGTAAGCGACAGTATTTACTCTTGTCCGTGTTGCCCTTAGACGATGTTATTATGGGGAACCGGACGCCTCCCTACTTGAACTCCGCGTTGATACATTCGGAGAGAATGCGCTCGCGGGGAGCTGTCAGCAGGGTATATTCTGTAAAACGACCAGTGGGTCCCTTGCCTTCATGAGGACGATCGTCTCGTCGTCTCTCTTTATCGCGCCTGGGAGCCTCTAATTCGTCTTTTTTTGTTGCCCGGGAACTCTCTTGATCCCTAGAGTCCCAGGCTTTGTATGTCGCTTCTTTCTCCTCGTATTGTATATACGATTGAGCTTTACGGAGTAATTCGGCCAGGGTGTGAGGAGGCTCTATGGCCACCGCCTTGCGGAATTCGCTCTTTGGTCTCAACCCTTTTTCGAGGAGATACTTCTTCATATAGTCCGTCGTGCGGACCTCAACAGCCTCCTTGTTGAAACGCACAATATATGCACGCAAGGGCTCATCCTTGCCCTGTATAATGGCTTCCAGCATGGCCTCCGACTTGGGATGTCGCCGGGAGGCGGTAAAATGGCGGGCAAACTGGCTTTTTAGATCCTTCTAGGACGTGACCGAACCTCGGGGAAGCCGCTTGAACCAGGCTATGGCCCCCTTCCTGAGAGTGATGGGGAACAACCTGTATTTAATAGCCCCGCTTACGTTATGATAGTGGAGCATGACTTCGATATTTTCTATATGCTCGCCTGGGTTGGTGGTCCCGTTGTAAGTGGCCAAAGGAGGTGGCTTCTCTAATCCGCGAGAAATGCGCATGTCCATGATCTCCTGAGATAGGGGCCCATGGACATTGTCATCACTGCTTGCGTTGGATGACCGACAGGGGGAGTCGCTGCGCTTGCAGCTTCTGCTGCGTCGGGGAGAATGTCTACGCGACCTGTGGTGCTCATGATGGTTCCTCGATGGTTTGGTCCTCTTCGGAGTAGGAGAACGTCTGGATCTTCGCAGGGGAGATCGGTGTCGTCGTCTGGTGACTTCTGAATCAGGTTCCTCCGATCTTGGGCGTCTTTGGGCGGGAGAAAGGCTTCTGGATCTGTCTCACCTACGCTTCTAAGGAGGAGACTGCGGTCGTGGAAAAGGGCTGCTGGGCTTCTGCGATGGACGCTGCTCTTGGAGGGCATGCTCGAACATGCTGATCTTTTCGTCCTTCTGGAAGATCAGGAAGTTAGACCTGTTGAGGGATGCGATGAGGGCAGCAGTGCTTGGGTCCGCGTTTTGAGGGACAGGTATAGGTTCAAAAACGGGACCAGCAGCCTGTGCACGTGGCTTAACGTCATCGGGGGTAGGAGAGGCGGTATTTCCATCCCGATGATCTGTCTCTGGGAACTTAGCTCTGGGGATGAGGTGATCGGTGTTATCAGCGATAACGGTGACGATAGGTTCTTGACGGGCATCATCGTTCCTGTTGTAGGCCATGATGATCAAATGAGGTTTGGAGAGAACTTTGGTCTTTTGGGTGAAAAAGATGAGGAATCTTGAATCAAAAAGACGGGGAAGCAGTGTTTCCCACAAACGGCGTCACTGATCTGAGGTGATCAGACTGGATCGTCGTGGCCTTCCTGTAGGGCAGATGCTGATGCTTGTAGGAGAGAAAAGGGGGTTGTACCTGCAAGGTACTCCGATGCCAAAGTAAGTGGTTGGGCAAGAGAGAATAAGCAAGTACTAAAGTAAGATTTCAAGTTTTGAATAATGATCAAACCTGTCCCTCTCTCATGAGAGAGTATTTAGAGAAGTAACCCCCAGCGCGGGGCCATGGTCTCCCATGTGGCCGAAATATCTGGTCGACCAATGGGAGACTGACAGGTGGAGGGTCAGACGCGTGCCCCTTTGACCTGGTCCAACAGTTTCCGTGAGATCCGGAGAGACAGTTGGTCGCGTGAACTATCAGGCGCGTGAGGGAGACATTTCCAAGGGTCATATTATGCCTAACGACTAGTTTCTGCCCAACGGCTAGTTTCTGGCTATTGGGTATGGCCAAGAGCTGGACTGAATTGAGTCTTGCCCTACTGTGGGTCAAACGTCTGCCTAGTCCAGAACATTATGTTTTAGTGGATAAACTAAACAATGGGTATTGGGGTACTGTTGAATGAGAATGCAAACGTAAAATCATAAATGCCAAAAGATCTTAAATTTAATAGATTTAATAAAAATTGGTATCCAAAATTATATCAACCAACAAAGTAATGTCTACAGTAAAGCTTATAAAATAGTTGTATTTTTGAAAATGTTTTCGTCGTAATAAAATAAAATAATATAATTTGGGATGACGCATGGGTTGATATATTTTTAACTGAGTTATTATCTTAGTATAACTTAGTCTATCAGAGGAATTAAAAAAAACAACAATGTCGACGCATAGTTTTAGGGTCAAATTTTCCACTTATGTTGCAGGTGCGCAAGGAGTAAATTCGTTTTATGTGCTTTGTTTTAGTTTGAGCACCCCATATCCTCCATGGTTTCATCATCCAAAAGTTCCATAAAATCCAATGAATGAGCATTGTGCAGCATTCTTTTAGAATTGGGGAACACAAAGACCACTCCTTCCATTTTTGAAATTTGGTAAGCCTTTTCCTCTGTCAACTTTTCTTACACGCCTTTGAAACCATGTTTATATATATATATATATATATATATATATATATATATATTAATTAGGGGTGGAGAAACTGACGGTTATGGTCGGTGACAGATCAAAAGTGTGAATCCGATTGAAACCACAGTTGCAAATTATATGTTCACTCTCGTCTGTTCATACCATCGGTTTTTTCAGGTGGCGGTTTTATCGAATGATGGTTTGTTTCGGGTGGTTTATTTCGGATATTTCATTGCATAGTCCATCAACCAAAATTCGTCAAGAAAAGAAGATAAATAAATAAAATTGAGAAGCAAGAACAAACATACGAATGAAGAAAGAATTTTGAATCCAAAAGAATGAGATCACTTGTATTGTTCCAAGGGACGAAGGCACATATAATACAATGGGGGCTGCTGCCCCCACATACTTTTTAAAGTTAATTATAATATTTTTTATATTATTTAATTAATAATACTTTAATTTTTTAATTTTTTTAAGTACAACTTAAAATATTTTTTCTATTAAATTAATATTTTCTTAAAAAAATATTGGTAAAAATATTTGTATTTAGTGATATATTTATTTTTTTGATATTTATAAATCAATAATTTTTACAAAAATTATAATATATTTATTTTAAAAATTAATTTTTATTTTGTGTAAGAAAATTATGAACAATAAAAGGTACTTTTCAATATAGATTAAAGATAGTGCATTGAGAGTATAAAGTAGTTTTATACTATCATCCATTAGAAATTCATTAATTTGTCATACCATCAACGTAATTTAAAATATAAGTATGATTTGGTGGAATATATGTTGTTGATTGATTTACAGTATACAATTATTTTGAACTGTCGGTATAAATTTTTTTTTTCTGTTTCCAATAACATCTTTGTGAAAAATCAAATGTCTAACAATATAAGATATAATTTATTAAATTAATATTTAATAACATTAAAAATAAATCAATCATACAATAATTTAATTAAAATTGAATTGCTCCTACATCTTAATATTTCTGGCTCCGTCCCTAGTTCCATCTCTATAAATCTAAAGACATAACACAACACAAAGATCTATTGATCTAGTGAAGTAGAAGAACAAAAGACTATAGTTTTTCTGAAGCTGACGCCATCACATGCAAGAGTAGCTTTTGCCTAAGTTGAAATGGAAAAAGAGAAACTTAGAATAGAAGAAGAGCAAAAATATACTTTAAAATCTGTAGAAAAGGAACAGTGATATGAGGAGTTTTAATTCAATATCTCTTTTTATTACTTTTGTTTTTTGTAATAGGGTTAAATAAGTATTAGGTCCTTGAAAATAACTCAACTTTGAGGTTTAGTCCCTAAAAAAATTTCCTTCAAACTTTGGTCCTCCCAAAGTTTTCCGTTTCTAACTATAGTCCCTCCCGTTAGTTTTTACTAACGGCGGATGACGTGGCGTGCCATGTGTGTAACCATTCCTTGCCACATGTGTTTTATTGCATTGACCAATCAAAAATATTTTTTTATGTTAAATTTATTCTCCTCCTTCTCTCTCTTACTCCTCTTCTTCTTTCCCTCTCCACCTTTTTCTCTACCCTCATTTCTCTTTCTCTCTCACACAATCCTTCTTTTAATTACAACAACATCAGAAATAACAAAAACAAGATCCTATGTTATTATTCACTATGTTCAACAATGCATCTTACTCTCTTGTGATAATTTCTTTCATATAAAAAGTGATTTTCTTGTCCATTTTGCTTAATGCAGTGTGCGAGCTCAAAGGTACTAGCTACTTTTAGAATATATTTTATTGCAATCAAGTTAAAACAGTAAAAGGCACTTACGATGAAGTTGGTAATTTGAAAAATTGAAGATCCCAAACATCTTGTGTTTATCTGATTTCGTATGATGGCCATTACATAGTTCCACAATTTTAGTGTTTTTTTTAAGGATCCATTGCATATATTGACTTTCCATGTTCTTTTTTGAAGTATTCCAAGGGTTCTTCTTATTTCTTTATGGTTGTATTATGTTAATTAATCATAATAGTTATTTTATTATGACTTAACTATGTAATTTTAGAATGAATTACTCTTCTCCTGGAAAAAATAAATTTATTCATAATATAATTAATGGAAGCCAATTTTTGAAACCAATATTAGAAATAATATACACATTTCTTTTACTATTTTAAGTTTATGTTAAAAAATTGTTATTGTCATACTTTGTTTTATGTTTATGAGAAACCGATTAAACTAAAATTCTGCAAAAATATTTATTTTATATGAGGTTAAAATCCTTAAAAATTGCCAACAATTTCAGATGCAAAGAATGCAACAACAGTGAAATTTCTTTAAGATAATCTTAAGGATAATCTTAAGGCCATGTCTGCATAAATAGTTTGTTCAATAACCTAGATGGCGAGATACTAAGATTAATTATTTAATCACATAAAAAATTAGCAATATAATATTGAATTGATCTGTAACATTATTTACTGTTATATAATTTGCAATATTAGTAACTTCATGAGCATTAGGTAACCAATAGAAAATGTAAAACTTGTTCTTTTCCATTCAAAGCAACAAACAGAAGACTTGAGTTTAATGAGGTTTCCTTCTAATCTCACTCTATTATTGAAATATTTTACATTTTACCTTTAATATGAAGCAGTCATTATTTTTATACATGTAACTTGTTGTAATCTGTAAGGTGATGGCTTGATAAAAAAAAGTAGCTTGATAACAAATTAAGGTAATCTGAATGTTGGGTTATATTGTGAACCCAATGATTCATAGCTCCTCTTGTTAATTGTTGAATGCAACTTGTCTTGATTTATGGTTTGGCAACTGTTTCGCAACTGATTTTTCAATTAGTTGCAGTTGGTTTTGAATTTACAAGGCTGCTAGAAGTTGTTTGAGAATAGAATTCGACTCTGTTTTCAATTAGTTGCAGTTGGTTTTGAATGAATTCGACTCTGTTTCGCAACAACAAGTAGCGGCATCGAGACTCAATGGCCATAACTTCAAGCATCGTTTGGTATGGTGTTCAAACATATAAATCAAAGAGGAGAGTAGAATAAAGGGTTAAATAAGTATTAGGTCCCTGAAAATAACCCAACATTCAAGTTTGGTCCCTGACTAGTCAAAGAAATTATACACAGTTGGCAAGGAATGTTAGCACACATGGCACACCATGTCATCCTCCGTTAGTGAAAACTAACGGGAGGGACTACAGTTGGAAAGGGAAAACATTAGGGGGACCAAAGCTTGAAGAAAATATTTATAGGGACCAAACTTAAATGTTGGGTTATTTTCAGGGACCTAAAACTTATTTAACCCTTTGTAATAATTGAAATTTTGAAAAGTGTGATAATAGTATATAAATAGATTATTTATATTACTTTCAATGAGATGCAGTAGTTTTTCACCATAACTTATGGGAGTATGTCAGATATATTCCTATCCATCACGTGGTAATACTAGTATTAATTTAACAATTGAGACACTCAAGTAATATAGTTGTATATTTATGGATAGCAAACTCGGTCGGTTTTAGTTACCGGTGAATTCAACTTGAACATTCGAACCCGCCCATTAGTACTCCCACAAAATCGAACCGTGGACCCGTTAACCCGTTTAAATCCAACTGTTTGAATATTATTGGATTTAGGATTTCTAGCTTTGGGTGGGTGGCAGTTTTGGACTCCCTTCATATGTGGAGAAAGAATCATATATGATTAGTCAATTTGTCTCACTTATTTAAGTGGAGAGAATCAATTTAGGATTGAAAGAGATAGAAAACAAATAAGGATTCAAAAGAGATATAGAGAAAAAACAAGGATTCAAAAGAGAGAAAAGAGAAACCCATTTCCATTTTTGTGCAACCAATCTCACTAAATCGACGATTCCTAATTTTTTAACCGTCTGATCGAACTCAAATTTGGAGGGCAGGTTCGTAACACATGTATCTAACTTTTACTGTTTAGAATTTCAAAACGTCTGGGGTGAGAGTTATCTGCTTCACACTGAAACTACAGATTTGGAAAAAATTTCAGTTTTTTTATTCTTATTTGTAAGCTAGTTTGCTTTGTGATTTGCGGTTGTTAGCACTAGTTTGCGAATCACTTTAAGACTCTCTTGTACCCTTAATTGATTATAATGAATTTATTTCATTGGTCTGGATGAATCGTGGTTTTTACTCTCATATTGAGGGGTTTTCCACGTTAAAAATATCGGTGTTCTTTTGTGCATTTATTTGTTCGATTTGACATTTTATATTTGTTGTTGATCCTCAAGGTTCCTCCAAGTCTGAGAAATTTTATATCCGTTGCATGTTGGTCCGTTATTGTGTCATAATTTCCCATCAGAGTGACATCAGAAGTCTTGGTTAAGGGTTATTTTACTTGTTTAAATGATGGGGTCAAATACAAAGATGAAGATGATATTGTTGAATGGTTCTAATTACCAATTATGGAAAGGGAATATGAAATACTTACTATTTTTGAAGAAATTGTATTTACCGGTTTTTAGTTCCGTAAAGTCGGATTCTGTGTCTAATTAAGAATGGGAGTTTGAACGTCAACATGTGGTTTTATTCGACAGTATGTATAAGATAACATTTATAATCATATTGCTAATGAGATACATGCAAAAATTTTGTTGGAGAAGATAGAGTCCTTGTATGCCTCTAAATTAGGAAATAATAAATTGTTCTTGTTGAATAGCTTCATAAGTTTGAAGTATAAGGAGGGGAATTCTATTTCAGATCACTTGAGTGTATTTCAAGGGCTCCTCAATCAGATGTCAGGAATGAGTATCAGATTTGATGATAAACTTTTGTGACTATTTCTATTTCTATATTTACCAGAGTCTTGGGATACGTTTCGGATTTCTATCACAAGTTCTACTCCTAAAGGTGTTCTTTCTTTAGAAACAACTAAGGGTGGTATTCTTAATGAGGAGATAAGAAGGAATACGCAGGGTTCTTCATCTCAACCTAAGGTACTCGTCACTGAAAATATGGGAGAAGTCATAAAAAGGAACCGAAGGGTGGTAGAGAGAATAGCAAAAGCAAGTCCAAGCCACGATACAAGAATCTAGAGTGTCATTATTGTTATAAAACAGGACACGTACAGAAGTATTATTATCAGTGGAAAAGAGATAACAAAGGCAAGAAGGGTAAGTCTAAACAAATAGACCATGAAGATCATGATGATTATCGTCTTACTATTGCTACTAGTGATGGTCTTGTTATATATTCTCCGTGATCATGAGTCTCTTAATCTTGTATCAGACAAGAGCATGTGGATAGTTAACAATGGTGCTACATTGCATGTTACACCAAGGATTGATTTTTTCACATCTTATACTTCTGGTGATTTTGGAGTGTTGAAGATGGCAATGATGTTGTATCTAAGGTAATTGGTGTCGGTGATGTTTGCTTGCAAACTAACATGGGAATGTAATTGTTGCTTAGAGGTGTCAAACATGCTCCAGATGTCCGCTTTAATTTGATCTCAATGCATATGCTAGATGATTGTGGTTATTATAATCATTTTGGTTATGGAAATTGGAAAATCAACAAAGGTAATTTGGTTGTGACTAGAGGGGAAAAGATTTCTAAACTATATTGGACAAAAGATTTGGTTGCTACGGACAATGTGAATGCTATCGACATGGAAGCATCTTTGTGGCACCGAAGACTTAGTCATATTAATGAAAAAGGGCTGAATGTTTTGGCCAAATAGGATGTTCTTCCTGGATTAAAGAATGTAGATTTGGAGAAGTGTTCTCATTGCATGGCTGGTAAACAAACTAGAGTATCTTTCAAGAGACATCCTCCCTCAAAGAAGTCAAAGTTGCTTCAATTGGTATATTATGATGTTTGTGGTCCATTAAAGGTAAAATCCTTTAGCGGTGCACTTTATTTTGTTACCTTTATTGATGATTGCTTCAGGAAACTATTGGTTTATGCCTTAAAGACAAAAGACCAAGTGTTGGAAAAGTTCAAAGAATTACGTGCTTTGGTTGAGAGGCAGACCGGCGAGAAGATTAAATATGTTCGTTCAGACAATGGTAGAGAGTTGTGGACCATTTGATTCCTATTGCAAGTAGCATGGTATTACACATGAAAAGACTACTCCTAAAACTTCTCAATTGAATGGTTTAGTAGAGAGGATGAATAAAACACTAATTTAGAGAGTAAGGTGTATGCTCTCTGAAGCTAAGTTGCCTAATCATTATTGGGGTGAGGCACTTTACACGACAATACATGTTCTTAATATCACTCCTACTGTCGCTTTGAACAGTTAAGTTCCACACAAAATTTAGTTTGGAAAAAATGTCAAGTATGATCATTTGAGAGTCTTTAATTATAGAGTTTTTTTTTGTATATTTTAAAGGATGAAAGGTTCAAGTTGGATGCAAAGTTAAAACAATATATTTAAGGACTTTTTGGTACTTTTGGTAGTAGGTTTGTTTGCTAAAGTTTATATAGAGATTCACTTCTATTAATAAATTTAAGATAAATTTAATTTTTCTTATTTTCTTTCTTTTAACAATTTTTTCATTAATTTTTTCACGCATAATAAAAAAAATACATTATATCTACCATTATAGTAATCAATTTTTTCCACTATATTTAGTCACTAAAGTGTGACTATCTATTTACCTGATACTAAAGTTTCAAAATTCATAAAATTCAATTCTCTACGCATGTGTTGTTTTTATTTTTCAGTTGTATGATTTCGTTGACAATAGAGGGTTTAGAGAAATCCAGAAGAAACGTTAAGCGTAAATGTGAATTCTCACAAGGAAATTTTTTTTAAGCAAGGAATAATTTATAAGAGTACTAAAGGTATTCTAAACCGATTACAAAATACGATTGGAAAACCGAAACAAATAGAAGAACCTAAAAACCAATTGAAACTTAGACTAAGAAATGCAAAGGATCTTTGCAAAAATCATAAAAGTTACAATTGGAATGAGTAATATCTCCTATGTGATACCACCGCCACACCAACATCTTGATATTCCCAACGAGGTCGAACACATTACACTTTTCTTCGTTGAACAAAATATCGTTCCTCTTGATCCAAATACTCCAACAAGTGGCTAACCATATGCAACCTTCCCTTCCTATTTTTACTTTCTTTCTCTTAAAAAATTCCTCCATAACTGGAAAAAAAATTAAGAACGTCTTCAACAAGAAGGATATCCTCAAGACCAATCCAAGAAGCAATTTTGCACCACCCTCTTTTGGAAATAACGCAGTCGAAAAAGAGATGTATTTGATTTTCGATCACGTCAGCACAAAGAGGGCAAGCAGATTGAGATAAAAGGATAATACCTCTAGACAACAAATGATTCTTTAAAGGAAGTCTATCCAAGAAGAGCCTCCATCCAAAGGCCTTGATACGATACGAAATTAGGCTTTTCCACAACAGTTCAAAAGAACTAATAGACTCTGCTGCTGTAATAGGTTGATGGTATTCTGAGCAAAACATTTTGTATCCCGATTTTGTCGTGTATCCGACAACAGGGTCTGAAATCCACTCTAACCAATCGTCCTCATCGGGAATGGGAGTATACTCAACCAGCAGACTGCGCAGGGACGGTTTCCTGGACCGCATCTCTGGCGCAGAACATTTCGTGACATCAAAATCGCCCCACTGCCAGCCATCCAAAGTCCATTCCCCCATGCCTTCTACTTTCTCTAATTTGGAATTACTAATAAGAATTAATTCTGAAAACAACTCCGACAAACTATGATCCTCAATCCAAGTTCCAGCCTCAAAAAATATGGACTTTCCTTTCCCCAAAATGAAACGACAATTGGTTTTGAAAACACACCTTTGACGACTTTTTTCCAATGAGAACAAATCTCTCCACCAGACAAATCCGGAAACTTTGCTGCTGCTGTTGCCATTCGAAAAATTGTAAATAGAAGATTCACCATACCTAGCTCTCAATACATCGGTCCACAAAGAAGGCTTATTCTCGAGTAAACTTCATCTCCACTTGTAAAGTAAGGCAATGTTAAATTCTTCTACTCTTTTAAGTCCAAAACCGCCAAGTTTAAACGGCAAGCAAAGTTGTTCCCAACCCACCCAATGGACTCTCCTCTTATCTTCACCTCCTCCCCAAAGAAAATTATTTTGAATCTTTGTAATTTATTTACATATCTTCTTCGACACCCTGTAAAAAAACAAAAGAAATACGTAAAGACTACTCCAAATAGACCTAATCAAAGTTATCTTCCCTCATAATCTTAGCATCCTTCCTTTCCATTTTTATAGGCGAGCTTCCAACTTCCGCAATAGAAAATTCTAAGAGCCTATCCGTCTAAGATTCAACCCAATTGGAATTCCAAGAAAATTGAAATTTCTTCCTTCTAATTTGCACAAACGGAAATTTGCCGCTGCTTCTAAGAAATGAGAATTAATGTTTACACCAATGAGCTTACTTTTTATAAAATTGACGTCAAGCCCCAAAATCACTTTGAAACCTCTTAGAGATTATTTGAGCGCCTAAAGATGTTTCCAACTACCATCACCCACCAATAACGTGTCGTCAGCGAATTGTAATATGTCCACAACGCAATTCTCC
Source organism: Lathyrus tuberosus (assembly GCA_022829125.1). Lineage (NCBI taxonomy): Eukaryota > Viridiplantae > Streptophyta > Magnoliopsida > Fabales > Fabaceae > Lathyrus > Lathyrus tuberosus. Next base: position 9,036,911 of record JALAZF010000047.1, read on the forward strand.
TTAACAATAAAATCAGAGAAGTCACCATTCTGCATAGAGTTTCTAACCAATCCAGTAAGAGCTTCCGCCACAATGACGAATAAAAAAGGAGATAACGGGTCACCCTGTCTAAGACCTTTTCCAACCTTAAATTCTTTTATCGGGCTTCTGTTAACTAAAACCGACGTGTAACTGGAAAAACTGTAGACTCCATCCACTTCATCCAAAGTTCTCCGAAACCCATCCTTCTCATCAAATATTTAAGGAAATTCCAAGAAACCTTGTCATATGCTTTTTTGAAATTAACCTGGAAAAGCAAGCACCCTCTCTTCTCCTTTTCTACAAAATTGAGAATTTCATTGGCCACCATAACTCCTTCAACCAAGAACCCTCTTTAATCTTGCTGCTAACAGTTTCGCGAGGGCTTTGTAAATACAAACAACTAGGCAAATAGGACCATACTCGTCTAAGCTCGTAGGAATCTCCTTCTTCGGGATCAAAGTGAGGAAAGAAGAGTTGAATGTAACACCCCATTTAATTATTTAGTCGTGTTGTAATTATTTTGTGTGTTGTTTGTGATTCTATTATCTTGGTTAAGGGTAGGCGTGTTAAGGTGGGTGTGGGAGAGCTTAGTAGAATGACTTAGTCAGAATTAAAGGCAAGGATAATGTGGTAATAATAATATGAATAAGGAGGCATTATATTAATGTAATCTTAGTTGTATTAATATTAATATTATTATTATGATTATTAATATTAATATTATTATAATTATTCACATTATTATTATTGGAATTATTATTGGGATTATTATTATTATTATTAAGATAATTAAGAAATAGTACTTAATTAGAGTAATTAGTGGAGGAGTTACAATCAGTTTTGGTTTCACGTGAAAAGAGAAGGAAAAGAGAGAAGGAAAGCTAGGGCTAGATGTCATACCCCAAATTTTGACCACTAAAATTTTCCATCATGGTGCAAATCATCAGCACAATATGGATGTACCTTTGTGCCTCATCAATCTCCTCAAGGAATTGTTGAGCATTCACTACAATCAAGCTTAGGGTTTCAAGCCCTCTCAGAGCCTTTAGACAAAGGATCAATCAAGGAATGACATGATCTTCAACTTGTCTAACCTCTTAAACATCCACAAAGGATCAAGAGGACTCCCACATCAAGAATTAAGCACAAGAGTGCAACATTTCAACTGGATCAAGCCTCGAGTTCATCTAATACAAAGTCAACTGACGCAGAAAGTCAAAGTTTGACTTTTTGGTCAACTATGAGCTTCACAAGCCATTACTCAAGAAAATATGATGGATGATTTAATTTGATTAAATTTAAATCAATAAATCATGCAAAATTGCAAAATTGATCAAATTGAAAGAAACTTAGAAATTTTTTCTAAGTTAAAATCATGTTCAAGTGCACAACTTTTCAAGGTTGTAACTATTGACCCAAGCATCCATTGGTTTTGCGTAAGGGCTACTTTTAAATAGGGTATTTGATACTTCAACATTGTAGAAGGCATCACCTCAAAATATCATAAGGATTGAAAGATATAAGTTATCAAAGTTGGGAATTCTTAATGTCCAATGTTCTGACATTGCATAGGACATCATTAATAATTTTTCAGCAAGAATGTCCCAACTTCAAGGATGTTTTTCTCCATGATCCAAGTTGAACCAGGTCTGCGGTCAAATATGAAAGTTGAAGTACATCATCTCAGCTTTCCAGAAAGTCCTAGAACGTCCTTGTAGCATACTTGAGCAAGGAGATATGATTTTTATAAAAAGCATTGATAAAGCAGAATTTTCATGACAGCTTTTAGGACAGATTTGACTACACAAGTTCAAGACCATTTTTGATGACTTTGCAAGCTGAACCAAGACCAAAGTCTAACATCAAAGTTAAAGTATGTCATTAGGGATTTCCAAATGTATAAGAACTCCCATTAATTCAACTTGAGCAAGGAGTTATGCACCTCACAATGGGCCTTGCTCGAGCTGATTTTTTAGGACAGATTTTGTGCACTTTTCTTGTGCCACCCAATTTTCAAGCTTTGTCACCATGCAAGACAAGCATCAAAGATGCAATTCACTTTAACTCAAAATATCATAGTGGATTAAAAGATACAAGTGATTAAAGTTTGGAATTATTAATGTTCAAAGTTGTCTGATGTTCCAACATTGCATAGGACATCACTAATATTTTTCCAGTAAAAATGTCCTAACTTCAAGGCTGTTTTTCTCCATGATCCAAGTTGAACCAGGTCTGGGGTCAAACATGAAAGTTGAAGTACATCATCTCAGCTTTCCAGAAAGTTCTAGAACGTCCATGTAGCATACTCGAGCAGGGAGTTATGGATTTTACAAAAAGGCTTGCTGCAACTGAATTTTTCATGGGGCAGATTTGCACATTTCTTGTGCCACACGAATTTTTAAGCCTTGTCATCATTTTGAACACATCTGAGGATCAAATCTAAAGGGGACAATCACTGAGCCAAGCCTCCAAAGTCCTTGGAACAAGAAGGAGCATGCCAAACCTAGAAATGCCTAAAAGAGGGACAAAACTCCAATTTTGGATTGAAGCATTTAATGGATGCTTAGAGGTGGCATGGACTGACACATTTGCAACTGAATTCAGTCAAGATTCCTCCAACAACTAGGGAACCAGCAGCTTGTGCCTTAACCTCTAGTTAATGGCTAGAGGAGACTTGGATTTTCATTGGACAACATTGGCCAAACCTCTGCTGCAGTTGCCATTCACTGTGGATCCCAAAACAAACTTGCTCTACTATAAATAGAGCTCATTTGTGCTCAGTTTGAGTACACCAAAGCCATCAAACAGATGCTTTCCTCAAAATCTCTTCTTTCACCTCAAATTTGCCTTGTAAAGCAAGTAATTCTGAGTTTTTGAGTTAGAGAGCAATTCCACTCAAACTAATCACACACACACCTCACATATATCATATGTAAGCTGTCCAAACTATCAAAAGTGACCTGTAATCACAACATCACAAAGTCACCTCTCAAAACCTCAAAATTGGACTTTTTTACATTTTTCAAGCCATGTCTTTATTCAGTCACTTTCCAAACCAGATAAAACCTCAAACACACTCCAAATATCATCCTTGAACTGTCCCAAATGATTCCCCCCATCTGGAACACCATTTGAGAGAGTTGCTATTTTGGTCACTTTTAACCCCTTTTGCAAGAAAGGGACAGTTTGTGTTTTTCCAGGTACCAGCTGATTCCAATCATCCTAAAAGCATCCAAGAGGTCATTTGAGGGTGTCCAAAGCATCAAATCATTTATGGAACAAAGCACTTGGTAGGTTGCACAAAATCTCCAAAAAAGAGGTAAAATTCACAACTTGAATTCTTTGAATCATGTTTTCCTTTGTTGTCGACATACATGCATCATATTGAACAATTCTTGAAGCAAAAATTTAGTCCTTAATGTGTATGTTATGATCCTCCTACTGTTTGCACTTTAACATGTTTATATGTGGAGTTTATGTTGTTTTAAACTTAAGGTGCAGATCTGGTTTTTTGCCTTGTGTGTGCTGTACATTAAGTTTCAGTATGTATGAGTGATACCATTGGATTCCTTGCGAAAAATTGGTCAAGATAGGTTCTTATGGATTTTAATTTCGTTAAAAATTGAGAGAGTTATGAATGTTTGAAGTTTGATAGCAAAGATGTTGAAAAACCAAGGTGCAGTTCAGATGTCAAATGTGATGTTGTGACATCTTCCCTTTTTCTCTTATCTTCAAAACTCGTGAGTGATGTCGAATGTGATGTTGTGACATTAGTTTATTCTCAAAAAACTCAACCAATTCTTTTACATAGCAAAAATCATCATTTTCCAATTCTGTTTTACACACTTCTTATTCATACTCCAAAATATTTTTTTTCACAAAAGAATTAGTTTTATATTATTTATTTAATATAATTAGTATTTTTGTGAATAAATTCCTTTTTAATGTTTTTAAAACATTTTAAAAGTGAATTCTCATATTGAAAATCAAGACCAAATGAATTTTATTTCATCTTGTGATTAAAACATCATTTTTCAAACCCCAACCAAAAATCAAGTTACTTTTAAAATGATAAAATTAGGATTTCTTCGATTTTCACCATCATAAAACTTTTTCAAACACCATGGGCCTCTAATAGAGTGTAAGACCCAATCCTTCTTTTGACCAAATCATTTTTGGGCCTCAGTATATTGTATAAGTCCTGATACCGTCAAAAACAAATGGCACGATCGTCGCCTTTTTAAAACAAAAAACCTTGGGCCTACCCTTGAGTAGTAAGACCCATTTCTTTTCTTAAAACTCACTTGGGCCTCTAATAGAGTGTAAGATCCAACCCCCCTTGTGCAAACCATTTTGGGCCTCACTTATTATATAAGTCCCTCTGTATAAGTAAACGGCGCGATCGTCGCCTTTTAAACAACCTTGGGCCTCTCCTCGAGCTATAAGACCCATTCAAAACTTTTGGGCCTCTAATAGAGTGTAAGACCCAACCCTTTGTAAATACAACCTATTTTGGGCCTCACTTATTGTATAAGTCCCGTTATATTTCAAAAAGTTCAACGCGATCATCATCCATTGAAAAAAAAACTTTGGGCCTACCCCCGTGTTATAAGCCCCACTCTTTTTTCTTTAAACCTTTTTGGCCTCTTGAGAGAGTGTAAGACCCATCCCTTTGTACAAAAAACAATTTTTGGGCCTCAGTCACTTGTATAAGTCCCTCTGTACAAATTCAAACAGTGCGCTCACTAATAAAACCCTGGGTCTCTCCTTGAGCTGTAAGCCCCAAAATCTTTCTTTTTCAAAGCACTTTCTCCTTTGATTTTGAAATATACTGTTGTTTTCAATATTTCTTTGTTGAACAACTAACCAAACAGCATGGAAGCTCTACAACCGAGTAACTGTTTGCACGCTTTCATTTACCGCTTTCATATACATATAACTGTATTGTGGGGCTATTTCGCTGTAAGTCTTCTTTCATAAACTCATATCAACTGTGTAATAATAATATAGATATTTAGAGTTTCCCCGGCAACTACGTCTAGCATTAAGCCCGTTGATCACTCTTAAATAGTCAAAACTAGATCCCTATAGGATTACCAGACACAGTCTTCCCTCCTCTTGGGGTTAAACAATATGGAGATATGAAAGGCAGCATTCTCTATGAACCCTTTCATAGACTGTCACTCGTAGAAGTTGTCAAAGAAACTCTACTCCCTAGAGATGATCTTTTCTCCGTGAATGGCATCTCTTGAGTTTCTTCTAAATTCTCGAACTTTCCTGGCTTGATCTATTCTTCGTGAATAGCCTGTCTTGAATTTCTCGGGGTTTGGGGATCCACAGGCTTCTTAAAAGCACTTGTCAAGAAACTCTATTCCCCAGAGATGATCTTTTCTCCGTGAATGGCATCTCTTGAGTTTCTTCCAAATTCTCAAACTTTCCTGGCTTGATCTATTCCTCGTGAATGGCCTGTCTTGAATTTCTCCGGGTTTGGGGACCCATCGGCTTCTTAAAAGCATCGGCCTCCTCTTGGGCATTGTTCAAGGACCCACAGGCTTCCTAAAAGCATCCCCGCCTCCTCTTGGGCATTGTACAAGGACCCGTCGGCTTCTTAGAAGTATTCACAGCCTCTTCTTAGGCTTTGTATAATGATTCTTCCTCCAGGAATGATAGCCTCCTCTTGGACTTCATACAAGGACCACTCAGCTTCTTAAAAGTTTCTAGCCTCCTCTTGGGCTTCGTATAAATTGTCCCGACGACCTCCTAGAGGTATAGGAACAGAAATCAGTCATCTTAATAGAACAATCTTTCCAAGAGTCTACTACTGTTTCTCAAAGCATAGTACAAAAGATGACACTCTAGACTTGGACAGTCTAATTTCCTTGAATCTCCAAGACATTCTCAAGCACCCTTCAAGAATAGGAAGGAACCCCGTGGACTCGGACAGTCTCAATACCCTTGGATTCCCCCTTTCCTTAAAGAACAGGAAATGACCCTGATCCTCAAATCAAATCCTTGAGTACATCATTACTTATATAAGAACTGATTTTCTCTTTAAATCAGCATACTGGACCTATCACTCAACTGAAACAGTCACAATGGCCTCCTCTTGGGCTTTGTACAATGATTCTCCCCAGCGGAGCTAACAATAGCCTCCGTCGTAGGCTTTGTACAAGACACAAATCACTCCCTTGTTGAGTATAAAACCTTTTAGCCTCCATCTCGGGCTTCGTACGAGATACCATAAAAGACTCTCTTGTTGAGTCAACTCCCTTTTATCCTCCATCTCGGGCTTCGTACGAGATACAAAAAAAACTCTCTTGTTGAGTCAAATAGCCTCCATCTCGGGCTTTATATGAGATACCAAAAGACTCCATCGTCGAGTCAAAACCTTTTAGCCTCTCTCTCGGGCTTTGTACGAGACACATATTAGCCTCCTCTTAGGCTTTGTATAAGAAAACCACTGGTTGATCCAATCAACCTTTTAGCATCAAAGTTGTGCCTCGTTCACAGTATATAAACATCAACAACTCCTTCCCCTTCATCTAATCGCTGTAAGCGGCAAGCCTCTGGATCATCTACATCCATGCCACTATCCCTCTTTTAGCATGAGAAATTCCTAAGGAAATATGGAATTGCTCTAAACTGAGTTAAAGTCTTCCCCTTCAGGTAGGAAATCCCCTATAAAGGAAATTATGGCATTTCCGGATTCACAAATCCCGGTTAAAGTAATTCTCCTTTATAAACAGTTGTGACAGACAAACCCCTCTTTAGAGATGCAAATTCTCTCTAAAGTCAAACCCTTTTAGCTTTACATCTTGGGCTTTGAACAAGATACAAACCACCTTTAGCTTCACGTCTTGGGCTTTGAACAAGACACCAAAACACCATTTCCTCCCGTAGAATAGGAGGAACTACGATCGCTCTGATTTCCCTGTTTCGGAAAAAACGGGAATACGTAGGCATAAGATTGAAAGACAAATCTTAGCGAGCACACTAAACAAAAAACCCAAAATCCCATACTTTCATATATCTGTCCTAACATCCTAACCGATAGCCTAAAGCACCCCTTTTCAACAAAATAACCTAGGAGAGACCCCAAATCTTTGTAGCATCTGTAAACCAACGGTTTTGACTGTTTAACCTCAGTATGCAAGCAGAGTTAATTGGAGACATCTATTTCCCTTCCTTCATCAACTTTAATAGGATAAAAAATGAATCGAGTTGTAGTACTAGAGCGATTGTGCTTCGCAACCACATCCAAAAATCACTCGCTACACTAGAGAACAAGAGGAATTTTCCACCATTGTTGAAGGATCAAGCTCAGATTTCAGGTAAGGGGGAGAATTAGATTCAATATAGGTAATCTGAACATGCGAGGGTAGTGAGGGGTCTTTTCCCTCTTAGGTTCTGTGTATTTTTCTTCTTGCTTGAATTTCGTATGTGGGATAATTGTTGCGTGACTGTTGTTGTTAGATAATAGTTGTGTAATGAAATGTATGTGTGAATCTCTGTTGCATTCTATTTTTTAGAATAATAAATTCGTGCAAATTAATTTTGTGTTGCTGAGTTCTGATATAGAACAGATCTGGAAATTTGGGTTTATAGGGTTAACAAAAAATAGGTTTCTAGCACATAAGTTGTTGACAAAATTTATGAAACAATGAAGTAGAGTTAAGACTTTGGAATTAGACTAAAATAAAGATGATTTTGAATCTGATTGGGGTGCTGGAATGGGTTTTAATGTGGGAGAACTCATGTAGATGGAAAACTGGAATTTTATGCATGCTCTCTGGCCATACACGTATGGGGGAAGGTCATACCGTATGGGGGACACTCCCAAAGGCCGTACGCGTAGCATACGTGCCTTGTCCCCAGAGCCAGCATGACCCTTTGCCAGTACGCGTATGATACGCGTATGGTGGGGTGTCCATACGCGTATGGTAAGGTTAGTACGCGTATGGGAAGTTTTTGGAGGGGGCATACGTGTATGGGCTATCCATTACGCGTATGGGGATTTTTGAAGGGGTTTTGAGAGGAAAATCTTCTCTAGACATAAGCGCAAGGCCCAAGGCAATACGTATATGGATGGCTTGGGCACCTGAGCCTACGTGTATGATACGCAGGCTTGGGGCGTAAGGAGATGGCCATACACATATGGGGCAGGGCCATACGCGTATGGGCAAGGCTGTAGCAAAATTTTCCCGTTTTCGCGATTTCGGTCCCGATTTCGCGTGTAATGCAATTTCCCTTGAGCCGTAAGACTAAGATGGTATAAATGGACATATGGGAAACTAGTAATAACATAAAGTAGGATAAAATGTGGGTTTTTACGAGGATGTCTAATTGAGACGTGTTGGGTGTGTGAGCCAAGATTGTCGTGTGAGGACGGTCTTGTGTTGTGGTGGTAATTCCGGAGAGAATTACGGTGAGCATGTGGCTCGCGTGTGATCATTGAGGATAGTGAAATTATACTTGATTAATTACTATGTTGTGCATAATTTGTGTCATGCATTCATGTCATGTTATGTGGAGATGAGTTAGGTGGGAATCCATGATGGGTGCCTAGTCGTGTGGAGATAAGTTGTAGTTCAGAGGAATGTATACGACTTATCCTGATTTCAACGGGAATCGGGTTCTAGGGTGAACCGTATGTGATTGTGATGGTACCACATGCATTATGTCGTGTCAGTTGAGTTGCATTGCATATATATATATGATTGAACATTGACTGTTTATGCCAAATGATGATGTGGCACTAGTATGTGCATGGTAATTGTGTGATTGGTGTTTTGTGTATGAACTACTCCTTAGCATGTGTTTTTCACCGTGTATTTATTGAATGTAGTTCTCACCCCTTTTTTGTTTGTTGTGTCTGTGCTCCTTAGGGAGTACAGATGATCAGGTACCTGAGTAGTGATTGGAGCATTGTGTTGCTATTTGATCGAGTCTTAGGAGTCACTCTGATACGTAACATGGGAAGGATGGGGGTTTTGTGTTTTCTTTTATTACCGGAACATTGTATTTGTTATGTATCTAGTTTTGTTTAATTGTTGATGAACCACGTGTTATGTGGAGTTTTGATGTAACTGCAGCTATAATGCTAAACTTTGATTTAATTTCGTTGTGGAGTAAAAGCATTTGTTTTATTTATGAATAAGACATGAAGTGACTTGATGCTTGATGATGAGTTTTTCGTAATGTGACATCCTATGTGTATTACTCTGATTTGTTTCCGCCTTATTTTCATATTTTTTATTAATATACAAATGGGTAGAGTAGGGTGTTACAATTGGGATCATAGCAGGTCGGTCCATCCGGCCAGTGTTGTAGTAGAGTCTGACTATAGAGTAAATATAGTCATGTAATTTTCTAACATGTATTGTTGGTTGTTCCTTAGTATGCGACATATGTGTGAAAACACTGTCGATGCTTTTTTTGTTTTCTAATTGCAGGTTGGGAATGAAATAAGTGGGGGAGAAGGCTTGTGCTTCTTCAAGATGCTTTAAGTGTGGAGTGATGGCAGTGTGTTGTTGAACATTATTATAGTTTGGTAAAAATGGTTTATGCCCCGTCAGGATTGTCAACTGCCTATTGACAAATTAAGGAATTGATCACCCTTAATCTCTTGTTGATAGTAATCGAAATCATGTTGGATGGAATGGACGCTTCTTGCCAGCTTAGATGGTGTGTACAACGAATTGTTTGGATTTAAGCTCAGTGCTTACAGATTGTTTTTATGAGTCAATGTACATTCTTATATTTGAAGATGATGCAGATTTGAGTTCTTGTCCTTTGGTTAAGTTGGGATGTCTCTGAGGGAGAACGATCAGGTATTGTTGATGGTTGCTTCTCAGGGAGTAGAGAGCAATGTGACAGCTAGAGGTATGCCAGTGGTGTGTAATTCCTGATGTTTTTCCTGAAGATATTTGTGACTTTCCTCCAGAGTATGGATCTCAGTTTGGTGATAGTAGGGAGCTGATGATGTTGTCTGCTAAGTAAGTGGAGGAACTTCTAGAAGATAAAGCATTGATGGTTATAATGTTTGCATCATTGCAAGTGTTGAAAGATAATAAGTTATTTGTGAAACTTCCAAAATGTGAGTTCTGGCTGCATTAGGTGAGTTTTCTGAGACGTGTTATTTCTGGTGATGGAATAGCAGTGTATCCATCTAAAGTAAGTGTTGTACTTCAGTGGGAACCTCCAAAAACAGAGACGGAAATTAGGAGTTCTTGGGTTTGGCAGGTTATTACCGCAGGTTTATTGAAGGATTTTCTAATTTGGCCCTTCCTCTTACTCAGTTGACTAGAAAAGGTCAGACCTTTGTGTGGGATATTTTGTATGAAGAGAGTTTCAGGGAATTGAAGAAGAGGTTGACTACAGCGCCAGTGTTGATTTTACCAAAGCCAGATGAACCTTTTGTGGTGTATTGTGATACGTCTAAAATAGGATTAGGCGGGGTATTGATGCAAGATGGTAAGGTCATGGCTTATGCCTCACGACAATTGAGGGTACATGAAAGGAATTATCCTACTCATGATCTTGAGTTAGCTGCGGTGGTTTTCGTGTTGAAGATTTAAAGACATTACTTGTACGGGTCGAGGTTTGAAGTGTTCAGTGACCATAAAAGTTTAAAATATCTATTTGACCAGAAAGAGTTAAATATGAGACAGAGAAGATGGTTGGAGTTCTTAAAGGACTATGATTTTAGCTTGAGTTACCATCCCGGTAAATCTAATGTCGTAGCGGATGCTTGAGTCAGAAGATAATTCATATGCCGACTTTGATGATTAGAGGGTTGGATTTAATTGAGCAGTTTAGAGACTTGAGCATGGTTTGTGAAATGAATCGTAAGAGTGTGATGTTGGGTATGCTGAAAGTTAATAATGAGTTCCTTAGTGAGATTAGAGAGAGTCAGAAGCTTGATTTGAAGCTAGTGGATTTGATTACCGCAGGAGGGTCGGATGCGGAAGGTGACTTTAAAGTCGATAATTTTGGTGTGTTGAGATTTCGAGGCAGAATTTGTGTGCCGGGTAATCTTGAATTGAGAAAAATGATCTTAGAGGAAAGCCACATGAGTAGCTTGAGTATTCATCCAGGAGCTACGAAAATGTATCAGGATCTTAAGAAATTGTTTTGGTGGCTAGGTAAAGACATAGCTAGATATGTGTATGCTTGATTGACTTGCCAGAAGTCAAAAGTGGAACATCAGAAACCTTTCGGTTTGATGCAACCGAAGGAAATACAGAGTGGAAGTGGGATAGTATCGCGATGGATTTTGTGACTGGGTTGCCGAATACGGCGAGAGGCTTAGATGTTATTTGGGTAATTGTGGATAGACTGACGAAATCGGCACATTTTATACCTATTAACATCAGTTTTCAGTTGGCAAAGTTAGCAGAGATTTATATTAGAATAATAATGAAATTGCACGGGGTTCCGTCGAGCATTGTGTTTGACAGAGACTCGAGGTTTACTTCTAGATTTTTGAAGAGCTTGCGGGAAGCCTTGGGTTCTAGGTTGAAGTTGAGTTCTGCTTATCACCTGCAGACAGATGGACAGTCTGAGAGGACGATTCAGTCGCTGGAAGATTTGTTGAGAGCTTGTATACTCGAGCAGGGAGGTGCTTGGGATACTCATTTGACGCTGATTGAATTTACTTACAATAACAGCTACGATTCTAGTATCGGAATGACACCTTTTGAAGCATAGTATAGTAGGAGGTGTAGAACACCTCTATGTTGGTATGAGTCGGGCGAAAGTGTTGTACTCAGACCCGAGATTGTGCACCAGACTACTAAGGTAATTCAGATGATTAGAGAGAAGATGAAGGCCTCCCAGAGTAGGAAGAAAAGCTATCATGATAATAGGAGAAAATACTTGGAATTCAGCGAAGGCGACCATGTTTTTCTAAGGGTCAATCCTGTGATCGGTGTTGGTCGTACGCTGAAATCAAAGAAGTTAGAACCTAAGTTTATTGGACCGTATCATATTTTGCAAAGAGTTGGGATTGTTGCTTATAGAGTGGCGTTGCCACCTGTATTTTTGAATTTTCATGACGTGTTTCATGTGTCACAACTTTGGAAGTACATTGCTGACCCATCCCATGTGCTTCAGAGGGATGAAGTACATATTCGGGATAATCTTACCATGGAGGCGATGCCAATAAGAATCGAGGATCGCAAGATGAAGCAGCTAAGGGGCAAAGATATTCCTTTAGTGAGAGTAGCATAGGGAGGAGCTGCGGAGGAAGTGTGACCTGAGAATTGGAGAGCAAGATGCGAGATTCGTATCCGGAATTGTTCTCATCTGGTACATTTTCGAGGAAGAAAATATTTTAAGTGGAGGAGAGTTGTAACACCCCCATTTAATTATTTAGTTGTGTTGTAATTATTTTGCGTGTTGTTTGTGATTCTATTGTCTTGATTAAGGGTAGGCGTGTTAAGGTGGGTGTGAGAGAGCTTAGTAGAATGACTTAGTCAGAATTAAAGGCTAGGATAATGTGGTAATAATAATATGAATAAGGAGACATTATATTAATGTAATATTAGTTGTATTAATATTAATATTATTATTATGATTATTAATATTAATATTATTATAATTATTCACATTATTATTGGGATTATTATTATTAAGATAATTAAGAAATAAAACTTAATTAGAGTAATTAGTGTAGGAGTTACAGTCAGTTTTGGTTTCACATGAAAAGAGAAGGAAAAGAGATAAGGAAAGCTAGGGCTAGAGAACAAGACGAATTTTTCACCATTGTTGAAGGATCAAGCTTAGATTTCAGGTAAGGGGGAGAATGGGATTCAATAAAGGTGATTTGTGATAACGAGAAATCGTATCGTATTTTGTGGCTCATTACGCATTTGTTTCGTTCATTTTTATTCGAGTTTTATTAGAATTTAATCATGTTTTATGTGTTTTGCAGTTGATGGCTTCGTCTGTGGAAAAATCGGGCAAAAGATCAAAAAGAGCAAAAGAAGAAGAAAATTCAACATAGAAGTGAAGATTCTGCATTTTACTGATATGACGCTCGCCATCCCTTGATGGTGTTCGCCATGACCATGTATGCCACGTCATTTAAAAAGGCCAGGACCATGGTGTTCGCCATGGCCTGGTGGCGTTCGTCATTGTTGCGCAGTTGCAGAATTTAAAAACTGCAACTATCATGAGCAGTTTTATTTCTCCTAACTTCCCTCCACTTCTCTTGCACATTTTAGCAGTTACTTCTGACATTTTGCTCTATATATAGGACCTTTCACTCTTGTATTTGATATCCGATTTTAGACGCGGAAGCTTTATCAAATTCCGTTTTGGAAAATAATTACTCTTAGAGCGACAATTACTCACATCGGGGAATTGTCGCAATTTATTTGTACTTTGAATTTTGCTGCTGTACTTTTGGATTCGAACAAGCCTGCCGGCATTTTATTTGAAATTCAATTCCTGCATTTTACTTTACAGGTTATTCTTATTTTTGTTTGCAATTTAATTTTCCTTTGTGTGTATGCTATGTATTTTTCTATGTTAATTACTGCAATCATGTTTGTAATTAAAACCGAAATGCTTTGCTAAATCTGCTTGAGTTCGGCGTGTGAGGACCGTCGTTATTGGCAGGACTCCGTAGAAAATGTAGGCACGACCTTATTTGATTGCATGCTAGTTTTGGTCTATGTTTCTATTTTTCATGTTTTATTATTCTGACATGAAAGTGACGGATATGCTAAGTTCGGACCGATAGCGCGAGAGTGTGAGGAAAGAACGGATAGTAGAAACTAAGCACCGATCCTAAAAACAACGAGAGCGCTTTAGGCATCGTTTAGGATTTCATTAGCTTCCAAAATACTCTTTTCAATTAAAACGGGCGAGCGAGAGCAAAATCCTGGGGTTGTTAGGTGTGGCTTTTGTCGATAGCGCGAGAGTGTGAGGCAGAGTCTTTAAGTCGAAGTGCAGTCGTAGTTAGCACCCGACTTCTACAAGTCCCTTAGGTACGCGGAATCCACATTCCGGACTCGATTTTAGTATTATTTCCTAAAACCTCTAGAATTAGTAATTTTCCCTTTCCGTGCAAATTCCGTAAACTCTTAGCCTTAGCTTTACACCGCAACTTTAGATTACACTAGTTTGATTATCCCTTCCCTGTGGGTTCGACAACCTTATTTAAAACTACGCAAACAGCTGTATACTTGCAGTCTTAGCTCGGCGGTCACGTTAGTACCCTCGACACGCATCAAATTTTTGGCACCGTTGCCGAGGAAGGCCGATTTAGTCAATATTGTGAATCCTTTGTTGCGTAGTATAGACTCAGGCACCAAAATTTTTCCTTTTCTCAAATTCGCCGATTGTATGCCAAACACTCGTTCTAGAGGTAACAAGCTTGAGCAACCAATTGACGATATCGAGCGTTCCATTAACTTAAGACGTCGAATTAACGAATTTCGAATTAAGTATAATCTTCCTGAACCTGAAATCCCTTATCCAGAATTATCGATACCCATGGTTGAGAACCCGCCAAACCGTCCACTTAAGGATTACGATGTCCCATCGTAAGATGAACCGTATAACAACATTGCTGCCCCTGCCATTAATCGAAACGATTTTGAATTGAAACCTTCATTATTACAAGCCATTAAACAGAACTAATTTTCTGGAAGTTCCACGGATGACCCGAACCTTCATTTATCGATGTTTGTGCAATATGCTGATATCGTAAAAGCAAATGGTGTTAGTAATGAAGCCATACGACTACGTCTTTTTCCTTTCTCTTTAAGAGATAGAGCTAGAGCTTGGCTCCAGTCTCTACCATCCAACTCTATCACTACGTGGGACGAGTTGAAGAAAGTCTTTTTAGCCCGATACTTTCTACCAAGCAAAACTGCTATGTTAAGAGCCCGAATTAACGGATTTAGGCAGAAAGACAATGAATCTCTTTTCGATGCTTGGGAAAGATACAAGGACATGCTAAGGCTATGGCCGCACCATGGACTCGAATAATGGTTGAAAATCTATACCTTATATAATGGTCTTCTTTACAATACAAAGCCGAATCTGAACACTACAGCTGGCGGCGCTCTGATGGACAAACCATATGAAGACGCTTATCAACTCATTGAAAATATGGCTCAAAACCACTTCCAATGGGGAGGTGAGAGGACTCTGACAGAAAAAACCTGCTACGAAGAACGGAATGTACGAAGTTAACAGTCTGGACCGTGTTAGTGCTAAAGTGGATGCGCTTACTCAAAAGATAGAAAGCTTGGCTATAGCTCCAGCAGCCACCGTGGCCGCTGTGACGCCGAATTGTGAATTATGCGGAACTCCTAGACATAGTAACGCTGAATGTCATTTACTAGCTGATATTCCTACCGACCAAGTGAATTACGCCCAAGGAAACCCATACTCAAACACATACAATCCTGGCTGGAGGAATCACCCGAATTTCTCATATAAGAACAACAATGCTTTATTTGCCCCAACTCATCCACCAGCAGTACCTCCAGGATATCAGAAGGGAGCAACCCCTGCCCCTCAAGCGCCAAGAAAGTCAAACGTTGAGGTTTTACTAGAAAATTTCATCGCAACTCAAACCCAACAAAATAAAGAGTTTGCCAACCAAAATGTGCACACAAGTGAATTGTTGAAGCAGATGGCAACTAAGCTTAATGCCATGGCTACCCATAACAAAATGTTAGAAACCCAAATCTCTCAGGTAGCCTAATAATAAGCAACAATGGCAGCTCTTGCAGGAACATTTCTTGGACAACCACAACCAAACCCGAAAGGACATGCTAATGCTATTACATTGCGAAGCAGAACCGAACTAGATGAACCAGTGGATCCAAGGCTTCAAAACCCCGCCATGTATCAGAATCCTGGTAAAGGAACCGAAAAGGTAATGGAACCGAAAGATGACAAAAATGACAAAAGTGAAGAGGCCGAAGAGAAAGAAACACCTTATGTGCCTCCGCCACCATATAAACCACCAATACCTTATCCGCAAAGGCTTGCTAAGCCTAAAAACGAAGGACAATTCAAAAAGTTTATGGAGCTTCTGAAACAACTCAATATTACCATACCTTTCACAGAAGCTAAAACACAAATGCCTTCATATGCCAAATTCCTTAAAGAAATCCTGTCAAATAAGAAGAAGCTCGAGGATAACGAGACCGTTATGCTCACTGCTGAGTGTAGCGCTATCATCCAAAATAGCATGCCTCCTAAATTGAAAGACCCAGGTAGTTTCTCGATACCTTGTGTAATCGAAAAGTACGTCATAGGCAACGCTCTATGCAATTTAGGAGCCAGTGTAAGTCTAATGCCCCTATCCACCTGTAAAAAGCTCGAATTAGGAGAATTGCGGCCAACGAAAATGTCTTTACAACTAGCAGACCGTTCTGTTAAATTTCTGATAGGTGTGCTAGAGACTGTGCCCGTTCGTATAGGACAATTCTACATTCCTACTGATTTTGTGGTAATGGATATCAAAGAGGATTCCAACATTCCTATTATTTTGGGAAGACCCTTTTTAGCTATAGCTGGAGCGATCATTGATGTCAAGAAAGGAAAGCTAACTTTTGAAGTTGGTGAAGAGAAGGTCGAATTTATTCTGGCCCAATTTTTGAAAGCTTCCGCTATAGATGATTCATGTTATTTTCTCGGCGTCATCGACGAATGCGTAAAAGAAGTAGAGATGGAATCAGTCAAGTGTACATAAATACTAAAGATTTCAGTGCCTCTTATACTCGAAGACGATGATTGGCGCGAGCCATATGTAGATGACAATTTGAGGGAATGTTTAGCATTAACACCCGATCCAATACCATGTCCAAAGAAACCTTCTGTAGAACTTAAGACACTACCCAAAAACCTAAGGTATGAGTTCCTAGACACCGAACTGGAACAACCAATGATAGTTAACACTGACTTAAGACAGATAGAGACTGAAAAACTTCTGCATGTTCTAAGAAAGTATCATAAAGCACGGGGGTATAACATTTCGGACCTTAAAGGAATAAGTCCCTCTATATGCATGCATCGCATTATGCTCGAAGAAGATTGTAAGACCTCTAGGGAGCCCCAAAGAAGGATAAATCCTATCTTAAGCGATGTAGTTAAAAAAGAGGTACAAAATCTACTAGAAGCAGGAATCATATACCCGATATCTGATAATAACTGGGTCAGTCCTGTGCACGTCGTGCCAAGGAAGGGAGGTGTTACGGTTGTTAGCAATGAAAAAGGAAAATCCATTGCCAAAAGAAATCAAACTGGATGGAAAATGTGCATAGAATATAGAAAGCTGAACAAAGCCACTCGCAAAGATCATTTTCCTTTACCCTTTATAGATCAAATGCTTGAACGATTGGCCAAACATTCTCACTTCTGCTATTTAGATGGATACTCGGGATTTTTCCAAATTCCTATCCATCCCGACGATCAAGAAAAGACTACATTTACTTGCCCTTATGATACGTTTACCTACAGACGAATGTCGTTCGGACTGTGTAATGCTCCCGCGACCTTTCAAAGATGCATGATGGTAATTTTTGCCGACTTTATAAATAATATAATGTAAGTATTCATGGATGACTTCTCTGTCTGTGGGGGAAGTCTTGAAGGATGTTTATCGAACCTAGAAATGGTACTCGAATGATGCGTTAAAGTAAATCTAGTGCTGAATTGGGAGAAATGTCATTTCATGGTCAGAGAAGGAATTGTGCTTGGACATGTAGTATCTAGCCGAGGAATTGAAGTAGATAAAGTAAAAATAGAAATCATAGAAAACCTTCAACCTTCGAAAACAGTTAGACAAATTTGAAGTTTTCTAGGACACGCCGGTTTCTACCGACGATTCATTAAAGATTTCTCTAAGATAATTAAACCACTAACGAGCTTATTAATGAAAGATGATGAATTTGTATTTAATGAGGATTGCTTAAAAGCATTCGAACATTTGAAAAATGCTCTCATAACTGCACCTATTATGCAACCGCTCGATTGGAGTAGACCATTTGAAATAATGTGTGATGCTAGTGATTATGTTGTTGGTGTTGTCTTAGGACAAAGAAAGGATAAAAGGCTTCATGTTATATACTATGCTAGTAGAACCTTAGACAGTGCACAGATGAACTATGCTACCACAGAAAAGAACTCCTAGTTGTTGTGTTCACTTTAGATAAATTTCGTTCTTACTTAGTGGGAGCGAAAGTAGTTGTTTATACTGATCATGCCGTAATTAGGTATCTGTTGAATAAGAAGGATGTTAAGCCGAGACTTTTAAGATGGATCCTGCTTTTGCAAGAGTTTGATCTGGAAATCAAAGATAAGAAAGGAACCGAGAATGTAGTAGCGGATCACCTTTCTAGAATTGAGGATCAAGAACCTGAGCGAGTTCCCATCAATGATGATTTTCCATATGATAGAGTTGTAGCCCAGTTAGAAAATGAAAGCAAAACGAGTGAGTGCTCTTTAATTTATTATGAAGCAGAAACATATGAAGTAGTGGAATCAATATGCTCAAAGACCACACTGCCGTGGTACGCTGACTTTGTCAATTACCTGGAAGATGGAGTACTTCCACCAGATTTATCCTACCAATAAAAGAAAAAATTCTTCCATGATCTCAAACACTATTATTGGGATGAGCCCCTACTTTTCAAGCGAGGCACCGATGGAATTTTCCGTCGATGTGTCCCAGAATCTAAAGTTGAAGATATTATATCCCATTGCCACTCTGCGCCTTATGGAGGGCATGCAAGCATTTCAAAGACTTGCGCAAAGATTTTACAATCTTGCCTAGCCTTTGGAAGGACGTCCACATCGCTGTCACAAATTGCGACCGATGCCAGCGCACTGGTAACATTTCTAGACGTGATGAGATGCCGCTAAGAGGTATTTTAGAAGTAGAAGTCTTTGATGTTTGGGGAATAGATTTCATGGGCCCTTTTCCGTCATCCTTTGGCAACAAATATATACTCGTCGCAGTCGATTATGTTTTGAAATGGATCGAGGCAATAGCTTCTCCTACGAACGATGCACGAGTAGTCATAAGACTCTTTAAGAATGTAATATTTCCTAGATTCGGTGTGCCGAGAGTTGTCATTAGCGACGGTGGATCCCATTTTATCTCGAATATTTTTGGGAAACTATTGCTTAAGTATGGAGTGCGGTATCGAGTAGCAACACTATATAACCCTCAGACGAGTGGACAAGTGGAGGTTTCCAATAGAGAGATCAAGCAAATATTAGAGAATATAGTTGCAACCTCTAGGAAGGACTGGTCTGCAAAACTTCATGAAGCTCTGTGGGCTTATAGAACGGCTTACAAAACTCTGATAGGAACCACCCCATTCAAGCTAGTTTATGGCAAATCATGTCATCTGCCTGTCGAACTTGAGCATAAAGCTTATTGGGCCATTAAGACCATGAATATGAACTATACGGCGGCAGGAGAGAAGATAATTCTCAATATCCATGAACTAGAGGAACTTAGGTTGGACGCATATGAAAATGCCCGAATCTATAAGGAAAAAACCAAACAGTGGCATAACAGACGAATAGCTAGACTTGAGTTCAACCAAGGCGACATAGTTCTCCTTTTTAATTCTAGACTAAAGTTGTTCCCTGGTGTAGCACCCCAAAATTTGCCCCCTTTATTCTAACTCCAACTAGCTTAGGTTTCATTTCATTCGCATCGTCATTTTGCATTGGCATGTTTCTTTTAGGCATGGGATCAAGGCATTTTATAGTAGCCCATGGCGTTATCAGTTCCAGTATGATTTTCAGTAGTATTCAGAGCCAAGCAGATAGCTTTCAAAGTCTTTTTGAGCATTTATTTTTCTCATTAGATGATTCGATAATCAGAAGCTCTGGAAGTCATTTTTGATCAAGCGATCCAGTATCAGACATTATTAATTCAGCAGGATATTCTGAGGTGTCAGCAAGAATTTCGGTTTCATTTTAGGTGTTACTCAGTAGCAATATCAAGTTTCGAGTTTCAGAGGCTTAACGGGGTTCAAAACAGCTGCCAGGGGTCACTTTTCCAAGTTTCCCTCCAACAGGCGCCAAAATTCAAAATTTGAGCTGAGTAACCGGTTACAACATATCTGATAACCGGTTACTCCTTTGTTATCTGCACATTTTCAGGTTTTTTGAACTGAGTAACCGGTTACAGCATATGTGATAACCGGTTACTCGGGGCGCACCTTGAAAAAAATTAAGTTTGCATCATTTGTGATCATGTGCTTGGCTTGCGCATGTGTGGGAAGGATCTAGAATTGATTTATTTTCATCATTTTCCACCCAAAATTCAATTTCCTTCCAACATTTTCCACTCTAATTCCACATTCTTTTTTCAAATTCCATTCCTAATCTCCATTCCACTCATTAACCCACACTCCAAACCACATTTGAATTTCTAACCTAGCTTCTATTTAAATCAATTCATTCCAAACCTTACATAACTTTGATCCATTTTCTGAATTTTCTACACATCTCACTCCATTTTCTCTTAGCTTTTCTCTCATTTCAAAACCTTCACTCAAAGTTCCTTCATCAAAGTTCAACAAATTTTGCATTGAAATTTGTTGATCTTGGAACTAAACCTTCATCCATTCACCAATTCTTGCAAGAATCTTGAATTTTCTACTGTTTTACTCTTGGATTTGAGCTTTTGGAACTGATTTTGGAGAAAGCTTGAAGCAAAATCATCACATTGTTTGGATGTTGAAGTTTCTTGCTAGGATCTTGAAGTTTCTTGCATAGATCTTGGATTTCTTGCTTGGATTCATCAATTTTCGTTTGCAACAATCACCGGAGCAATTCTCAGCTTTGTAGGCTGGTTTTCCTTAGATCTATACTTGATTTAGCTTATTTACAACTTATTCAATGTAGATCTTTGGTTGTTGTTGATTTGGATCCATTTTGCTTGAATTTGATTCTTAATGTTGATGATTATTGGATCTAATTGGTGTTTGATTACTGATATTTGATGTGAATTTTGTGATTAATTGATTGCATGATCCTTTGGAAGTTTGGAGAAGTGATAAGTTGCTGAAAAGTGATTTTGGACACTGTCCTTTTGAATTCTGTTGCAGAGTAACCGGTTACAGCATATCTGCTAACCGGTTACCCTGTTGTTTTCTGTGTAATTTTTGGCTATTTTGAACTGGGTAACCGGTTACAGCATATCTGATAACCGGTTACCACTGCTGCAGAATGTGATTTTCTTGCATTTTTTTGTTTGTTTGAGATCCTTTGCATGTCTAAACTTCATGGATTAATATGTCGATGATTTGTGGATTATTTTTAAGCTGTTTCACCTCACACCATTGTATGAACACGATTCTTCGACACGTGATTCTTGGTTTTCATCGATGAATGTTTATGTTTGCATTGTTGATTATTTGATGCGATGAACACATTGCACACACTTCTTGAGCATGTTTATCGTGGATTATTGCTTATGTTGCCGGAGTTGTGTTGCATATGCTTGTTTGCTTTTAATTTCATGAAGTGCATGCTTGGATTAATTTGTTCCATTGTCAAATGATGTGCATTCTTTCATGATGTTTACCATGGTGTGTGGTGTGATTGTGATCATGCTTGATTGAAGAATGTGTAATGCTTGATGCATGGTCATCATTTTTTAATGCATGCTGCCCTGTTTTCCACTGCTGTCCCCTTGCATGTGTGTTGTTGTATGTGCTGCTGTTTGCTTTCTTGCACCTATTTTTATGCTGAAATGTGAGCTGTTGAATGTTGTTTGGTGTATGTGCTGGATTTTACCACTGTGCAGGTGCTGGAGCGTTGTTGTAGCCGCTGTTTTTGGTTTGTTTCTTTGGTTTTTGCCTTGCTCTTGCTTGTTCCCTTAGGACTTCCTAGTCCAACTTAATCTTTGATTAAGCTTGGAATAGGATAGACATTAGGATTCAAACCATGCATGCTAACATTAGGTAGAATCTTCCCCTCTTTCCTCAACCTTAGGGCCACTTTTGCATGACAACATTAGGATAGAATTCCCGTAGCGTTTTCTTTTCGACTTGAGTCTTCTCTTCTCATCTCATAACAATTCTAAGACACTTAATAAAGGTAACGTGTATTGCGCATGAGCCTTGTATGTGGGAAATGAGAAATGAGGGGCTTCCTCTCATTTTTCTAGAGTGCTTAGTAGGCGTCCCATCTTGGGATGATTTGCTGTGCATTCGTTCCTACGTCATAGACTTCCGTGCAATGCAAGTTATGAACTAACTTCAATCCACTTCTGTCTAAAAAACACCAACCAAATTCAAATCTTTTTCATCCTTCGGGATTGTTAAGTTTCAAACCATTTTTTAGAAAAAAAGCACGTTATTTTCCGTTCAAGTCGCAAACAGGCATCGACCCTAACTGCCGGACGCGAACTTAACGTCGCTCATAAAAAAACACTAAGACCTTGTTAGGTTGAACTACGACTGCTCTGACTTCCTCTCTCTCGTTCGATTGAGGATACGTAGGCACAAGATGAGATATCTTGGCGAGTACCCTTCCCTCTTTTTTGACCCGTCCGTCGAACTACATTGACTCTGATTCTTCGTTCATCCACAAAGATACGTAGGCATTGGATCGCGATAATCCTTGCGAGTCCGTCTTTGTTTCCCCCTCCCCCGTTTCTGTTTAGCCGTAGACTTTAGGATAACTCACCCTTTGTTTAGACAACAAGCGTGGATCCCATCGAGTACGATGGACGCGTGGGGGTGCTAATACTTTCCCCTCGCGTAACCGACTCCCAAACCCGGACTATGGTTGCGATGACCATGTCTTTCCCTCTTAGGTTTTCTTCGATCATTTCCTTTCCCTGCGTTGGGATAAATAATGTTCGGTGGCGACTCTTCTGTTCTAGTTTTCTCGCCGGTTGTTTTTCGCGGTTGCGACAGCTGGCGACTCTGCTGGGGATAGGTTGACCTCTTGCTGGTCCACCCCTATGCGAGTCAATCCTAGCGCTTGTTTGTTTTTATTTCATTGGGTTTTTATTGTTGTGCTTTATTTTGTTGTATATTACTGTATTATTGTATTTTACTGCATTTATCGCATTTGATTACTGTTATCATATTGCTCTGCTGCTGTTGTGTTGTTGGGTGGGTTGGATTCACGAGGGATAAGTCCAATACACAGGCTTGAGTATACACCTAGGACTAGAGTGGAAAGTAGTGGGACCTACGCGCCATCTTGGTACGTTTGGTGTTCACGAAATTCACATCCAGATGAGGTTTTCTTGGGAGATATTCTGACGTGCGCATCTTGCGCATTTCGGGGTATTGATCTAGAGAGATGTCGACTCTGGCGACCATTTCCCCGAGGACTCAGTAAAGGCACTCCTCTCAAGAGGTAGTAATGGCAGACCAGGAATGGCAAACCCATTATACTTCTTGATCCGAGGACCCGAAGCTGGGAACTTACATAGGATGACCTTATTCTTGGGGGAATTAGTGGACAACCTCTTTGTTTGGCGATAGTATTGTACCCGGAGGGATGAATGTACTATTGCTTCTCAAATCGAGAATTCGACGCTGAGGATCCTCAATTTTCTAGAACCCACATGTGAGGGGGGATGGGTGTTTGCAGGTTTGCAGGTGACCTTAACTTTCAATCTACCTGGTTTTCTGGATTTCTCGTCAGTGTATAGTTATCTACCTAGTTTTCTGGTTATCTCAGTGATCCGATATTCTGGTATTATGGGTTTCTGGTTTTGTGGTCCTTGTTTAGTTGACAGCGCAACAGATGTTCAGAGCAGTTTGATACCTTGATCCCATGTTTGCATTTGCATCATCTCTTGCATTCTAACATATTTGACATTTTTCAGGGCTTGCATCTTACCTTTGATTCTGGTTGCCAAAGTTTTCCCGTCATGGATGTTCAGAGGAAGAAGAATATAGCTTACACGTTTCCAAGCCCAACCCTGGATTTACTTCATAAGATGATTGGTATGACTGACCCTGGGGTTCGCGATGAGTTTAATGATGAGTATGGGAGGTTGTTGAAGTTTGTTTGTAATATCTCAAAGAACGAGCGTGATGTCATCCACACACTCTTACAGTTCTACGATCCTCCTTTGCACTGCTTTACTTTCCCAGATTACATCTTGGCTCCAACCTTGGAAGAGTTCTCATTTATTTTGGGAATCTCCATCAAGCCAAAGATACCTTTCTTCTCTGAAGAACATCCAGAATTGGAAGAAATGGCAGCTGCTCTTCACCTTGGAGAATCCATTCTGAGTGATAATATTGTTGACAAGCAAGGGTTTAAAGGTTTCCCTCTGAAGTTTCTATTTGATCAAGCTAGCTTGTATGCTAAGGCGAGAAGTTGGTCTGCTTTCAACGCTATACTAGCTCTTTGCATTTATGGAATTGTCTTATTCCCTAACATCCCCGATCTTGTTAATATGCACGCGGTTCGGATCTTTATCTTGAGAAATCCTGTACCAACTCTTCTTGGTGATGTATACCATTCAGTCCACTACAAGAACGAGAATAGGCGAGGAAGGAGTGTAAGCTGTTGCACACCACTCCTATCTACATGGTTTTCGAGTCATCTTCCTCAGACTGGGGCATTTGCGGATACGGAGGGTTCTTTGAAGTAGTCCAAGAAGCTGATGGGATTGAGTGCTGATAATATCGTTTGGGTTAATCACAATTTACTGGGAATAGAGCTCATTTTCAACTGTGGAGAGTTCCCAAACGTACCTTTAGTGGAGAGGAAAGGTGGAATTAATTATAACCCTTCCCTCACTATCAGGCAGTTTGGGTATGCATTGAGAGTTCCCCCTGAAGATCAAGATATCAGAGAGTCCATGTTCTTCAATGGTACTGAAGACCAAGAGATGTTGAGGAGAGCTGTGAACGCTTGGGGACAGATTCATAAGAAAGGAAAGACCACTTTTGGAAAGTGTAACAACAGAGCTTTCTCTCCGTATGTGGAGTGGATTCGGAGGAGAGCAGAAGAAGAGCTCCTGCTGTTCTCAATAGAGTCGCCGCTGTATCCACTGATGATTGAGCTTCCCACCACAGTTGAGATAGAGAAGTTTAACAAATTGTGGGCTAAGAATGAGAGGCTACGAGAAGAGAATAGTGAGCTACAGAGAGAGATCTATCAGCTGAAGCACGAGCGAGGTGAAGCTATCCATGTTGCCAAGATGAAAACAGAACTTCTCGCCAAGAAGGAAAAGGAGCTAGCTGACGAGGTCACAGCCAGACAAAAGTTAGGACAAGCTCTAAAGGGTATTAGCAGCGTTCTCAAGTCTAATAAGGAAGACTTGGCCAAGGCTTTGTAAAAAATTCACAAGTTTAACTCTTACCAAAACACTGCAATGACTGCCAACAAGCAGAAAGAAGATAAGTTTCTGGAGCAGATTGAGAGTTTGAAATTGAAGCTAAAAAAGAAAGATGAAGAGATCCTATCAGGGACATTCCAAAAAATAGCAGTCGAAGATCAACTCAATGAGGCCATAACTACTATAGAGGAGCTGAAGATTCAAGCAGAAGTGAAGAGGCCTAGAAATGAGGGTCCAAGCATGGATGGCGTTTTCGAAGAAGATGCTTGGGAGTTGCACTGTCGATACTTAAAAGGGATCATGTACAGAAGAGATATCCTCATTCAGGAGTTGATTCAGAGACCGAAGCATCCCTAAACCAAGAAGTTATTCAAAGAAGCGCGAGAGTGGAGCAGAGAGCATAATGGCTGGGGAGGATTGACACTTCTGGATTTCGATGACATGCCATAGTTTTCTGTTTCTCTTTTATCGTGTTTGGATCACCTTCAGGCTTGTTGGTTGGGATCTTTGATTATCAGACCTCTATCTGTATCATGGGCATTAATTGTTGACAAATGATTATCCTTTGGTTTTCTTAATATATGAGCAAAAGTTTCGTTCTATCTTGTTATTAAACTAAAATCAAGGGGTGGATCCGAATATTCAAACATGTTCATTTGCATTTGCATATTCATAATCATTGTGCATAGCAGGTGTTTATCTCTGGTTTTCTCATCTTGTTTTTTTCTTCAGATAGGATTGCTGATCAACGCATTCATCGATACTCTACCAGACAGAATCAACGAAAAGCCATGGAACAAATGCAAGCTGAGATGATTGCGATGCAAGCTCTCATGGCTCAGTTTATGGAGTTAATGCAAGGTGTTGCTCAAGGTCAAGAGCAGTTAAGGACTCTGGTCCAGCCTCTGGTTGCAAGAGTTGATGAAGACGGTATCCTTCATGGTGGCCTTCACAATGGCGTCATTCCTCCGAGCGGAGGTATTGATGGTAATGGTATTCCTGGTGGTCCTCCGGGCGGGGGTATTCCTATTCCTTTTGTTGGTATCCCTCCGGGCGGAGGAGAGAATATTGTGATTCCTTCTATAGTGGGAGGAGGCAACAGTGTTTGTACAGTGCATGGTCGTTGCTATGATGATCAACAGGATGATGTATTCTCTCTGCCAGGTGGGGATGCTGGCCCCCAACCTGATCGTGATAAAAGATTTCGATTGATTGAGGAGAAGTTGAAAGTGTTTGAGAATCAGAATTCCCTGGGATTGGATATGGAAGACTTGGGACTAGTCCCCGGTGTTAGGATCCCTCACAAGTTTTAGGTACCTACTTTCGAGAAGTATAACGGTGTCACTTGCCCGAAGATTCATGTCAGGGCTTATGCTAGAAAGATGGATGCCTATTCTGATGATGAGAAATTATTGATTCACTTTTTCCAGGATAGCCTGTCTGGGGCATCTTTGGAATGGTATATGCAGTTAGAGAGATGCCATGTTCGTAACTGGCGTAAGCTAGTTAAAGCTTTCGTCAAGCAATACCAGTACAATACCGACATGGCTCCCAACAGAACACAGTTGCAAAGTTTGTCACAGAAAAATAATGAAAGCTTTAAGGAGTACGCCCAGAGGTGGCGTGAATTGGCAGCTAGGGTCCAGCCTCCCATGGCGGAGCGGGAGATGGTTGGCATGTTCATGGCTACTCTTCAGGGGCCGTATTACGACCGATTGGTAAGTTGTATGACTGGTGGTTTTGCTGACTTAGTGTTAGTCGGAGAAAAGGTTGAGAGCGGGATTAAAACTGGGAAGAAAATGGTCAATGATGGATCCTTAACTGGAGGAGGGAAAAAGCTGTATGTCGGTAATTACAAGAAAAAAGAAGGAGACACAAATTCTATTTCATCGTACCGTGGTAAAGGAAGACATCGTCAGAACTTCAACCAGCAGGTGGCTTCTGTAACTATTCCCGCAGCACCTCAACAACAGGCAGCGCCTCAGCAGCAAAATCAGGCTCCTCGTAGACACCAGGACAGGCCTAAACAGAATAGGCACTTTGATCCTCCACCTCTGCCTTACTCCCAATTATTTCAACATTTGCTACAATTACAATTGATTCAAAAGAGAACTTTGGCTCCCATTACCGGTAATCCACTTCCCGGTTATGACGCCAATGCCCACTGTGAATTTCACTCTGGAGCGCCAGGGCACCATATTGAGGACTGTAAAGCTTTTAAGCATAAGGTTCAAGATTTGGTGGACTCAAAAGCCATCAATTTCTCCAATGACACTCCAAATGTCATTCAGAACCCAATGCCGAATCACGGTGGGCCAAGGGTTAATGTCGTTATTGAAGATAAGGAATCCTTGAACTTGGTTTTAGACGTGAACGAGTTGAAGACTCCCTTATGTGTGGTGGAGGAAAGGATGCTGAAGGGAGGGGTGTTCCCTGGTTGTGATGAGGGTTGTTCAGAATGTATGCTCCAATCAAACGGTTGTGATTTGTTGAGATCAGGTATTCAGAGATTGATTAATGAAGGACAGTTACAGTTCGACAGATGTGATCAGCAGAGAAAAACTACTGACAAGGAGAGTGATATTGCCACTATAACAATTCCTTTCAAATCAATAACTATATCAGCACCGGCAAGACCAGCGTCGGTCATCATTACAGTGGTTGGGCCTGTCCCGTATGAGAGTACCAAATCAGTCTCGTGGAACTATGGGGCTGAGGTATTTATTGATGGAAAGAAGCAGGAATTGGTAGGAACATTGGCTATGAATTCAGGGGTTGACAAGACTATTGATGCAGGGGCTATCACCAAAAGTGGCAGAGTCTTCATTCCTCAGATAATCAGGTTGGAAGTTCCAAACAGGATAAAGGGAAACAGGTGATGGACGATTCTGTACAAAGACAGGTCGTGAATGACTCCGCGACAAAACAAGTTGATAACTCTTTCTCAGAAAATGTGGAAGAGTTTATGAGATTAATCAGGAAAAGTGATTACAAAATTGTTGATCAGTTGCATCAGACGCCATCCAAAATATCCATCCTATCTCTGTTGTTGTGCTCCGAGGCGCACCGGAATGCATTGCTGAAGGTTTTGAACATAACCTATGTACCTCAAGAAATATCTGTTAATCAGCAAGAATGAGTTGTGGCTCACGTGAATGCTGGTAATGGCTTAGGGTTCACAGACCTAGATCTGACTCCAGTTGGGAGGAATCACAACAACGCTCTACATATTTCAGTGGAATGCAGAGGCTCCTTAATGTCACACGTGCTAGTTGATACTAGGTCATCCTTAAATGTGTTGCCAAAGAAGGCTCTGATGAAATTAGATACTCGTTGGCTGATTTGCACGCCGAGTGACTTGGTGGTGCGTGCTTTCGATGGTTCTAAGAGGTCTGTTTTTGGAGAAATTGTATTGCCGATCAAAGTGGGTCCTGAAATTTTTGAAGCCATTTTCTACATCATGGACATTCAGCCTACCTATAGTTGTCTATTGGGTCACCCATGGATCCATAGTGCTGGGGCAGTAACATCCACGCTGCATCAAAAGTTGAAATACATGGTGGATGGCCACGTTGTAACAGTCTGTGGTGAGGAAGACATCATGGTGAGTCACCTATCAACCTTCAAGTATGTGGAGGTAGATGGTGAGATACATGAGACTCTGTGCCAAGCCTTTGAAGCTGTGAAAATTCCTGAGGAAGCTCTAAGAATAGTCAGTACGTCTGAGTTGGTAAATCAACCCGAAGTGGTAAATCAGCCAGAAGTTTCGACGTCTTCTTTCAAAGATGCACGCACTGTAGTTGAAGCTGGTAGTTCCCAGAAGTGGGGCCATGTCATTGACGTTCAAATGAAGCAGAATACTTATGGGCTGGGGTACAAGCCACCCAGACAATTTCAGGAGCCTCCCAAGTATGCTGGCCTAATTCAATTGACAAGTGCTGGGTATTTCTTGAATCGGGTTAATGCCATTGGTGATGAGGGGGATAGTGATTGCGACATGGATGAATGGATCCGTCCCTGCACTCCTGGTCAAAGTCTATGCAATTGGTCTTCCGAGAAAGTCATCCAAGTGACCCGTAAAGAGTAATTGCCTTTGTTTTCTGTTTGTGTTAAATCCTACGTTCTGCCCAAGACGTAAAGATGCTTTTCTGTAGGGCTTTGATGTTTTGTTTGTAACTTTATCATTAATAAAGGATGTTTTCGCATTCAAATATTTTGATCCCTGTTTTTCTGTTTTACTTTTTGCATTGATTCACATCAAAATGGCAATGTGTTTTTGCTTGTTGCATTCATAATAAACATATATCATCAATCATGCAGGTTTCTTTGTTCAGATTCCACCAATAATGGTTCAGCTATGGCTCGGTATGACTTCGACAATCCCATCTATCAGGATGAAGAAGAGACTGACGAAGATTGTGACTTACCGGAAGAATTGGCCAGATTGCTGAGACAGGAGGAAAGGGTCATTTTACCTCATCAGGAGGAAATTGAGACTATTAATTTGGGAACCGAGGACGCGAAGAAAGAAGTAAGGATTGGGGCTGCTTTGGAAGACGCTGTCAAGGGTTGATTGATTGAAATGCTTCGAGAGTATGTGGATATCTTTGCCTGGTCTTACCAAGACATGCCCGGGCTCGACACTGATATTGTGGTACATCGGTTGCCACTAAAAGAAAGTTGTACTCCGGTTAAGCAGAAACTGAGAAGGACGAAATCGGATATGGCTGTGAAAATCAAGGATGAGGTTCAAAAACAATTGGATGCTGGGTTTCTTGCTGTGACAAATTATCCTCTGTGGGTTGCTAATATCGTACTTGTACCTAAGAAGGATGGAAAGGTCAGGATGTGTGTTGATTACAGAGATTTGAATAGAGCAAGCCCAAAAGATAATTTCCCGCTTCCCCATATTGACGTGTTAGTAGACAACACTGCTCAATACTCTGTATTTTCCTTCATGGATGGGTTCTATGGGTATAACCAAATGAGAATGGCCCCAAAAGACATGGATAAGACGACGTTCATAACACTGTGGGGAACGTTCTGCTACAAGGTAATGCCCTTTGGATTGAAAAATGCGGGGGCAACCTATCAGCGGGCAATGGTGAATCTCTTTCATGATATGATTCACAAGGAGATAGAAGTCTATGTTGATGACATGATTGCGAAGTCACAAACGGAGGAAGAACATCTGGTGAATTTGCAGAAGCTATTTGAAAGGTTAAGGAAGTTCAAACTGAGGTTGAATCCGAACAAGTGCACCTTCGGGGTGAGACCTGGAAAATTGATGGGGTTTATTGTTAGTGAAAGAGGTATCGAGGTTGATCCTGCTAAAGTAAAAGCCATACATGAAATGCCTGAACCGAGAACAGAAAAAGAGGTATGTGGTTTCTTGGGGAGATTAAACTACATTGATAGATTCATCTCTCATCTCACAGCCACGTATGAACTAATATTAAAATTGTAAAGAAAAGATCAAGAGGTCAGGTGGAATGAAAATTGTCAAAAGGCGTTTGAAAAGATAAAAGAATATTTGCAGGAACCTCCGGTCCTCATGCCGCTAGTGCCAGGAAGGCTATTGATTATGTATCTTACGGTTCTTGAGAACTCAATGGGGTATGTGCTCGGTCAACATGACGAGTCAGGTAGAAAAGAACATGCCATCTACTACCTGAGTAAAAAGTTCACTGATTGCGAGTCAAGGTACTCTATGCTGGAAAAACATGTTGTGCACTCGCTTGGGCAGCCAAGCATTTGAGGCAGTATATGTTAAACCACACAACCCTGTTGATTTCAAAGATGGATCCGATTAAGTACGTGTTTGAAAAGCAAGCACTTTCAGGGAGAATAACCCGTTGGCAGATGGTTTTAACAGAATACGATATTCAATATGTTTCTCAAAAAGCCATTAAGGGAAGTGTCTTGTCAGAATACCTTGCCGAACAACCGATCGAGGATTATCAACCAATGAAGTTTGAATTTCCAGATGAGCATATCATGTTTCTGAAGATGAAAGACTGTGAAGAGCCTTTGCCTGACGAAGGACCTGACATTGGATCTCAATGGAAGCTAGTCTTTGATGGAGCTGTTAACTCATATGGTAACGGAATCGGGGCAATCATTACAACTCCAAGGGGTTCTCATATACCCTTCACTGCCCGATTAACGTTCATATGCACCAACAATGAGGCAGAGTATGAAGCATGCATCATAAGGTTAGAAGAAGCAATTGATTTGAGAATCAAGAACCTTGATGTTTATGGTGATTCTGCGTTGGTGGTTAATCAGATTAAAGGATCATGGGAAACTCGTCAGGAAAATCTGGTGCCTTACAACAACTATGCCAGAAGGTTGTTACCGTTCTTTGATAGGGTCGAGTTTCATCATATACCCCAATTGGAAAATCAAATGAAGATGTGTTGGCAACATTGGCTTTGATGTATCAGGTGAATCGGTGGAATGAGACACCGTCAATCAGAATTATGCATCTTGATAGACCGGCTTTTGTATTTGCAGTTGAAGAGGTGTCTGATGGCAAGCCTTGGTATCATGACATTAAGTGTTTCCTCAAAAATCAAGAGTACCCAGCTGAGGCATCTACCAAGGATAAGAAAACTCTGAGGAGGCTAGCAGGCAATTTCTTTCTGAATGAAGATGAT
Source organism: Lathyrus tuberosus (assembly GCA_022829125.1). Lineage (NCBI taxonomy): Eukaryota > Viridiplantae > Streptophyta > Magnoliopsida > Fabales > Fabaceae > Lathyrus > Lathyrus tuberosus. The sequence continues at coordinate 9,068,900 of JALAZF010000047.1, forward strand.
GTGTTGTATAAGAGGAACTTTGACATGGTCCTGCTACGTTGTGTTGATGAACACGAGGCAGGCTTGTTAATGAAGGAGGTTCATGAAGGTTCTTTCGGTACCCATGCCAATGGGCATGCTATGGCTAGAAAGTTGTTAAGGGCAGGGTATTACTAGATGACTATGGAGTCTGATTATTTCAAATATGCCAGGAAGCGCCATAAATGTCAGATTTATGCTGACAAGGTGCACGCACCGCCTACTCCTCTGAATGTACTATCATCTCCATGGCCCTTCGCCATGTGGGGCATTGATATGATTGGAAAGATTGAGCCAACTGCTTCTAATGGGCATAGTTTCATATTGGTTGTCGTTGATTACTTCATGAAGTGGGTGGAAGCAGCCTCGTATGCCAACGTCACCAAGCAAGTGGTAGCCCGATTTATAAAGAAGGACATCATCTGTCAGTATGGGGTCCCGGAGAGAATCATTACTGATAATGGTTCGAATTTGAACAATAAGATGATGAAGGAGCTATGTCAGAGCTTTAAGATTGAACATCACAATTCTTCTCCCTATCGTCCAAAGATGAATAGGGCTGTTAAGGCAGCAAATAAGAATATCAAGAAGATTGTGCAGAAAATGGTGGTAACGTATAAAGACTGGCATGAGATGTTGCCTTATGCTTTGTACGGTTATAGTACTTCGGTACGTACATCAACTGGGCAACTCCTTTCTCACTGGTATATGGTATGGAGGCAGTCCTACCATTAGACGTTGAGATTCCTTCATTGAGAATTCTAACAGATGTAAAGCTTGATGAAGCTGAATGGGTACGTGTCAGGCTGAATCAGTTGAGCCTTATTAAAGAGAAGAGATTGGCAGCCATTGCACATGGCCAGTTGTATTAGAGCAAGATGAAGATAGCCTTTGATCAGAAGGTGCGTCCTTGATGTTTCCAGACAGGCGAGTTGGTTTTGAAAAGGATCCTTCCTCCTCAGACAAATCACATTGGCAAATGGACTCCAAATTACGAAGGACCATATATAGTAAGAAAGGTTTTCTTCGGTGAAGCCTTAGTACTCTCAACAATGGATGGAGAAGACTTTACGTCCCCTGCGAACGCATACGCAGTCAAAAAATACTTCACATAAAAGATACCCGCTAGACATAAAAAGAAGATTCAGGCAAAAAAGGGCATCTCGGCGAACCATAAAAAGAAAAAGGTTCGGGCAAAAATTAGGGTTAAAAAGAAAAAAGAAGAATAAACCCGCAAAGTTGAAAACCTGAAAAGGCAACTTTGGCAAAAATGGGTATCCCGGTGGATTGAAAACCCGAAAAGGGCGATCCAGGCAAAAGTTAGGGATTTTAAAGCAAGAGGTTGCGGTCTGCGTTCGATCTGTAAGCACTTTTGACACTTGGGAATTTCGAAGGAAAGGAATCAGTCCAGTCAGTCTCTTCAAAGGTCAAAGCATCTGTGGATAAGCAAGGGCATACGGGTCATAGCTGAATTGAATAATGGTGGATATCTGTTTCCCACATTGCCGACATGTATATTTTCTTTTTACTTTTGCACAATTACCTCTTTTCAGGAATTGCTTCCAGATGTAAATGCCTATTCACAGGCCAATTCATTCAATAAAAGTTTCATTTCACTCAAAGAGCTTTTCATTTATCTTTTTACTTTTACTGTTTTGTTTGTGAAAACGTCTGATATTTTGAAACATTGCATGTGAAAACATTAAGCTTTGCGGAGCATAATGGAAAACAATGGAAATTGCTTAGGCAATGGACATTGTGGGTGGTAACCGAGGTAGCCATTTTTTTGCATATGAAATGTTCTGTTGTTGTGTGTTTGCAGGGTAACAAAATTGTTTTCCCAGTAGAGTTTCTCTCCCCAAGCACTGAAAGTACATCATCCTCAGCAAAACTTATTTTCCCCAGCAAGAGTACAGAGGATTGTGTCCCCAGCCGAAGTCATGGTTGGTTTATTATTCCCCCAGTAAGCAGTTAGAAGTGGATTACTCCAAGGTGGATTTTGTTGTATCTCCAGCAAGAGATGTGTTGGATGTCTCTGAAAAGACTTTATTTTCCCCACAGAGTCTGGTACTCACTTTCCTCAGCAGGTCAGGAAGTGTAATTCCGTCAGCAACGGCATGCTCTAATCCCCAGCAGGGTAAAATCTTTCCTCCAACAGCAGGTTAAGCTCAATGATATCCCTCGGCAGGTTTCGTTGACTTTTCTAAGCAGATTTATTCTCCCTAGCATTGAGGTTTCATCATCCTCATCAGACTGTCACTCTCCCCAGTCAGAGTACAGAAGATTGTTCCCCAGCCAACATTTAAAGTGGATTGCTCTAGGGTGGATGTTGCTTTATTACCGCAAGAGATTTGTGGAATGTACTCCCAGGACAAAGATTTTGTCTTCCCCACAGAGTCTTGGTGGCTACTCCCCTCGGCCAGTCAGGAAACGTGTTTTCACCAGCAACGGCATGATCCAACCCTCAGCAGGATAAGGGCGAAGTCATTTCCCCAACAGCGGGTTAAGTTCAATGGTGTCCCTAGCAGGTCTAGTATTCATGATTCGTCTCCCCAAGCAAAGTTTGGTGGTAGTCTTTGCAGCAGGTTTGATCAGCGATGGTTGACATCCCCAGCAGGTTTTAAGTCCAAGTGATATTTGGCACTCTTCCGATTCAGGTCCTGGTATATAATCCCTAGCATAGTGGATGTTCTTTTGGATTTCATCTCCAACAGAAGTTGTTGATCAAAGGAGTTGTTCAATGTGATCCTTCTCAGCAGAGTCCTTGGACTCATAGGACAATTTATTTTGTCATCCCCGATGGAGCTGCCTTCGTTTTCAACATTTATTTTGCTTGAGCGTTTCTTTTTGCATTGCATAAGCATCGTTTGCATGGCATCCTCCCAAACAAGCAGCATTTCCATTTCGTATGGAGCATTACGCCATAGAAAAATTCAAACATAGGCATTTGAAGCAAAAATTAGGTTTGATATTTGTTGCCAAACTTTTCCTCAGCAGAAATGGTATAACTCGGGAGATTTTGTTTTACTTTATCCCCAGTGAGATCTCCAGTGGATTCGTCCTTCATATTGTTGTACATTCTAGTACACCCCTGCAGAGTTGTCTGTTTAGATTTCTCTTTTCCCCAACTTTGATCCAGATAAATTCGAGGGTCGTAAAATTGTTGCTCTTACCCTTGGCTGTCCTGTTATCCCCAGCGGAGTCCGCCTTCGGCCGGTCTACCTTTTCGAGTTCGCCTTCGGCCGTCCTCGTATTATTTTGTTGGTTAGTCCACCTTCGGCTTGGTCTTTCCTTTCGAGTTCTCCTTCGGCCGTCCTCGTATCCTTTATGTTGAAAGTCCACCTTCGGCTTGGTCTTTCCTTTCGAGTTCGCTTTCGGCCGTCCTCGTATCCTTTTTGTTGAAAGTCAACCTTCGGCTTGGTCTTTCCTTTCGAGTTTGCCTTCGGCCGTCCTCGTATATTTTGTTTGAAAGTCCACCTTCGGCTTGGTCTTTCCTTTCGAGTTCGCCTTCGGCCGTCCTCGTATCCTTTTTGTTGAAAGTACACCTTCGGCTTAGTCTTTCCTTTCGAGTTCGCCTTCGGCCGTCCTCATACCCTTTGTGTGAAAGTCCACCTTCGGCTTGGTCTTTCCTTTCGAGTTCGCCTTCGGCCGTCCTCGTATCCTTTTTGTTGAAAGTCCACCTTCGGCTTGGTCTTTCCCTTCGAGTTCGCCTTCGGCCGTCCTCGTATTATTTTGTTGAAAGTCCACCTTTGGCTTGGTCTTTCCTTTCGAGTTCGCCTTCGGTCGTCCTCGTATCCTTTGTTGGTTAGTCCACGTTCTGCTTGGCCTTTCCTTTCGAGTTCTCCTTCGGTCGTCCTCTCGTATATTTTGTTTGAAATTCCACCTTCGGCCGGTCTACCTTTTCGAGTTCGCCTTCGGACGTCCTCGTATTATTTTGTTGGTTAGTCCACCTTCTCCTTGGTCTTTACTTTCGAGTTCGTCTTCGGCCATCCTCGTGTCCTTTTTGTTGAAAGTCCACTTTCGGCTTGGTCTTTCCTTTCAAGATCGCCTTTGGCCGTCCTCGTATCCTTTTTGTTGAAAGTCCACCTTCGGCTTGGCCTTCGGCCGTCCTCGTATATTTTGTTTGAAAGTCCACCTTCGGCTTGGTCTTTCCTTTCGAGTTCGCCTTCGGCCGTCCTCGTATCCTTTTTGTTGAAAGTCCACCTTCGGCTTAGTCTTTCCTTTCGAGTTCGCCTTCGGCCATCCTCGTACCCTTTGTGTGAAAGTCCACCTTCGGCTTGGTCTTTCCTTTCGAGTTCGCCTTCGGCCGTCCTCGTATCCTTTTTGTTGAAAGTCCACCTTCGGCTTGGTCTTTCCTTTCGAGTTCGCCTTCTGTTGTTCTCGTATATTTTTTGTTGAAAGTCCACCTTTGGCTTGGTCTTTCCTTTCGAATTCGCCTTCGGACGCCCTCGTATTATTTTGTTGAAAGTTCACCTTCGGCTTGGTCTTTCCTTTCGAGTTCGCCTTCGGCCGTCCTCGTATCCTTTGTTGGTTAGCCCACCTTCGGCTTGGTCTTTCCTTTCAAGTTCGCCTTCGGCCGTCTTCGTATATTTTGTTTGAAAGTCCACCTTCGGTTTGGTCTTTTCTTTCGAGTTCGCCTTTGGCCGTACTTGTATATTTTGTTTGAAAGTCCACCTTCGGCTTGGTCTTTCCTTTCGAGTTCACCTTCGGCCGTCCTCTTATTATTTTTTTGAAAGTCCACCTTCGACTTGGTCTTTCCTTTCGAGTTTGCCTTCGACCGTCCTCGTATCCTTTGTTGGTTAGTCCACCTTCGGCTTGGTCTTTCCTTTCGAGTTCGCCTTCGGCCGTCCTCGTATATTTTGTTTGAAAGTCCAAATTCGGCTTGGTCTTTCCTTTCGAGTTCGCCTTCGGCCGTCCTCGTATATTTTGTTTAAAAGTCCACCTTCGGCTTGGTCTTTCCTTTCGAGTTCGCCTTCGGCCGTCCTCGTATATTTTGTTTGAAAGTCCACCTTCGGCTTGGTATTTCCTTTCGAGTTTGCCTTCAGCCGTCTTCGGCTTTTTCTTTCCTTTTGAGTTCGCCTTCGACCGTCCTCGTATATTTTGTTTGAATGTCCACCTTCGGCTTGGTCTTTCCTTTCGAGTTCGCCTTCGGCCGTCCTTGTTTTCTTTTGTTGGTTAGCCCGCCTTCGGCCGTTCTTGTCTTCCCAGCGTAGTCCACCTTTGGCTAGCAAACACTCTATTTCATTATCCCCATAGTTTGCAAATTTCCGGGTTCTTTCGTTATTCAATCTCTATGGACCTCAAATATCTGAAAGTCGTTGCTATCACCCTTTCAGGTCCAAGTTAATTGAATAGGGGCAGCTGTAGCACCCCAAAATTTGCCCCCTTGATTCTAACTCTAACTGGCTTAGGTTTCATTTCATTCGCATCGTCATTTTGCATTGGCATGTTTCATTTAGGCATGGGATCAAGGTATTTTCCAGTAGCCCATGGCGTTATTAGTTCCAGTATGATTTTCAGCAGTATTTAGAGCCAAGCAGATAGCTTTCAAAGTCTTTTTGAGCATTTATTTTGCTCATTAGATGATTCGATAATAAGAAGCTCTGGAAGTCATTTTTGATCAAGCGATCCGGCATCACACATTATTAATTCAGCAGGATATTCTGAGGTGTCAGCAAGAATTTGTGTTTCATTTCAGGTGTTACTCAGTAGCAATATCAAGTTTCGAGTTTCGGAGGCTTAACGGGGTTCAAAACAGCTGTCAGAGGTCACTTTTCCAAGTTTTCCTCCAAAAGGCGCCAAAATTCAAAATTTGAGTTGAGTAACCGGTTACATCATATCTGATAACCGGTTACTCCTTTGTTTTCTGCACATTTTCAGGTTTTTTGAACTGAGTAACCGGTTACAACATATGTGATAACCGATTACTCTGTGCGCAGCTTGAAAAAAATTAAGTTTGCATCATTTTTGATCATGTGCTTGGCTTGTGCATGTGTGGGAAGGATCTAGAATTGATTTATTTTCATCATTTTCCACCCAAAATTCAATTTCCTTCCAACATTTTCCACTCTAATTCCACATTCTTTTTTCAAATTCCATTCCTAATCTCCATTCCACTCATTAACCCACACTCCAAACCACATTTGAATTCCTAACCTAGCTTTTATTTAAATCAATTCATTCCAAACCTTACATAACTTTGATCCATTTTTTGAATTTTCGACACATCTCACTCCATTTTCTCTCAACTTTTCTCTCATTTCAAAACCCTCACTCAAAGTTCCTTCATCAAAGTACAACAAATTTTGCATTGAAATTTGTTGATCTTGGAACTAAACCTTCATCCATTCACCAATTCTTGCAAGAATCTTGAATTTGCTACTGTTTTACTCTTGGATTTAGGCTTTTGGAACTGATTTTGGAGAAAGCTTGAAGCAAAATCATCACATTGTTTGGATCTTGAAGTTTCTTGCTAGGATCTTGAAGTTTCTTGCATAGATCTTGGATTTCTTGCTTGGATTCATCAATTTTCGTTTGAAAAAATCACCAAAGCAATTCTCAGCTTTGTAGGTTGGATTTCCTTAGATCTATACTTGATTTAGTTTATTTACAACTTATTCAATGTAGATCTTTGGTTGTTGTTGATTTGGATCCATTTTGCTTGAATTTTATTCTTAATGTTGATGATTATTGGATCTAATTGGTGTTTAATTACTGATATTTGATGTGAATTTCGTGATTAATTGATTGCATGATCCTCTGGATGTTTGGAGAAGTGATAAGCTACTGAAAAGTGATTTTAGACACTGTTTTTTTGAATTCTGTTACAGAGTAACCGGTTATAGCATATCTGCTAATCGGTTACCCTGTTGTTTTCTGCGTAATTTTTGGCTATTTTGAATTGGGTAACCGGTTACGGCATATCTGATAACCGGTTACCACTGCTGCAGAATGTGATTTTCGTGCATTTTTTTGTTTGTTTGAGATCCTTTGCATGTCTAAACTTCATGGATTAATATGTCGATGATTTGTGGATTATTTTTGAGCTGTTTCACCTTACGCCATTGCATGAACACGATTCTTCGACATGTGATTCTTGGTTTTCATCGATGAATGTTTATGTTTGCATTGTTGATTATTTGATGTGATGAACACGTTGCACACACTTCTTGAGCATGTTCATCGTGGATTATTGCTTATGTTGCTGGAGTTGTGTTGCACATGCTTGTTTGCTTTTAATTTCATGAAGTGCATGCTTGGATTAATTTGTTCAATTGTCAAATGATGTGCATTCTTTCATGATGTTTACCATGGTGTGTGGTGTGATTGTGATCATGCTTGATTGAAGAATGTGTAATGCTTGATGCATGTTCGTTATTCCATGTTTGAATCATTTTTGAATGCATACTGCCCTGTTTTCCACTGCTGTCCCCTTGCATGTGTGTTGTTGTATGTACTGCTGTTTGCTTTCTTACACCTATTTTTGTGCTGAAATGTGAGCTGTTGAATGCTGTTTGGTGTATGTGCTGAATTTTACCACTGTGCAGGTGCTGGAGCGTTGTTGTAGCCGTTGTTTTTGGTTTATTTCTTTGGTTTTTGCCTTGCTCTTGCTTGTTCCCTTAGGACTTCCTAGTCCAACTTAATCTTTGATTAAGCTTGGAATAGGATAGACATTAGGATTCAAACCATGCATGCTAACATTAGGTAGAATCTTCCCCTCTTACCTCAACCTTAGGGCAACTTTTGCATGACAACATTAGGATAGAATTCCCGTAGCGTTTTCTTTTCGACTTAAGTCTTCTCTTATCATTTCATAATAATTCTAAGACACATAATAAAGGTAACGTGTATTGCGCATGAGCCTTGTATGTGGGAAATGAGAAATGAGGGGTTTACTCTCATTTTTCTAGAGTGCTTAGTAGGCGTCCCATCTTGGGACGATTTGCTGTGCATTCGTTCCTACGTCATAGACTTCGGTTCAATGCAAGTTACGAACTAACTTCAATCCACTTCTGTCTAAAAAACACCAACCAAATTCAAATGTTTTTCATCCTTCGGGATTGTTGAGTTTCAAACCATTTTCAGAAAAGAGCACGTTATTTTCCGTTCAAGTCGCAAACAGGCATCGACCCTAACTGACTGGCGCGAAGATGAGATATCTTGGCGAGCACCCTTCCCTCTTTTTTGACCCGTCCATCGAACTACGTTGACTCTGATTCTTTGTTCGTCCACGAAGATACGTAGGCATTGGATCGCGATAATCCTTGCAAGTCCGTCTTTGTTTCCCCCTCCCCCGTTTCTGTTTAGCCGTAGACTTTAGGATAACTCACCCTTTGTTTTGACAACAAGCGTGGATCCCATCGAGTACGATGGACGTGTGGGGGTGCTAATACCTTCCCCTCGCGTAACCGACTCCCGAACCCAGACTATGGGTGCGATGACCATGTCTTTCCCTCTTAGGTTTTCTTCGATCGTTTCCTTTCCCTGCGTTGGGATAAATAACGTTCGGTGGCGACTCTTCTGTGCTAGTTTTCTCGCCGGTTGTTTTTCGCGGTTGCGACACCTGGTAAACTTCGTTCCCGATGGTATTGACCCTTCAAAGTTGTAAGAGTTCTCCAAAGCGGAGCAGTGGAAATTAAAGGGAAATCTGACGAGACCTTCATTGTTAATGGGCAGAGACTGAAACACTACCATAACATAGAAAACAAAGATTTCTGCATATGTCATAAGTTGGAGGAGCTACCCGCTCTTTTAAAGGACTAGTTCGACCCTGATGTTGAGCTAAAGACATTAAACAAGCGCTGCGTGGTAGGCAACCCATGACTCTTAGATTTTTAGACGTTTCCTCATTTTTTTTATTTCTCTTTATTATCTGCTCACGTGTCTGTATGTTATTATAATTATTATTATTACTACTATTATTATGACTAACTTTTTGTTTTTGACACCTTCGCGGTACAGTTCATTGATAGTGTACTCTTTGTCTATTTTCAGGCTAGCTTAGCTTAGGATAGCCTTCACTGACTTACAGTATGGATCACAATGCTGATGTGGAGATTGTATTTAGGGATGATGCCCAGAGACGCAAATTTGACATTCTGGTTCAGAGGGAATTGGCACTCCCTATATACCCTGATGGTTGTACCTTGACCACCTTAGGATTGAGGGACAGTGTGATGTACCTGCTCGACCAGATTGGTTGGGTGAACTTTGGTGTGAGGCACAAATATAGCCTTTACCGTATGCTGACCCTAGAGTTTCTTAGCTCATTGCATTATGATCCAAGCTGAGGTCTTAGATTTGGCCGAGGCTTAGCTACATTCAGGCTGTTTAACACCAAACACCGTTTTACCCATCACAAGATGGCTAACTTGTTAGAATTTCCTAATGGACCTGATGCCCATTCAGTGACACCTGATGATGCTTTTACTGCCCTTGACCTTGACTACTTTTGGGGGACCATTACTGGTAACTACCATCCCGAACCTAACATTATGTTCTCTAGTAACATACATAACCCTGCTTTTAGGTACTTTCATAAGATTTTGGCTCACACCCTATTTTGTAAGGAAGAACATATTACCTAGGTTTCCAAATATGAATTGTTCATTATGTACTGTACTTCACAGGGAAGGCTTGTGAATGCTGCTTCCTTTATGTTGGCTAGCTTGAACCGCATTGCTCAAGCGACCGATGGTGTTATCCTTGCTGGAGGTTTAGTAACCATGATTGCTGAAGCAATAGATTTTCGTTACCAACTTAACCGCATCCGTGCTTTTGGAGGCATCTTTTCGATGCACTTGAATTTCTGTTTTAACCGTGGTAAGTTGGCTAACCTAGGACCAGCCGAGTTTAAATTCCTAATTAACAACAAAGTGGTCCATAACTTTACCTTGCCTAACCACGAGACGACAAACACACATAATAGGAACAATTGGCTTTATGACCTTGAGGAAGAGAGTGAATCACCAACACCACCCCAGAGCCCACACCTTATGAGATACCTGATGACAATCCCCCTTATGCCACTTTACACGTCTCTAGAGCTCGTGTAGATTACGCTGCTGCCATTGGTGCTCTGCAGTGCCAAGTGGACACCCTTAGGGATGAGATTACTTCCATCCGAGGGGACCTCATTAGATTCATGGACGTTGCTAATGAACAGTTTGACCATTTATTCCAGTAAGTCCATTCTTTCACTAGGCATTTTAGTAAATGAGCTATGATTTGTACCGATGGAGTTCTTGTTGCTTTTATGATTTAGTTTGTTCTGGTTTTTATTGTATTTTCATTCGATTCGTCGGCAGAGACATGATGTTATAGTTTTTGAATTAATGTTATTTCTCATTTGGGTTTCTTTTATTGTTTCGTAAATTTTAATGTTTAATTTATTTTTCTGCAATCTTAATCTCGTTCTGCAGTTGGACTGATATATTATGTGTGTTTTAATTATTAAAAAAATCCAAAAATAGTCTATTTCTTAGCTAAAAACTAAATTTTGCGCAATTCTGCTTAATGGCGTTCGCCATCAGTTCTTTTATTTTCAAATTCTTAACGTTTAACACATGGCGCTCGCCATGTGCTTAATGGCGTTCACCATGGAGACGAAACTTGTAGATTTTCCTGCACGTATTCTGTTGCTGAAAATGCACAGATTTTAAATGAAACCCTTCCAACTTCTCTACACATCAGTAACCACCCAAATAACTACCTATTAATTATCCTATTAATCCCTAACCACTCATATACCTTTTATCCTTCTATTTAAACCATCCAAAACCCATTGTTCATCATCACCAACAACATTCTCAAACTTTCTTTCTCTCTGTTCTAGTTTCCAAACTCTCCAAATCTTTCCGAAAAAAATTCATAATGCCTCATAGAGTTGCTCGCGACATTGATTACATGGGAATCGAATTTCCTGAAGGTATCCTTGGCGAGAGACAGAGGGCTGTTTTTCACAAAATTTATAAGAGACCTGTCGAAGCTACACGTTATGCTCATATCGATATTGTCTGTGCACTAGGATTGTTCGACAACATCAACTAGATGTTGAATAATGTAGGTTTGTCTCACTTTTTCTCTAATCTGAGCCATACTTTTGCTAGACTAACCTAGGAGTTCTTGAGTTCGTTTTAATACTTGCATGACCTGTCCAGTACCACTGGCACCTCGAATTTTAGGATGCTCAATAGAGATTATTCCCTGCCACTAGAGAGGATGGGTGAGATTTTTCAGTTTTCAAGTGGGGAAGAGTACGCTTGTCTGGCGCCGCTCGAAAGCGAGTGGGAAGCCAAAGCCTTAGGCTTCTGGCGCCAAATCACTAGCAAGACCGTTACCTCGTGGGAAGGTCTAAAAGCCACTTCCATTCACAACCCAGCGATTAGGTACTTCCATCGCGTTCTTGCAAACACTATCTTTGGTATAGAAAACACGGGGAATGTGAATTCTAAAGATTTATTTTTCATTCACTGTGCATTGTCGAAGACAAAGGTCAATCCCACACTGTTCTTATTGGCTCACCTTTCTTCTGTCGCCAGTCGGTCCGGTGGTCACATCTGTGTAGGAGGAGTGATTACCTCCATTGCTATGGCTCTAGGACTGGAACCTGAGTTGGCTGCCCTTGAGGGATTAGCCGCCCCTTTTGTTGATTTAGATTACTGTCGCAATATGCGACTTATCAAGAATGTGCCAAGCAACAAGTATAGGCTTATGATCAGGAATAGGCAGGTGAGGAGTGTAGATTTACCATGTGCTTCGCGCATTAATGTGCGCATTAGCACAAATTGGCTATTTGATATAGAGGCCCCGAGCTTAGATGATGAAGCTAGAGAGAGGGCTTATGCTGAGACCATGGGATTTGCACACCAGCCTGGCCCCCGTGCCAATTCTGACATCCCAGGGCCGAGTCACAGAGCATACACCGCACCCACTTTTTCTGACCAATTTCAGGTACCTACCAGCCTCGGGGTGAGTACGACTATGTTGCCATCCGAACCAGATTGGATGATATTTTGTCCAAACTGCGGTATCAAAATGACAGGGAGGCGGAGCGTGACTTGCTGCTCCAGAACTTACAGCGTCAGCATTAGGATATCAGAGTTGCTGTAGATCTTGCCAACCAACAGTAGGTTGACTTTGTAGAGCGTATCGAGCATGATATGGCAGATCTGACTGAGCAGATAGAGGGCATGAGGGTGCAGGTTACCGCTTTGGTCGAGTATGTTTGGCATGTCCATAACCCTCTCATTGGCAGAGGTATTGGACGACACCACGGCCGAGGCCGTCATCATTGATTATTCCAGGTTCTTCCACTCCTTTTTCACCTTGTACTAAAACATTGGGGACAATGTTTGGTTCAAGTAAGAGGGGGAGTTTTACTTGCTTTGTTTTCCATTATTTTCACGTTATCTTTTATGCTTTCTAGTTAGTTTCTTTTGTGTCGAGTCATTTATGCGTAATTGAGTCTTATTGTACTTTACTCTTTTTCTTCCGTTAAAAAAATTCCCCTAAGATTGATGAAAAGCAGCCCCAACGAAATTTGTTTCATCTGAATCTATTGCATGACACTTTTTCACCTTTAGGCTTTGTTATTTAGACTTGGGAAAGTATTGACATTGTCGATACCGTTTTAGCACCCTAGACTCCCTAAGTATGCGGCACCGATCTAAATAACCATTATGCCAAGACCTTGATTTCTGAGTTTCTATAGTAGTCTCTTGAGTAGTTTATGTTTGCGGTCAGCACCATCCCAAAAACACATGCTAAGTAATGAACCGACACAAATATGTGGTGATCTCGAAAAATTAATAATAATTTCCATTTGAGCTGTATTCTAGAAAAGCGAATGAAAGAATTCGTTTCCTTCTAAGTTAGGTGGCCCTCACCCGACCATTTAGCCCAACGGATCGGATTCTGGAAATTCGAAAAGAAAAGAAAAAAAAGAGAAAAGAAGAAATGATGCAAAAAGTTGAAAAATCGAGATCATAAACACTAACAGGTTCACTTACCATGCGAGTGTAGGGATAACGGACTTAATGTGATCGTGCGAGAATGAAAAGAGGGAAAAAGAGACAAGGAATATAGGTCGAGTTATAATGGTACGCTTTGGATTAGTATTGCATAGGGGGGGAGTCTTGGTCCGCAAGTGCGGATATGTGACATCACGATATCCTCATTTGTCGAAGTCTAGTACCTATATTTTAACATAAGTCTATTAGTTGTGCTCGGTTCTATTGTCGTGTCGTGTTTTCGTTTCGGATGCCGCACTTACTGTTTTTAATTATGTCGGGAGTTTGCTTGAGCACAAGCAAAAGTCTTAGTGTGAGGGAGTTTGAAAACGAGAAATCGTATCGTATTTTACGACTCATTACGCATTTGTTTCGTTCATTTTTATTCAAGTTTTATTAGCATTTAATCATGTTATGTGTTTTGCAGTTGATAGCTTCGTCTGTGAAAAAATCGGGCAAAAGATCGGAAAAGAGCAAAAAAAAAAGAAAAAAATTCAGCATAGAAGTGAAGATTCTGCATTTTACTGATATGGCGCTCGCCATCCCTTGATGGTGTTCGCCATGACCATGTCTGCCACGTAATTTAAAAAGGCCATGACCATGGCGTTTGCCATGGCCTGGTGGCGTTCGCCATTGCTGCGCAGTTGCAGAATTTAAAAACTGCAACTGTCATGGGCAGTTTTATTTCTCCTAACTTCCCTCCACTTCTCTTGCACGTTTTAGTAGTTACTTCTGCCATTTTGCTCTATATATAGGACCTTTCACTCTTGTATTTGATATCCTATTTTAGACGCGGAAGCTCTGTCAAATTCCGTTTTGGCAAATAATTACTTTTAGAGCGACAATTACTCACATCGAGGAATTGTCGCAATTTCTTTGTACTTTGAATTTTGCTGTTGTACCTTTGGATTCGAACAAGCATGCCGTCATTTTATTTGAAATTCAATTCCTGCATTTTACTTTACAGGTTATTCTTACTTTTGTTTGCAATTTAATTTTCCTTTGTGTGTATGCTATGTATTTTTTATGTTAATTACCGCAATCATGTTTGTAATTAAAACCGAAATGATTTGCTAAATCTGCTTGAGTTCGGCGTGTGAGGACCGTTGTTATCGGCGGGACTCCGTAGAAAATGTAGGCGCGACCTTATTTGATTGCATGCTAGTTTTGGTCTTTGTTTCTATTTTTCATGTTTTATTATTCCGACACGAAAGTGAGGGATATGCTAAGTTCGGACCGATAGCGCGAGAGTGTGAGGAAAGAACGGATAGTAGAAACTAGGCACCGATCCTAAAAACAACTAGAGCGCTTTAGGCATCGTTTAGGATTTCATTAGCTTCCAAAATATGATTTTCAATTAAAATGGGTGAGCGAGAGCAAAATCCTGTGGTTGTTAGGTGTGGCTTTTGTCGATAGCGCGAGAGTGTGAGGTAGAGTCTTTAAGATAGTACTTCCTATGGAACAAAGTGCAGTCGTAGTTAGCACCCGAATTCTACAAGTCCCTTAGGTACGCGGAATCCACATTCCGGACTCGATTTTAGTATTATTTCCTAAAACCTCTACAATTAATAATTTTCCCTTTCCATGCAAATTCCGTAAACTCTTAGCCTTAGCTTTACACTGCAACTTTAGATTGCATTAGTTAGATTATTCCTTCCCTGTGGGTTCGACAACCTTATTTAAAACTACGCGAACAGCTGTATACTTGCAGTCTTAGCTTGATGGTCATGTTAGTTCCCTCGACACGCATCAATGTGAACATGAGATGGTAGTGAGGGGTCCTTTCCCTCTTAGGTTCTGTGTATTTTTCTTCTTCTTGCTTGAATTTTGTATGTGGGATAATTGTTGTGTGACTGTTGCTGTTAAATAATATTTGTGTAATGAAATGTATGTGTGAATATGTGTTGCATGCTATTTTTTTGAATAATAAATTCGTGCAAATTGATTCTGTGTTGCTGAGTTTTGATATAGAACAAATCTGGAAATTTCGGTTTATAGGGTTAACAAAAAATAGGTTTCTAGCACATAAGTTATTGATAAAATTGATGAAACAATGAAGTATAGTTAAGACTTGGAATCAAACTAAAATAAAGATGATTTTCGATCTGATTAGGGTGCTGGAATGGGTTTCAATGTGGGAGAACTCGTGTAGATGGAAAACTGGAATTTTTGGCATGTTCTCTGACCATACGCGTATGGGGGAAGGTCATACGCGTATGGGGAACACTCCCAGAGGTCGTACGCATAGCATACGTGCCTTGTCCCTAGAGCCAGCATGACCCTCTGCCAGTACACGTATGATACGCGTATGTTGGGGTGGCCATACGCGTATGGCAAGGTCAGTACGCGTATGGGCAGCTTTTTGAGGGGGGGGCATACTCGTATGGGGTAGCCATTACGCGTATGGGGAGTTTTGAGAGGAAAATCCTCTCTGGCCATATGCGTAAGGCCCAAGTCAATACATGTATGGATGGCCTGGGCAGATGAACCTACGCGTATGATACGCAGGCCTGGGGCGTAGGGAGATGGACATACGCATATAGGGCAGGGCCATACGCGTATGAGCAGGGTTGTAGCAGAATTTTCCTATTTTAGCAATTTCCGTCCCGGTTTCGCGTGTAATGCAATTTCCCTTGAACCGTAAGACTAAGATGATATAAATGGACATCGGAGAAACTCGTAATAACATAAATTAGGATAAAATGTGGGTTTTTACGAGGATGTCTAGTTGAGACGTGTTGGGTGTGTGAGCCAAGATTGTCGTGTGTAGACGGTCTTGTGTTGTAGAGGTAATTCCTGAGAGAATTACGGTGAGCATGTGGCTCGTGTGTGATCATTGTGAAGGGAAATCGTGATTCAAAAATGCGACGGAATTTAAAATTTCCCTTTAGTGATCCTTACGAAAGATCATGATCAGTGATAGAATGGTTACCTCTTATGGCGATGAAACCTTTGATTCTGAATCGAAGGAATGATCACGAGCGATGTACGATGAACAGCGCCTCTACTCAGTCCACACGAATAACTTCCTTCAGTCTCAGTGCTAGCTGCTATGATTGAAGGCTTTTAGTGAGAGATAGAGAGAAGAAAAATACAGCTAGGGTTTCACAGCTGAATTTTCATTAAGTGTTTATGCTTCTGCACAAGGGTTATATTTATAGAACCACTTGTGTGGGCTGCAAGCTAAAAAGCCCACTTAAGTGCACACACACCATATCTTATGATGTACCGTATATCACTTAAGCACGCGGTACCTTACCACAATCCGTATTCCACTTAAGTGCATCGTACCTTACGGTGTTACATATTTACTTAAGTACATTGTACTTTACAGTGTTCCTTATTTACTCTACCTCTTATCAAATTGTCCTTATGTGTGTGACCCTGTAGGATTTTGCGACGTTGGTAATTATATTAAATTATGCATTTAATATAATAAACAGTGAGCGGTATCTAGCAACACATCACTGCTACCAAGTCACAAAATTGTCATGTGATCTGACAAAACCTTTTATGATAGTGCTTGTGTGTACAATTACCCTTTTGCCCTTATGTCTATATTGAACACAACGCATATACCGTGTCATCCTTGTTTAGTTCAATATTGGACCCTTAGACATTTATCCTATTATGCAGGATGGGCAAATTCCATCTAGGTCACTCATGTCCCTCAGCATGCTTTATGAAGTACCCATCAACTGTCTTTATAGTAATCCAATTACGAACAATGTTTGATCAGCAATAAAGTACTTGACTCTACATCTAGGGTCCATAGTGGTTTCAGGTCGAAGGGTGGTATACACCACTATCACCATGAGAGTAACTTATGACACTTTGCATGACATTCTATGTAGTACTCTCATAGTGGGTCAATCCAGTATAAATATTACTCCTAATATTCATACCTATGTTAAGACTTGATAACTCCTTATCCATGATCCATGAGATGTGATCATCAGTCTATCTACATAATAGTCTGAATGCTTTAAGGTTATCCCATTTCACATTAAAGCTCGGCTATGGATACTTTAAGAATAGTGTCCTTATGTTTAATGGAATCTCATGATTAAGTCACACTTAATATTTTATTAAACGAACTAGTTATTCTAGGGACTTTATCAATTTGGAAAACAAACATAATAAAGAAATACATTTTATTATTGATAAATAATTCGATATAAGTACCAAAAGTATTGGCCTCTAGGGCTTACACCAACACATTGCGGATCATGAAATTATGCTTGATTAATTACTATGTTGTGCATAATTTGTGTCATACATTCATGTCATGATGTGGAGATGAGCTAGGTGGGAATCCATGACGGGTGCCTAGTCTTGTCTGGACTCTATGTGGGAGTCGTGTGGAGATAAGTTGTAGTTCAGAGGAACGTATACGACTTATCCGGATTTCGATGGGAATCAGGTTCTAGGGTGAACCGTGTGTGATTGTGATGGTACTACATGCATTGTGTCATGTCAGTTGAGTCTCATTGCATATATATGATTGAATGTGGGTTGTTTATGCCAAATGATGATGTGGCACTGGTATGTACGTGGTAATTGTGGGATTGGTGTTTTGTGTATGAACTACTCCTTAGCATGTGTGTTTCACCGTGTATTTATTGAATGTAGTTCTCACCCCTTTTCTGTTTGTTGTGTCTGTGCTCCTTGGGGAGTACAGATGATCAGGTACCTGAGTAGTGCTTGGAGCATTGTGTTGCTATTTGATCGAGTCTTAGGAATCGCTCTGATACGTAACATGGGAAGGATAGGGGTTTCGTGTTTTCTTTTATTACCGGAACATTGTATTTGTTACGTATATAGTTTTGTTTAATTGTTGATGAACAACGTGTTATGTGGAGTTTTGATGTAATTGCAGCTTTAATGCCAAACTTTGATTTAATTCTGCTGTGGAGTAAAAGCATTTGTTTTATTTATGAATGAGACATGAAGTGACTTGATGCATCATGATGAGTTTTTCGTAATGTGACATCCTATGTGTATTAACTCTGATTTGTTTCCGCATTATTTTCGTATTTTTGATTAATATACGAATGGGTAGAGTAGGGTGTTATATTGAAAGCCTTAAAGAGAACAGTCTGCTCGTGAAAATCTAAAAAATAACGACAAATATCATCTTTAAATATGTGCCAACAATTCCTTAAAAACAATATATTATACCCGTCTGGCCCCAGGCTCTTCGAACCTTCACACCCCCAAAACGCTTCCTTGATTTCAAGCTCAGTAAAATCAGCTTCTAACGAAAGGTTACCAACTGCAGAAAGTCTTTTAACGTGGATGTCGTCGGGAGTAGGGCGGCAAAGGACCTGTTTTTTAAGCACTTCGGAATAATATCTACTAACTTCAGCCTTAACATCTTCCACTTCTTCCACTATGGGATTTTGATTAGGTATAAATCCGATGAAGTTCCTTCGCCTTTTATCTTTAATAATGTTGTGGAAAATTTTGTTGTTTGAATCATCATTGCAGTCCCAATTTAATCTGGATTTCTGCACCAACATGTTTTCTTTAATCTTCAGACTCTTCAAAAATCAAGATGTCGTTCCACTTTTGCTTCTAACAATATCCTCCAGTAAAGACTCTTCACAACTACGTAATAAAACATATGCATCATTAATCTTTGTACTCCCCTCCTCAATCTCCATATAAATATTTCCAAAAACCTATGAATTCCACATACGTAAACTAACTTTCAAAAGCATCAACTTCTCTTTTAATACAAAGTCACTCCTCATTTCCACCTTGAGGTTCCTCCACTCTTTCTCTACAAAGGGAAGAAAACCTTTGTCGTCGGACCAGCTATTATTCACTCGGAAAGGTTTAGGGCCCAATCCGATTTTTTAATCACTAACCATATCGGGCAGTGATCCAAGATATCTCTTTTACCAATAAATTAGCCTACAACGCTCCAACAGTTGATCAATGTATTAGAAAGAAGAAAATGATCTAACCTGCTCATAGATTTACCGTCGTTGCTGTACCAGCTGAAACTATTCCCTTTGTATGGTAGATCAATTAGTTGAGAATCATAGATAAAATTTGAGAACTCTCTTATCTCAGATGTTCTGCTCACTGCTGCTCTAGCCTTCCTTTAGCATAGATTCGCAACAGAATTAAAATCCCCATCCATACACCACTCCCCATATGAAAATTTAAGTTTAAGAGCTAACAATCCCTTCCATAAAATCCTTCTGAGAGATAATTGGCAAGGCGAGTAAATTTTAACTATGTAAATGAAGATACCCTTCCATCGCAGCTAAACTACTAAGTAACCTTCACCTTTGAAGCTAAAGATGACCTCAAAATTCCCTTCCTTCCATAGAGTAATCAATCCTCCTTAATGCCCGTTCGATTTAGCAAAAGACCAACCAATGATTTCATTGTTCCAAAGGTTCCTCACAACACCTTCATCAACAACGGCCAATTTGGATTCTTGAATTAAAAATATATTTTCCCTGCCTTGAGAGATAATTTTGTTGGTTCTTTTCCTTTTAATCTTGTTGCAACCCCCTCTAATATTCATTGATCCTATTATCATTGCCCCAAGATTGAATGCACCTTCAGATTCAACTTTCTTTCTAGATCTCTCTTATCCATTTCATCAATTTTCCTTTTATAGTCTTTGTCAGAACCCTTGAAGACAATTCCCAGTTTCGATATGGCCTTCCAAACCTTGTTACCTACCTTGGAGCCGATATTTTCCCAAAAATGGTTGTTGCAATGCACCAAGTCCGACTCTGCTATAGTTCTGCTATAGAATCACAGCATATGACAACACCTGCAGAAAAATTATCTTCTTCCCTTGAGTCAGCCGCAATAGACGCAGAATCAGAAAGAGAAGGAAGTTAGGGTGTGGGTTGAGATGTTTGTAAAGGCCCATGGTATAAAGAATTATGACTTTTAGCTTCTTTCAAGATTCTCTTCTTGGGCCTTCTTTTTTTTATTGAGAAAGGCCCACCTTCCTTATAAATGTTTCTCATTTTCTTTTTAACGAAAATAAGATTTTTGCCTTCCTTTTTTTTTTACTTTTAGCCAACGAAATCTTATCAAAAGTTCTCTTTATTCTAGTTCCAGATGAAACAGAAAGTTAGATGTTTTCCTTGGGACTTCCTTCTAATGATGTTTTGCGATTGATAGCTTCCTTAGCCACCCATACTACGCCATCGAAACTCCCTCCCATAATGTCAAATCCATATCCAAAAGTATGTCCAACCTCTCCTCCTTTTGCTGCTCCAGTGCCACTCGTGTTATCCAAAGGTACAACATTAGCATTGGGAGAACACTTTTTCAACTGTAAACCGAATTTAGAATCATTTGATGAGATTTCAACAACTTCATCTTCATCAAAACCTTCGACATAATTGTTCCAAATATTATCGTGATCAGAAGAGGTAGACCCTTTAGATGAGGGAAAAAAGTTGTGATTCAGAATAAGACGCAACAACCCATAACAATCCTCATAAAGTTTGATATTGAAAAGATCGTTATCCACCTTCACTTTAATGATCTTTTCAATGACACTGAAGCAAGGAGTTTTGATCATTACCCTTGTAATATCATTGTTCTTCCCTTTCAAAGTGTTGTCGTCTGAGCACACATAAGTCCCCACCATATTTGCCACCTTTTCAAAAAAGTCTAAAGTCTAAGCATGACAAGGCACACCGTGCATTATAACCCATGTAACTCTATCTTTGTCAACATTTGTTTCCTTCCATTCTATAATATTAGAGAACCACTGATTCCACCATGATCTTCCTTCTTTAATCAGGTCAAAGATTGCTCTTTCCTTACATTCTTCCAATAAGCACAGATTAGCTCCAAGAGGAGTCACTTTTATTGAAAAATATCCTTCTGTCTCGAAACAAGTTTGGATGTTATACGGCATACCTGAATTGATAACGACGCCTACATACGAGCGCTTGAATCTGGCTAAATCTTCCGCATTAGAATAGTAGTTTATGACCTGTAGAGATGTAGGCTCAGTTTCGACTTCTGTTGTGGCATTCTTCACAACTTGAACAAAAGATCTTGTTCCCACCTTGTTATCTTTCTTCTGATTCCTCCTAAGCATCGAATTGAAATTATTTCCCTTGTGAAACTGCGCAATAAAACCATCGTTACCTTTCTTCTCGTTACCAACGTATCTCTCAAAATGTGGTAAGTTTGCATGGATTTTTTACCGTCGATTATAATATTGTCAAGTTTCACCGCTAATAGTCTCAAATCTTCAACCTCTTTGAACCTCGCGAAACCGAATCTCTTCCACAACTTATTCTTTTTGGTCGGGATGACCATCTCTACTACTTCTCCGACGCAGCCAAAAAGTTCGAAGATATCGCAAGCCTTGATTTTATCTGGTATTTCTGAAAAAAAGATGGAAAGAAGATTTTCCTCCCCTCCTCGCAGCTTCCTAAGACCCACCGGGAAAGTATCCCACTTAGTTTCCAAGTGTCTAAAACCCCTTCTTCTTGCTTTTTGCCAATCCATTGAACTTCAAATCAATGAAAAGGTGGAGATAATGTCAATTTTTTAAATAAATTTTTTATATTTTTTGTGTGCATAAAGATAATTTATTTGCAAGAGACAAATATTTATTCTAAGTTTAGCGTGTTATGTTGTAATTCAGTGATATGTCGAAACTAGCATTCGATTGGGTCGAAGCAATTATTTGAATTTCAGAAATCAGTTGTATTCGACAAAGTCGAATACAACATATAATAGTTTCGAAATGTAATTTGTGATTTTATATTTTACATTGTTTATGTTTTGGGCTTGAGTCAGTTGTATAGTTTGGGTCTGGACTTTAGTTGTCTATATAAAAGGTTTTGTATGATGTAAACACTCTCGTGTTCATTTATCTTTTTTTTTTATGAACACGCACATCAAAAATATAAACGAATATTTTTTATTAGTTTTGATTTTAATTTAAATTATTTGTGTAATAAATTTGGTGAATAAACTTTATAAATGAGGAAAGAAAAAATATTGTATAAATTGTGATAAAATTTATTATTATTTCAGTTTTTTATTTTATTTATGGGATAATTTTAATAGAAAAAATTAAAAAGTTATTTAAGGGAAAATTTTAGAAAAAGAATAGGTGCGCCCAAATTTTTATATTATTATAATTTTCATTTTTATTAAGACGATATATAAGGAGTCAAAAATTCATTTGATGTTAGGTTTCCTCTGTTCCTCCACCGCCTAATTTCATCCTCTTCTTCTCCGATGGATCTGCCGACTGCTATTCCCTAGGCATGCCTTATCTCTAATAATAAGAATCCCTATGTTTCTTCTCCGTCTATTACGGTCAACCCTTCCAAAAAAACCTTTGCTCAAGCAGTTGATAACTTATGCAATATTCCTCGCAGTCAACTTCCTCAATCGGTTGTGAAAGGTGATAGAATAACGATTACAATTCTGGAAAACGAATACCTAGCAGGTCTGGATTCTTGTAAGCACAATCTGTATGGGAGAATCATTTGGGCCAGAGGTGCTACTCCCTTGAAGGTTGATGCCTTGAGGCTTAAGTTTACTTCTCTGTGGAATTTCTTGGGCAAATGGGGACTCACTTCTTAAGGGAAAGGATTTTTTGAATTTTCCTTTTCTTGCATTGAAGGTGTTCAAAGAGTTAGATCTTCAAGCTCTTGAAATCTAAATCCTGGTTTGTTAAAATTATTTGTTTGGACCAAAGATTTTAATCCCTATATTCAACAACACACCTCTGCTCAAGTCTGGACTAGAATTTCTGGCCTATCCCAGGAATATTTGAGGCCTAAGATCATCTATGACATTGCAAGTGAGATTGGAAGTCCTATCTATTTAGACGAAACAACCACAAAATTGATGTTTGATAGATCCTTTTGACACTTTGCTCGAGCGCTTGTTGAATTGGACCTGAATGCAAAATTGAGGAACAATATTCTTGTGGAAAGAGAAAATTTTGCCTTCTTTGTGGATGTGACTTATGAAAATATTCCTAATTTCTGTGACAAATGCAAAACTATAGGGCACAATGTTAGGAACTGCAGAAGATCAAGTGTAGATTTGGGCAAAACAATCAATAGGCAGGATAAGAAAAAGAACTTTGTGGAGAAACAACATGAATACAATTCTAAGAAAGATACTAATCAACCCACTTCTTCTAGGAATGCATCTTCTGCAGTCCAGCTAGAAAAAATTTTGTGGCCTTGGAAGATCAATTGGATCATGTGTCTACTATCCACAATGAGGCTCAAACCATTGTTCCCCCTAATAGCTTATTGGTTGTCTTTTTAGAACAACTGTTGGGAGATAAACAGGCCCTAGATAAACCTCATGATACCCCTGTTCATCAAATCAACTCAGGTGGGAATTTGATTAACGAGGATGCACAAAGCTCAAATGGGTCAGATTATGTAGAAGCAACACAACTTGAGTTAGTTCATGAAGAAGAACCTTTTCCTGACAATGTTATGAAAGATATGGCTTTTCTCAAGCAATCTTGGGCAAACATGGTTGAAGAACCAATTGACCCTCCTGATTTCCAAGTGGTTATGTCTAAGCAGTCCAAGAAAAAGGCAAAATCTGTGCAAGAATCGGTTACGACTAGACCTAGTACCAGAGCCAAAGTAGTTTCATTCAAATCTGCCCAATGAAGTGCTTTTATTGGAATGTAAGAGGGTTGGCTAATTCCCCCACAAAATTTTCCCTCAAGAATGTCATCTTAAAATATAAGCCAGATTTCTGCTTTATAGCAGAACCTTGGATGTCTCTAGATAAGATCCATCCAAGCTTTTTCTCTAGGATGAATCCAAAGGTATTCTCCTCTAACAATAGACAAGACTTGCTCCCAAATCTTTGGTGCCTTTGTGCTTCTCACCTTGACCCTCAACTTGTTCTTTGTGATGCCCAAGAAATCTATTTCATTATTAACAACGATTCGTTTTCCTTTGGTGTGTGTGTAATTTATGCTTCCACCAGCCATATTCAAAGAAGAAACCTCTCGACCACCCTTGCTTCAATCAAAAATCAATTCAACCTTACATGGAGCTACTTGGGAGACTTCAACACCATCCTAGGGGCTCATGAACACAAGGGATTTTCTAATCCTTCTAGAATTCCTATAGAGGATTTCCAACATTGGAGTGATAATAATAGCCTTATTCATCTGCACGCCAGAGGTGCAGAATTCATCTAGAGCAATGGTAGGAGAGGAAACTGATAACACTATTTTAGTGTGTCATAATGAACCATTTTCTGTAGTAATTTGGCTAGGTTTAATTAGATTTATTTGCATTTCTCTTGTTTGAGTATAAATTTGTCTTCAGTGCACTAGTTGCACCTTTTATGGTTTATTGTGTGTTTTTGGTCCTAAAACAATTCAGATTAGGGCAAGCTGAGGCGTGACACCTCAAGACATAGTCTGAGAAGAATAAAGATAAGAGGAAGAAAGATAATGGGATTTGTTAATTGCAATTTCACCAAAAGCTTGGAAGAATTTCTATAACTAGGGCATACGTGGAAGAGGTTCGTGTCAAGAAGAAGCTGAAGCATCAAGAAAATATCGAAGAAACTAGAGGACAAAGGAGGGTACAGTGGGGACCACGCCTGCAAAAGCGCATCCTGTACCCAGCCACCCGTCGTCTGCTCTGCGCCACTACCTGCTGCAGCAGCCTGCCAAAGACGCCTTGTCTCCAAATGTTGTCTGTCCTTGATAGCTTGTTCACAAAGGAATAAGTGACACCTGAAGCTATTTGTGATTTGATTCGGGTTGAACCTTATTTTCATCAAAAGCCCATGATCCAAGACCCATCAACTTTCATGTCTCATTCTAAAAGGCTATAAAAAGCAAGCCGTGTTCAGCATTGAGGAGAGACCGCAAAATAGAGAGCACACATTATATTTTTTGTTTTTAGTTTAGTTACTTTGAGGATTAAGAAGATTAGAGAGATTTCTTCTTCTCATCCAGACCTGTACTCTCTGCTTGGAACAACATGCTGATTTCATAACAAAAGTGGTTAATAAAGTAGGATAAAGATATTCATTTAATTCAACTTACTTAGAGATAAGAAGTTGAGACCATAAAGATTTTGCAGAACTAAAACCAGACACATTTTAGGGTTACTACACATCATGGACACTATTTAGAAACAATGTATTAATGGATCTTAGCTCATCAAGCATTCTCTCTGATATATTATCCTTCTTTATTTAGATTTTTAGTTTGTAGTGTGTTATTCTTGCTGTTACCATTATTATTAATTGTTACCTTGCTCATACTAGTTTTAAACAAGAATTGAATACTTTAAAGTTCAAAGTTATATCAAGATTCACTCCCTGTGGGTATGATCTCTTATTTTATCACTTGCTGCAATCAAACATACATGTATACTTGCATGTGACACCTTTGCTTTAGAACAATTAATTAGAGTAAACACTTTGAAAGCAGACACTAAGTTTTTGGCACCGTTGCCGGGGAGTGGAAGATACACTTTGAACTACTGTATTTGTTATTTTTGTTTAAAGGTTGTATTTGAGCCTTTATAGGTTTTGCTGTGATTTGGTGTTGCGACAGGTTTAAGCTATTGCATGTGTAGGTCGTTACAACCAGTTTATAGTGGTTATCCTGAACTTGAAAGAATTCTAAGAGCACGAAGGAGATTTGTGCGTTCTCAACAACCATCTGGAGATCCATCTACATCAGCTGTGGCTGAATCAGAGGAAGGAGTGCACGTGGAGACAGAAGAAAAAGCTTCGTCTTCATTATCAGACGAAACACGGCTAGAAAGTGTCATGGCTGAGCAAGACATCATTGGCATTGCCAATGACAGGGCGCACAACATCAAAGATTATGCTGTCTTTGATCCAGCTGACATGAGCACTGGTATTGTTAGACTAGAGATAACTGCACCACAGTTTGAGTTCAAGCCTATGATGTTCCAAATGTTGCAAACCACTGGTCAATATTCAGGCTCTCCTCATGAAAACCCACACTTGCACTTAAGACAATTTCTAGACGTTGCTGACAATTTCAAGATTCCTGGAATGACTGATGATGCCTTTAGGTTAAGGCTATTTCCATATTCTCTAAGGGATAGGGCCAAGAGCTGGCTAAATTCCTTGGAACTAAATTCCATCACTACATGGAATACCTTGGCAGAAAAATTTCTAGCTAAATACTTCCCTCCTTCAAAGAATGCAAAGATGAGAAATAAGATTACTTCATTTAGGCAAGGAGATGACGAATCATTGTTTGATGCTTAGGAAAGATTTAAAGAGTTACTAAGACAATTCCCTCATCATGGGATACCCATCTGCATTCAACTTGAGACTTTCTACAATGGATTAATTCCATCCTCAAGGAATATGCTAGATGCATCTAGTGGTGGAGCTCTCTTGTCCAAATCTTATGAAGACGGTTACAAGTTGATTGAGAGCATTACGGCCAACACATACCAGTGGCCTGTCACTAGGGCTTCTGCAAACTCAACTCATAAAAAACCTGCTGGAGTTCATGAAGTCACTGAGATGACAGTTCTTGTTGCTCAAGTTGCTCAAATTCACCAAATGATGAAGAATACGATGACTCCTGAAGTACCAAGACCAGAGCCAATAAAGGTGGTTACTGATACGACTGCGATTGCCTGTGTCTACTGTGGAGGACCCCATCTGTTTGAAGAATGTTCTTCAAATCCTGTATCAGTCAACTATGTTGGCAACAATAATAATAGATACAACAATCCTTACAGCAACACATACAACCTAGGGTGGCGCAACCATCCAAATTTTTCTTGGAGTAATAATCAAAATCAACCAAAGCCGCAAGCAACAACAACGCAAGCTCCTCCTGGTTTTCCTACTCCTAACTACAGAGGTGGAAATCAGAGCAACAACCAGATGGAGAATGTTTTGAAGTCTTTCATTCAAGAAACAAAGAAACAGTTTCAAGCACAAGGAGTGAGTATCAAGAATTTGGAGAATCAAGTAGGGCAAATAACTACTGCTTTGAGTTCAAGGAACATGGGAACTCTTCCTAGTTCCACTGAAACTCCAACTGCACCAGCTGGAGTAAATATTGTTGAAACAAGCCAAGCCATCAAGTTGAGAAGTGGAAAAGAAGTTGAAGAATCCATCTCACGGGACAAAGAGGTAAGCGCAGAATTGCCTAAGCCAGACAGTACAGAAACAAGAAAAGATAATGATGAAGAACCTTCTCAACATCAGAAGCAGAATGAAGAGGTTACTAATGCAGATTTGACTTCTCAAAAGCTGCAAGAGGTCATGACTGAGTCCTGTAGAAAGCCAAAGTTTATTCAAGAAAGACCACCCCCGCCTTTTCCACATAGGATTAGGAGGGCCAAGGAAGAACAACAGTTTGGAAAGTTTCTGGAGATTTTGAAGCAGCTTCACATCAACATACCATTGATTGAAGCCATTCAACAAATGCCAAATTATTCAAAGTTTATGAAGGATGTGCTCACCAAAAGAAAGAGAGTGGGAGAGTTTTCCACAGTTGCACTTACTCAAGAGTGTAGTCAGTTGGTGTAAGGAAAACTTCCACCTAAATTAAAATATTCTGGGAGTTTCACTATTCTATGCACTATTAGAATCACCTTCTGTGGAAAAGCATCGTGTGATCTTGGAGCCAACATTAATCTTATGCCCTTATCCATCTTTAAGAAGTTAGGGATAGGAGCTGCCAGGCCTACAACCATCACTTTGCAACTGGCAGATAGGAGTATTTGTTACCCCCAAGGAAAGATAGAAGATGTGTTAGTAAGAGTTGACAAATTTGTTTTCCCTGCTAACTTCATTATCATGGATTTTGATGCTGATGAGGAAACCCCTATATTGTTAGGAAGACCATTCTTAGCAACGGGAAGAACTTTGATTGATGTGGAAAGAGGAGAACTCACCATGAGAGTTAATGGACATCAAGTAGTATTTAATGTACTCAATGCTTTACAGTATCCTGAAGAGGATGTAGCTGATTGTTCCATGATATCCAGCTGGGAAGGTATAATTCATAAAAACCTTCTCAAGACTAATAATGTGTTGGAACAAGAGCTAGGAAAATTAAAAGAAGAGTAAAAGCCGCAAGGTGGACTCATTTATGGTCCAATGAAGAAACATGAGGAAGAAACTGTGGAAGTAATATAATCTACAGTTGTTGGTCACAAACAGCATCTACCTTCCATAGAGGAACCTCCTGAACTGGAACTAAAGCAACTGCCTGAGCATTTGCAATATGCTTATCTGGAGGCAGGACAGAAGTTACCAGTCATTATTGCTACAGATTTGAAAGAAGAACAGAAGGAGCAGTTGTTAGCACTGTTGAGAAAACACAAGAAGGCAATTGCTTGGCAAATCTCAGACATAAAGGGAATCAGCCCAACAATTTGCATGCACAAAATTTTGTTGGAAGAAAATGCTAAGTAGCATTGAAATTCAAAAGAGGTTGAACCCAATCATGAAGGAAGTTGTCAAGAAAGAGATTATTAAGTGGTTGGATGCTGGAATTATCTACCCTATCTATGATAGTGTGTGGGTAAGTCCCATTCAATGTGTTCCAAAGAAGGGAGGCATGACTGTGATTGTCAACGAGAAGAATGAATTAATTCCCACAAGAATAGTTTCTGGTTGGAGAATTTTTATGGACTACAGAAAGTTGAACAAGGCAACGAGGAAGGATCATTTCCCCTTCCCTTTCATTGATCAGATGCTCGACAAGTTGGCTGGAAAAGAATACAATTGTTTCTTAGATGGGTACTCCGGGTACAATCAGATTGTCATAGCCCCAGAAGACCAAGAAATGACAACATTCACTTGTCCTTATGGCACATTTGCTTTCATAAGAATGTCGTTTGGGTTGTGCAATGCACCAGCCACCTTCCAACGCTGCAGGATGGCAATATTTTCATATATCATTGAAACTTCCAAGCAAGTGTTCATGGATGATTTCTCTATTTTTGGAGAATCATTAAAGAAGTGTTTGGAAAATCTAGATCTAGTATTAGCTAGATGTGAGGAGAATAACTTAGTCCTTAATTGGGAAAAGTGCCATTTTATGGTGAAAGAAGGGATCGTTCTTGGACACAAAATCTCCAAGAAAGGTTTGGAGGTAGATCAAGCAAAAGTGGAGGTGATAGAAAAATTACCACCACCTATGAACATAAAAGGAATCAGAAGTTTCCTGGGGCATGTTGGCTTCTACAGAAGGTTCATCAAGGATTTTTCAAAAATTACCAAACATTTGTGCCAGCTGCTGCAGCATGATGTGCCATATGTATTCAGTCAGAAATGTGAGGAATCCTTTAATCTGCTGAAGAAAGCCCTCATCTCTGCGCCCATTGTGAAGACTATTGACTGGACAAAACCCTTCGAGTTGGTGTGTGATGCTAGTGACTTTGCTATTGGAGTTGTGCTAGGTCAAAGATATAACAAGGTTTTCCACACCATCTATTACGCTAGTAAGACCTTGATTGAAGCGCAAATCAACTACACCACAACTGAGAAAGAGCTGCTGGCTGTAGTGTTTGCATTTGACAAGTTCAGACCTTACTTGGTCGGAACAAAAGTCATTGTATACACAGATCATGCAGCTATCAAGTACTTGATTGCTAAAAAGGATGCTAAACCAAGGCTCATACAGTGGATTCTCTTGTTGCAAGAGTTTAACCTAGAGATTAGGGACAAGAAGGGGATAGAGAATTATTTCGTTGATCATCTTTCAAGATTTCCAGAAGAAGTGCAAAGCAACAACAGTGGAGACATTCAAGAAAATTTTCCTGATGAGAAGTTACTTCGGATAAGCACTGGCGTGACACCATCGTATGCTGATATAGGGAATTATCTGGTCAGCAGATATGTGTCCCCTGATTTCAACTTCCAGCTGAGGAAAAGGTTCTTTCATACAGTCAAGAGCTACTTTTGGGAAGAACCTTTCCTTTACAAAAAGTGTGCAGATCAATTGCTAAGAAGATGTGTGGATCATGCAAAGGCACGACAGATCTTGTCTGCCGGTCATGAAGCTCCATACGGAGGACACTTTGGAGGAACCAGAACTGCTGCAAAAGTTTTGTAATCGGGCTATTTATGGCCCTCTCTTTTTAAAGATGCTCATGAGTTGGTCAAAAGATGTGATAGGTGCCAGAAGGTAGGAAATATTTCCATGAGGCACGTGATGCCACTCACCAACATACTTGAAATTGAAATTTTTGATGTGTAGGGCATTGACTTCATGGGACCTTTTCCTCCATCTTTTGGTAATTTATACATTCTTGTAGTTGTGGATTATGTTTCCAAGTGGATAGAGGCAGTAGCAACACCCACTAATGATGCTAGAGTTGTGGCCAAATGTTTGCTTAAAAACATTTTGACAAGGCATGGCACGCCTAGAGCAATCATTAGTGATGGTGGGTCACATTTTTGCGATAAAATTTTTGAAAATTTAATGGAAAAATATGGGATCAAACACAAGGTTGCTACAGCCTACCATCCCCAAACAAGTGGCCAAGTGGATCTGTCTAATAG
This sequence comes from Lathyrus tuberosus, assembly GCA_022829125.1. NCBI lineage: Eukaryota > Viridiplantae > Streptophyta > Magnoliopsida > Fabales > Fabaceae > Lathyrus > Lathyrus tuberosus. Next base: position 9,099,463 of record JALAZF010000047.1, read on the forward strand.
AGAGATTAAAAGGATTTTAGAAAAGGTTGTTAACCCTACAAGGAAGGATTGGTCCAAACATTTGGACGAAGCTCTTTGGGCGTACAGAACTTCCTACAAAACTCCTCTAGACATGTCTCCTTATAGACTTGTTTATGGGAAAGCATGTCATCTACCCATAGAATTGGAGCACAAGGCATTTTGGGCAGTTAAGCAATTAAATTTCAACTTAAAAACTGTTGGCCAAGCTAGAATGCTCCAAATCAATGAGTTAGAGGAACATAGGTTTTTCTCTTATGAAAATGCTGAGCTCTATAAGGAAAAGACCAAAAGATGGCATGACAGGAAATGCCAGAAAAGGGAATTAGTGGAAGGTCAAATAGTTTTGCTTTTTAACTCTTGACTGAAATTATTTCCTGGAAAATTAAAGTCAAGATGGTCAGGACCATTCAAGTTAGTGACAATTTTCCCTAATGGAGCTGTGGAATTGATGAATGAAAAAGATGGTGAAAAGTTCAAGGTTAATGGTTAAAGGATTAAAACCTATTTTGGTGACCCTTCAAGCAACCCTAGGAGAACCATTCATTTCATGGATTAAGTGATTTTGTGTTGGTCAGGCTATAAGACCTTAAAATAGCGCTACTGGGAGGCAGCCCAGCTTAATGCAATTTTCTTTTTATTTTTGTACAGTTGGGTATTCATTTCATGATAACAACAGGCATTTGGAGTCACGACCATGGTACTGTGACAAATGAGAAAGAAGAAAAATATTCAGAACAAATATTCTTAAGTCCTGAAAATTAAATGAAATGTTGAGTTGGCAATTTATTTATTTTATTTGGAGGGGAATTGAAGGATCTGAGTAGTGGAGAGAGAAATTAATAGAGTTGACATCACGTGCCTTGAGCCCTGCGCTAGGGAATCATGATTACCAGTATGACACATCAGACTAGTGGGACACAACAACAAGCAATTCCTTTTACATGCCAAAAATTTAAAATTTTGTCACTTCCAAGACGTTACATTAACCTGCCTTTTCAGTTTTGCCCTAATTTTCACAAAAATATTTTCTCTCACTTTTCTTTTTCCAACCCTTCCACTTCACTATCACAAAAATCTCACTCTCTCTCACATTCCCATCACCGTCTCACTTCCCCTCTGATGCGTATTTTTTCGCAAGTATACGAACGCGTCAGAGTAATATAAAAGATTATCGTATCCACAGAGACCAAGTGTCAATCTATCGCTATCTATTGTTAAGGTGTGTATCTAAGGTGATTGAAAATAGTAGTTTTGAAGAGTGCACGGTAGTAAATAAAGTAATTAAAATTAATTGATAAAGACAGGTTCGAATGCAATTCACACAACCAATTGATAATCCAAGTACTTGCTAATAGAACTACTTACGGGCAATGTTTTCTACTTTGAAAAGAACTAATTTGACAGGAACTGTCGCTTTCGCGTATTCAGAACCGAGTTGTACCCCCTAATCAAACCCTCTTATTGTCACGGATAAAAAGGCGCGCATTGCGTTAGAGTAGTAAACCTATTTTTAAGAAATATAGTATCTTGACCAAGTTGAAAAGTACTTTAACCTGGATTTTCTAAAAAAAAGAGGTTCTTACGAACCAGACTTTAAACTTCTTAACGCGTCCGAAAATGGTTTTAAAATCTCTTTTCCTTTTAAACTAAAAACTCCTAATAAACTAAACAAAGCGCTTTCGCTGTTTTTGAAATAGTTTAAAAACAATTAAGTTTAGATAGGCGTTGGACGGCTTTCGATCTTACCCAACGGAATTTAAGAACAGGAAAACTTATATTGAAAGTTAAAATAGCCCTTAAGTGTTTCCACTAACAATTGTACAGATTATCGGTTCGGTTATGATCTTCACATTCTAGCCTTTATAAAATTAGCCAGACATGGTAAAGTAAAAGTTCATTTTTAGATTTTTCATAAAAAAGGGTATTTAAGTGCGAGTGCGGAAAGTAAATGAAAGTAGTGCGAGTGCGGAAAGTAAATGAAAGTAGTGCGAGTGCGGGAAAATAAATGAAAGTAAAGCGAGTGCGGAAAATAAATGAAAGTAAAGCAGTGCGGAAAATAAATGAAATTAAAAGACAGTGCAAGAAATAAAGTTGACCAAAGGTAAAGTAATAAAAACCTGCTCCAATCGGAGTGGTTGAATAAAATGCGAACTGAAAGTAAAATGGCGGCAGGATTAACTTCCTTCCAGAGTGCTCCAAGACTCAATCTCACAGGCTCTTACAAACTCGATCTCTCGAATGTAGTAACACCTCGATGTGAAGCGATTACCACTATTACACTGATATATGCTTATGAACAACTAAGCTTGGATGAAGAAAAACGAAAATCTAAAGTCCTATTTATAAGCAAGGAAACATGTGGAAAAGACAAGGATGCCCCTAGCATTTGAATTTGGGAGGGAACTCGTTTTGTTCTTGTGGCGCCCGCCACAACACCATGGCGCCCGCCATGAGTGTAAAATTGCTTGGGCAGTTGGAGATCGTGGGGAAAAATAGTTGGGAGGAGTTTGAGACATGGCCACGTCATGGAAGACCCTGTGGCGGCCGCCATAGTGGATGCCATAAGTGCAAAATGCTGATTTTCTCTATTTTAGCTCATTTCGGCTCCTTTTTCGCTCATTTTCTCGCTCGGGGCTCCGATTAGACTAAAAACCTGAAAACAAAGAAAAACATAATAATAACATAATAAAATGACATTAAAAGTAAGAATGCATGCGAAATCGGAGTCAAAAATACGGTGAAATTCAGTGTCATCAAATTCTCCCACACTTAGACCTTTGCTTGTCCTCAAGCAAAACATTTAAAGCTCAAAGTAAGAAAACTAGTGCTGACACGTGATTCAGGCAAAAAGGGCTTCTAAGTTCAAGTCAGGATGCAGTGACAGGTACTAAGTGAACCAAGGGTATCATAATGACACTTATCCGCAGAGGCGGACATAAACTTCATTCTTATATTAATCAACCGTATCATCCCACAATAACTAGGCCTACCTCTTCATCTCTTTTTGGGTCCTTTTCATTCAGGCGCAATCACATTAAGCCCGTTATCCGTACATGTTTCATAGTAGAGTGACCTGTTAGTGATTCTGATCCAAAACATAGGGTTTCTGGCACATAAGACTGTGTAAACCCTTTTATTTAACCCAAATGCAGTTGTGGGGGATCGGATCGTAATCCGCCCTACCGAGTTCAGCGCCAGATACCTCTGAACCAACTAACAATGGGTGAACTAAAATTATATATATATATATATATATATATTTTTTTTTTTTTTTTGTGGCAACAATTCAACTTTTTGGTTTAAACGACCTTGTGAGGGTCATCTATCCGGAGTTTGCCTTTTTCTTTATTTAATTTACTGGATCATTCACTTATGTTCATCGGTCCCCTACGTAGAACATGCTTAGGCCGGAGCTGACTGCTGAAATAAACTACTTAGGACAAATTTGGAAATGATAATTAAGGCCATGGTACATGGGGTTTTGGAATGATTCCTATATTCGTGAAGTCTACGGTGCTAAAACGATACTAATGTTTCAAAAAGTTCACCTAAGTCACCACATCCTAATCCAAACCTGTCTTAAAGCCCAAAAACGTGTAGAACAACAATGTTTTCTTTTTGCAAAAAAAATTTTTTTTTAGGGCTAATGAGGGTGCACTAGAGATACACTGTACTGGTGACTCGTCAGACTCATGCATTTTCTAGAGAAAAAAAAAAGACATAGACAAAAACAAGAAATAAACAACTAACTAAAAATGGAAATAGAAAGCAATAAAATCCCCTCCCACACTTAAATCGAACATTGTCCCCAATGTTTCGAAATAAGATAAGGAGAGTAACCTGTAAAACTACTGATGTGGACCACTGGTGCCCTCGTCGTCCTGCTGGGAATGCCTGGGACAACGGGATCTGCTACGATGCTGGTCTCTCCGGTCCAATCGGGCTGATAAGGCCGCTTGGGCATCTCTGACCTGTCGAAGGTTACCTAGAACGGAACCTTGAGTAACCTCCATAAGCTCGTAATGCCGGCGGTTGAAGTCTTGCTGACGGGATTGCTCGTCTGCGATCGCAAGCAAGGTGCGAGAAACGGACTCGAAGGATCGATCTGTCCTCCGTCGTGATTCTTCCATGAAGCTCATATTATCCATCAGTTGTTGCTAAATGGTAGAGAGAAGGTCATTTCGCCTTTCTTCTCTAGCCATAAGGTCACGCCACATCTCCTCAGTGACATAGGATCCAGGGACTGAACCTGCAAAAGGGTTAGAGGAAGAGGGTGCGGTGTGTGGTGGTGAAGGATGATGGGGAGACACATGAGGCATGGGAGACTGATCTCTCCGCTCAAATTCTTCGTCAGTGTCGTGTCCCTCTGTATCAGGAATATTAGGAGGAAGTGGACCTAGAACAGGTGGAGCATTTAAATCATAGGTCCAGTTCCTTTCATTACGTACGTCGGTACGTCTACTGCAGGGCAAGGCAACAGATGGGATAGCTACACCATGGATCATCAATACAAAACCACCCTCTCTTCTCGCTCGGCACAATTTCATATCTTTTAGAAATTTTAGGTTGATTGTGCGAGGAGTTAAGGGCTCTAGTGTGGCTATCTCATTGTTCAGGTTAAGGGCCCGAGCAATAGACGTAATTAGTCCTCCAAAAACAATCGGTCCTGCTTTATTAATAGTAACAGACATGTGAGAAAGCATAAACGGGACCGGATTAATTCTTCTATTTGTGAGACTTCCTTGTAAAAACTGAAGCTCTTTAGCATTAACCTTATTTGGATTATCCCGGCCAAAAATAGTACATGCCAACAGGTATCTAAAAACTCTGATGGCCGGGTTGTGGATGGTCGATGCGAGAATTCCTTCAAAAGAAGTTATTAAATTATTCGACAATCTCTGCCAAAAAGAAAATGCATCGACCGACCATCCGTCATCCAAAGGGGTCTCACAAATAGCACCTTCCCAAAGAGGAATCCCTAACAGACTTGTTAGTTCGTCGGTACTGTACTTATATTCTATTCCAAACATTCTAAATTGGACAGTACCGACTGTGCTAGCAGTGTTAGGGGAGACAGTGTAGATCAAAGAACTTAAGAACTCAACTGTCAGTTTCTCAAAGATTGGTTCTTGGTTTTCAAAAATAGCGTGCAGTCCCAAAAAATCAAGTAAATGATAAACACTATGATAAATACCCAAAGTATAGAGACAGTTGTCGTCCACGTACCTCGTCGAGAGAATTTCTCGACCTTGAAGCTTTTGAATATTCCTCCTCTGCCTATCCCCGGGTTTTCCTTCTCGCAAAATAAATCCTTCGAACTCCATAGCTTGCTCCTTGAATTGATTTGAAGATAGTGAAGATGGGTTTAAATATAAGTTGGTAAAGGTGAGATTTTTATGGAATTTAATTGGTGGAATTTCAAATGGAAGTTTGAAAGGGTCAATGGATAGTGGGTATTAAATAAATGTGGGAGCTTTTATGGGTTTTAATGGAGTTTTGGAAGAGGAGAAAAATGGGTTTTGGGAGTTTAGAGGTTCAAAAATGGTGGAAGATGAAGTTCTCCCCCGTATTTACCAGGACGCCGTGGCGGGCGCCATAAGGTCATTTTCGGACCTGGGCCAAAATTTTGAATTTTGGAATGGGCCTCTCTTACCTTTTGCGTCTTGGGGGTCCCGATAGCGTTCTCATTTGTTTTCCTCTTCAACACGGGACTTGCACAATTTTTGTGGAAATAAAAATCAAATATTAAGAAAAATAAAATTATTATTGGATATATATATATATATAAAAGGAAAAATAAAAACACACATAATATATATATATATATATATATATATATATATAAAATCAAAGTACATAGGAAATGTAGGAAATGCGAAAATACGAAATGTGTCCAGATATGCTAAAAAGTAAAGAAAACGCAGAAATACTGAATACTAAATAATAGAGTAGTAAGTCAGGGCAATATGATCAATCAGCTGGCTCCTCTGCCTGGCTGGATCCACGAAGCTCAGCGATCTCGCAACGAAGCTCTCCGATCTCCTGGTATAAAGAGTCTGCCTCAGTAGCATGAGTGAGATCAGATACCTCAATCTGCAAAGCAAGATCAGCTACCTCCTGTTTGAGCTTGGCAGTCTCTCTGCGGAGCTCAACAACCTGGGTGTATAAATCGGGTGGCTGCAAAGACAAATTATTAGATAATACAGTGATTTTGGGAGACGGGGGTGTAGGGGTGTACTCAGCAATAGGAGGCGATCTAGGCTCCTCAATAGTCTCTCCATAACCCTCCAAAGCATATCTCCAATTAGTTAGGTTATGAACACTGGTCATCATCGGATCAGGCAGCAAAAAGTAATGAACAGCCTCGTTGTCGATCAACAATCTGAACTGGTTGGGGTTTGTAGAGGCTCTCCTTATCAACCCTCTGTCTAGGCAGAAATCAATGTCCATGGTGGTGTATTCACTGAAAACCCTAAGATGTAACAACTTACGCGATAGGCCTAAAGCAGCAGCAATCTGGGTAACAATACCTCCCACATGAATAATACCTACTGATGACCTGACAATACTGCTAAGACCTTTCAGCAGAAAGTTCCCACATGCCACAGGACGTGACTGGGTCGCACAAAACAGTAGAAAGATCTCCTCCTCACTAAGCAAGGTCTCAGCATCTGGCAATCCAAAGAAAGAGTGTGCTATGATCATCTGAAAATACCTCAATGCAGGGTTGTGGATAACATGTGAGAACTGGGTGGAAGGATCCTGACTCCCTCCACCAGAGATATCACTCCAGAACTTCTCCAGTTCCCTACTCAGAAAGTATCCCATAGGTGTCTCAGGAATAGCATCAGGGGTCGTCTGAAAACCTAATAAATCACCAAACTCCTTATGAGTGAAGGAGTAATCAGTCCCAAATAACCTGAAAAGAGCACATCCATCTGGTCCGGCCCAGGGGTCATAAGAAAACGAGCTGAGGAACTCCAAAGTGAGGTTCCTATAGGTGTTGTTCAGGTCTTCGAACTGGTCCCATTGAAGCTGGTGGCATAAGAATCTGACACTAGGCTCAATGCCTAAAGCCTCCATGCAAGCCTGATCTGGGTACCTCGTAGGTGCCATAGGACGCCTGAAGTGGACAAAGTAACGCTCTCTCTAGGCGTCATTCCTGAAAGTCACATGCATGTCGTCGAAATTCTGCATTCTGCACAGAGTTAGGAAGAAGGTCCTGTAAAACACAAACATTTCAAACATTAGTCCTGACAAAATATAACAAGAAATAAAATAAAACAAAATGTAGAAAAAGTAAATAAGGTAAGAAAATCATGGGTTGCCTCCCATGCAGCGCTTGTTTAACGTCGTTAGCTTGACGACTGGAACTTATACATCTCTTGTCGGGATTGGTGGATCGCTTAGAGTGTGGCTAGAGTAGGTTGTTGGAATGTCTCCTCCTTCGTAGAGCTTCAGTCTTTGTCCATTGATGATGAATGGTTTACATGTCTCATTTTTTATTTCAACAGCTCCAGACCTCAGAATTTTTGATACTTTGAAGGGGCCAGTCCATCTTGAATGGAGCTTTCCTGGGAAGAGCCGTAGCCTAGAATTGAACAGGAGAACAGGGTCGCCTAAGTTGAAGTCTTTTCTTACGATTCTTTTGTCGTGCCAAGCTTTTGTTCTTTCTTTGTATATTATGGCATTCTCGTAGGCTTGTTGTCTGAGTTCTTCCAATTTGTGGATGTCAAGGATACGTTTCTCACCAGCAGTTAGGTAATCCAAATTCAAAGTTTTAATGGCCCAATAGGCCTTATGCTCTAACTCAAAAGGTAAATGACAAGATTTTCCATAGACTAGTTGGTAGGGGGTTGTTCCTATAGGGGTTTTGAAAGCGGTTCTGTAGGCCCATAAAGCCTCTTGAAGCTTTTGCGACCAATCTTTTCTGGATACAGAGACAGTTTTTTCTAAAATTTGTTTAATCTCCCTATTAGATACTTCCACTTGGCCACTAGTCTGTGGGTGATATGGTGTTGCTACTCTATGCTTAACTCCATACTTGCTTAAAAGCTTATCAAATATTCTTGATATGAAGTGAGATCCTCCATCACTTATAACTAAACGGGGCGTTCCAAATCTGGGGAATATATAATTTTTAAATAATTTAATCACTACTCTAGTGTCGTTTGTGGGTGCAGCTATCGCTTCAATCCATTTAGACACGTAGTCTACAGCAACTAAGATATACTTGTTTCCTAAAGATGGTGGGAATGGTCCCATGAAATCTATACCCCATACGTCGAAGTGTTCTACTTCTTGGATGTTTCTTAAAGGTATTTCGTCGCGTCTTGAAATATTTCCTGTGCGTTGGCATCTATCACATTTGACAATGTAAGCATGGACATCACGCCACATGGTAGGCCAGAATAGGCCAGCTTGAAGAATCTTGGCGTAGGTCTTAGAGGTGCTTGCATGTCCACCATAAGGCGCAGAGTGACAATGCTGAATTATACTTTCTACCTCGTCTTCTGGAACGCAACGGCGGAAAATGCCATCTTTACCTCTCTTGAAAAGAAGTGGCTCGTCCCAATAGAAGTTTCTAACATCACTTAAGAACTTCTTCTTCTTGTGGTAATCGAGATCAGGGGGTATGATATCAGCAGCTAGGTAATTAACAAAATCAGCGTACCAGGGCACGTTACTTACAGCTAAGGATTTTTGAAAGTGCTCATGAGGGTCTGGTTTTTTATCTTCAATGGTTTCCAACTGGGCTATCAGTCTATCATAGGCAAAATCATCATTTATGGGTACTAATTCAGGATTCAGGTATTCTAGCCTAGATAGGTGATCGGCTACTACATTTTCTGTGCCTTTTTTATCTCGGATATCTAAGTCGAACTCTTGTAGTAACAAAATCCATCGAAGTAACCTGGGTTTAGCATCTTTTTTACTTAGTAGGTAACGGATGGCAGCATGATCGGTGTAAACTATAATTTTGGCTCCTACTAGATATGATCTAAATTTGTCTATAGCGAAAACTACCGCTAGGAGTTCTTTCTCGGTTGTTGCGTAATTGAGCTGGGCGGCGTCTAGGGTTCTACTAGCATAATATATTACATGTAATCTTTTATCTTTTCTCTGACCTAGAACGGCTCCTACAGCATAATCACTGGCGTCACACATTATCTCAAACGGTTCAGACCAATCAGGGGGTTTCATAATGGGTGCTGAAATCAATGCTTGCTTCAAAAGGTTGAATGCTTCATTGCATTTTTCATCAAAGATGAATTCAGCATCTTTCATTAACAGGCCAGTTAAAGGTTTTGTTATTTTGGAGAAGTCCTTGATGAAACGGCGGTAGAATCCAGCGTGTCCAAGGAAACTTCTAACTTCCCTGATAGTCTTGGGTGGTTTTAGGTTCTCTATAACTTCTATTTTTGCTTTATCTACCTCTATACCTCTTTCGGAGATTATATGTCCTAAAACAATTCCTTCAGTCACCATGAAATGGCATTTTTCCCAATTCAGCACAAGGTTCACCTCCACACATCCTTCCAGGATTTTCTCAAGGTTGATAAGACAATTTTGAAAATCAAAACCGCAAACCGAGAAATCATCCATAAATACTTCCATGATTCCATCTAGATAATCTGCAAAGATTGACATCATGCAACGTTGGAAAGTAGCAGGGGCATTACAGAGTCCAAAAGGCATTCGTCTGTAGGCAAAAGTTCCAAAAGGGCATGTAAAGGTAGTTTTTTCTTGATCTTCTGGATGTATAGGTATTTGGAAGAATCCCGAATACCCGTCTAGATAGCAGAAGTAAGAATGTCTGGCAAGACGTTCTAACATCTGGTCTATGAACGGTAAAGGGAAATGATCCTTCCTAGTTGCTTTATTTAACTTTCTATAGTCTATGCACATACGCCAACCTCCTTCTATCCGCTTTTCTATTTGTTCACCTTTCTCATTTTGCACAACTGTGATGCTTCCCTTCTTGGGTACCACATGCACAGGGCTCACCCACTTACTGTCCGAGATCTGATATATTATACCTGCTTCTAGCAACTTCAGAACTTCCTTCTTGACAACATCACTCAGTATAGGGTTTATCCTTCTCTGGTGCTCTCTGGAAGGTTTTGAATCTACTTCGAGCGAAATCCGATGCATGCATACGGATGGACTTATACCTTTCAGATCAGAGATATTATATCCTAAGGCTGAGGGATATCTTCGTAAAACGTCCAAGAGTTGATCTGTTTCTTTTTGTCTCAAGGAAGCACTAACTATAACCGGACGATTCATTTCTTCATCAAGAAACTCATATCTCAGGTTCTTAGGCAGTTCCTTAAGTTCCAAGGCTGGTTTAATAGGGCAAGGCATAGGATCTGGGGTAAGGGATAAACATTCGTAAAGGTTATCATCGATGTAGGGTTTCTTATAATTGTCATCTTCCAAAATAAGAGTTGATGGCAGCTTAATTGTTTCAATGACTTCTTCTTGCTCTAACTCCCTAACACATTCATCAATGATATCTATTGCATAACACGCGTCTCCTATCACAGGTGCCATAAGAAATTTTGAAAGTATAAATTCTATCTTCTCGTTCCCTACCTCAAAGGTTAGCTTCCCCTTTTTGACATCTATTATGGCTCCAGCAGTCAATAAGAATGGTCTACCTAGAAGAATTGGTATGTCATCATCTTCTTTAATGTCCATGACAACAAAATCAGTAGGGATAAACAACTGACCTATCCTAACAGGGACGTCTTCAAGTATGCCTATCGGATATTTAACAGATCTATCGGCTAATTGAAGTGACATCTTGGTAGGTTGCAACTCTCCTAAATTCAACCTTTCGCAAACCGCTAAGGGCATTAAGCTCACACTAGCTCCTAAGTCTAGAAAAGCTTTTTCGATGACATGACTCCCCAAAATACAAGGAATGGAAAAGTTTCCAGGATCTTTATCCTTTTTTGCTAATTTATTTTCGGCAATAGAATTACATTGGAAGGGTTTCGGATCATCAAGTCTACGTTTATTGGTAAGGATGTCTTTGAGAAACTTTGCGTAGGATGGTATTTGGGTAATGGCTTCTGTGAACGGGATTTCTACGTGAAGTTTTTCTATAACTTTAATGAATTTCTGATACTGATTATTGATCTGGGTTTGTTTAAGTCTTTACGGATATGGTATTGGTGGTTTGTATGGCGGGGGTGGTATATAGGTTTTGTCTTTGGGTTCTTCTCCTTTTTCTTGACTTTCCTGGTTTACAGATTCCTCTGGTTTCTTCTTTTTATCCGGGATGTTGTCATCTTCCTTAGAAGTTTTGGGATCACTCAACCTTGGGTTACAAGGTTCATCATAAGCGGTCCCACTTCGTAGGGTAATGGCATTTGCTTGTCCTTTCGGGTTTTGTTGAGGTTGTCCAGGGAATTGTCCTCCAGGTGTGGTCTGAGGGGCTTGGTTTAAAGCTACCTGCGAGATTTGGGTTTCAAGCATCTTATTGTGAGTGATTATTTGGTCAACCTTGGTTCCTAACTGGGTAATTAGTTCATTAACATGAATGTTTTGGTTCATGAACTCCTTGTTTTGTTGGATTTGAGCAGCGACAAAATTATCCACGATTTTCTCAAGGCTCGGTTTTGGTGGTACAGGTTGCATAGGTTAATTTGATCTTGGGGCTTGATAACTTGATTGTCTCGGAGGGGCAGTATTTTGGATAGGGTTATTATTCTTATAGGAAAAGTTTGGGTGATTCTTCCATCCAGGGTTATAGGTATTTGAAAATGGGTTCCCTTAGGTGTAGTTTACTTGTTCAGAGCTGGTCTCGTTTAACAGACTGCATTCTGCGGATTGGTGTCCTTTCATCCCACATATCTCACAATCTGACGAAACTGCGGCTGCAGTATTCGGGGTTGTACACATATGCTCAACTTTTAGGGCTAATGCGTCCATTTTAGCTTGCATCATGTCTATAGAGCTTAACTCATGTATTCCTCCTTGGGCTTCCTTCTTTTACACTGTCGCTCGTTCTACTCCCCATGATTGATGGTTTTGGGCCATATCTTCGATAAGGGCACTAGCTTCAGGGTAAGGTTTGTTCATCAGTGCGCCACCTGCGGCAGCGTCGATGGTCATCTTAGTGTTATAATGAAGTCCATTATAGAAGGGTTGAATGATTAACCAATTTTCTAAACCATGATGTGGGCATGCTCTTAACAGCTCTTTATATCTCTCCCAGGCTTCGAACAACGATTCTCCTTGGTTTTGGGTAAATCTAGTTATTTGGTTTCGAAGAACAGCGGTCTTACTCGGGGGAAAATATCTAGCAAGGAATACTTTTCTAAGGTCTTCCCAACTTGTTATGGAATTTGGTGGAAGGGAATCTAACCAAGATAGGGCCTTATCTCTGAGGGAAAAAGGAAATAATCTTAAGCGAATCGCCTCAGGAGGGGCTCCATTAGTTTTAAAGGTGTCTGCTAGTTGGAGAAAGTTTTTCAAATGTTGGTTTGGGTTCTCTGTAGCAAGACCTGCGAATTGTCTCTGCTGTACTAACTGCAGCAGGGATGGTTTAAGTTCAAAATTGTTAGCTGGTATGGCTGGATTTACTATACTAGAACTAGGTTCCTCGTTGGATGGTTGGGCGAAATCCTTAAGAGGTCTTTGATTTTGATCTTCGGCCATAGCTTTCCTAAGTTTACGGAAATATAAACGTGCGCAAGCGTAACGTTCTGGTTCAGCTAGAGGGTCTACTAAACTGCCGGTACTACGAGTTTTTCGCATTGACCGGCGGGTAACTTCCTTAGTCTAAACGGTATAACAACAGGGTACGAAATTTGACGAAATTGGTCCCCGGCAACGGCGCCAAAAACTTGATGCGTATTTTTTCGCAAGTGGACGAACGCGTCAGAGTAATATAAAAGATTATCGTATCCACAGAGACCAAGTGTCAATCTATCGCTATCTATTGTTAAGGTGTGTATCTAAGGTGATTGAAAATAGTAGTTTTGAAGAGTGCACGGTAGTAAATAAAGTAATTAAAATTAATTGATAAAGACAGGTTCGAATGCAATTCACACAACCAATTGATAATCCAAGTACTTGCTAATAGAACTACTTACGGGCAATGTTTTCTACTTTGAAAAGAACTAATTTGACAGGAACTGTCGCTTTCACGTATTCAGAACCGAGTTGTACCCCTTAATCAAACCCTCTTATTGTCACGGATAAAAAGGCGCGCATTGCGTTAGAGTAGTAAACCTATTTTTAAGAAATATAGTATCTTGACCAAGTTGAAAAGTACTTTAACCTGGATTTTCTAAAAAAAAGAGGTTCTTACGAACCAGACTTTAAACTTCTTAACGCGTCCGAAAATGGTTTTAAAATCTCTTTTCCTTTTAAACTAAAAACTCCTAATAAACTAAACAAAGCGCTTTCGCTGTTTTTGAAGTAGTTTAAAAACAATTAAGTTTAGATAGGCGTTGGACGGCTTTCGATCTTACCCAACGGAATTTAAGAACAGGAAAACTTATATTGAAAGTTAAAATAGCCCTTAAGTGTTTCCACTAACAATTGTACAGATTATCGGTTCGGTTATGATCTTCACATTCTAGCCTTTATAAAATTATCCAGACATGGTAAAGTAAAAGTTCATTTTTAGATTTTTCATAAAAAAGGGTATTTAAGTGCGAGTGCGGAAAGTAAATGAAAGTAGTGCGAGTGCGGAAAGTAAATGAAAGTAGTGCGAGTGCGGGAAAATAAATGAAAGTAAAGCGAGTGCGGAAAATAAATGAAAGTAAAGAAGTGCGGAAAATAAATGAAATTAAAAGACAGTGCAAGAAATAAAGTTGACCAAAGGTAAAGTAATAAAAACCTGCTCCAATCGGAGTGGTTGAATAAAATGCAAACTGAAAGTAAAATGGCGGCAGGATTAACTTCCTTCCAGAGTGTTCCAAGACTCAATCTCACAGGCTCTTACAGACTCGATCTCTCGAATGTAGTAACACCTCGATGTGAAGCGATTACCACTATTACACTGATATATGCTTATGAACAACTAAGCTTGGATGAAGAAAAACGAAAATCTAAAGTCCTATTTATAGGCAAGGAAACATGTGGAAAAGACAAGGATGCCCCTAGCATTTGAATTTGGGAGGGAACTCGTTTTGTTCTTGTGGCGCCCGCCACAACACCATGGCGCCCGCCATGAGTGTAAAATTGCTTGGGCAGTTGGAGATCGTGGGGAAAAACAGTTGGGAGGAGTTTGAGACATGGCCACGTCATGGAAGACCCTGTGGCGGCCGCCATAGTGGATGCCATAAGTGCAAAATGCTGATTTTCTCTATTTTAGCTCATTTCGGCTCCTTTTTCGCTCATTTTCTCGCTCGGGGCTCCGATTAGACTAAAAACCTGAAAACAAAGAAAAACATAATAATAACATAATAAAATGACATTAAAATACTAAGAATGCATGCGAAATCGGAGTCAAAAATACGGTGAAATTCAGTGTCATCACCCTCTTTGTTGTACCTCACCATTTTTGTTCAACCTAAAACACCTTCACACCAAAATTATGGAGATCCCTACTGGAAAAAGAGTTAAGATGGCTGCAAGGAAGAATGCAACACCATATGTTGTTTATTTAGATGAGGAGCAAGACGGATATGAGAAGTTCATCAATAGTGAAGCTTATCGCCGTTTCATGGAGTTTTTCAACAAAATGGGCTTCCATGCTGAAAGGGGTTTCATGTTTGAAAACCAAGAAGAGAACTTGGGGCTTGCTGGAGATTTGGGAACCACAATCAAAAAGCTAGGGTGGATGAAGCTTTGTCGTTAACCCGGTCCCTACAATATTTCACTTGTGAAAGAGTTTTACTCAAACCTCACTGATCCTGGCCATAAGAGGATTGAGGTTGTGGTGAGAGGTACTAAGATGGTCTACAATGAGGTTACTTTGAACCTGGTGCTGAACATCAAGGAGTCAGCGGATGAATATCAAGAGTTGTTGTTAAAATTGGATGAAGCAGATTATGATGTGATTATGGAGGCACTGTACAACCCAGGGACCAAGTGGGTGGAATCAAGCTCTGAGAAAGCTGTAAGAAGGATGGACTTGCTGCCTACAGTGAAGGTTTGGCACCAATTTGTGAAGCATTCTCTGAAACCTACAGCTCACAATGAAATCGTGAGTAGAACTCGATTTGTGTTGCTTCACTGCATCACCTCATTAAGAAAAATCAATGTTGGGAAAATCATCATGCAAGAAATCCAAGCCTGCTCGCGAAATAAGGAATGAATGTTGTATTTTCCTTGTGCAATTACTATGATGTGTCGAAGACACGGAGTACCTGAGATGGATACTGATGAGATTGGGCAGCCACAAGCTGCATTAGACAAGGGTTTGATTCAAACATTGATGAGGCCAAAAGGAAAGAAGCGACCAGTGGAGGCGCACCAGGCAGAGGCTGCAGAGGATCATCAAAGAGAAGACAGGATGTTGGATACCATTCTGCAAATGTAGAAGGATCAAAGGGAATATTTCAAGTTTGAGAATGAAAAGTTATGTTGGCAAGAAAAAGTGGTGGCTTTACAATTTCCGTCAAGTATGTTGGTTCCCCCTATTTTTCCTAATCAGATTCTGGGAGATTTGGAAGAGAGTATAGTGGAAGAGAGGTCAGTTTAGAAAGACAAGAAATTGAAGAAAAAGGAGAAGTCAAAAAAGAAGGAAGGAAAAAGAGAGGAGAAGAAGAAAAGTAAGGATGTGGCTGTAGAGACGAGTCAAGGCATGTCTGTCCAAGACAGTCCTGTGCAGAAGAAAAAGAAAAAGAGTGGAAAAAGTGAAAAGGCTGAAGTGTCTCCAAAGAAGAAGAAATTAAGGCAAGAGTGGAAATGGAAGGAAATCCCTGATGTTCAAAACCCTGAAGTTCATACCCCTAAATTCAAGTCCCCAGAGGACAATCCCCCAAAGGACTTTGACTTAAACAAAACAGACCCTGAGTTAAGTGCAGCAAAAAAGGATAATGTTTTAGATGAGTTAATTAAGGAAGTTGATAAAGACAGTGAAGAGATGATCCAAGATGAGGTAGTGGATGACAGTAAAATGGAGGAAGATCTGATTGTAGAGGAAGACCAGCTGGTAGATGAAAATCTGCCCAAATACTACTCAACAATAGAAGAATCATCTCTAGGGACCTTAAAAGCTGAAGGAAAAAAAGCTGTTGGAGAAGAGGAAGGTGAAGAGGCTGACAGTCAGTCAGGCCAACGGGGAAGCAATAACAGTCACTCTTGTGTCGTCTCTTGTCGTGACCCCTGTGAAGGCAGCTGCTGAGAGTAAGGAAGAAATTGCCAAAGAAAAGGTGACCAGCCCAAGAAAGAGGGACATGAAAAAGAAGAAGAAGGTTGTTTTGGAAGAGCCTGTCCAGGAAGAAGCTGTCGTGATGGAAGCTGTCAAAAATGGAGAAAGCAAAAGAAAGGAAATCAAAAAGAAGAAGAAGGGAGATGTTCAACCGACGCACAAAAGCAACAAGCTCAGAGCCTAATTGGTATCATGTAGAATCTTGCCTAGTCTTGCCTCCCCTTGTCGCTTGATAGTGAGGACATTTTCCTTATTTTAAGTTTGGGGGGAAGGAAGATAAAGCTTGACCCTCTCTTTCTCTACCCTATCTTCTAATTGTTTTCTACTTCTATTTTGCTGTTTTGTTGCTACTAGGTTGTTTTATTTTGGATAATTGTTTGGTACCGTGGTAGGCCGTGTTTTGGCCATGACTTGATGTTTAAGGCCCTGTTGTGGCCATGGATTTATGTTCTTGATACTTTGATATTTTGCTGTTGTGGAGGATTAACTTAACTAGTGCTTGATTAATTTCTTTTGGCATAGTTTACTTTTTGTTTGTTTGTTAGTTGTTTGCATGAGTAATTTTTAGGATAGTTGAGAAATTAGTAGAGAACAACCAAGGGTCGGAAAAAATAATCATTTTGCGCTGGGTAATAAGTCTGTTGGTATAGTTGTGATGCAAAGCCAAGTTGTTTCTAGGATGTTGTGACAGAAGGAAGCCGTTGACTTCTGTCCCGCCTCCGGTAGTCTGCTGAGTTAGTGACGTTTTTTTTAGAACTTAATTGTTGGAAACTGAGAAGCAAGATGAACCCTTAGGGAATTACTGTGGAAAGATGAGTTGATTTGGATAAAGATTTAGGTTATTCACAAAAATAGAGCACACCCCAATCATTATTAATAAAACACAAAAGTTTACAAAAAGGTGGCAAAGACCACTCTTGGTGAAAAAGTTCTAGTGCTCGAAACTGGAGGACAAGCCAGCACCTCCATCACAATAGCCAGTTGGACTCATTACCAGTGAGATCCCGTTGAGCGAAAAGATGGGGTGTTGTGCTAAAAAAAGAAGAAAGGCAATAAAAAATTGGAAAGGTGTGAACTAGAGTGTGATAGCCAAAAATCAGCAGAAAAGTCAGAGCAAAACTCCAATGTAAGACCCAAAAGGAAGGAAACTTTATTCACAGAAGTACTCCATTAGGAATCTCAAAAGAAAGTTAACTCACTCTTCAGAAGACTAGTGGCGTGACAAAAGGAGACTCAATCACTTTGGTGATAACATCTTTGGGATAATGTTAGACTGAGTCATGTAAACTAATTCCTTGTTTAGACCATTCATCCAGCAAGTGTTAAATTTCACTTATATGATCCTAAAGTGTTCTTGAAAATCTCTCTTGTCAATCACTGTCGCATCACCTGAGGACAAGTGATAGTTCAAGTTTGGGGGAATGATAACACTATTTTAGTGTGTCATAATGACCCATTTTCTGTAGTAATTTGGCTAGGTTTAATTAGATTTATTTGCATTTCTCTTGTTTGAGTATGAATTTTTCTTTAGTGCACTAGTTGCACCTTTTATGGTTTATTGTGTGTTTTTGGTCCTAAAGCAATTCAGATTAAGGCAAGTTGAGGCGTGACACCTCAAGACATAGTCTGAGCAGAATAGAAATAAGAGGAAGAAAGATAATGGGATTTGTTTATTGCAATTTCACCAAAAGCTTGGAAGAATGTCTATCACTAGGGCATACGTGGTAGAGGTTCGTGTCAAGAAGAAGCTGAAGCATCAAGATAAGATTAAAGAAGCTAGAGGACAAAGGAGGGTACAATGGGGACCATGCCTGCAAAAGCGCATCCTGCACCCAGCCACCCGCCGTCTGCTCTGCGCCACTACCTATTTCAGCAGCCTATGAAAGACGCCTTGTCTCCAAATGTTGTCTGTCCTTGATAAATTGTTCACAAAGGAAGAAGTGACAACTGGAGCTATTTGTGATTTGATTCGGGCTAAACATTTTTTTCATCAAAAGCCCATGATCCAAGACCTATCAACTTCCATGTATCATTCTAAAAGGCTATAAAAAGTAAGCCATGTTCAGCATTGAGGAGAGACCGCAAAATAGAGAGCACACACTATATTTTCTATTTTTAGTTTAGTTACTTTGAGGATTAAGAAGAATAGAGACATTTCTTCTTCTCATCCAGTCCTGTACTCACTACTTGGAACTGTCGTGACTGCAGAGGTCTGATGTTGTTTACCTAACGCAAAGGATCTTCAAGTTATTACTAGGTTGTCATTTCTTTTCTATATTTTTGTTAAGAATATGTCATCTTGTATTTTCATTCCAGTAGTTTGTACTCAGCTCATTATGAGCTAAACTCGTATTTGATTATCAAAGTAAGTTAATATAAAATTGTTTTTACATTGAAATGATGTGTTGTTAAGTGTCTTATTTTGTTATGTGTTTTCATTGCTATATACTTGCTTCTTAGAATGATCAACTTAGAAAAAGGTACAAATATGTGGTTGAGAGAGATCCAACAACATGCTGATTTCATAATAAAAGTGGTTAATAAAGTAGGATAGAGATATTCACTTAATTCAACTTACTTAGTGATAAGAAGTTGAGACCATAAAGATTTTGCAGAGCTAAAACCAGACACATTTTAGGGTTATATGTGAGACTGAGAGATTTATTCCCTTACCCTAGTTATGTATGTTTTGATGTTGTAGAAATACACCACTAGATCACGTTCTGACCTTTTGAGGCATGACACTTCACATCATGGACACTGTTTAGCAACAATGTATTAATGGATCTTAGCTCATCAAGCATTCTCTCTGATATCTTATCCTTATTTATTTAGATTTTTAGTTTGTAGTGTGTTATTCGTGTTGTTACCATTATTATTAATTGTTACCTTGCTCATACTAGTTTTAAACAAGAAATGAATACTTTAAAGTTCAAAGTTATATCAAGATTCACTCCCTGTGGGTACGATCTCTTATTTTATCACTTGCTGCAATCAAACATACATGTATACTTGCATGTGACACCTTTGCTTTAGAACAATTAATTAGAGTAAACACTTTGAAAGAAGAGACCAGAAACCAACTCATTAAAAGATGATTGGATAGAGTCATTTGTGACCAAGACTAGCTAAACCTTTGCACTAGTTCTTCGTGTTCTACTCTAGTTAGACACAAGTCTGATCATCACCCTATCCTTTTTGTCTTCTGTCACCAAAATATCAACAAAGCCTCTTCTTTAAAATTTCAAAATATGTGGTCTGAACACCCTGATTGCATTAATATTATCAAATCATGTTGGAATGCTACTTTTTATGGCTGCCCCATGTACATTTTGTCACAAAAACTCAAACTCCTCAAAAAGACTAAAGGATTAGAACAAGGATGTTTTTGGTAATGTGTATGAAAACCTCAAGAAAGCTTCTTCCAAGCTTGAAGATGTCCAAGCTCAGTTACAGAGGCAGGGTCAAACTGAAGAATTACTAGCCATGGAATAAACTACTCAAATTGAACTAGAAAGATTGGAGGACTTATTCTGGCCGAAAAATTTTAAAGTTAAATGGCACACATACGGAGATAGAAACACCTCTTATTTTCATATGATGGCTAAAATTAGACATTGTACCAAACTAATCAGTGTTATTCATCAAGGGGGTGAGCTCTACACATATCATGAGGACATTTCAAGAATTTTTTCTAACCATTTTGAACAGTTGTTTACAACTGACAATTCCTACGTAGATAATGGATTGGTGGAAAAGGTTATTCCAAACTTGATTACTGACCAAACAAATGCCTTGCTTACCATCTTCCCTAGCCAAGAGGAAATCCAAAAAGAGGTTTTTGCTCTGAACCAAGATGCCTTTCCTGGACAAGATGGTTTTGGAGGATTCTTTTTCTATGAACATTGGGATATCATCAAACCAGATGTGTTTAGTGCAATTTTGCAGTTCTTCACCTCAGGCTGGATTCTTCCTAACTGGAATGCTAGCTCCATTATCTTAATCCCTAAATGTCTTAATGCCACCCTTGTGGATCATTTCAAACCAATTTCTCTAGCTAATTTCAAGGTTAAAATTCTTTCTAAAATCATGGCTGACATGCTCTCTTTGATCATGCCTATTCTCATTTCCTTTGAACAAAGAGGTTTCGTCAAAGGGAGATTTATTGCAGACTGCATCTATCTTACATCTGAAGTCATCAGTATGATGCGTCTCAATTCCTTTGGTGCAAACATTGTTGTTAAAGCAAACATCATAAAAGCTTTTGAATCTATTGATTGGAGTTTGCTGTTGCAAGTTTTGAGCAAGTTTAGTTTCTCGGAGAAATTTTGTTCCTGGGTTCAGGCCTTAGTTTACTCAGCTAAACTATCCATTTCCATTAATGGATATCAGGCTAGATACTTTGGTTGCAAAAGAGGGGCCAGGAAGTAGGGGTGGAAATAGGCTAGGTTAGGCTGGCTTTATAAGGCATGGGCCTGGCCTACGATAAACTTAAAAGGCCTGAGCCTGGCCTGAAAGCCTATTTACAATCCTTATTCTTATTATGGTTCTCAATTATTCCATATTACTTAAGAAGCTTTATAGGCTGACCTATATATACATATATATGCCGACCTATTTAGCCTTTATTCTAATATATATGCATATATAGGTCAATATATGTATCCTTTTTTCTAATATATATGCATATATAGGACAACCTATTTAGCATATTTTTAATATAATGAAAATATAGGTCGACCTATAAGGATCTACAGGCTTTTTTAATAGCCTAAGCCTAACCTATTTAATTAAATAGGCTTTTAAAAAAGCCTAAGCCTAGCCTTTTTATTAAAAAAGCCTGGCCTGACCTAGCCTTAAGTAGGCTAGGCTATAGGCCCCTATAGGCCGGCCTGGCCTATTCCCACCCCTATTAGGAAGGGAAACCCTATTTCCCCCCTTCTTTTCTGCCTTGCTGAAGATGTTCTCAGCAGGGCCATGGCCATTTCTATGCTAGTAGAGCAAGGCAAGTTGGATCTCATTAAATGACCTAAAGGCTCTAAGGTTCCATCCCATGCTCTTTATGTTGATGACATTATGCTATTCAGAAAGGCCAAAATTTCCAATATTGAAGCTCTTAAGTCTTTATTCAATAGGTATGTTAATTGCTCGAGACAGAATGTAAACCCTCACAAATCCATTATCTATGCAGGATCTATCTCTCCTTAAAGATCTTCTCAGTTGGCTCAAACCCTTGGGTTTTCTAAAGGCTCCCTCCCTTTCCAATACTTGGGAGTTCCTATTTTCAAAGGTAAACCTAAAGCTTTACACCTCTAACATATTGTTGATAGGATTAAAGCCAAACTTTTTACTTAGAAGGCTTCCTTACTGTCTATGGCATGTAGGGTACAAATTATCAAGAGCATTATCCATGGTATGCTTGCTTATAATTTCCTTATTTATTCCTGGCCTATGAGTATCATCAAAGATTTAGAAAATTGTATGAGGAACTTTGTTTGGAGTGAAGATACTTGCAAAAGGAAACTAATCATTATTGCCTAGCACAAAGTTTGCAGACCTCAAACAGAGGGAGGCATTGGCATCAGGTCACTGTCTAAAAGTAATGTTGCTGCAAACCTAAAGTTGTGTTGGGAACTCTTAACATCATGCAAACAGTGGGCAATCTTCTTAAGAACCAGGGTACTCAGAAACAAACATCCTATAAAATACCATATTTTTTCCTCTATCTGGTTTGGTATCAAGAACTATTTCCAGGTGGTAGTGGATAACACTATTTGGAATATTGGCAATGGTAAATTTATTTATTTTTGGACGGATCACTGGTGTGATAGACCATTGGTGGAATAGCTAAACATTTTGCAGCATAGTCAAATATCCTCTAAGGTAGTAGACTTTATTAGGGGCTATAAATGGCACCTTCCTCCAGATTTGGTGACTCTATATCCTGACCTTCCTCACATTATCAACTCTGTCAGCATTCCTATAGACCCTATTGTTGATGATCTGAAATGGCTTCATTCTCTATCAGGTTCTCTTAATCTTAAAGAGGCATACTTGTTCCAATCTCCCATAGGTGAAAATCTAGGCTAGGAAAAGCTAATTTGGAACAAAAGCATTCCTCCAAAAAAATCCATTTTTGTTTGGAAATTAATTCAAAACAAAGTAACAACATATCAGGTTTTATCAAGCAGGGGTATGTACATGTTCCCTTACATCAGGGGTACATACATGTTCCCTTCCAAGCAGGGGTATGTACATGTTCCCTTCCAAATACGAGTTATGTGATTGTTCTACCGAGACTACTGAAAACCTCTTTTTCCACTGCGGTTTTGCCATAAAAATCTGATCCTGGCTTTCCAACATTCTACAAAGAAATCTGTAACTCGACTTTCTTGGTATATGGGATACCTGTCAAGGCGCCTGGTCTAAGAAATGTCAAACTACAATACTTGTTGCATTAATTAATTCATTCAATGTTATCTGGATATGCAGAAATCAGAAAAAATATAACAACAAGTTGAATCATTAGAAAAATACGATGAACCTGATATTATCTAACACAAATATGTCTGGAAACTTGACATCGACAACACCGTCTAACAACATTCTAAAGTTTGGTATTTTGAAAGCCTTTAGGGTTTTTGCTCATCCTTCCAAAGCCCTAAAAATTACTGAAGTAATTTGGAACCCTCCTCCGAACTCTTGGATAAAGTGTAATACAGATGGAAAGGCTCTTGGAGCTCCGGGTATTGCAGCTGCCAGAGGAATTTTCAGAGATCACAACTCCAATTTTTTAGGGTGCTTTGCTAAAAATCTTAGTTCAACCTTTGCTCTTCATGCTGAATTATGTGTAGTCATGAAGGCAATCAAAATTGCTTGTGTCAAGAAATGGAATAACCTCTGGATAGAGACTGACTCGAAGATAATATCTTTAACTCTGAAAAACCACAACTGTGTTCCTTGGACTCTAAAAAATAGATGGGTGAATTGTATACACAAAACCTATGGTATGAATTTCATTATTTCCCACATCTTTAGAGAATGGAACCACTGTGTAGAGAAAGTAGCTTCATTGGGCACCTCCATTTGTCTGTTTTTGCTGACTTGGTTCTCCATTCTTGGATCAGGCGCTTTATCTCCTTCATGAGTTGATAGCAGTCATCAGTGTGGTGCTCTTTGACCTTGTGGAACTTGCACCATCTACTAGGCTCATGCCCCATGACATGTGACTTGGGCACTGACAATTGTGAAATGTCGTACAGGTGGAAGAATTCACGACATATCTACTCATGGCGTGTGTTCAAAGGCGTGAAGCTCTCAGTAAGTTTTCTACTTCACTTGAACGTCATCCTATCTATGATGGGCGAGATGTAATGTTTTTTCTATGACTGCTCTGAGCTATCAGGATTACTAGTGGTACGCTCTTTGACATCTTTGGCCTTCTTTTTTGTGTTTCTTTCCTCGCCTTTTATATATCATTATGCATGTGTCACCACCTCATTTAAGGAAGTCGCGGCCTCTGGGCAAGGGACTCGTTAAAATTTCCTGCCCTCGCCATATTTTGAAATTCTTCTATAAAGATTTCTTGGTTGGGAAGGACAACCTTGATCACCGCCTCATTGAAGAGGGTGAGATGCTTACTCATAGATTCATAAGGGCCTTGACGGATGTTGAAAAGGTTTGTGGTGGCTATCTTTATGTGCTTCCTTACTGCAAAATGATTGACTAGTTTCTTAGCCATGTCTTGATAGCTGGTGACCGAGAGTCAAGGAAAGCCCATGTACTACCTTAAGGTTGTATCTATGAAGGTTCCAGAAAGAAGCTTGGTTTCAAGGAATCAAAACCTCCAATGATTTCTGTTTGCGCGTTGATGAAGGTGACATGATCGTATGGGTCGCCCCGCTCGTCAAACATAACCAACGAGGGTGGCTTCAAATTCTCTAACATTGGAACTTCTCATATTTCATTTAAGACATGCTAGGGGTCCAGTATTTCAACCTCTTTTATAGGGTCAACCTCCTGCTGGCATTGTTGGATATAGAGGGCATTATCCTATAAATTTTGATTTTGGTAGAATAAGTTATCCATTGGAGTGTGCATCTCTACAATGACATATCCTTCACCGTCAGACTAATCGATGGTCGGAGTTACTACCTTCTTGTTCACCATGATGAACATAGGGGTTGAACATGAGAACGTCAATCTAGTTGAATATTATAATGGTGGCCCAAATCAGTTTTTCCGGGGCCCCATAGTAGGCGCCAATTGTACTTGCTAAAAGTATAATACATGACAACCAATAATTATTAAGGATTGTTAGAGATTTGTATGGTGGTTGTGGTGTTAAGGCATTATCATGCATGGGATACTGAAAAGCTCTGTATATGTTATTTTATATAATGAATTGAATGTCATCGTCAACCAAGGTTAAGGTATTTATAGAAACCCTTGGGCATGGATCTCAGGCTCCTAAGAAGTAGTTGTAGCGCGATTTTTGTGGTCCTGAGTCATGATCGCTTGGGCACTACAGTTCGATTCATTTTTTATCCTATTGAGCTGATTAAGGAAGGGAAATAGATGTCTCCAATTAACCCTGCTTGCATACTGAATTTGAACAGCGGTCTGTTAGGTTACAGATGTTATGTGGATGTGGGGCCCAATCTTTGGTTATTTTGTTAAGAACACAGTATCTGGATTATTTGTGAGGTTTTTGGTAATGTGTTTAGATTTGCTGCTTTTGGGTTTATTTGTTGGAGATACTGGGTTTTGGGTTTTTGATTAGTATGCTCGCTAAGATATTTTTCAATCTTATGCCTATGTATTCCCGTTTGATGAAACAGGGAAATCAGAGCGATCGTAGTTCCTCCTATTCTATGGGAGGAAAAGAGGTTGTTTTGGTGTCTTGTTCAAAGCCCAAGACATGAAGCTAAAGGTGATTTGTATCTTGTTCAAAGCCCGAGATGTGAAGCTAAAGGGTTTATGGGTGAGAGAGAATTTGTCGTCTCTAAAGGGGGATATTTGGTATGTTTATCACAACTGTCGGGTGACTGATTATAAAGGAGAATTACTTTAACTGGGATATGTGAATCCAGCAATGCCATAATTTCCTTTATAGGGGATTTTTTAACCTGAAGGAGAAGACTTTAACTCAGTTTAGAGCAATGCCATATTTCCTTAGGAATTTCTCATGCTAAAAGAGGGACAGTGGCGAGGATGTAAATAATCCAGAGGCTTTCCGCTTACAGCAATTAGATGGGGGGAAAAGGAGTTGTTGATGTTTGTATGCTGTGAGCAAGGCACAAATTTGGATGCTAAAAGGTTGATTGACTCAACCGGGGTTTTCTTTATACAAAGCCTAAGAGGAGGCTAATGACCCAACAAGAGGGTGCTAACAAGTAACTGACTCAAAAAGAGGGTGATTTCATGTGTCTTGTACGAAGCCCAAGACAGAGGCTAAAAGGGAAGTGACTCAACAAGAGAGTCTGTTTGACAGGTGATTAACTTAACAAGAGGGTCTTTTATACTCAACAAGAGAGTGTTTTGTTGTCTCGTATGAAGCCCGAGATAGAGGCTGAAAGGAGATTGACTCAACAAGAGAATCTTTTATACTCAACAAGAGAGTGATTTCTATCTCGTACGAAGCCCGAGATGGAGGCTAAAAGTGGTTGACTCAACAAGAGAGTCTTTTATACTCAACAAGAGAGTGTTAAAAGGTTAGCTCCGCTGGGGAGAATCATTTGTACAAAGCCCAAGTGGAGGCTACTTATGTTGGTGACTGTTTCAGTTTAGTGACAGGTCCGGTATGTTGGAAAAAAGAGAAAATCAGTTCTTATAAAAGGAAAAATTAAAGGTATGGTTATGCCTTGGTACTGATCAGAGGATCAGGGTTATTTCCTATTCTTTAAGGAAATGGGAAATCCAAAGGGTATTGAGACTGTCCAAGTCTATTGGAGTTCTGAGAAATTGATTCTCAGATAATGAATGATCCTTGTATGACGCCCAAGAGAAGGCTGGTATGTTAAGGGATGAAGGTCAACCCGTTAACTGGTCTGACACTTGACTAAGAAAGACAGCTCTAGCAAATTGATGTCTAGGTTCTGTTCCTACACCTGTAGAGGTCTCTGGGTCCTTATACTAAGCCCATGGGCGTGAGAGCTTTTAAGAAGCCGAAGGGTCCTTGTACAACGCCCAAGAGAAGGCGGGGATGCTTTTAAGAAGCCTGTGGGTCCCCAAACCCCAAGAAGTTCAAGATATGCCATTCACCGAGAATAGATCAAGCCAGGAAAATCTGAGAATTTGGAAGAAACTCAAGAGATGCCATTCACGGAGAAAAGATCATCTCTAGGGAGTTAGAGTTTCTTTGACAATGTCTAAGGGTGACAGTCTGAGAAAGGGTTCACTGAGAATGCTGCCTTTCACGTCTCCATATTGTTTAACCCCAAGAGGAGGGAAGACTGTGTCTGGTAATCTTATGGGGATCTAGTTTTGTTTGTATTTAAGAGTGGACAACAGGGCTTTACCTAGTGCTAGACGTAGTTGCCGGGGAAAACTCTAAATAACTATACTAGTATTACACAGTTGATTTTTGAAAAGTATATAAACGTTTGTGAAAGAAGACTTACAGTGAGCAGCCCCACAATACAGTTATATATATATATATATATATATATATATATGGAAGCGGATAAAGAAAGCGGGTAAACACTTACTCGATTGTAGAGCTTCCATGTTGTTTTGTTAGTTGTTCAACAAAGAAAGCTTTGATAACAATATTATATTCTAAATCAAAGGAGAAAGTGCTTTGAAAATATTGTTGGGGCCTACAGCTCAAGGAGAGGCCCAAGGTTTTATCAGTGATTGCACTGTTGTTTTGAAATTGTACAGGGACTTATACAAGTGACTGAGGCCCAAAAAGGTTTTCTGTACAAAGGGATGGGTCTTACACTCTCTCAAGAGGCCCAAAGAGTTTTGAGAAAAGGAATGGGGCTTATAACACGAGGGTAGGCCCAAAGGGTTTTGTTTGAAAAATGACGATCGCGCCGAGATTTCTTTAACGTACTGGGTCTTATACAATACATTGAGGCCCAAAAAGGTTTTATCTACAAGGGATAGGTCTTACACTCTATTAGATCCCCAAAGGTTTATTTTTGTACAAGTGGTGGGGCTTACAGCTCAAGGAGAGGCCCAAAGGCTTTTGTTAAAAAGGCGACGATCGCGCCGAACTTTTTGATGGTGTCGGGACTTATACAATACACTGAGGCCCAAAAAAGTTTGTATTTATAAAGGATTGGGTCTTACACTCTACCAAGAGGCCCAAAGAGTTTTGAAAATGATTGATGAGGTTTGAAATCAAAGAAACCCTAATTTTTTTTCCCTTTAAAAGTAAATATTTAAAGAAAATCAATAAAAATGATAAAAATACCAAATGAGTTTGAATAAACCACTTGTGATTTTTGTTTAAGGTTTGAAAATGAGGTTTTAATCACAAGATGAATTAAAACTCATTTGGTTTTGATTTTCAAGGTAAATATTCACTTTTAAAATGTTTAAAAACAATTAAAAAGGAATCTATTCACAAAAATACTAATTATATTAAATAAATAATATAAACTATATTTTTTTGTGGAATAAAATATTTCAACATATTTGTGATTTTTTGCAAAAAGAACCAATAAAAAATAATTAAAATTGAGAGAGTTATTAATTTTCCAAACTATTAAAAATAATATGAAAAATAGTAGAAAAGTGGAAAAAAAAATAGCAAAAAGAGGGTATGGGGTGAGGGGGATTTGAACCCCAGACCTCTTGTGTATAGGGTGTGCGCCTTACCACTGGGGTGGTGATACATCCGTTGATTGAAACACAACCACAAATATACAAGGCTTGCCTTGTTTTTGGCCTGGCCCAAGGCAAGGCAAGGCAAGATTTTGGTTAGAAATGTGAAGGCCATAACTTTCTCATTTCTCCATGTATTGGGACAAAATTTAGGTTTATCCTTCCTAGAATTTCACAAGGAATCCAATGGTGGTGGTGTTTTTTTCAGATCATGCTCCTATTGAAAAACCCGATAGTGGTTTTAAAATAGGCCATGATTTGCATTTTCTGTGCTATCTCTTGGTACATACATGAATTACATGATGAATTGGTTCAAACACAACACATATAACATGTACAAGATGTGCATGATCAGTGGACATCAAAGGAAAGCATGATTCGAAGAATTCAAGTTGAGATGCTGACCTCTTTTTGGAGCTTTTGTGCAATCTGCCAAGTGCTTTGTTCCAGAAATAATTTGATGCTTTGGACACCCTCAAATGATCTCTTAGAAGCTTTTAGAATGGTTGGAATCAGCTGGAAACCTCAGGAAAAAGTTTGAGCTCTTTCTTGTAAAAGGGGCAAAAGTGGCCAAAATAGCAACTCTCTCAAATGGTGTTCCAAATGAGGGGAACCATTTGGGACAGTTCAAGGATGATATTTAGAGTGTGTTTAAGGTTTTATCTGGTTTGGAAAGTGACTGAATCAAGACATGGCTTGAAAAATGCACAAAAGTCCAATTTTGAGGTTTTGAGAGGTGACTTTGTGATTTTGGTGTTACAGGTCACTTGTGAGTGTTTGGATCACCTCTATATGATATTTATGAGGTGTTTGTGTGTGATTGGTTTGGTTAGAATTGCTCTCAAACTCAAAACCCGATGGTGACTTGCTTTGGAAGGCAATTTTGGAAGTGAGAAGGTGATTTTGAGGAAAACATCTGTTTGATGGCTTTGGTGTACTCAAATTGTTCATAAATGAGCTCTATTTATAGTAGAGAAAGTTTGTTTTGGGAGCAATAGTGATTGGCAACTGCAGCAGAGGTTTGACCAATGTTGATCAATGAGAATCCAAGTCTCCTCTAGTCAATGACTAGAGGTTAGGGCACAGGCTGCTGGTTCCCTTAGTCTTGGATATGTCTTGACTAAATTCAGTTGGAAATGGCTCAGTCCATGCCACCTTGGTGCATCCATTAAATGCCCCAAACCAAAATTGGAGTCTTGTCCCTCTTTTAGGCATTTCTAGGTTTGGCATGCTACTTTTGGTTCCAAAGACTTGGGAGGCTTATGGATCAGTGTTTGTCCCTCCTTGGTCTCCCCCTGAGGTGTTCAGATGGATAAGTGTGTTTGTCATTTGCACAAATTTGGCAAATCGAGCAAAATGCACAAATCTGCATTGCTTTGACAGTTTTCAGCAAGGCATGTTGCCATTGTCATATCTCATGGCTCAAGTGGACTTTGATGGAGTTCTTGGCCATTTTGGAAAGCCCTCATATGATACAACAACTGTTTGATCATAATTGGTTTTGATACTTTTTGGATCCAAGTGAAAAATGCCCCTACATTTGAAAAAAAGTGAAGGCAGATTCTGACTTAGTGAAAATTTCACTGAGTGTTGGAAAAAAGTGACATTTTCACTTTTTGTGATTTTGATCATTCCATAACTTAAAATCCATGAGGAATTGGAATGAGTTGTGTTTGAAGCTTTTGTAGAGTGCCATGAGAGCTACAAATCCAGCTTTGGATGGGGAAAATGGCCTTGTGGTTTAGGAGTTATGATCCTCCAAAGTTGGTACCTTAGCCACTTTGTTCCATAACTTCGAAAAATTTCTAAGTTTGTATGGTTATCCCTTTTACAAGTTATCCCACTTTCTTTGATTTTTATTGATGAATGATGATTTCAATCACACATTAACATCATTTTAGGGTTAAAGAACCATAATTGTGAAAATTCTCAAAAAGTTAAAGTTGACTTTTGTGCACAGTTGACTTTTTATCAGATGAATTCCAAACTGTGTGGTCCTCTATGAAATCAAGTCCTTGACCTAAATAAAACTTGATGGATTGATTTCTTAGGTGTTATAGGGTGTATTGAATCATGTCCCAAGGTTTGGGAGCATGCCTGGGTCAAAAGTCAAAGGCACAGTTGACTTTTCCCGCGAAACCCTAATTGTGGTTTTGATGAAATTGAAACTTGTTGTTCAAGCTTCTTAGACCAATACATTGTTGCAAATGGATAAATGTGGTGTATTAGAGACCCTCAAATCCTCCTTTGAGGTCTTGGCTCATGTTTTGTGCCAAAAGTCAACTTAGTGGTGAATTAGGTCAAGAAACCCAAATTCCTGATTTTTTTATGAATGCATCCCCTGAGGTAAAATTGACTTGATGATTGGGTTCATGATGTCCCTTAGAGAATCATAGGTTATGATTTGAAGCATTGCCTCATGTCCAGAGGAAAATTTCCATCTGGAGGCCCTGGTGGACCAAAACCCTAATTTGGTGACACTGTTGATTTTGAGGCTTAATCCACTCAGAATGCTGCAACCTTGTGCTTGATTCTTGCTGTGGGAGTCCTCTTGATCCATTGGGGATGTTTGAGAGGCTATACAAGTTGAAGATCATGTCATTCCTTGATTGATCCTTTGTCTAAGAACACTAAGAGGGCTTGAAACCATAAGTTTGATTATAGTGAAGGCTCACCCATCTTTGGGGAGACTAATGAGGCATGATGGTTCATCCATATTGTGATGATGGTTTGCACAATGATGGGGAATATTAGTGGTCAAAATTTGGGGTATGACAGTAGCAACCGCTTATAGGAGCGTGTGAA
Organism: Lathyrus tuberosus; assembly: GCA_022829125.1. Classification (NCBI taxonomy): domain Eukaryota; kingdom Viridiplantae; phylum Streptophyta; class Magnoliopsida; order Fabales; family Fabaceae; genus Lathyrus; species Lathyrus tuberosus. Next base: position 9,130,466 of record JALAZF010000047.1, read on the forward strand.
ATGGGTAGTCAACTCTCCTACTATTCAAGAGAACACGGTCTTCCTTTCGACTCCTTCTTTTGTACCATTTTGGACTAGGAGACGTTACTTTTAGGTTCTCGTGAATGGGCGTGTAATCTAGAAAATGAGTGACACAACCAAGAAATGGGTGCCCATCCCAATAAATGGGCGATTAAGAAACTGGTGCGGGTCACATGTTACATCGCCTTCCTTTAATGGACCTTCTGCACCACCTCTTATAGGTCTTTACAAATATATCAATACAAATTACCTTAAGCATGAGGGATTAAAAAGGATGAAGTGATTGAGTTTACTTTCTCCTTCTTATTTGGACAAGTCCCCCGGGCATATGCGGTCTCTCAAGCACGGGATAGACCTTCAAGTGTCAATGGGGTGAATCCTTAAATGTCACCTAAGGTAAATCCTGTTATTACTTGTGATTTTCCATATTCTATTGGCAACATGTGAAGCAAGATGAAATGCCAATTTGTAAGACATCTTGTCTCTAAGTGATCAAAAGACTTTAGTAAAAAGCAACATGTTAAGCATAATGTCCTACATTGTTTGAGATATTTTGTCTCTTTTTGGGTTGCTAAGACATGTTGTAGTAATTCTCGAGCATGTATGATTTGTTTCCTTTTAAATCCAATCAAAGACATTATTGCTTTTGGGAATTTTTGGATTAAGAAAGGATTCAATCTGAATCACTTTAAGCAATATTGAATTTTTATATTCAAGAAATTCATATTTATTCAAGATTTGATCAACCAATATTTGCAATTAACATTATTGAGTATTGATCCCTTGTGTATTTTAAGGTTCGACTATTTTTAAGATGTAAACCCTACTAGGCTTTGTACCAGGACTATCGTTGATATTTAAGGAGTCGTTCTCCTTTGTGAAGACTCAGACCTTGCATTCTTTATCTTGAAGTTTTTATTTGTTATTGAGTTTTTGTGTTGTGTTTTGTATTACTCTATTCCTATATTATATTTCTAATATTAGGATAATATAGTATCTGAGTTTTATTAGGATTCGTCCTTCATATACTTTGGTTATTGTACAAATACTTAGGAAGTGTTTGAGTGAAAGTGAGAGGGGTATAGATTTAGGGGGATCCTAAGTCAAAGTTCACGGGAAGCATTAAGAAAAGAGGCATTAAAGGGGGAGAGTTCAAACTAGACCAATTTGTACTTCTGACTATTAAAATTGAATTTCCTTTAATTAGTTTAATGCCCTTTAGACGTAGGTGATTTTGCACTGAACTGGGTTACCAATTCCTAAGTTATTTATATTCTTCCTTTTAGTTTGTCTGCTACACATGCTACTTGTAATACACATTGTTCTAACATTGTGTCTGACATCTTACTATCCATAGAACATAATTAGAATTGGCATCAAAGCAGACCCCTGTTTTGGTTGGATTTTCTCCATGGTTTCTACATATTTTGTTCAAAATGGACAATGCTAAAGAAGGATAGTCTATAAATTGTCCACATATTCTTGATGGCACGAACTAAGATTATTGGAAAGCTTGTATGGCTCCCTTTCTCAAGTCTGGATAGTAAAACTTGGAAAATAGACATAAATGGATGGACTCCTCCAAAAGTTACAATTGAAGATGGAATTTAATCTTTGAAGCATGAGAAGGACCGGTCTAAAGAAAAAGATGAATAAGCACATGGTAAGTATCGTACTCTCAATGTCATTTACAATGGAGTTGACAAGAATATTTTTCAGACTCATCAACACTTGTTCCAATGCCAAGGAAGCTTGGGAAACTCTCCAAACTGCTCATGAAGACACTTCCAAGGTTCGTATGTCAATACTTCAACTCCTCACAACAAATTTTAAAATTATGAGGATGAAACCATTGTTGAATTTAATGTTCTTCTTTGTGACATTGCTAATAGCTCCGTTGCCCTTGGTGAAAAAATATAAGATGAAAAGTTGGCTAGAAAAATTCTAAAATCTCTTCCTAAGAGGTTTGATATGAAAATCACAACCATTGAAGAAGAACATTATGTAAGTACTATCAAAGTTGATGAGTTGATTGGCTCTCTACTTGCCTTTTAATTGGCAATTAATGAAAAATCTGAGAAAAGGAACAAAATTGTTGCATGACAAAATGGGTATCTCCTTTAAGAGGGTTGTTTGTGTATAGTTTCTTTTGGGCTTAGGCCTTCTTCAATCACAACAAAAAAAGATAATGTTGAAGATGATGGGGAGAAGGTAGAAGAGGATACTGAGGATATCCTAAATCAATCTATTATTGTTATTGCAAATAAAAATTTAGGGAAGGTCATTAGAATACTTGACAGGAGATTGAGGAATAATGTCACAAATAATGTCAACGACAATCTGCCTCAAAATACTAAACGAATCGATCCTCGGTGCAAAGGTAAAGAAAAGGATAAACAAAACAATGGAAATGGAATTCTAATGTCATGAATGCGAAGGCTTTGGGCACATTCAGGATAAATGTACCAACTTCCTTAGGAAACAAAATAAGGGATACACTGCTACTTTTCTAGATGATGAATCAAATGAAGAAAGTGAAAGTAAACAAGCCAACAATGTGGTTGCCTTCACGGCTCGTGTAAGATCCAAATCCACTATTCATACTAATGGGGATTCAAGTGATGAAATTTTTTTTATTATAATCTTGCTGAAGCATACAAGTTATTATATCTCAAGTGGAAAGAAGAATGCATAGTCATTAAAACACAAAGAAAAAAATGTTTTGCTTACATACAAAGCACATCTTACAACTTCAATTTTTGAATTAAAGGAAGAAGTTGACTACTTAAACTCCAAAGCTAAAGGTATGACCAAATTTGTGCGTATTTTAAATTCTGGTTCTGAATCCTTGATGAAATTCTAGGGGTAGGCAAAATGGTAAGAGATATGAAAGCAACTGGGTTCAATTATAACTCTTTAAATGAAAAATCTAAGTTTATTCCTCCAGTTAAAAATACCAAGTTCATCATGTCAAACCATAAGTCTCAACATCTTGCTCGATATCATAACAATCACTCTAAAGTATACATCAAAGCTTCATAGGTGTGTCACTATTGTGGTCAACAAGTCCATATATGAACTTTATGCTACAAATTGTATGGTATACCATAGTCCCATTATCATTCGCGTCCTATCCGGAACACTTTAAAAGATGTATGCCCTCAACAAGTGTGGAAAGTTAAAGAAGAAACTACAAGCCACATAGCCTACACTTTCTTAAGAGCTTTCTCTCGTTAAGATTAGTATTTTTACAATGACTGCTCTAGGTACATGATAAGAGAAAAGGACTAATTTAAATATCTAAAGTCATACTTTAATAGCTATGTCACCCTCAGTGATGGAGCTAAAGGAAAAATTATTGGAAATGGAAATTTGGATTACCCATACCTCCGAAGTAAGGATGATGTTCTCCTTGTTGAAGGTCTCACTACATACCTCATAAGTATTATCCAACTATGTGATCAAGAATTGTGTGTAAATTTCAACCATTTTGAATGTACATGTACCACCCCGATATTACACATATCTAGAATAGTATTATATGAAGCCTTTTATGGTACTGAATACATCCATAAGTGAAATTTTATTCTTAAGGGGACAAATGTTGGATCATATTCTTAAGAAATGGTGTTCAACATCTTATACCAGAATTAACAAATAATTAATAAATAAGATGATGCGGCAGAAAAGCAATAAATAAACACAAGGAATTGTTAACCCAGTTCGGTGAAACCACGCCTACGTCTGGGGGAAATCTACCCAAGAAAGGAAATTCACTACCTTGAATTAGTACAATTAGTATTATAGGAACATCAACCCCGTGATATCCAATGCCTCTTCCCAATCGTAGTGACTTTCTATTTAGGTTTATCCCTAAATATGAGAACCCCTCTCACTTTCTCTTAATCATTAATCCCAAGTGACACACTTCAATAAACAACTTAGAGAATGTTGAATTACAACTCGTTAAACAAACCAACACTAAGCCTTATGATGGGCACTAGCGTGGTGTACAATTAACACAAACAAAGGACACAAATAAAACCCTAACACTAAGTATTTTCAATTCTTACACACGTACTTAAACATTATGTTTAAGTCTCCTTAAATAGAAATGTTTCTTTTGATCTTTTTCCAATGAGCATAAGCAGCTTTGATCTCATTGATAGCACTATTTTAGTGTGTTACTCTTACCCAATATTTGTGACAATTCTAGTTCATGATTTCATTTTTATAGCATGATTTTAAGATGTTTTTGCACTATTAAAGCTTTAAGCACTTTGTGTGCTTCTTTTACATTTTCATTTTGTCTGTACTTTAAAAGGAAGATAGATGATGATGAGAAAAGGCATGACCCCAGTTGCCAGAGTCTGGGGCAGCATAAGGAGCTATTTGGAGAGCTGATGGTTTAATCAACCATTTCACCAAGAGAGTTAGAGATTGATGATAAAAGAAGCCAAGAATGACTAGGGCTCACGTGGCAGCACTATGAAGAGCAAGGGAGCAAAAGGAAGGGATAAGATCAAGAAAGCTAGAGGACAAAAGGTAGTACGGTGGGGACCACTCAGGAGAGGACGCCCAGCACCAACACCACCAGCCGTCTACTCTGCTCCACCAGCCTGCACCAGTCGTCTGCTCTGCTCCATCAGCCTGCTCCAGCCGCCTGCTAAAAGCAAATTTGTCTCCCACCAACATCTGTACCAGATTACTTGCAAGGAAAGGATTGATGGACAGCTGTCCCACATGAAGGATTTGATTTGGGCCTAACCTTATTTTCCTCAAGAGACCCACAATCCAAGAAAGGAGGAACCACCACTTCCACTCATCACTATTTAAAGAGAGCTTGTGCATTGAAGAAAAGGAGAGACAAGAAATACCACACACAATAATATTTTATTTGCAGTTTTTAACGTTATTTTCAGTTCTAGAGTTTAAGTATTAGTAGAGAGTATTCTTTTTCTCTCCAGACCTGTACACTCTGCTGAGAACTGTCGTGACTGAAGAGAGTTGTTGCTGTTTATCCAACGTAAGAGATCTCCAAGTTATTAGTAGGTTGCATTTCTTTACCACACTTTGTAAGATGATGTTTCCTCCTAATTCCATTCCAGTAGTTTGTACTCTGCTCACTATGAGCTAAAACTTTGTTTAATGAGACTAATGAAGTTAGTATAAAAGTGTTTTTTATGTTGATATGATGTGTTGGCTAGTGTCTTATTTTGTTATGTGTTTTTATGCTATAAACTTGGTTCTTAGAGTGATCAACTAGGAAAAAAGTACAAGCTTGTTGTTGAGAGAGATCCAATAAACAAGTGGATTTCATAACGAAAGTGGTTAATAAAGTAGGATAGAGATATTCACTTAATTCAACTTGCTTAGAGATAAGAAGTTGAGACCACAAAGACTTTTCAGAATTAAAACCAGACGTATTTTAGGGTTACAAGTGAGACTTAGAGATTTGTTCCCTTGCCCTAGTTATACATGTTTTTGATGTTGTAGAGATACACTCCTAGATCACGTTCTGACATTTTGAGGCACAACACTTCACATCATAAAGACACTTCAAACAACATATACTAATGGATTTAGCTCATCGACTATTCTCTCTGATATTCTTAACTCCTTTTTAGTTTTAAGTTATTTTAGTTATTTGTGTGTGCTCTTGTTTCTTATTCTCATATTTCTGTTACCTTGCTCATACTTTTCTTAAACGAAGAAAGCTAATATTAGTAGTTCAAATATTTTACACTTCCCTGTGGGTTCGACCTTTATTTTATCACTTGCTACATTACCAAGCATGTATACTTGCATGTGACACCTTTCCCCTATTATTCAAAAGAAACGCATTATAAAACAATTAGAGTAGAGTTGTTTGGGTAAGCCAACAAGTTTTTGGCGCCGTTGCCGGGGAAGTGAAAATTTTTGAAAAACTATATTTATTTTTTGTTTAAGACTGTATTTGAGCTTTTAACGTTTGCTGTGATTTGGTGATACGACAGGCTTAAGCTCTTGCATGCGCAGGTTGTTACAACTAGTTTATAGTGGTTATCCTGAACCTGAAAGAATTCTCAAGGCACGAAGAAGATTTGTATGTACTCAGTAAATATCTGGAGATTCTTCAACTTTAGTTGTGGCTGAACCTGGAGTATTAGTGTACGAGGAGGACACAGAAGAAGAAAGTTCATCATCTTCTTCAGACGAGTCATTACAAGAGACAACCATGGCAGAGCCATATATCATTGGCATTGTCAATTACCGAGCGCGTAGTATCAGGGATTATGATGTGTTTGACCTAAACGCTATGAATACGAGCATTTCTAGGCCAGCTATCACAGCACCACAGTTTGAGTTCAAGCCTATGATGTTCCAAATGTTGCAAGTTGCTGGTCAATATTCAAGCTCTCCTCATGAAGATCCTCATTTGCACTTAAAATAATTTCTGGATGTTGCTGACAACTTCAAGATCCTTGATGTGCCCGTGGATACCTTTAGGTTGAGGCGGTTTCCATATTCTCTAACGGATCGAGCCAAGAGCTGGCTTAATTCTTTGGAACCAAATTCCATTACTACATGGAATGCCTTGGCAGAAAAGTTTATGGCCAAATATTTTCCTCCTTCCAAAAATGCAAAAATGAGAAATGAAATCACATCATTTAGGCAAGGAGATGATGAGACGTTGTTTGACGCATGGGAAAGATTTAAGGAGATGTTGAGACAATGTCCACATCATGGGATTCCCATCTGCGTACAACTTGAGACCTTCTATAATGGATTAATTCCATCCTCAAGGAATATGTTAGATGCATCCAGTGGTGGATCTCTATTGTCTAAATCCTACGACGATGGTTACAAACTGATTGAAAGCATTACGGCCAACACTTATCAATGGCCAGTCACGAGGGCCACTTCAAGTTCAACTCAAAAGAAGCCCGCTGGAGTTCATGAAGTCACTGAGACTACAACTCTTGTTGCTCAAGTGGCTCAGATCCACCAAATGATGAAGAATTTGATGAATCCTGAAGTGCCAAAACCTGGCCCTGTTAAGGTGGTTACTGACGCTTCTGAGGTTGCCTGTGTTTACTGTGGAGGACCACATCTATTTGAGGAATGTTCTTCCAATCCTGTTTCAGTTAACTATGTTGAAAATCCCAACAACAACAGCAGATACAACAATCCCTACAGCAACACTTACAACCCAGGATGGCGCAATCATCCTAATTTTTCTTGGAGTAACAATCAAAATCAAGTTAAACCGCAAGCAACCACACCTCAAGTTCCACCTGGATTTTCTAACCCTAACTATGCTGGGGTTAACCAGGGAAACAACCATCTGGAGAATATGCTCAAGTCCTTTATTCAAGAAGCAAAGAATCAATTTCAAGCACAAGGAGTAAGTATCAAGAACTTAGAGAACCAAGTGGGCCAAATTGCTACGGCTCTAAGTTCAAGAAACTTGGGAAATCTTCCCAGCTCTACTGAGACTCCTAGCACACAAACTGGAGTGAAGAATGTTGAGACTTACCAAGCTCTTAAGTTGAGAAGTGGCAAGGAAGTTGAAGAAACCATTACAAAGAACAAGGAGTCAAGTATAGCTGCTTCTAAGCCCGACAGTCCTGGAGCAAAAGACAATGATGGAGGACCGTCTTCATTCAAACAGCAAAAGCACCAAGATACTGTACTCACTAAAGATTACATTCCTCCAGAAAATCAAGAAGTCATCACTGAAGCTAGCAAGAAGCAAAAGTTTGTACAAGAAAGACCACCACCCCCTTTTCCACAAAGAATCAAAAAAAGCAAAAGAAGAGCAACAATTTTCAAAGTTCATGGAGATCTTGAAGCAGCTTCACATCAACATACCCTTGATTGAAGCCATTCAACAAATGCCAAATTATTCAAAATTCATGAAGGATGTGCTTACCAAACGTAAAAGGGTGGGAGAGTTTGCTACGGTTGCACTTACACAAGAATGTAGTCAATTAGTTCAAGGCAAACTCCCTCCCAAGTTGAAGGATCCTGGAAGTTTCACTATTCCATGCACCATTAGAGACACCTTTTGTGGAAAGGCGTTATATGATTTAGGGGCCAGCATTAATCTCATGCCTCTCTCCATATTCAAGAAGCTGGGGATAGGTGCTGCCAGGCCTACAACCATCACCTTGCAGCTGGCTGATAGGAGTATTTGCTACCCACTGTAGCGCAAATTTTTGCGTGGTTGTGAAGCACTATCGCTTTGGGGTACTACAGCTCGATTCATTTTTTATCCTATTGAAGCAGATGAAGGAAGCGAAATAGATGTCTCCAATTACCCCTGCTTGCAAACTGAGTTTGAACAGATGACTGTTGGTTCACAGATGCTACAAAGATTGTGGGTATCTCTTAGGTTATTTTGTTAAAATAGTGCCCGGACGATTGGTGGGATGTTAGGACTGATGCTTTTCGATTGATATGTGAAGGTACGGGATTTGGGTTTTTGTTGAGTGTGATCGCTAAGATTTTTCTTTCAATCTTATGCCTACGTATTCCCGTTTACCGAAACAGGGAAATCAGAGCGATCGTAGTTCCTCCTATTCTATGGGAGGAAATGGTGTTTTGGTGTCTTGTTCAAAGCCCAAGACGTGAAGCTAAAGGTGGTTTGTATCTTGTTCAAAGCCCAAGATATGAAGCTAAAAGGGTGTTGACTTTGGAGAGAATTTGTCATCTCTAAAGGGGTCTGTTTGTCACAATTGTTGGGTGACTGTTTTATAAAGGAGGATTACTTTAACTGGGATATGTGACTCCAGCAATGCCATAATTTCCTTTATAGGGGGTTTTAACCTGAAGGAGAAGACTTTAACTCAGTGTAGAGTAATGCCATCTTTCCTTAGGAATTTCTCATGCTAAAATAGGGACAGTGGCATGGATGTAGATGATCCAGAGGCTTGCCGCTTACAGCAATTAGATGAAGGGAAAGGAGTTGTTGATGTTTGTATACTGTAAATGAGGAACAGTTTTGATGCTAAAAGGTTGATTGGTTCAACCGGGGTTTCCTTATACAAAGCCTAAGAGGAGGCTATCGACCCAACAAGAGGGTATTTTTTGTGTGTCTCGTACGAAGCCCAAGAGAGAGGCTAAAAGGGTTGACTCTACAGGAGAATCTTTTATATGTGTCTTGTACGAAGCCCAAGACGGAGGCTAAAGGTTGGACTCAACAAGAGAGTGTTTTGTATCTCGTACAAAGCCCGAGATGGAGGCTACAAAGGTTTGACTCAACAAGAGAGTCCGAAAAGGTTAACTCCGCTGGGGAGAATCATTGTACAAAGCCCAAGAGGAGGCTAGGGTTACTGTTTCAGTTGAGTGACAGGTCCAGTATGCTGATTTAAAGAGAAAATCAGTTCTTATATGAGTATTGTTTACACTCATGGATTTGATTCGAGGATCAGGGTTATTTCCTGTTCTTTAAGGAAATGGGAAATCCAAATGAGCTTTAGACTGTCCGAGTCTACGGGTTTTATCTTTTGTATTATGCTTAAGAAACAGTAGTAGCAAGATCTAGACTTTTTGAAAGACTGTTCTATTAAGATGACTAATTTCTGTTCCTATACCTCTAGGAGGTCGTCGGGACAATTTGTACAAAGCCCAAGAGGAGGCTGGAAACTTTTAAGAAGCCGGGGGACAATTTGTACGAAGCCCAAGAGGAGGCTATCATTCCCGGAGGAAGAAATCATTTATACGAAGCCTAAGAGGAGGCTATGAATACTTCTAAGAAGCTGACGGGTCCTTGTACAACGCCCAAGAGGAGGCGAGGATGCTTTTAAGAAGCCTGTGGGTCCCCCAAACCCTGAGAAATTCAAGACAGACTATTCACAGAGAATAGATCAAGCCAGGAAAGTTCGAGAATTTGGAAGAAACTCAAGAGATGCCATTCACGAAGAAAAGATCATCTCTGGGGAGTAGAGTTTCTTTGACGATTTCTAAAGGTGACAGTCTGTGAAAGGGTTCACCGAGAATGCTGCCTTTCACGTCTCCATATTGTTTAACCCCAAGAGGAGGGAAGACTGTATCTGGTAATCCTATGGGGATCTAGTTTTGTCTATTTTAAGAGTAATCAACAGGGCTTAGTGCTAGACGTAGTTGCCGGGGAAACTCTAAATATCTATACTATTATTACACAGTCGATATGAGTTTATGAAAGGAGACTTATAGTGAAACAGCCCCACAATACAGTTATATGTATATGAAAGCGGATAAAAAAAGCATATAACCACTTACTCGGTTGTAGAGCTTCCATGCTGTTTGGTTAGTTGTTCAACAAAGAAAGATTGAAAACAACAGTATATTCAAAATCAAAGGAGAAAGTGCTTTGAAAGAAAGATTGGGGCTTACAGCTCAAGGAGAGGCCCAAGGTTTATCAGTGATCGCACTGTCGTTTTGTACAGAGGGACTTATACAAGTGGCTGAGGCCCGAGAAAGATTCTCTGTACAAAGGGATAGGTCTTACACTCTCTCAAGAGGCCCAAAAGGTTTAAAGAAAAAGAGTGGGGCTTATAACACGAGGGTAGGCCCATATGATTTTTCGTTTGAAATGGCGATCGTGCCGAGATTTTTTGAAAACGCAGTGGGTCTTATACAATGACTGAGGCCCAAAATGGTTTGGTTTTCAAAGGGGTTGGGTCTTACACTCTAATAGAGGCCCAAAAGTTTTGAATGGGTCTTATAGCTCGAGGAGAGGCCCAGATGGTTCACTTTTAAACGGACGACGATTGTGCCGAACTTTTCTTTTAACGCAGAGGGACTTATACAATCTCTGAGGCCCAAAGTTGTTTTGGTTAAAAGGGGATTGGGTCTTACACTCTAATAGAGACCCATGAGTGTTTGAAAATGATTTGTGAGGGTGAAAATCAAAGAAACCCTCATTTGTTTTCCTTTAACAGTAAATATTAAAAGAAAAACAATGAAAAATACCAAATGCATTTGAATAAACCACTTGTGAATTTTGTTTAAGGTTTGAAAAATGAAGTTTTAATCACAAGAGATATTAAAACTCATTTGGTCTTGATTTTTCAAGATGAATGTTCATTTTAAAATGTTTAAAAACAAATAAAAAATGAATTTATTCACAAAAAGACTAATTATATTAAATAAATAATATAAACTTAATTTTTTGGTGGAATAAAATATTTCAACATTTTTGTGATTTTTTACAAAAAGAACTAATAAAAAATAATTAAAATTGAAAGAGTTATTAATTTTCCGATTAATTAATAAAACATAAAAATATTGGAAAAATGGCAAAATGTGAAAAAACACAAAATGGCATGGGTGGGGTTTGAACCCACGACCTCAAGGTCACAAGGCGTGCGTCTTACCACTGGGGTGGTGATACATCCATTGTTTTGAGTGAAAACACAAATATACAAGTCATGCCTTGGTTTTAGGCCTGGCCCAAGGCAAGGCAAGGCAAGCTTTGGCTCAGAAACGTGAAAGGCATAACTTTCTCAATTATTAATGGTTTGAGACAAAATTTATATGCATCTGGACCAGATTTCACAAGGAATCCAATGGTGGTGGTAGTTTTTTCAGATCACACTCCCTCCTCAAAACCCGATAGTGGTTTTGAAAAAGGCCTAAAATTGCATGTTCTATGCTACACTTTGATACAGGCATGAATTACATGATTAATTGGTTCAAACACAACATATATAACATGTATGAGATGTGTATGATCAGTGGACTTCAAAGCATTGCATATTTTGGAAAGTTCAAGTCATGAGGCTTACCTCTTTTTGAGCTTTTTGGAGTTTTTGTGCAATATGTCAAGCCTCTTGTTCCAAAAATGATTTGATGCTTTAGACACACTCAAATGATCCCTTAGAAGCTTTTAGGATGATTGGAATCAGCTGGTACCTGCAAAAACACAAACTGGCCCTTTCTTGCAAAAGGGGTTAAAAGTGACCAAAATAGCAACTCTCTCAAATGGTGTTCTAGATGGGGGGAACCATTTGGGACAGTTCAAGGATGATATTTGGAGTGTGTTTGAGGTTTTATCTGGTTTGGAAAGTGACTGAATCAAGACATGGCTTAAAAAATGCACAAAAAGCCTATTTTGAGGTTTTGAGAGGTGACTTTGTGATTTTGTGATTACAGGTCACTTGTGAGAGTTTGGATCACCTACATATGATGTTTATGAGGTGTGTGTGTGTCTGATTGGTTTGATTGAAAAAGCTCTCAAACTCAAAAACTCAGAGTTACCTTGCTAAAGAAGGTATTTTTGCCTAGAGAAAGGGATTTTGAGGAAAACATCTGTTTGATAGCTTTGGTGTACTCAAACTGAGCACAAATGAGCTCTATTTATAGTAGAGCAAGTTTGTTTTGGGATCAATAGTGAATGGCAACTGCAGCAGAGGTTTGGCCAATGTTGGCAAATGAAAATTCAAGTCTCCTCTAGCCATTGACTAGAGGTTAGAGCACAGAGCTTTGGTTCCCTACTTGTTGGAGGAATCTTGACTGAATTCAGTTGCAAATGTGTTAGTCCATGCCACCTCTAAGCATCTATTAAATGCTCAAATCCAAAATTGGAGTCTTGTAACTCTTTTAGGCATTTCTAGGTTTGGCATGCTACTTCTTGTTCCAAGGACTTTGGAGGCTTGACTCAGTGATTGTCCCCTTTAGATTTGATCCTCAGATGTGTCCAAAATGATGACAAGGCTTGAAATTGGCTGATTTTGGCAAATCGACCAAAAATGCAAAATTCTGCCTTGCATTGGCAGTTTTCAGCAAGGCAACTTGCCACTACCATAACTCTTAGCTCAAATTGAATTTGGTGATGTTCTTGGCCATTTTGGAAAGCCCTTATATGATACAACAACTGTTTGATCATATTTGGTTTTGATACCTTTTGGATCCAAGTAAAAAATCCCCCTACATTTGGAAAAAAGTGAAGGCAGATTCTGACTTAGTGAAAATTTCACTAAGTGTTGGAAAAAAGTGACATTTTCATTTTTTGTGATTTTTATCATTCCATAACTCAAAATCCATGAGGAATTTGGAGGGAGGTCAGTTTTAAGCTTTTGTAGAGGGCCATGAGATCTAAAAATCAAGCTTTGGATGGGGAGAAATGGCTTTGTGGTTTAGGAGTTATGATCCTCTAAAGTTGGTACCCTTGCCACTTTGTTCATAACTTAGAAAATTTTCTAAGTTTTTATGGTTACCCCTTTTACAAGTTATCCCACTTTCTTTGATTTTTCTTGATGAATGATGATTCAAATCATACATTAACATCATTTTAGGGTTAAAAATCCATTTTTGTGAAAAATCCCAAAAAGTCAAAGTTGACTTTTGTGCACAGTTGACTTTTTATCCGATGAATTCCAAACTGTGCAATCCCTTAGGAAATCATGTCCTTGACCTATATCAAACTTGATGGACATGTTTCATGGGTGTTATAGGGTATATTGAATCATGTCTTAGGGCTTGGGAGCATGTCTTTGTCAAAAGTCAAAGCTACAGTTGACTTTTTCCTCAAAACCCTAACTGTGGTACTGATGAAATTGAGACTTGTTGCTCAAGCTTCTTGGATCAATCCATTGTTGCAAATGGATCAATATGGTGTATTAGAGACCCTCAAATCCTCTCTTGAGGTCTTGGCTCATGATTTGTCTCAAAAGTCAACTTAGGGGTGAATTAGGTCAAAAAACCCTAATTCCTGATTTTTGATGTATGCATCCCCTGAGGTCAAATTGACTTGATACTTGGGTCCATGAGGTTCCATGGAGTATATTAGGTTATGCTTTGAAGCATTGGCTCATGCCCAGAGAAAAATTTCCAACTGGAGGCCCTGGTCGACCAAAACCCTAATTTGGTGACACTAGCGATCTTGAGGCTTGATCCACCTAGAAGGGAGCAACCTTGTGCTTAATCCTTGATGTGGGAGTCCTCTTGATCCATTGTGGATGTTTGAGAGGTTTAGACAAGTTGAAGATCATGTTAATTCTTGATTGATCCCTTGTCTAAGAACTCTGAGAGGGCTTGAAACCCTAAGTTTGATTGTAGTGAGTGTTCACCCATCTTTGGGGAGACTGATGAAGCATAATGATGGTTCATACATATTGTGATGATGATTTGCACAATGATGGGAGATCTTAGTGGTCAAAATTTGGGGTATGACAGATGCCCCTAATTAATCTTCTTGGACCCGAAGGTGCGAATGACGAAGGTGTTCGGGCATTCGGGGTGCAAGAGGATTAAATATCGGAATACCCAAAATTTTGATGGTGGTTATGAATGGTAGCTTATGTATTCATCTTCTTTTGCTAAGCAATGATGCTTAGAAAAGGTAAAACTTCCCCTCGATCCTGGTTTCCAGCCAAGGAATTAGTCTTAGTTTCTGAAATAAACTTCCCCTCGTTCTTGGTTTCCTACCAAGGAACTGGTCTAAGTCGCTGAATTAAACTTCCCCTCGTTCTTGGTTTCCTACCAAGGAACTGGTCTAAGTCGCTGAATTAAACTTCCCCTCGTTCTTGGTTTCCTACCAAGGAACTGGTCTAAGTTTCTTTTGTCAATAAACCTTATTGACAAGGGACGCTATTCGTAGCGGTTTCCCTCAAAATTCTCGCCGAATTTTCCTGGGGAGATGCCATTTGATGGGAAAAAGAATGATGTCGGACTTGCTGGGGAACCCAGTCGTCAGAGTTGTAGAGGTGCACAAACTTCTCTGTTGGAGACGCCATTTGTTTCTACTGGGGAAAGCAAGTTTCTTGAGAGACTGCTTCCACGCTTGAGGTCTTACATCATACTTTTCTTGGGGTCTTCCCGGAGAAATGCCATATGATGGGATCCAATTTTGAGGTGTCGATGACCTTTTCATCAGTGGTTTTTCGGAGCAAAACTGCCGTACCGTCGGATCTCTGATTAAGAGGCTTTCTCTGGGGATTTTCCTTAATCCAGGGAAAGTGAAAATATCATCTTCAATGGCGAAGAGTGACATCAGTTGAAGGTTCTCCAGTCTTTCAGAGGTTCAAATTATCAGAGTGGTCAAGGACCCAATTCTGATCCAGAAATAAATTGGAGGAGAGATCGTTCAAACGCAATATTTCCTAATCGAGGAAAGAACTGACAACTCGACTGAGAAGACAGTTATCACTAGGGATAAGACCGACTGGAGTGATAATGATGCAATATGAATGAGAATGCAAATAGAATGCATGATGTATGTATGTATATGCTGACAAAACTGACGCGACATACAGACTAAAAGATGAACATGATTGGATACTCGGCCATCGCAGGGTGAAGTCGTACCGTTGATCCAAAAATAGCAATTATGCCTTACTTAGGAGAGACAGTCCCTGCGGGGAATACCGTTGGTCAGGCTTAGGAGATAAGAACCCGGTCGAGGGTATTAGATGGGAAAGCCGCATCTGATACAACTGATCCTTCATTCAGGCGCACTGGCTTAGAAGGTGTACTTCGATTCTGCACTTTGAAGCTCGCTTATTTCTGGAGAAGCGATCGATGTTCTTCTGATGTTCGACAGTCAAAAGAAATTGCCATCTTTATTTAAAAGCAGAAAAAGGTTTTAACAAGTAAATTCTTTTTTGTTTTATTTCAAGAACCGTTGATCATGCTAAAATGTCGTTATATAAAGCTAAAACAAATAAGAATTGCAAGCAAAAGCACAAAGGCTCAACTTTTATTGATAGGATGGAAATCAGCCAAGCGCGTGATTCCATAGAGTATTTACAAAGTTATAAAATGGTAATTTAAGGGAAAAGGGCTACATTGAAACATAATGACCACTATCCTTCTACCAACTTTGACTTCGGGGCATCCTGAGCTTCTATCGAAGATGACCTTGACTGCAGTTTTTTGATGGACGACGTAACTGCTGTTGAGGATTTGCCCCTTTGTTGAACATAGTTACTTGCCATTATCCCTAATTTTTGCCTGGATTGTACTTTGAGGTTTCCAATCCAACGGGATGATTTTTGATCATGTCTCTAATTTTTGCCTAGACCGCCCTTTCGGGTTTTCAATCCACCGAGACATATTTTTTAGGCGAAGTATTTCTTGACTACATCAACATTTGTGGGGTAGGCAAATTCCTCTCCGTCCAAGGTTGCAAGTTTCAAGGCGCCGCCTGAGAAAGCTTTCTTGACCACATAGGGGCCGTCATAATTCGGAGTCCACTTGCCCCGAGAATCAGTGAGAAATGATTGTATTTTCTTGAGCACGAGATCTCCTTTCCTGAAGATGCAAGGTCGGACCATTTTGTCAAAGGCCTTCTTTATCTCTGTTGATACAACTGACCGTGGCATAATGCCGTTATTCTCTTTTCTTTTATCAGGTTCAATTCGTCGTGTCGACTTTGACACCATTCAGCCTCTGTAAGCTTAGTTTCCATCAATACCCGGATTGACGGGATCTCTACTTCTATGGGGAGTACTGTGACGCCCCCAATCTATACCCCCAAGCTATTAAAGCGGTAAAAGAAAATTCAAAATTTCGTCAGAGTATATCTACATTATCATGGCATAGACCGAGGGGTCACATCAAATTGAAACAATACATACAACACCTGCTCATAAAGATATGCAACAGTGGGGTAGCAATCAACAGAGGAACTCAGTTCCTTACACCCACATTTCAGAATTTAGAATAAAGCGGAAAATCTAAAAACTGAATATCATAAATATATATGTATCACTTGAAAAGTTTGTCATACATCAGGTTATACATGCACGAGCCAAAAGATATATATACATAATACACAAATAATCCCAAACGGCCTCCCTAACTACCCGGTGTCACATATCAGAGCCGACCGGCAAAAGAATGAAGACGCAAAGCTTCACAAAACTACCTCCAACAACTCTAATCTGCAATAAACAGCAGAAGGGTTAGAAAAACAACCATTTTACAGTTGCATATAATTATATATATAACACCAAGAAAAAACACACACATATATATATATATATATATACGGTTCTCACCACCACTCACGCCATAATTCAAACATAAGGCAATACAAGGAATAATTCATATTTCCATCCCCAACACATATCCATATATCAATTTTTATCCACTATTCCACACATAAACAACCATAATGATTTATGCAATGCAAGAGACCGACACAACGACTCTATGCATATGCACATGCGGCACCGACTTCCATCAATTCTCAACACCAGTTCACTCAGGAACTATTGGAACCATCGCTCGTTACTTAGTGTAACTCCCCGTCGGGCATACGATGTTCCCTGTCGCTTTCGGTCCTCTTTGTATAAGGTGCACGAAGTTTATGGATCGCTTTCGGTCCTCTTTGTATAAGGCGCACGATCCGATCGCTCACACCCCACATGGGCACACGATCGTCTATAACCATCGCTTTCGGTCCTCTTATTTTTAAGGCGCACGATCCAATCAGATCGCTTTCGGTCCTCTTATTTTTAAGGCGCACGATGTTATAGCAGATTCCCTCTGGAATCAATCTGTCACTCAGGACATCTCAAGAATGCATATCATGATGCTCAGCATACAATGACTCATGACATTTAATATGCACACATATACACATCCATAATTATGCATATATCCTCAATTATCACACATTCACATTTTCTTGCCGTAAGGCCACACATCATCATCACCACATATATTTCATGCAATTTCACTTCACCACAGTACACAAGTCATACAATGTCCACACCAACAGCATATTGCATGATATACATTAATTACGATTGATTACTACGGCAAAAATCGACAAAATGACACTATTTCAATTTTACGACATAATTTAATCGGCCAACAATTCTCAAAACTATCATCACAAGCAAGAACATTTTATAAACTTTTCAACGATATAAAGAACGCTTAAATCGGAAATACGGTTCGAGAGTTATGAATTTTTTTAGGAAAAGTATTATTTAGAAAACTCTCACTACTGCCCGGCGAAACACTCCAACCGCCCGGCGAAACACCCTTCACCGTTACCTCGCCCCGCGAAGCACAGGCGACACTAATTCTACCAAAATGACTCAAAAGAGTCAGGAACTTGTAACCTCTGCGCCTCTCAAAACCGCCCGGCGAAAGAACGAACCGCCCGGCGAAACAAGCACACCGCCCGGCGCTTCACACCAGAAGCAGAATTTTCTGCTTGCGTTTACACTGTTCCTCACCCCCAAAAATCTCATTTTTCCATCCAAATCACTTCCAACAGCAAAACCGTTAATAGAAATGGTTCATAAACATATAGAGATCATACAAGACAAATTATACCAATTTCCGTCCGTGAAAACATCGATTTCTACTCGTTTACGCGTTTTCGACCTATAACCGAAAAACTATCGAAAAACCAATACCACATACAAACACACATACATAATCATACACAACGATAAGATAATCGAGTTTCGCACCCTTACCCGATTAAATAACGCGTAGGAAAGTCGGTTGATTGGTTTCCAAGTTTTTCCCAAATCTCTCTCTTTTCTTCTCTTCTCCTTTTCTTTTCTTCTTTTCTCTTACTATGTTTTTCTCTCTTTTTATTTCTATTTCAACTCTTAACTTAAGAAAAATTAAAGTGAAAGGACCAAAATACCCCCCACACTCAAATATCTCGCAAACGTTCCCAAAACCCGATAAAATATAATCACGACTAAAAATAACATATTTTCAGACAAAAGTCAGAGATAAAATAATATAATAATAATATAATAATAAAATACTCAAAACGACTCAAATAAATAAAAATACTAAAACTAGGGCGTTACAACTCTCCCCCACTTAGAAATTTTCGTCCTCGAAAATATACCTGAGACGAACAACTCTGGATATGACTCCCACATCCGACTCTCCAACTCCCAAGTCAAATTGCCCTCAGCAGCGCCTCCCCACGCTACTTTCACAAGTGCAATCTCCTTACCCCTCAACCGCTTCACTTCGCGATCCAAAATACTCACCGGCAAAGCCTCAACCGTAAAGTTCTCCCTTACCTCAACCACATCCATCGGAATCACATGTGACAGATCCGAAACATACTTCCGAAGCTGTGAAACATGGAACACATCATGCAAATTTGACAGATTCGGCGGCAACTCCACCCTATAAGTCACAGCACCCACTCTTGTGGATATCTGGTAAGGACCAATAAATCGAGAAGTAAGTTTCTTCGATTTCAATGCACGACCAACACCTGTTACCGGCGTAACCCTCAGAAATACATGATCGCCCTCTTGAAACTCAAGATCCTTCCATCTCCGATCATGATAACTCTTTTGTCTATTCTGAGAAGCTTTCATCTTCTCACGAATAAACTTCACCTTGTCTGTAGTCTGCTGCACCAACTCCGGTCCTACCACTGAACTCTCGCCAGATTCGTGCCAACACAACGGCGTTCGACACCTTCGTCCATATAACGCTTCAAAGGTGCCATTCCAATTCTAGAATGGAAACTGTTATTATACGTCAATTCAATCAATGCAAGATAACTATCCCACACACCACCTTGTTCAAGAACACAAGCCCGCAACAAATCCTCCAACGACTGAATCGTTCTCTCCGTCTGACCATCCGTCTGCGGATGATAAGCCGAACTCAGTCTCATTTTAGAACCCAAAGTCTTCTGTAAACTTTCCCAAAATCTCGAGGTAAACCTTGGATCTCGATCCGAAACAATACTTAACGGAACTCCATGCAACTTCACAATCATACTGATATAAATCTCAGCTAACCTCTCCAAAGAAAAACTGATGTCAATCGGAATGAAATGAGCCGATTTAGTCAGCCTATCTACAACCACCCAAATAGCATTATGCCCTCGTTGAGTATTCGGTAACCCCGTTACAAAATCCATCGAAATGCTATCCCATTTCCATTCAGGGATGTCCAACGGTTGCAACAAACCACTAGGCCTCAGATGTTCTACCTTTGATTTCTGACAAGTCAAACACGCATACACAAACTGAGCCACGTCTCTTTTTAATCCAGACCACCAGAAAATCTTCTTCAAATCTTGGTACATCTTATTCGCTCCCGGATGTATACTCAAATTACTCCGGTGTCCTTCTTCCAAAATCATCTGTTTCAACTCCGAATCATCCGGAATACAAATTCGCCCACGGAACCTCAACACACCATTAACATCCACTTGAAAATCACCATTCGTATCTTTTCCACCAACCAACATCAAATCCACGAATTTCACATCCAACTTCTGCTTCTCACTTACCGTCATCAGAAAATCATTAGTAACCTTTAACATACCCAGCCTCACACTATCCAATGTCACTTCACATATTAAACTCAAGTCTCTAAACGATTCCAAAAGTTCCCACTCCTTAACCATTAAAGCGGACATATGCAACGATTTCCGACTCAATGCATTGGCTACCACATTAGCTTTCCCAGGATGGTAATTCAAGCCAAAGTCGTAGTCCTTCAAGAATTCCAACCATCTACGCTGCCTCATGTTCAGCGCCTTCTGATCAAACAGATATTTCAAACTTTTATGATCACTAAAGACTTCGAACCTTGCACCGTAGAGATAATGCCTCCAAATCTTCAACACAAAAACCACAGCCGCTAATTCAAGATCATGAGTAGGATAATTTTTCTCATGAACTCTTAATTGCCTTGAAGCATAAGCCACAACCTTACCGTCTTGCATCAGAACACCACCTAGACCAATCAAAGAAGCATCACAATAAACCATAAATGTTTCATTAGGATCCAGTAAAATCAAAATCGGAGTTTTCGTCAATCTTCTCTTCAGCTCATTAAAACTCTCCTCGCACCGAATATCCCAAATGAACGCTTGCCCTTTACAAGTCAACTGGGTTAAAGGATGTGCTAGTTTAGAAAAACCTTCAATAAACCTTCGATAATATCCGGCCAACCCCAAAAAGCTTCGAATTTCAGTAACAGATCTCGGAGCCTCCCATTGTAGAACTGCTTTTACTTTAGATGGATCCACAGCAATAGCATTACCTGAAATTACGTGCCCAAGAAAACTCACTTCCGATAACCAGAACTCACACTTGGACAATTTTGCAAAAAGTTTCCTTTCCTTCAAAACCTGCAAAACAATACGCAAATGCTCCGCGTGCTCTGCCCGAGACTTAGAATAAATCAAAATGCCATCAATAAACACAACGACAAATCGATCCAGATGCTCGTGAAAAATACGATTCATGTATTCCATAAACACACCTGGCGCGTTAGAAACCCCAAACGGCATCACAGAATATTCATAATGACCGTATCGTGTCCTAAAAGCCGCCTTCTGAATATCTTCCTCCTTCACCCTAATCTGATGATACCCTGACCTCAAGTCAATCTTACTAAACACACACGCACCAACCAACTGATCCATCAGATCATCAATCCTTGGAAGAGGATACTTATTCTTAATCGTCACATTATTCAACTGGCGATAATCAATACACAACCGCATGCTTCCATCTTTATTTTTCACCAACAAAACTGGAGCACCCCAAGGCGACACACTAGGCCTTACAAACCTCTTCTCCAACAAGTCATTCAACTGTTTCTTCGGTTCGACCAACTCAGATGCCGACATACGATAAGGAGCCATAGAAATAGGTCTAGTACCAGGAACTAGATCTATCGAAAACTCCACCTCTCTCTCTGGCGGCACATCTAAAATATCCTCAGGAAACACTTCCAGAAATTCACACACAATAGGAAACACATCTAGTGAAACTTGACTATCCACAGTCAAAGATGCAAACAACCCAAACAACTAAGCTTCATCCGCCAAAAGTCTCTTCAACTATTTGGTAGATAAGAAACTCGAGTCTTCGTCTTCCTCAAGAGAAGGAAACCTTACCAGCTTATGATAACAATCAATATGAACTCGATTGAATTGCAACCAATTCATACCCAGAACCACATCTAATCCTTCCAACGGCAAACACACCAAATCCATCTCAAAGTCTTTACCATAAATGGTCAAAGGACAACTTAAACAAACCAAAGAAGTAGTTACTGAACCCATTGCTGGAGTATCAATAACCATCTCACCATCCATCGAAGACAACACAAGATTCAAACACTTCGCGCACTCAGACGAAATAAACGAATGAGTCGCTCCAGTATCAATAATAGCAACTAAAGGAGTACTATAAATAAAGCAAGTACCTCGAATCAGACGATCTGCACTTGAAGTCTGTGTCCCTGCCAATGAAAACACCTTCCCACTAGTTGGAGCTTGCTTCGATTTCGGACACTTCGTACTAATGTGACCAGGTTCCCCGCAGTTGAAACACTTCACTACATTCTTCCTTTTACAATCAGCTACAACATGTCCGACCCCTCCACAATTAGAACACGTCCTCAAATCTTTCCTACACTCGGAATGACGATGTCCCACATCACCACACCTATAACATCTCAGAGGACCAGTCATTCCTCCTCCACTTGACCTTTTCTCAAAATTCCCCCTTTGTTTACCCTTATCAGCTGGTGTCACATACGGACCACCACGGAACTGTTGCTTCCCTTTCCTCTCGCTCACACTCTTGTAATGTGTAGAGCGAGCCTTACTGTCCTCTTCATAAATTCTACAACAATCCACCAAATCAGAAAACCTCTGAATCCTTTGGTAACCAATAGCTTTCTTAATCTCAGGACGCAAACCATTCTCAAACTTTACACACTTAGAAAACTCCGAAGTCACTTCAGCATAGTGAGGATAAAACTGCACAAGCTCAACAAACTCAGCCGTATAATCAACAACAGACATACTACCGTGTTTCAGTTCCAAGAACTCAATCTCCTTCTTTCCTCTTACATCTTCGGGAAAATACTTCCTCAGAAACTCCCGGCTGTCGCTCCCAGGATTTTCATCCAGGTACAAACGCGAGAGTGGCGCGGAAAAACAGAGTCGCCAGCCGTGTAAATTTATCCCAAGAGAGGGAAAGGGAACACCGCACAAACCTGAGGAAGAGGGAAAGGAATGGTCATCGTAACCATAGCCTGGGTTCGGGAGTCGGTTACGCGAGGGGAAGGTGCTAGCACCCCACGCGTCCATCGTACTCGATGGGATCCACGCTTGTTGTCTACTCTAAGGGTAAGTTATACTATCATCTAGGGTTGTACTAAGACGGAGAGGGGAAAACAAAGACCGACTCGGTAGGACGTCGACGTCCTAGGCCTATGTACCCCCTTTATGCAATGGGGAATTCAGAGTCAACGTAGTTCGGACCAAGTTCCTTTTGTGTTTTTTATGAGCGACGTTAAGTTCGCGTCCGGCAGTTAGGGTCGATGCCTGTTTGCGACTCAGATGGAAAGTAACGTGCCCTTTTTAAAAATAGCCTTTAGTTTGAAGATCCCGAAGGACAAAAAGGTTTGAAGTTTGTTGGTGTTTTTTTTTAGGACAGAAGTGGCTTAAGTTAGTTCCTAAGTTGCATTGCACCAAAGTCTAGGGCACAGGGGCAAATACTTAACGCATCGTCCCAAGACAGGATGCTCGCTAAGCACTCTAGAAAGATGAGAGGAAGCCCCTCATTTCTCATTCCCCACGCTTAAGGCTCGTGCGCAATACACTTTATTCTTATTAAGTGTTTTAAAGAAATTTGAGATGAGAAGAGAGAAGACACAAGGGTAACTCTAAAAGGGGACTATGAGTCCTAAAGTTATCATGCATGGGTGACCTACGGTTAGTGAGGTTTGAAGATAACCTAAACCTAAAGGAAAGAGATGAGAGAAGGAAGAAGAGTAAAGCTGAATATGGATACTTATCCATACCCTTTAAGAAATTACCTTAGTCCCTGCATAAAAGGTTAGTACGAAACGGACATAAATAATATCAAGGCAAGTGAAAATCAAACAATGGCAAACAATAGTTATAATAATCCAAACATGAATTCAGAAATCAAAGAAACAACCCCAAAGCAAATGGCACAAGTGCCTTTCAAACAAGGACTTAGGCATGATCAGAAATACACGTATAAGAGATCTCAAATGAAAGCCAATCAAATAATTAGAAAAATAACTCCTAAAATTCCCCAATTAAACATCAATATTATTCAACCAGAGATAAATCAAATATCAATAATCCCTGCAAAAAATCAAGATATTAGTCATCCAAACAATTAGGTAAAGTTCAGGTGGGAAGTAGGGTTCAATGAGCCAAAGGGAAGGATCAAAATGCAATATGAAATAAATTTAAAAATGACAGAAAAATATTTTAATGCATTTTATGATGTTATATAACAAATGCAAAAAGAACGGATTAAAAATATTTTGTGGATGCAGAGAAATAAAATAAACAATTTCAGGTGTGCATGAAATGTGTGATGCAAAAAGAGATTAAATTAAGCAATTAATTTAGATGATAAAAAATAAAATAAAAATAAAAATAAAATTTGTGAAAATTTTATAAAGTAATAAAAATGATGCATGAATTTTATGGGAGTTTTTTAATGCAATAATGTATTTTTAAAAATTAAATATGAAATGTAATAATTAAAATGAAATGAAAATGAAATAAAATGCAAGGGGGTGTGGAAGTTAAAAGAACACGTTAGAATTAGGAACTGGGCTGAGGGATGGGGGTGCGAATAATAATCCCAGTCCGATAAGCATCATAAAATAAAAATAAAACAAAAAAAGGGAACACGTGTGGACTTGGTCAACCATCAGACTCCACGTGGGCCTTAGGATCAATCGTACGCTCTGCAATTAGTCAACAAAAATAATAGTAATAATGATGAAAGGTCATGATGCAAAAGAACACCTTAACTATCATGTGCGCACGCATACCAAACTGTCTGTACACCATACATCCACCATGTACCAGGCACGTGGTAATTTTAAATTACTGGAATGTTAGCAGCCGTATGATTCATCAAACGATCCTGACGTGGTCAACTAAAATAAAAGTAATCAAAACCAAACAAAACAATTGGACGTGCACCATAAGACCCGTGGGGTAATAACCATGGGATTACTAAATTAACTTCAGAAAAAAAAAATAAAAGAAATAAATATGTGGCACGCCATGGGCCGTTAGATCGTGAGAATGAAAGGCCAGGATTGCATCTCTTACCTTGGACCCCTCGCCGGACTAGTTCTCCGGCCACCACCGGAGTTAGGGTTCCGGCCCCCTGCTCCGGTCACCTGCAACAAGAAGGGCACCAAAACACACATGCGAATACACTATCCCACCCAGAAAAATGCAAGGAATCCAAATATGGCATCCAAATTTGCAAACAACCAATGAATAATCAAAAACGAACGAAACAAGGTTAGGGCATAAAACTTCAAACGCACATAACAAGCCATACACACGTCCAAATTTAAAAGTAAATATATCAGGATAATCAGTGACAATCACACTACAATATAGACATAAAAAGAAGGAGTTTTAGGAGCACGAAAAAATCCATCAACCTGAGATGGTGCAACTCCAATCCTTGTTTTTGGCTGCGAATGGTAGTTGGGTTGTGTTCTAGAGATCACCAGGAGAAGGTTTGTGGAAGAAATTTGAAGAAACTCCTTGTAGATTGAGAGATCCACTAAAATAAAGTTTTAGGATTCAAATTCTCCAATCCTCCAAATGTCACGTGAATCCCCTCCTAACCAGTGCATGGATAGGTTTATATAGGCTAGGGTTTGCCTCTGATGATGAATTGGGCTTGGGTAATTCCATGTTTAATGATTTTTTGAATTATTTTGGAAAAATGCATAATGTGTATTAAACCTCTCTCCATGCATGTACACCTAAGAATTCCATGATGGATCACTTGCATTTGAATTGATAATTACACCCATATTGAACTTGGGCCTTGAAACCATTTGATTCATGACTTTTAAACAATTTGGGAATTTTGAATAATGGAGAATAAGTAGTACATACACCATGTAATTTCTTGGTTCTTAGGTCCAAAATAATCCTCAAATAATGTCTTTTGATATTAGAATGTGGCATGAAGCAATGGAATTGATTGTAGGTCATTATGCCCAAAGTTGTGAAAATGGAACCATGAAAAACCCTAAAAACCACTTTGTCTTCTTTTGATCATAACTGGAGTTTCACAAATGATATGGATACCCACTAGTACTTTTTGGAAAGAGGAGAAAAATATATTCAACTTTCATGTTGGAGGAAAATTCATTTGAAGCTTTCTTGATGATGAAAAGTCAAGTTGAATGCAGTGCAGGAACTTGCCCAAAAAGGAAACTTTTATTATAGGTCACTTTCCAAATTTAGAAACTTCTGTACAAACTCCTGATTCTTGATAAATAGTATGAAACTTGACTCTTGATGACCATATGAGGATATGAGACCTTGAAAACCTTGGAGAAAACCTCAAGATTCCACAGTTGACTTCTCCTCTCACTGTTGACTTTTACCCAATTCACCTGATTCTCAATCTTCTGATCAATTAAGTCTCTCCTGAACCAAACTGATGGACAACCTCCCATCCCCAAGGAATGCCATAGAACCAAGTCTTGCCCAAAAAATCAGAAATAAACTGACTTTATAGCAAACCCTAGTTTTGGTACCCTCAGTCTAGGAGGAAATAGCACAGTCTCCAAATCCAAATTCCTCTGAATATGATGTGTATCCTCTCCAACAAAGATAAGATATGCCATTTGATGATGATAAAAACCCAAGGAGCTTGCCCATTGGAGCAATAAACCCAAGAATCTCAAAACCCTAGTTTCTGCACTGGTTAGGAGAGAGTGACCCACTTGAGATCCCTTGCCACTTGTGAACTCTTGATGATGTGATAGACCAAATAGGACCTTCTTGAACTGCCTCAAGCACCTTGACCCCATGCTAATGATATGCATACATGATAATGCAAAAAAATGAAATGAAACATAAGCCAGTTAGTAATAAAATAAGGAGGGAAAATTTTGGGGTGCTACAGCTGCCCCTATTCAATCTTCTTGGACCTGAAAGGATGATAGCAACGGCTTTCAGACATTCAAGGTATAAGGTGATTGAATACAAAAAGAACCGCAAAATTTGCAAACTGTGGGGAGAGAAAAAAATGATTGGAGCCCAGTCCCACTTCGTCAAAGGAATTTGACGTAAAGACAACATATCCGAAGAAACCCATCATCAAAGGAGTTTAACGGAAATAAAACAACTGAAACCCGACCGAAGGGAACACATCGTCAAAGGGGTTTGACGGAAAAAAAACCTGACCGAAGGAACACATCGTCAAAGGGGTTTGACGGAAAGAAAACCTGACCGAAGGAAACACATCGTCAAAGGGGTTTGACGGAAAGAAAACCTTGACCGAAGGAAACACATCGTCAAAGGGGTTTGACGGAAAGAAAACCTGACCGAAGGAAACACATCGTCAAAGGGGTTTGACGGAAAGAAAACCTTACCGAAGAAAGCACATTGTCATGGGGATGACAGAAAGAAAATCTAAACGAAGATAACACATTGTCACAGGGATGACAGAAAGAAAATTCCACCGTAGAAAGCACATTGTCATGGGGATGACAGAAAGAAAATCTGAACGAAGATAACACATTGTCATAGGGATGACAGAAAGAAAATTCCACCGTAGAAAGTACATTGTCATGGGGATGACAAAAAGGAAACCTGCACGAAGATAACACATTGTCATAGGGATGACAGAAAAGAGACTCGACCGAAGAAAGAACGTTGTCATGGGGATGACAGAAAGATGACCGAGGGTAACACATTGTCATGGGGATAACAGAAAGAAAACCTGGCCGAGGAAACACATCGTCAAAGGGGTTTGACGAAAAGAAAGCTGAAAAGGGAACACGTCGTCAAAAGGGTTCGACGGAAAGAAAACCTGACCAAAATGTCGTCATCAAGGGGTTGATGGACAAAGACTGGTTGAGGGTAAGATCGACGTATGACCTACGACCCAAAAGAAAGGTAAAAGAGGGGTTAATTATAATGTCTGCTGGGGATATGTCACCGCCTGATTGGAAGTTGATTCGGGCTTTCGCGCAAGGTACCAAATCTGGCTTATGCTTCGCATGCATATGTTTGAATTTCTTTTTATGGCGTAATGCTCCATACGAAATGGAAATGCTACGCGTTTTGAGGATGCAATGTAAACATGCTTACTATATGCAAAAGGACCACTCCAACAAAATAAATGCTGAAGAAATGAGGCTACTCCACTGGGGATGACAAACTGAACTGTCTCCGACGTCACAAACCCTGCTGAGGAAGTCACACTGAACGGCCTTCCTGATATAACTACTGCTGAAGATGAGCCCGAAGAGAACTGCTACAGAAAAGGCGCCAATAACCATTGGACTTGGAATCTGCCGGGGATGTCAACCACTGTTGATCAAACCGTTGAGATGACTAGCAGCAAACACTATTTGGGGAATGAATTCAATAACACCGAACCTGCTAGAGAATATCATTGAACTTAGCCTGTAGTCGGGGAAACACCCTTAACCTACTGGGGAATACCAGCCATCACCAACAACTCTGCTCGGGGAACGACGGTTGATGATATCCACTCTGCTAGGGGACACATTGAGCTTACTCCTCTGCTTACTTTCTACCCTTACTCTACTGGGGAGAGAAACTCTACTGGGGACGTCACGTGTCGACCATCAACATGAACCCTGCAGATGTGATATGACCAAAAGATGCCCTGATACAGCATAGCCCATAAAGGAACCTGTCTTCGAGAGGTCTCATGAAGATCTTATATATCTTGCCCCATGATCTTAATTAACCGTTCTCCTGAGAAAAACCCATTTGCTTTTGGGGTGACCTGCCCCAGCCTTGAAGTGATTTTGCCCTTGACTGACTGATCTGTGAAGGAGTACCTCTGACTGACTGACCTTCGAGAGATTTGTCGAATCTCAACCTGATTGCCCCAGATTGGCTGAATCTTGGAATGAATCACCCATTTGATATGACTATTTGATGGTTTGCCCCTGCACAACGGAGTATTTAGGCACTCTGCACTTATATCGATCAATCTTTTCATTGCAGAAACTTCCCTGATCAAGCACTTACTCGCAAGTAAAACAATTTGTTTTGAAAATGACAATTTTAATGCAATGCATATGACAGTTTTGAAATCCAAGTTTGTTCACTGGAAAAAGTTGTGAGATATAGTGAATGAATCACTAATCAAAGTGTCGCTGATACCAACATGAATGGTAAGAAGATCCTTTTAGGAGTCAGGTTCGACGCGATCTTTACCGAAGTATGCTTTCGAAACAACCTTGCTTCAATTAGGTCTTTTAAAGGTTGTAACGTGGCTTGGTTCACGGTTTGAGAAAGAAAGGATATAAGGCTCAAAGTTTTGTTTTAACCCACCCATTCTCCTTGATGTTCTCCAGTCCTACGTTCAGCTAACTCGACATAAGTGCTCACCTTTCAACAAGGTTAATGAATAGTATGATGATAGAAAGGACCCACACGGTTTTCGGAGTGACAGCCACCCCTTTTGCCTTTGGTGTCTGTAAACACACGACTTGTTCTTTATTTGAGGATTTTTCTTTTTCCATTTTTTCGCTTTTTGCTTTTCCCTGATTTTGCCTGGACTAACTCTTTTGAATTTTTCGATTTCGAAGTCCAGCGGGATGCCCTAACTTTTGCCTAAGTCACTTGTCTTCAAGTTTCGACTTAGCGGGCTTTATTTTTCTTTTGATTCTTTTTTTTTTGTACAAATCGTGTGACACCAGCTTGTCTGACTTGTTTGAAAGGGATGTGACTGCCTCACTCTTCGGTTGGTGAGGGATAACCATAGACTTGATCCTCAAATTAAACGCTCGGTCAAATTAATTGACACTTACCCTGCCCCAGGTTAAGATTGAGGGTTTTTTCGTTTTCAGAAAGAAACTCCTACTTCTAGGCTCAAAGGGGTTGACAAGGGATTATCTTCCATATATCTCCGATGTTTAAGGATTTGAAACAATGCCTGTACATCATCAGCAAGGTTTTGTCCCAAAAGCATACCATCAGAAGTTCTGCGTCTTTGAATTTCATCATCCTCCCTCAGATCCTACTTAAACAAGGGTTAGGTATCAATAAAGAAAATATGAGTGAACACAGATGGATTTAATCAAAACATACATATTCATTTCATTATCGTTATCAACTGAAAACAGACGAGTTTTACCAATGAGTTTGCCCTTTAACAGAAAAGAAACTACAAATGCAAAGAAATGACATGATCTAAAAGATTTTCAGCTTCGGGGAACTGGGCTTGCTACTGAACTAGCCATCTTCAGAATTGCTCGTCGAAGTCAGTCTGATAATCATTTGCACCACTGCTTTCGGTGACTTCTTCCATAACCTGAACTGATGAACCCACATGACTGGATGAAGGAGAATTGTTGATCTGAATACTCTGAGGCGTGAATGAGAACATATTGGAGTCAAGCAGAGTCTGAATCTTGCTCCTAAGCACCTTACAGTCTTCAGTTGAATGCCCCTGTGCCCCAGCATGGTAATCACAATGGGCGTTGACATCAAAACCTGGTGGATACGGAAAAGGTACTGGCTTCAATTCCTTCGGCACTATAAGTCCACCTCTGATTAAATCTGGCAACATCTGACTGAACGACATTGGCAACTGAGTGAAATGCCTCTCTGGCTTCCTAGGTCTTTGTCGGGAGTACTGTCGCGGCTGACGGTAGTTTGACCGTTGATTCTTAGGGGATCCCTGATACGAAAACCCAGAAGATTGTTGACTCTGCACGTTGAAACACCTGAATACTGAGGATGAGGTGGGGGATATTCTTGGATGGAATTACCTTCTTCCACCCATTCTTCTTGAGAACTGACAACTGATCCACTTTCACTAGCTGGGAAGTTCGAGGCGCTTTGGATATTTCCCCTCTTGATATCGAACTCAACGTGTTCTCCAAGTATCACCAAGTCAGAGAATTTTAATACAGTAATCAACTTATCGAAGTACGGTCCTTGCAAAGTATCCTTGAACATATTAACTAATTCTCTTTCCAAAAGTGGTGGTTGAATGCGAGCAGCTAACTCTCTCCATCTCTGAGCATACTCTCTGAATGATTCGTTATCCGCTTTAGATAAACCTTGCAACTGCAGGCGGCTGGGAGCCATGTCAAGATTATAACTGTACTGCTTTACAAAGGCATTGGCTAGATCTGACCATGATCGGATGCTACCACTTTCCAACTGCATATACCAACTCAATGATGCCCCACTCAGACTGTCTTGGAAACAGTGAATCATAAGCTCGTCATTATAGACATGTGAGGTCATTCTTTGGCTAAACATCACCAAATCTAGCTTCGGACAGCTATCCCCTTTGTATTTCTCAAAATTCGGCATCTCAAATTTCGGAGGTAACACAAGGTCGGGCACCAAACACATGCTTGCAGCATTCAGATCAAGAGTATCACGCTTCACTAGGGCATCCAGCTTCTCCTCCAGCACACGACATCTTTCATCAAACTGAACAGCCCGTGGGTCCTTAGGCTTCGCCTTTGGAATTATCCCTTGGAAATTTGGCACAGAGAAGGCAAAGCGCTGATAGTCTGTGGTGTCAAGAGAAGAAGAATGTCCATCTCAGACGATGGTACGCTCGTGTATAATATGATTCTCAACAGGGACTTGTATAGGCTGAGCTTGAGTAACATTGTTAACTGGAGGTGGAATGCCATTCCCAGTAACTGAAGTCCTCTGAACATTGGCCTCTCCCCTATTCATGGCTATCATAGCTTCCACAAGTTGATCCAACTGACTCTTCATCAATTCAACATCGGCCCTAGTTATAAACTGATTTTGTTCCCCTGAATCCATGATGATCTCCCCAAAAATTGATTCAAGTCCGATGAGAACGTCTAGAGATCAACTGCGGTTCAGACAAAGGATTGATGAGCTCTCTGATCAGGTCGGAGACAGATATGCAAAAATGATGCAAGATGCAAATGCAAATGAACATGTTGGAATATTCGCAGGGCGATCCACCCCTTGATTCCAGTTTAACAGCAAGATAGAACGGAACTTCTGTTCATATATTAAGAAAACTAGAGGAAACCAAATGTCAACAATCACAACTCACGATAATAAGTCTAACACGCCTGGCGGTGATCCAAATACAATAGATAGAAAGAGAACTACGGTATGTCATCATAGTCCACAAGTGTCGATTCCCCAGGTTCTTCCATAGAAACAATCTTGTGAACAGGATCCAGAATACATGATGGGAACTTGTACCCTATGATATTCTTTTTCTTCTCAATACTCATTCTCAATAGTCTTCAGAAACCAGAATCAAAGTTAGGATGCAACCCTGCAAATGACCAAACTCGTTAGGATACAAGATGATGATGCAAATGCACACATGGGATCAAAGCAACATTACTGGATGTGATGTGTTGTTAACTGAACGAGAACCACAACCCAGAAAACCAGAATTCCAAAATACCGAACCACTGAGATGACCAGGAACCCAGATAATCAAACACTGATGAGAAATCCAGAAAAACCGGGTAGGTTGAAAGTTTCGGTTACCTGCAAACCTGCAAACACCCATCCCCTCTCACGTGTGGGTACTAGGATGTTCAGTATCCCGGGCTCTCAGGTCGAGAAATGATGATACGTTCACCATTTCTGGTTTGGCATCATCATCAATCGAGGAGGCCTCAACTAATTCTCCAAAGCGGAAGGTCCTCAGCTTTGGCACTGAGGTCGAGAAACAATAGTACATTCATCCCTCGGGGTACAGTACTATCGTCAATCGAGGAGTGCCTCCACTGATTATCTTCAAAAGATAGGGGCCATCCTATGCAAGTTCTAAAGTGGGCCCTCGGGTGCGAATGGGTTTGCCACAGGATGTGGTCTGCCACTGTCACCACTAAAGAGGGATGTTTCCACTAAGGTCCTCGATGATCAGTCACCAGAGTCGACAGCTCTCTAGATCGGCATCCCAACATGCGCAAGACACACACGTTAGAATGCGTTCCATGATAGCCTCGTCTGGCTGTGAATTTCGTGAACACACAAACGTACCAAGCGGGCACATAGGTCCCACTACTTTCCACTCTAGTCCTAGGGTATACTCAAGCCTGGGTATTGGGCTTATCTCTCAGACCCACCCAACTTGCAAAACAAGAACAGCCAGCACAACACAGCAGTATGATAGTAATAAAAATGAAATGCAATGTAGAAAAGCTGTAAAAATAAAATACAACAAATAAAACAAAACAAACACAAAACACCCAAAGATAACAAAGACAAGCAAGCGCTAGGACTGACTCGCTTAGGGATGGACCAGCATAGGTCAACCGTTATCCCCAACAGAGTCGCCAGCTGTCGCTCCCAGGATTTTCATCCAGGTACAAACGCGAGAGTGGCGCGGAAAAACAGAATCGCCAGCCGTGTAAATTTATCCCAAGAGAGGGAAAGGGAACACCGCACAAACCTGAGGAAGAGGGAAAGGAATGATCATCGCAACCATAGCCTGGGTTCGGGAGTCGGTTACGCGAGGGGAAGGTGCTAGCACCCCACGCGTCCATCGTACTCGATGGGATCCACGCTTGTTGTCTACTCTAAGGGTAAGTTATACTATCATCTAGGGCTGTACTAAGACGGAGAGGGGAAGACAAAGACCGACTCGGTAGGCCGTCGACGTCCTAGGCCTACGTACCCCTTTTGTGCAATGGGGAATTCAGAGTCAACGTAGTTCGGACCAAGTTCTTTTTGTGTTTTTTATGAGCGACGTTAAGTTCGCGTCCGGCAGTTAGGGTCGATGCCTGTTTGCGACTCAGACGGAAAGTAACGTACCCTTTTTGAAAATAGCCTTTAGTTTGAAGATCCCGAAGGACAAAAAGGTTTGAAGTTTGTTGGTGTGTTTTTTTTAGAACAGAAGTGGCTTAAGTTAGTTCCTAAGTTGCATTGCACCAAAGTCTAGGGCACAGGGGCGAATACTTAACGCATCGTCCCAAGACAGGACGCTCGCTAAGCACTCTAGAAAGATGAGAGGAAGCCCCTCATTTCTCATTCCCCACGCTTAAGGCTCGTGCGCAATACACTTTATTCTTATTAAGTGTTTTAAAGAAATTTGAGATGAGAAGAGAGAAGACACAAGGGTAACTCTAAAAGGGGACTATGAGTCCTAAAGTTATCATGCATGGGTGACCTACAGTTAGTGAGGTTTGACGACAACCTAAACCTAAAGGAAAGAGATGAGAGAAGGAAGAAGAGTAAAGCTGAATATGGATACTTATCCATACCCTTTAAGAAATTACCTTAGTCCCTGCATAAAAGGTTAGTACGAAACGGACATAAATAATATCAAGGCAAGTGAAAATCAAACAATGGCAAACAATAGTGATAATAATCCAAACATGAATTTAGAAATCAAAGAAACAACCCCAAAGCAAATGGCACAAGTGCCTTTCAAACAAGGACTTAGGCATGATCAGAAATACACATATAAGAGATCTCAAATGAAAGCCAATCAAATAATTAGAAAAATAACTCCTAAAATTCCCAAATTAAACATCAATATTATTCAAACAGAGATAAATCAAATATCAATAATCCCTGCAAAAAATCAAGATATTAGTCATCCAAACAATTAGCCAAAGTTCAGGTGGGAAGTAGGGTTCAATGAGCCAAAGGGAAGGATCAAAATGCAATATGAAATAAATTTAAAAATGACAGAAAAATATTTTAATGTATTTTATGATGTTATATAACAAATGCAAAAAGAACGGATTAAAAATATTTTGTGGATGCAGAGAAATAAAATAAACAATTTCAGGTGTGCATGAAATGTGTGATGCAAAAAGAGATTAAATTAAGCAATTAATTTAGATGATAAAAAATAAAATAAAAATAAAAATAAAATTTGTGAAAATTTTATAAAGTAATAAAAATGATGCATGAATTTTATGGGAGTTTTTTAATGCAATAATGTATTTTTAAAAATTAAATATGAAATGTAATAATTAAAATGAAATGAAAATGAAATAAAATGCAAGGGGGGTGTGGAAGGTAAAAGAACACGTTAGAATTAGGAACTGGGCTGAGGGATGGAGGTGCGAATAATAAGCCCAGTCCGATAAGCATCAGAAAATAAAAATAAAACAAAAAAAGGGAACACGTGTGGACTTGGTCAACCATCAGACTCCACGTGGGCCTTAGGATCAATCGTACGCTCTGCAATTAGTCAACAAAAATAATAGTAATAATGATGAAAGGTCATGATGCAAAAGAACACCTTAACTTTCATGTGCGCACGCATACCAAACTGTCTGTACACCATACATCCACCATGTGCCAGGCACGTGGCAATTTTAAATTGCTGGCATGTTAGCAGCCGTATGATTCATCAAACGATCCTGACGTGGTCAACTAAAATAAAAGTAATCAAAACTAAACAAAACAATTGGACGTGCACCATAAGACCCGTGGGGTAATAACCATGGGATTACTAAATTAACTTCAGAAAAAAAAATAAAAGAAATAAATATGTGGCACGCCATGGGCCGTTAGATCGTGAGAATGAAAGGCCAGGATTGCATCTCTTACCTTGGACCCCTCCCCGGACTGGTTCTCCGGCCACCACCGGAGTTAGGGTTTCGGCCCCCTGCTCCGGTCACCTGCAACAAGAAGGGCACCAAAACACACGTGCGAATACACTATCCCACCCAGAAAAACGCAAGGAATCCAAATATGGCATCCAAAGTTGCAAACAACCAATGAATAATAAAAAACGAACGAAACAAGGTTAGGGCATAAAACTTCAAACGCACATAACAAGCCATACACACGTCCAAATTTAAAAGTAAATATATCAGGATGATCAGTGACAATCACACTACAATATAGACATAAAAAAAAAGGAGTTTTAGGAGCACGAAAAAATCCATCAACCTGAGATGGTGCAACTCCAATCCTTGTTTTTGGCTGCGAATGGCGGTTGGGTTGTGTTCTAGAGATCACCAGGAGAAGGTTTGTGGAAGAACTTTGAAGAAACTCCTTGTAGATTGAGAGATCCAATGAAAGAAAGCTTTAGGGTTCAAATTCTCCAATCCTCCAAATCTCACGTGAATCCCCTCCTAACCAGTGCATGGATAGGTTTATATAGGCTAAGGTTTGCCTCTGATGATGAATTGGGCTTGGGTAATTCCATGTTTAATGATTTTTTGAATTATTTTGGAAAAATGCATAATGTGTATTACACCTCTCTCCATGCATGCACACCTAAGAATTCCATGATGGATCACTTGCATTTGAATTGATAATTACACCCATATTGAACTTGGGCCTTAAAACCATTTGATTCATGACTTTTAAACAATTTGGGAATTTTGAATAATGGAGAATAAGTAGTACATACACCATGTAATTTCTTGGTTCTTGGGCCCAAAATAATCCTCAAAGAATGTCTTTTGATATTAGAATGTGGCATGAAGCAATGGAATTTATTGTAGGTCATTATGCCCAAAGTTGTGAAAATGGAACCATGAAAAACCCTAAAAACCACTTTGCCTTCTTTTGATCATAACTGGAGTTTCACAAATGATATGGATACCCACTAGTACTTGTTGGAAAGAGGAGAAAAATATATTCAACTTTCATGTTGGAGGAAAACTCATTTGAAGCTTTCTTGATGATGGAAAGTCAAGTTGAATGCAGTGCAGGAACTTGCCCAAAAAGGAAACTTTTATTATAGGTCACTTTCCAAATTTAGAAACTTCTGTACAAACTCCTGATTCTTGATAAATAGTATGAAACTTACTCTTGATGACCATATGAGGATATGAGACCTTGAAAACCTTGGAGAAAACCTCAAGATTCCACAGTTGACTTCTCCTCTCACTGTTGACTTTTACCTAATTCACCTGATTCTCAATCTTCTGATCAATTAAGTCTCTTCTGAACCAAACTGATGGACAACCTCCCATCCCCAAGGAATTCCATAGAACCAAGTCTTGCCCAAAAAATCAGAAATAAACTGACTTTATAGCAAACCCTAGTTTTGGTACCCTCAGTCTAGGAGGAAATAGCACAGTCTCCAAATCCAAATTCCTCTGAATATGATGTGTATCCTCTCCAACAAAGATAAGATATGACATTTGATGATGATAAAAACCCAAGGAGCTTGCCCATTGGAGCAATAAACCCAAGAATCTCAAAACCCTAGTTTCTGCACTGGTTAGGAGAGAGTGACCCACTTGAGATCCCTTGCCACTTGTGAACTCTTGATGATGTGATAGACCAAATAGGACCTTCTTGAACTACCTCAAGCACCTTGACCCCATGGTAATGATATGCATACATGATAATGCAAAAAAATGAAATGAAACATAAGCCAGTTAGTAATAAAATATGGAGGGCAAATTTTAGGGTGCTACACTGGCTAAACACTTCCCAAGTGATCTCTTCCTCCTCTGCAGCTTCCAACACATTACGTGTACTAACCCACCAATCACCAGCTTCTTCCAGCAACATGTGAGTACCCAGTCTCACCTTCTGATCTTCATCACAATCCATAACTCGAAAAATCCTATCAATCTCTTTCAACCAAATCTGTGCACCATCAGGATCATATCTTCCTTTGAAGACAGGTGGTTTATTCTTCCTGAACTCATCATTACCCGCAGCATTCGGTGCACCCTGCACAGCCCGAGCCATAGCCTGCATCGCGGTAGCTAAAGCAGCGTCGTTCCTTCCAGCCATATTCTGTTTATTTCCAATAACAGCAACTATGGTTAAACAAACAGCTCACCCAAACACAACGACCAACAAGGACTGACACAACTGACACAAACTGACACGGACTGGCCTTGATACCACTTAATGTGACGCCCCCAATCTATACCCCCAAGCTATTAAAGCGGTAAAAGAAAATTCAAAATTTCGTCAGAGTATATCTACATTATCATGGCATAGACCGAGGGGTCACATCAAATTGAAACAATACATACAACACCTGCTCATAAAGATATGCAACAGTGGGGTAGCAATCAACAGAGGAACTCAGTTCCTTACACCCACATTTCAGAATTTAGAATAAAGCGGAAAATCTAAAAACTAAATATCATAAATATATATGTATCACTTGAAAAGTTTGTCATATATCAGGTTACACATGCACAAGCCAAAAGATATATATACATAATACACAAATAATCCCAAACGGCCTCCCTAACTACCCGGTGTCACATATCAGAGCCGACCGACAAAAGAATGAAGACGCAAAGCTTCACAAAACTACCTCCAGCAAATCTAATCTGCAATGCCTCATAGAGCATTATAAAACAGCAGAAGGGTGAGAAAAACAACCATATTACAGTTGCATATAATTATATATATAACACCAAGAAAAAACACACACATATATATACGGTTCTCACCACCACTCACGCCATAATTCAAACATAAGGCAATACAAGGAATAATTCATATTTCCATCCCCAACATATATCCATATATCAATTTTTATCCACTATTCCACATATAAACAACCATAATGATTTATGCAATGCAAGAGACCGACACAACGACTCTATGCATATGCACATGCGGCACCGACTTCCATCAATTCTCAACACCAGTTCACTCAGGAACTATTGGAACCATCGCTCGTTACTTAGTGTAACTCCCCGTCGGGCATATGATGTTCCCCGTCGCTTTTGGTCCTCTTTGTATAAGGCGCACGACGTTTATGGATCACTTTCGGTCCTCTTTGTATAAGGCGCACGATCCGATCGCTCACACCCCACATGGGCACACGATCGTCTATAACCATCGCTTTCGGTCCTCTTATTTTTAAGGCGCATGATCCAATCAGATCACTTTCAGTCCTCTTATTTTTAAGGCGCACGATGTTATAGCAGATTCATCTCTGGAATCAATCTGTCACTCAGGACGTCTCAAGAATGCATATCATGATGCTCAGTATACAATGACTCATGACATTTA
The DNA here is from genome assembly GCA_022829125.1 of Lathyrus tuberosus. Lineage (NCBI taxonomy): Eukaryota > Viridiplantae > Streptophyta > Magnoliopsida > Fabales > Fabaceae > Lathyrus > Lathyrus tuberosus. Next base: position 9,169,383 of record JALAZF010000047.1, read on the forward strand.
ATATGCACACATATACACATCCATAATTATGCATATATCCTCAATTATCACACATTCGCATTTTCTTGCCGTAAGGCCACACATCATCATCACCACATATATTTCATGCAATTTCACTTCACCACAGTACACAAGTCATACAATGTCCACACCAACAGCATATTGCATGATATACATCAATTACACATGATTACTACGGCAAAAGTCGACAAAACGACACTATTTAAATTTTACGACATAATTTAATCGGCCAATAATTCTCAAAACTATCATCACAAGCAAGAACATTTTATAAGCTTTTCAACGATATAAAGAACGCTAAAATCGGAAATACGGTTCAAGAGTTATGAATTTTTTTAGGAAAAGTATTATTTAGAAAACTCTCACTACCGCCCGGCGAAATACTCCAACCGCCCGGTGAAACACCCTTCGCCGCTACCTCCCCCGGCGAAGCCAAGGTGTCGCTCCCATGATTTTCATCCAGGTACAAATGCGAGAGTGGCGCAGAAAAACAGTGTCGTCAGCCGTGTAAATTTATCCCAAGAGAGGGAAAGGGAACACCGCATAAACCTGAGGAAGAGGGAAAGGAATGGTCATCGTAACCATAGCCTGGGTTCGGGAGTCGGTTACGCGAGGGGAAGGTGCTAGCACCCCCACCGTCCATCGTACTCGATGGGATCCATGCTTGTTGTCTATTCTAAGGGTAAGTCATACTATCATCTAGGGTTGTACTAAAACGGAGAGGGAAAGACAAAGACCGACTCGGTAGGACGTCGACGTCCTAGGCCTACGTACCCCCCTTGTGCAATGGGGAATTCAGAGTCAACGTAGTTCAGACCAAGTTCTTTTTGTGTTTTTTATGAGCGACGTTAAGTTCGCGTCCGGCAGTTAGGGTCGATGCCTGTTTGCGTCTCAGACGGAAGGTAACGTGCCTTTTTTGAAAATAGCCTTTAAGTTTGGAAATCCTGAAGGACAAAAAGGTTTGAAGTTGGTTTGTGTTTTTTAGGACAGAAGTGGCTTAAGTTAGTTCTTAAGCTGCATTGCACCAAAGTCTAGGGCACAGGGGCGAATACTTAACGCATCGTCCCAAGACAGAACGCTCACTAAGCACTCTAGAAAGATGAGAGGAAGCCCCTCATTTCTCATTCCCCATACTTAAGGCTCGTGCGCAATACACCTTATTCTTATTAAGTGTTTTAAAGAAATTTGAGATGAGAAGAGAGAAGACACGAGGGTAACTCTAAAGGGAGACTATGAATCCTAAAGTTATCATGCATGGGTGACCTACGGTTAGTGAGGTTTGACGACAACCTAAATCCTAAAGGAAAGAGATGAGAGAGAGAGAGAGAGAATAGTAAAGGTGAATATGGATGCTTATCCACACCCTTAAAGAACTTACCTTAGACCCTACATAAAAGATTAGTACATAATAGACATAAGCAAGAGAGATGAGGTGAATAAAAATCAAACAACGACAAACAACAATGATTATCATCCAAACATGAATCAAAGAAACAAAGAAACAGCCCCAAAGCAAATGGCACAAACGCCTTTTCAAACAGATAATCATACAAGTCAAAGATGCGCCTGCAAGAAAATCTCCAGTGAAAACAAATCAGATAATTAGAAAATGACTCCTAAAATTCCCAAATTAAACATTAAGGTTCCTCAACCAGAGGCAAACAACATATCAAAAGTCCCTGCAAAAAATCAAGATATTAGTCATTCAAATAATTAGGCAGAGTTCAGGTGGGAATTAGGGCTCAGTGTGCCAAAGGGAAGGACCTAAATGCAATATGAAATAAATTTAAAAATGAAAGAAAAATATTTTTATGCAATTTAGGATGTTAGTGAATAAATGCAAAAAGAACGGATCAAAAATATTTTACGGATGCAGAGAAATAAAATACAGAAATTAAGTATGCTTTATATGGATAATTCAAAAAGAAGTTGAATTAAATAATTAATTTAAATGATAAAAAATAAAATGAAAATAAAAAATAAAAGTTTTAAAAATTTTATAAAATAATAAAGATGATATATGAATTTTATGGGAATTTTTAAATGCAATTTACTATTTTAAATAATTAAGAATGAAAATAATAATCAAAATGAAAATAAAACACAATAGAAGGCCTGGGGGTGCAGATAGTAAGGACTTTTATGTTGAAAATGTTGAAACGGGCTAAAGGGTGGTGTAAATAGCGAAGGCCCAATGTAAATCCAGCCAGAAAAAATTAAAAAAAAAAAACAGAAAAAGGAGTACACATAGTCCTTGGTCAATGGTCAGAATTAAATCCAACCCTCTACTCAATCCAACGCGCTACAACACAAGTCAAAAGGTCAATGTGATCAAAAAGTAATGAGGATCAACGGCCTGAATCACTCAGCACACAATAACCACGTGCTCACGCAACCACACTAATAACCGGTGCACCATGGACCAGCCACATGCAAGGCACATGCCTTCATTTATTTGTTGGCGCAATCTCCACCGTTAGATCAAAAATAAAACAATAACAATGGCCACGATTGGAAGACGCACGGTATCAAGCGTAGGCTGGCACACACGAAATTCATAAAATAAAATATAAAAAACAAGGACACATGGCGCCAAGATGGACGTTGGATCAAGGAAATCAACGGTCCAGACTGTTTCTTCTCCCTTATTACCTCGCCGGACTGGTTTTTCAGGCAGCCGCCGGAGCTAGGGCTCCGGCCACCCTCTCCGGTGGGCTGCGGTGCACTTTTTCCAGAAATTGCAAATGAGTACTCTATTCTGACCAGAAAAATGTCAGGAATCCAAATATGGCATCAAAAAAATCAAACGACCAACGTTTAATAAAAAACGCATGGAATTATGTTAGGGCACAAAACTTTAAATCAACATTCCAAGCAAACCACACGTCCATAATTAAAAATAATTATATTAGGATGATCAGCAGACAAAACACAACAAAATAGACATAAAAAAGAGGAGTTTTGGGAGCACGAAAAATTCACCAACCTGAGATGGCACAGCTCCAATCCTTGCTTTTGGCTGCGAATGGTGGTTGGGTTGTGTTCTAGAAATCACCAGGAAGAGATTTGTGGAAGAACTTTGGAGAAACTCTTTGTAATTCGTGAGATCCAAGGAAAGCAAGCTTTAGGGTTCCAATTTTTCAATCCTCTAAATGTCACATGTAACTAACCCTAACCAGTGCATGGATGGGTTTATAAAGACTAGGGTTTGCCTCTAAATATGAATTGGGCTTTGAAAACAAATGATTCATGAGTTTTTTTGATGACTTGGCTTTTTTGAATAATAAAAAATAAGTGATGAATAAACCATGGAATCACTTGATTAAAAAGCCAAAAATGCTTCTTAGGAATTGTTTTTGGATGTTGGAACATGTCCTGAAGCAATGGAATTAATCATAGGTCCATATGCCCAAAGTTGTGAAAATGGGATCATGAGAAACCCTAAAAACCACTTTGCCTTCTTTTGATCATAACTGGAGTTTCACAAATGATATGGAGACCCACTAGTACTTGTTGGAAAGAGGAGAAAAATATCTTCAACTTTCATGTTGGAGAAAAATTCATTTGAAGCTTTCTTGATGATAAAAAGTCAAGTTGAATGCAGGGCAGGAACTTGCCAAAAATGGAAACTTTTCATTATAGGTCACTTTCCAAATTTAGAAACTTTGCACCAACTCCTGATTCCTGACAAATATGTATGAAACTTGAACCTTGGAGACCATATGAGGATGTGAGACCTTGAAAACCTTGGAAAGAACCTCAAAATTCCACAGTTGACTTCTCCTCTCACTGTTGACTTTTACCCAAATTCAACTGATTTTCAATCCATTGGCCAATTGAACTTCTCCTGAACCAAGCTGATGGACAATCTTCCACCCCTAGGTATTTAGGGACCCAAGGAATACCATGGAATCAAGTCTTGCCCAAAAAATCAGAAATAAACTGACTTTATAGCAAACCCTAGTTTTAGTACCCTCAGTCTAGGAGGAAATAGCACAGTCTCCAAATCCAAATTCCTCTGAATATGATGTGTATCCTCTCCAACAAAGATAATATATGTCATTTGGTGATGATAAAAACCCAAGGAGCCTGCCCATTGGAGCAATAAACCCAAGAACTTCAAAACCCTAATTCATGCACTGGTTAGGAGAGGATGATCCACCTGAGCCCTCTTGGACAATACCAGGACTCTTGCTTGACCCTCTGAAGCACTGCCTCAGCCACCTTGACCCCATTCTAAGAACCAATGATATGCACACATGATAATGCAAAATGCAATGCAACATAAGCCAGTTAGTAATAAAGTAAGGAGAGCAAATTTTGGGGTGCAACAGCTGCCTCTATTCAATCAACTTGGTCCTGAAGGTGTGATAGTAACGGCTCTCAGACATTCCAGGGTACACGGGGATTGAATACCGAAAGAGCCCCAGAAATTTGCTTATGGTAAGAATAACGAGAAAGAGTGTGCTGACAAATAAGGAATATGCCCTCAACCATACCCATAAGGAAAAAACAAAATACGACCTCAATCGTACCCAAAAGACAAATACAACCTCACTTGCACCCACAAAGGAAGACTGACCTCGATCACTCTGCCCACAAAGAAAATACGAATACGACCTCAATCGCACCCACAAAACGAATACAACCTCAATTGCATCCGCAAAGGAAGACTGACCTCGATCACTCTACCCACAAAGAAAACACGAATACGACCTCAATCGCACCCACAAAACGAATATAACCTCAATTATACCCGCAAAGGAAGACTAACCTCAATCACTCCATGTAGCGAGCGATTTTGGACGTGGTTCTTAATCGCTGGTCGCTCTCTGCGGTTGAGCTTAAAACTACAGGTCGATTCATTTTTTATCCTATTGTGAGCTGAATAAGGAAGGGAAATAGATGTCTCCAATTAACCCTGCTTTGCATACTGAGTTTAAACAGCGGTCTGTTAGGTTACGAATGCTATCAATGTGGGGGGGCCTTGTACTGGTTATTTGTATTTTCGCCAATACGGTTTTCTTTCTTTTTATCTGGGCAAAAGGTTTCTGGCAGGGAACAAGGATTAGGATGTTAGGACTGGTGCTTTTGAATTACTGCTTTTAATTGATGGAGATATGGGATTTGGGTTTTTTGTTGATTGCGCTCGCTAAGATCTTTTCTTTCGATCTTATGCCTACGTATTCCCGTTTACCGAAACAGGGAAATCAGAGCGTTCGTAGTTCCTCCTATTCTATGGGAGGAAATTGGTGTTTTGGTGTCTTGTTCAAAGCCCAAGACATGAAGCGAAAGGTAGTTTGTATCTTGTTCAAAGCCCAAGATGTGAAGCTGAAAAGTCTATTTGTGTCTTGTTCAAAGCCCAAGACGTGAAGCGAAAGGACCTCGACTTTAGAGAGAATTTGTCATCTCTAAAGAGGGGGAAGGAGAATTACTTTAACTGGGATACGCGGATCTGAGCAATGCCATAATTTCCGAAGAAAAGGTTTTAACCTGAAGGAGAAGACTTTAACTCAGTGTAGAGCAATGCCATCTTTCCTTAGGAATTTCTCATGCTAAAAGAGGGACAGTGGCATGGATGTAGATGATCCAGAGGCTTGCCGCTTACAGCGATTAGATGAAGGGAAAGGAGTTGTTGATGTTTGTATACTGTGAACAAGGCACAGCTTTGATGCTAAAAGGTCGATTGGATCAACCAGTGGTTTTCTTATACAAAGCCTAAGAGGAGGCTAATTTCCGCTAGGAAAATCATTATACAAAGCCTAAGAGGAGGCTATTTTGTGTCTCGTACAAAGCCCGAGAGAGAGGCTAAAAGTTTTTGACTCAGTGGGGCATATCGTTATACAAAGCCTAAGAGGAGGCTAGCAAAGAGTTGACTCAGTTGGAGAATCTTTTATACTCAGTAAGAGAGTGTTTTTGTATCTCGTACAATGCCCGAGAGAGAGGCGAAAAGGTTGTTTTGACTCCACTGGGGAGAATTTTGGTATCTCGTACGAAGCCCGAGATGGAGGCTATTGTAACTGTTTCAGTTGAGTGACAGATCCAATATACTGATTTAAAAGAGAAAATCAGTTCTTATATGAGCAACACTGTACTCAGGGATTTGATTTGAGGATCAGGGATATTTCCTTCTCTTTGAGGAAACGGGAAATCCAAAGGGTATCGAGACTATCCGAGTCTGCGGGTTTCCTTCCTATTTAACGAAGGGTGCTTGAGAATGTCTTTGAGACTCAAGGAAGTTAGACTGTCCGTGTCTAGAGTTTTATCTTTTGTACTATGCTTCGAGAAACAGTAGTAGACTCTATGAAAGGACTGTTCTATGAGGATGACTAGGTTCTGTTCCTATACCTCTAGGAGGTCGTCGGGACAATTTGTACGAAGCCCAAGAGGAGGCTAGAAACTTTTAAGAAGCCGACGGGTCCTTGTACGAAGCCCAAGAGGAGGCTATCATTCCCGAAGGAAGAGATCATTATACGAAGCCTAAGAGGAGGCTGTGAATACTTCTAAGAAGCCGTAGGGTCCTTGAATAATGCCCAAGAGGAGGCCGATGATTTTAAGAAGCCCGTGGGTCTATCATCTCCTTTCCATTAGGAGAGATAACTCTTTTAAAGATGAAAACCACTGGTAACCGTGCGAGGTTTACTATCCAGTGACTTTTAGCTTTTAAAGAGGGTTCCTTAGTTAAGGTCCAAGATTATGACCGTAGTGGGTACCCAAACCCCGAGACATTCAAGGCAAGCTATCCACAAGGAATTGATCAAGTCAGGAAAGTTCGAGAATTGGGAAGAAACTCCAAGATGCCATTCACGGAGAATACATTCATCTTGGGGAGTAGAGCTTCTTGACGATTCCTAAGGAGGACAGCCGAAGAGAAGACTGTATCTGGTGCTCCTATTGGGGATCTAGGCGTCTATTTCTACGAATAAATGAAACGGCGTCACCTAGTTCTAGACGTAGTTGCCGGGGAAACTCGAAATATCTATACTATTATTACACAGTAGATATGAGTTTATGAAAGGAGACTTACAGTGAGCAGCCCCACAATACAGTTTATAATATGAAAGCAGTAAATGAAAGCGATAACCACTTACTCGGTTGTAGTGCTTCCATGCTGTTTGGTTAGTTGTTCAACAAAGAAAGATTAAAAACAACAGTATATTCAAAATCAAAGGAGAAAGTGCTTTGAAAAAGAAAGGTTTGGGGCTTACAGCTCAAGGAGAGGCCCAGGGTTTTATCAGTGAGCACACTGTTTGACTTTGTACAGCGGGACTTACACAAGTGACTGGGGCCCAAAATGGTTTTCTGTACAAAGGGATGGGTCTTACACTCTCTCAAGAGGCCCAAAAAGGTTTAAAGAAAAAGAGTGGGGCTTATAACACGAGGGTAGGCCCAATTGATTTTTCGTTTAAAAATGGCGATTGCGCCGAGGTTTTCTTTTAACGCGGAGGGACTTATACAATAAGTGAGGCCCAAAATGTTTTGGTTAAAAGGGGGATTGGGTCTTACACTCTAATAGAGGCCCAAAGTGTTTTGAATGGGTCTTATAGCTCAAGGAGAGGCCCAGATGATTTTTGAAAAGGCGACGATCGCGCCGTTTGTTTTTTGACGGTATCGGGACTTATACAATAAGTGAGGCCCAAAGAGGATTTGGTCAAAAAAAGGATTGGGTCTTACACTCTAATAGAGGCCCAGCGTGTTTTGAAAATGATTTATGAGGGTTGAATTAATCCAAAACCCTAATTTGTTTTCAAAATGTATTTAATTGAATAAAAATTCAATTAAAATGATAAAAAAATTGTTTAACACATGGAAAACAAATTGTGATCTTGGATTAATGCTTCAAAAATTAAGTATTGACCTACAAAATAATTAGAAAGCATTAAAAGTTGCAAAATCAATGTAGAAAAAATATTTAAAATGCCAAAAACAATTAAAATATTAATTCTTTACAAAAATATCAATTATATGAAATAAATAATATTTTTGGGATTTTTTAATAAAATAAAATATTTTAACATTTTTGTGAATTATTAAAAAAAGAATCAACTCAAAATCATTAAAACTCAGAGAGAAATTAATTTTTGAATCAATTAAACAAAATCACAAAATTCAAATATTCAAATATATGAAAATGGCGCCAAGAACAGCACCAAGAACACGCGCGTTTTTTCAGTTTGCCCAGATTTGCATTTTCCATCCAATCTCACTGAATACGTAATTATAACATGCAATCCACATATCATTATGCTCGCCTCAACCTCACGATCATGTCTATGTACTTTAATTTCATTTAAATTAAACATACAACAAGAAATCACGAAGAGACCTCAAGAACCCTAATTTCTACATGAAGGCTAGGATTTTTGATACACGATTCAAACAAAGCAATTAATTGAGGGAAAACATTCCATGCATGATTATGAACATATGGCCCAATTATTGTGCGAGGAAATATGCATAGATTGAGAGATGACCAAGTATGTGCTTACCTCCAAGTCGTGACAGCAAGAGCAGATGTGATTTTGAGTTGGAGGTGTTACAGACAAGTTGTGATGATCTGGACAGCTTCCCTACACCATATGGAGTGTGTTTGAACACTTGGATTGAATTGAAATGGACTGGATCAGTTTATGGCATCTCAGCTGCAACTTCACCTCAAACTTGTGTGGATGGCAAATGATTTTGAGATTTTGATGTTTCAGAAGTTATGTGAGTGTTTGATCATCTCATATGTGATGTATATGAGGTGTGTGAATGATTGGTTTGTGCAGAATTGCTCTCAAACTCAAAACCTGATAGCTACCTTGCTAAGAAAGGTATTTTTGCCAAGAGAAAGAGATTTTGAGGAAAGCATCTGTTAGATGGCTTTGGTGTACTCAAACTGACCATAATTGAGCTCTATTTATAGTAGAGCAAGTTTGTTTTGCAAGGAATAGTGCATGGCAGCTGGTAAGTAGGTTTGGCCAATGTTGGCAAATGAAAACCCAAGTCTCCTCTAGCCATTGACTAGAGGTTATGGCACAAAGCTTTGGTCCCCTTGGTCTTGGATAAGTCTTGACTGATTTCAGATGAGAATGGCTCAGTCCATGCCACCTTGATGGTTCCATTGAATGCCTCATTCCAAATTTGAAGTCTTGTCCCTATTTTGGCCATTCTAGGTTCAACATGCTATTTCTTGTTCCATGGACTTTGGAGGCTTGGCTCAGTGATTGTCCCCTTTAGATTCAATCCTCTGAGGTGTCCAAGTGGATAGGAGCAATTGAATTTGGCTGATTTTGGCAAATCAACCAAAGTTGCAAATTCTGCCTTGCCTTGATAGATTTCAGCAAGGCAACTTGGCAATGTTGTATCTCATGGTGTAGGTTAAATTTGGCAATGTTCTTGGCCATTTTGGAAAGCTCTTACATGATACAACAACTGTTTGAACAAGTTTGGTTTTGATCTCTTTTGATTCCAAGTGAAAAATCCCCCTACATTTGGCAAAAAGTGAGGCAGAATCTGACTTAGTGAAAATTTCACTAAGTGTTGGAAAAAGTGGCATTTTCACTTTTCAGCCACTTTGATCACTCCATAACTCAAAATCCTTAATGAATTGGAATGACTTGTAGTTGAAGTTTTTGTAGGTGATAATGAGGGCTACAAATCCATATTTGGATGAGAAAAAATGGCCTTGTGGTTTAGGAGTTATGGTCCTTCAAAGTTGGTACCTTTGCCACTTTATTTTTAACTTAGAAAAATTTCTAAGTTTTATGGTTACCCCTTTTACAAGTTATCTCACTTTTCTTGATTTTTCTTGATGAATGATTATTCAAATCATACATTAACATCATTTTAGGGTTAAAAATCCATTTTGGTGAAAAATCTCAAAAAGTCAAAGTTGACTTTTGTGCACAGTTGACTTTTTATCAGATGAATTCCAAACTGTGCAATTCTTCAGGAAATCATGTCCTTGACCTAAATCAAACTTGATGGACATGTTCCATGGGTGTCATAGGGTATATTCAATCATGTATTAGGGTTTGGGAGCATGTCTTGGTCAAAAGTCAAAGTTACAGTTTACTTTTCCCTTAAAACCCTAATTGTGGTGCAGATGAAATTGAGACTTGTTGCTCAAGCTTCTTGGATCAATCCATTGTTCCAAATGGATCAATATGGTGTATTAGAGACCCTCAAATCATCTCTTGAGGTCTTGGCTCATGGTTTGTCCCAAAAGTCAACTTAGGGGTGAATTAGGTCAAGAAACCCTAATTCCTAATTTTTTATGAATGCATCCCCTGAGGCAAAATTGACTTGATGCATGGGCTCATGAGGTTCCATGAAGCATATTAGGTCATGTTTTGGATCATTGCCTTGTGCCCAGATGAAAATTTCCATCTGGAGGCCCTGGTCGACCAAAACCCTAATTTGGTGACACTATCGATCTTGAGACTTGATCCACCTAGAAGGGAGCAGCCTTGTGCTTAATCCTTGAAGTGGGAGTCCTTTTTGATCCATTGTGGATGTTTAACAGATTAGACAAGTTGAAGATCATGTCATTTCTTGATTGATTCTTTGTCTAAGCACTCAGAGAGGGCTTGTAACCCTAATTTTGATTGTATTGGATGCTCACCCATCTTTGGGGAGACTGATGAAGCATGATGGTTCATCCATATTGTGATGATGATTTTCACAATGATGGTAAATCTAAGTGGTCAAAATTTGGGGTATTACAGATGCCCCTATTTAATCTTCTTGGACCCGAAGGTATGAATGACGAAGGGATTCGAGCATTCGGGGTGCAAGAGGATTAAATATCGGAATATCCGAAATTTTGATGGTGGTTATGAATGGTAGCTTACGCATTCATCTTCTTTAGCTAAGCAATGATGCTTAGAAAAGGTAAACTTCCCCTCGATCCTGGTCTTCAGCCAAGGAACTGGTCTCAGTTTTCTTTTGAAATAAACCTCCCCTCGTTCTTGGTTTCCTACCAAGGAACTGGTCTTAGTTTCTGATTTGAACTTCCCCTCGATCCTGGTTTCTTACCAAGAACTGGTCTTAGTTTTTGATTTAAACTTCCCCTCGATCCTGGTTTCCTACCAAGAACTGGTCTTAGTTTCTGATTTAAACTTCCCCTCGATCCTGGTTTCCTACCAAGAACTGGTCTTAGTTTCTGATTTAAACTTCCCCTCGATCCTGGTTTCCTACCAAGAACTGGTCTTAGTTTCTTTTGTCAATAAACTTTCTTGACAAGGGACGCTATTCATAGCGGCTTTCCTCAAACTTCTCGCCGAATTTTCCTGGGGAGATGCCATTTGAGTGGAAAAATGTTTTGTTGTCAGACTTGCTGGGGGAACCCAGTCGTCTGAGTTGTAGAGTTGTACAAACTTCTCTTGTTGGAGACGCCATTTGTTTCTACTGGGGAAAGCGAGTCTCTTGAGAGACTGTTTTCGTTTGGGATCTTTCATCATACTTTTCTCGGGATCTTCCCGGAGAAACGCCATATGATGGGGTCCAATTTTGTGGGGCCGATGACCTTTTCATCAACGACTTTTCGGAGAAAAACTGGCGTGCTGCCGAATCTCTGATCACGAGGCTTTCTCTGTGGATTTTCCTTAATCCGGGAAAGCAAGGATATCATCTTCAATGGCGAAGAGTGATGTTTATTGAGAGTTTTCTCTGGCTTTTCAGAGGTTCAAGTTATCAAAGTGGCCAAGTGCCAACTTCTTTCCAGAATTAAACCGGAAGCGAGGTTGTTCAGACACAGTATTTCCTGACGAGGCAAGAACTGACAACTCGATTGAGAGGACTTCTACCACTAGGGGACAAGACCGACTCAAGTGATAGTGATGCAATATGAAATGTAAATGCAAATCAAATGCATGAAGTATGTATGTATATGCTGACAAAACAGACGCGACATACAGACTAATGGATGAACACAATTGGATACTCGGCCATCGCGGGGCGTATAGAGATATCGCTGGTTCAAGATAGCAATTCCACTTTGCTTAGGAGAGATAGTCCCGTTGGGAGCTATGTTGATCGGGCTTAGGAGATGAGAACTCGGCCGAGGATGTCAGACGAAACAAGGTCTCTGACACAGTTTATCCCTTCATTCAGGCATACTGGCTTAGAAGGAGTACTTTGATTCTGCACTTTGAAGTTCACTTACTTCAGGAGAAGCGATCGATGTTCTTCTGATGTTCAACAGTCAAAAGAAATTGCCATCTTTATTTTAAAAGCAGAAAAAGTTTTAACAAGTAAATTCATTTTTGTTTTATTTCAAGAATCGCTGATTAAGTTTAAACAATGTCATTCTGTAAAGCTAAAACAAGTAAAGAATTACAAACAAAAGCACAAGGGCTCAAATTTTATTAATAAGATGGAGATCAACCAAACGCGTTATTCCAAAGAGTATATACAAAGTTAGAAAATGGTAATTTACAGGGAAAAGGGCTACGTTGAAACATAACGACCACTATCCTTCTACCAACTTTGAATTCGGGGCATCCTGAGCTTCTGTCGAAGATGACCTTTGACTGGAGATTTCCTCCGATAGGTGATGCTGTAACTGCTGTTGAGGGACTTGCCTCTGTTGAACATAGTTACTTGCCATTATCCCTAATTTTTGCCTGGATTGTACTATGATGATTTCCAATCCATCGGGATGATTCTTTTTTTCATGTCTCTAACTTTTGCCTGGACCGCCCTTTCGGGTTTTCAATCCACCGAGACCTTTTTTTTTTTTTTTTTTTAGGCGAAGTATTTCTTGACTACATCAACATTCGTGGGGTAGGCAAATTCCTCTCCGTCCATGGTTGTAAGTCTCAAGGCGCCACCTGAGAAAGCTTTCGTGACCACATAGGGGCCATCATAATTCGGGGTCCATTTGCCCCGAGAATCAGTGAGAAATGATTGTATCTTCTTGAGCACGAGGTCTCCTTTCCTGAAGACACGAGGTCGGACCTTTTTGTCGAACGCCCTCTTCATTCTCTGTTGATACAACTGACCGTGGCATAGTGCCGTGATTCGCTTCTCTTCGATCAGGTTCAGTTCGTCGTGTCGACTTTGACACCATTCAGCTTCGGTGAGCTTAGCTTCCATCAATACCCGGATTGATGGGATCTCTACTTCTATGGGGAGAACTGCCTCCATGCCATATACTTGAGAGAAAGGGGTTGCCCCTGTTGAAGTGCGGACAGATGTACGATAACCGTGAAGAGCAAAGGGTAGCATCTCGTGCCAATCTATGTAGGTTACAACCATCTTTTGAATGATCTTCATGATGTTCTTGTTAGCCGCTTCTACCGCTCCGTTCATCTTGGGTCGGTAGGGAGATAAGTTATGGTGTTCAATCTTGAACTCTGCACACAACTCTTTCATCATCTTATTGTTCAAGTTAGACCCATTATCAGTAATGATCTCGCTTGGAACACCATAACGGCAGATGATATTGTTTTTGATAAATCGAACCACCACTTGTCGGGTTACATTGGCGAATGACGCTGCTTCGACCCACTTGGTGAAATAGTCAATGGCTACCAGGATGAACCAATGTCCGTTTGAAGCCTTGGGCTCAATCATACCAATCATGTCGATTCCCCATATGATAAAAGGCCACAGGGAAGAAAGAACTTTGAGATGTGATGGCGGTACATGAATTTTGTCGGAGTATATCTGACACTTGTGACACCTCCTCATGTACTTGTAGCAGTCGGATTCCATGGTCAACCAATAGTACCCTGCTCTGAGAATTTTTCTCGCCATTGTGTGTCCGTTGGCATGAGTGCCAAAGGATCCTTCATGAATTTCTTTCATGAGCATGTCTGCTTCTGGTCTGTCGATGCATCGGAGCAAGACCATGTCAAAATTTCTCTTATAAAGAGTGTCACCGCTCAGGAAGAAGTTTCCAGCCAGTCTTCTGAGGGTTTTCCTATCTTTTCTGAGTGCCCCAGATGGGTACTCTTGTTTCTGAAGGAAGCATTTGATATCGTGATACCAAGGTCTGTCGTCTATGACTGCTTCAATCGCGAAGATGTAAACGGGCCGTTCAAGGCGCATAACGTCAATCTTAGGTATGTCATTCCATCGACCTACACTAATCATGGAAGAGAGAGTGGCTAATGCATCAGCCATGTGATTCTCATCACGAGGGATGTGATGAAAGTCGACTCTGTTGAAGAAGGGTAACAACCTCCTTGCATAGTCTTTGTAAGGAATCAATCCTGATTGGTATGTGTTCCAATCTCCTTTTTTCTGGTTAATAACCAGGGCTGAATCGTCGTATACGTCCAAGTTTTTGATCCTTAAATCAATTGCTTCTTCGAGACCCATGATACATGCTTCGTATTCGGCCTCGTTGTTCGTACATTTGAACGTAAGTCTGGCAGTGAAAGGAATGTGGGTACCCTGAGGGGTAACAATGACTGCCCCAATTCCGTTTCCATGATGATTAACTGCTCCGTCAAAGACAAGTCCCCATTGGGAACCTGGTTCTGGACCTTCACTGGGTAGCGGTTCATCGCAATCTTTCATCTTTAAATACATGACATCTTCGTCTGGGAAGTCAAACCTGATTGATTCTTGATTGTCAATCGGTTGATGAGCCAAATGATCGGCTAAAATACTTCCTTTAACGGCTTTCTGAGCGTGGTACTCTATGTCATATTCTGATAGTAACATCTGCCAACGGGCAATCCTTCCCGTGAGAGCAGGTTTTTCGAAAACGTACTTGATTGGATCCATTTCGGAGACCAACCAAGTAGTATGATGAATCATGTACTGGCGAAGACGTTTGGCTGCCCAAGACAAAGCGCAACAAGTTTTCTCAAGCATTGTGTACCGAGTCTCGCAGTCGGTGAATTTCTTGCTTAGATAGTAAATGGCAGACTCTTTCCTTTTAGTTTCGTCTTGTTGGCCAAGTACACATCCCATTGAGTCCTCTATGACTGTGAGGTAAATGATCAGTGGACTTCCTTCTACTAGAGGTGATAGAATCAGAGGATTCAACAGATATTCCTTAATACTGTCGAAGGCAGTTTGGCAGTCATCTGACCAAACGCAATCCTGGTTCTTTTTGAGTAATTTGAAAATCGGCGCGCATGTCGCGGTCATAAGGAATATGAATCTGGAGATGTAGTTCAAACGTCCCAGGAATCCTCTGACTTGTTTTTCAGTTTTCGGAGAAGGCATTTCTTGAATGGCCTTGACCTTGTCAGGATCAACCTCAATCCCTTTCTGGATGACGATGAACCCTAGTAGTTTCCCTGAACGGACACCGAAGGTGCACTTGTTGGGATTCAAGCGGAGCTTGAATTTTCTTAGACGTTCGAACAATTTTGACAGATGTTCAACGTGCTCATCCTCTGTTCTTGATTTTGCAATCAAATCATCGACATACACCTCGATTTCTTTATGTATCATGTCATGAAACAGAGTAGTCATGGCCCTTTGATAGGTTGCCCCGGCATTCTATAAACCGAACGGCATTACCTTGTAACAAAAGGTACCCCATGGGGTAATGAATAAAGTTTTCTCCATGTCTTTCGGCGCCATTTTGATCTGGTTATAGCCCGAGAATCCATCCATGAAGGAGAATACTTTGAACTTTGTTGTGCTGTCAACCAGCATGTCAATGTGTGGTAAAGGAAAGTCGTCCTTTGGATTTGCCTTGTTCAGATCTCTGTAATTAACACACATTCTGACCCTTCCGTCCTTTTTGGGAACGGGTACGATGTTGGCTAACCATTGAGGATATTCAGATGTAGCGAGGAAACCCGCGTCGATCTGTTTCTGTACCTCCTCCTTGATTTTGATAGCCATGTCCGGGTGAGTCCGTCTCAACCTTTGCTTTACTGGCGGACATTCCGATCTCAACGGTAAGTGATGTTCCACAATGCTGGTATCCAACCCTGGCATATCCTGATAGGACCAAGCGAATACATCGGGGAATTCTTTGAGAAGCTTTATCAAACTTTCTTTGACAGTTGGATTGAGCAATGCTCCGATCCTGATTTCTTTTCTCTCTTTTTCTGAACCCAAGTTTACCGTTTCCAACTGTTATTTGTGAGGTTCAATGGACCTTTCCTCTTGTCTGAGTAGTCGGGAGATCTCTTCTGGAATTTCGTTGTCATTTTCTTCTTCAGCCTCGAATACCGGGAACTCAAAGTTGAAAGAAGGCATCGGATCGTATGTTTCAACGGGGTATAAAACAAGCAATCTGCATGACGTGATGATTCGTGTTTAGAAGAGGTAGAGAAAAATGCAAGTGTGTGCAGTGTTTTGATTTTACTGCTTGTTTTTATTATTGAATGTTTTTTAGGATTACCATTTTCTGAAAAAGCAAAAAGAGAAAACAGCAATTAATGCGGAAATTACAGAACGACGTTATTTTATTAATGAACAAGTCGACTCTTGAAACTACAGCCCTATAAAACAAAACTCTGTCGCTTTGGGGAAAGCGAAGAGGGAAATTTACAGAAAACGAGCCCTATCAAAATATCTGTTTCACCTGGGCAGGGTGAAAGATTTAAAGATGGCAATTACTTTGACTGATGAATGACCTTCGGAACCTCGACGGCAACCCATTGACGGCGAACTCCTCGGTGAATCACAAAGTCTGGCACCTTCCTTGATTTGTCTTCAGAAATGACGCTGATTTCTGGTGGAGTAGGATCGTTGGAATCTGTCTCCCAGGCAGAATTGTCGTAGGAGGACTCCTCTGTTGCATTTTGCATAGCATTGGTGCTCTCAGCTGTATCTCCCCATCCAGTTGACTGGATATCTTCGAGCCTGATACGAGAGCTTTCGGGAGCAGTGTACTTGACCATAAAGTCGTATTTTCCACTTGGTTGTCCCAAAGTGTCCCAAACTTCTTTGGAACTGGAGAAGTCATCCCTCTCGATGACGTTGACCTCAGGAAAAGCATAGTTGATGAATTCTAGTCCTGCAAACGTTGCGAATTCATACTCATATTGAGTAGTTTCCGAATGACCTGAGTGTTGATCCCATGACATGGTGGGGACACAGGTATTCTATTCAATGATGCTCAGCTGATTTTCATTGCTCGGCTGACTTTCTTGCCCCAAGTTTCCTGGGTAAGGCTGCCACATTGGCAGACCATCCATTGGGACATAGTAATTGTGGTCAAAATTTTCTTTCATCAGAGTGTCTTCCTCTAATGAATTTGGCGGAGCACGGCATCCTTCCGGATCACCATCCCCGTAGATCATTTCGACATCTGATCTTGGTATAAATCTCGGACTTTCTGTAGGAAAGCAAAAAGGCATAGGCACCTCTTCCTGAGACATATAGCCGTCCTTGTTAAGGTAGGACTTCCACTCTTCATCTGCGTCAGAGGGATCTTCCTCATTGATAGCATGAACTGTCTGAGACACTGGGTGAAGAAAACCTCCACTGTGGAAGAAGTTTTGAAGGGGATGAAGACTTTCATCGTTGGCGGCTGTCTGGGTACAGGTTGCAGAAAAACCAAGACCCTTCTTTGTTTTATTGTCAATAGGAATAACAAGCCGTCCCCATCCGGTCGTATCGGTACTCTCGACCGCTTTGATAGCATCTTTGTATGAGGAAATCGAGGTTTCTCCTTTGAATTGATCGTCCTTGCTCATCGATAGTGCTTGGAACTGAGTTCCAATAACCTCCTCGGGTTCCACACAAGTAGATGATGATAGGTTACTCACAAGCAAGGCTTGTTCCCCACAAACCGTGACAAGTTGATCGTTCTTGACGAACTTTACCTTTTGGTGGAGGGTTGAAGTAACCGCTCCAGCCTGATGTATCCAAGGTCTTCCTAATAAACAACTGTATGTTTCCCGGATGTCCATGACCTGGAAAGTGATTTGGAAAGTGTGAGGACCAATAGTTATGGGAAGATCCACTTCGCCGATAACTGTTTTTCTGGATCCGTCGAATGCTTTGACGACGACCTCGCTGACTCTCATCGGAGGGCCCTTAAATGATAATTGCATCAAAGTGGACTTTGGCATAACATTCAGGGCTGACCCTGTGTCTACCAGTACATTGGCTAAAGCATCGCCCTGGCAGTTAACTGTAATGTTGAGCGCCATGTTATGACGACGACCCTCTTCAGGTAATTCCTCATCACTAAATCCCAAATTATTGCAGGAAGTGATGTTAGAGACAATGCTATCAAACTGTCTGATTGTTACATCCTGTTCCACAAAGGCTTGCTCCAAGACTTTCTGTAGAGCCTCTCTGTGTGCTTCTGAACTGAGTAACAGTGATAATACTGAGATCTTTGAAGGAGTCTGTAACAGTTGATCAACAATGTTATATTCACTCCTTTGGATGAGCTTTAGCATCTCATCTTTGTCTTTTGAAAAGTCGGGATTACCAGATTGACTGACTGGTAGATCAGGAATTTCCGCCTGAAGTTCCTTTTCTTTGTTGGATTCTCCAACCCCTCGGTTGAACATTCGACCGCTCCGTGTTACACGACTGATGTCTGCAATATTCACGACGGAGGGTAATGGAATTTCCTTTCCATTCTCGATTATTGTTGCACCGTATTTGTAAGGGATCGCCTTAGCTGATTCATACGGTAATGGTCCTGGTAGATAGATGACTATGGGAACCTTCTGATTTTTCTGACCGTCATAAGTAACCTCGATCTGTTCCCGATTGGGAACTCTAGATTCGTCAAGTAGAGGGACGATGGCAAAAACATCCCTGATCTGGTGATGACCAGAGATCGTGACAACATCCTCAACTTGATCGGCAAGGTAGTTCGGCGACCAAATGATGGGTCCTGAACCTGGATATGGATGAATTTCTCCATGATCGATCTGACCCTGAAGAGCTGCTCTCACAAGGTAACACCCTTGGTTACTTTCCGAACAGACACTGCAACTGTCATAGTTGTGTGGTGGCACCTGGCCACGCCCACTTTGAATACAATGTAACCTCACTAGGTTACCTTCCATTGATCGGACATCCTGACTTTGACGACGAGTAGGATTCCTATTACTGATACTAATTTGCTGAGTATCTTCATCCATGTAGATTGGCATCCACCAATGATTTAACAAGTGCTGAAGTGCCTCCTGGACAAGGGTACAACCTCGATCGTTTTCGCAACCTGCTTTACAGCTTTGATAGTCATGTGATATTAAGAATCCAAGTCGGACCTGCTCAGCATGTAACTCTACCAGGTTGGTATTCATTACGTGAATGTCAAAGATCTGAACCATATTGATTTGATAGGAGTTCCTATCATGGTAATCTTGGATCCATCCAAGATCCATCTGACGCTGGAGGGCCTCTTGTATGAAAGAGCATCCCTGTTTGTTTACCGAGCAAATCAGACAGGAACTGTAATCGTGCCGAGGCAGATTATGATACTGGCTTTGCCTTGAGTGCATCGCCACCAAGTTGACATTCATCACATGGATGTCGTGGTTTTGAATGACGTTAGAATTCGTAGAGACCATGTTAACTCCACGAACTCGGTGCTCCTGGATCCATCCGAGATCCATCTGTTCCTGTAGAGCTGATTGCACTACCGAACATCCTTGGTTATCTTTAGAGCAGATATCACACTGGTGATAATTATGAGGTGGCACATGGCCATATCCACTCTGTCTACAATGCATCTTGACCAGATTGGTCTCCAATAAGAGTACATCGTGAATTTGATAGACATTGTTAGTCTCTTTCTCAATCAGATTGACTGCAGCTTTCTCGTGTTGAGGCAGCGGGTTCGTGAGAACATTAGGATTCGTATCTTTAAAAGATAAGAGCCCACTCCTAACAAGCTTTTGCACGTCGGATTTGAAATTGAGACAAGTCTCAATGTTATGCCCTGAATCTTCTTGATGATAAGGGCATGTTTGATCCGCTTTAAACCAAAAAGGCAGATTTTCTGGAACTGAAAGAGGAGACTTAGTTTGAATGTGCCCTTTAGCCAGCAGTAACGAAAACAACTCTGTGTACGTTACGGGTATAGGATCAAATCCTGGTGGCCGTATTGTACGGTTGTTGTTATATGGAGGACGAGCCTGCTGAAGAGGCTGTTGTGTCCTTTGTTGGTCAGGTTGGCTCTGCGCAATCTGAGGTTGATACATAGGAACAGGCGCAGGGCTGATAGCAGGAGTTACAGCTGCTAACGGCTGATAACGTCGCCTTTGCTTTCTGAGAGAGATATTCCCAATATCTTGCTCTTTTTTCTTAGGGAGAGCACTACCGTATTTTTTAGTACTGCTCGTTGATCCAGTGTCTTTTACCAAACGTCCTTCTCGGACGGCTTCCTCAAGACGTACACCCATGCCGACCATTTCGGTGAAATCACTGGGTGCACTGGTAATCATTCGGTCATAGTAAAATGAGCTTAAGGTCTTTAAGAAGATTTTTGTCATCTCTTTTTCTTCAAGAGGTGGACAAATTTGAGCGGCAATTTCACGCCACCTTTGAGCATACTCCTTAAAGGTTTCCTTGTCCTTTTGCGACATTGATCTGAGTTGATCTCTGTCGGGTGCCATGTCCAAATTGTACTTGTATTGTTGGACGAAGGCAGTACCAAGATCTCTGAATGTACTGATCGTAGTACAGTTTAGACCCATGTACCATTTTAGTGCAGCACCGGTTAAACTATCCTGGAAGTAGTGAATCAGCAGGTCATGATTCTCCGTCTGGGCTGACATCCGCTGAGCGTACATCACCAGATGGCTCTGAGGGCAAGAGTTACCCTTGTATTTTTCAAAGTCGGACACTTGGAACTTGTGCGGGACTTTCACATTTGGGACCAAGCAGAGGTCTGCGGCGTCCTTTCCAAATAGATCCTGACCGCGAATGGCTTGCAGCTCTTTCTGCATTTCCAAGAACTGCTCCTGGAATTCATCCATTCTGTCAAACATAGTTTCCTTCTTACCAGAAGGTGTCTGTGTAATCTGTCCTTCCGGGACAGTGTGCACCACAGGGGGTGGTACCGTGACTACGGCAGTAAGTCTTGGCGCCTCCCGAAGTTTGTAACCTTCAGGAGTCTTCAGTATGCCCCTGGCATCTTCGCTTTCCCGAAGTTTGTAACCTTCAAGCCCAGCGGCTTCTGTTGCGATTCCCTGATCTTCGGTGATCGGCGGAACATGTCCTTCCGGGATATAGTTAACAGGCATGCCCCAAGGATGATCTTTCGGCATCTGATACCTAGGATCATACTTTTCTATGATGGGCGTTGAGGTGATCTCTGAGATCACAGTTCTTTGTAGCTGAGCTTCTGCCATGGCTTGCATGTCGTTACGAAGCTTTCTCATATCCTCTCTCAGAGCGTCGATCTCTTCTTTCAACTCTCTGTTTTCTTCCTCAAGATCATCCATCTTTTTCTGACGATTGGCCCGAGTATTATACGAATGAGACAGTTTGACTCTAGAATCGAGACACAAACGTGAGATTCGTAGGTAAGGAGAATACGCGATGTGAGAATGATGAATGCAATGATTATATTAATTGTTTTTAGGTTTAATTAAAATAAACTTTGACAATTAGATTGCAAATATCAAACAGTGGGGAAACCCCTTTTTATTGAATTCCAAAGGATTACAGAAATGGAAATACCGTAGATTACAAAGTGCAGAAACAGAAACCTAAGCTAAAGGGTCCCGAGTCCTCTTCTTTGACCGGGGCGCTTGGGCCGTTGTCGGGTTGTCATTCCTTTGCCAAGTGAAAGGAGTGAGCAAATTCCTTTGGTCATCTTGATTCTCTACAGCATGCTGCTCCAAAATTTCAATCAGAGCATCTTTCTCTTTCAGTAATTATTGTATTTGGATACACTCTACGCCGAGGGTGCGGTACTTGTTCTTCCAAGATCTTCTTTCCTTTTGAACTTTGTTGAGAGTAACCTGAAGCCTTTCAGTTTGTGTCATGAAGTACATGACAATTTCCCTCGGCGGAAGAATTTTGTAACGAGGATAAGGCATCTTTAGCTTGAGAGCTCTAGTTTGTACCCAATGGAGATAAGGCTCCACCGAGACACAGTCCGGTTTTCCCAGAGACTCTCGTCCTTTCTTATGAACATGTTTCCAAGCTTGCACTATTTCCATCTTTAGTGCTCTGTCACTTTCTCCTTCTTTGAAGAAAAGACCTTCCAAATGAACACCCAGTGGGATGTGTCTCATCGGGTATCCAAATTGACGAAGAACTAATATCGGATGATAGTTGATTCCTCCTTTAGTTCCTATGAGGGGTACGCTGGGGAAGTTTCCACAACAGTCAATGATTCTGATTCCCTCATAAATCCTATTACACCAATCTATATCAGAGTTGGTGAGAGACATGATCTTCTGCGACCAACGTAAGACACTCTTGCAATCCCAAAAAGCAGCAGACTTGGGCAAGTGAGAGATAAACCATTTGTAGAGCAAAGGTACACAGCATGTGATCTCCCCTCCGCTGTACAAATTTCCTAAGTGTACAGAATGATACGCATCTGCGAGCAAAGTCGGCATAGGATTTCCAATGAGAAAAACCTTAATAGCGTTGATATCGACAAAGTTATTGATGTTGGGAAACAAAAATAACCCGTAGGTGAGCAAGACAAAGATGCTTTCAAAAGCAGTCCCGTTCCCTATACTAGCGAAGTATAGAGCCTTTTTTGTCAAGAACTGGGCTGGCAAACCTTGGATGCCACCCATAGTAATCATGTGATTCTTGACCTCAGACTCGTCCAAATGAATCGCTCTTGCAATAGTCTGATTCTTTGGAATTTCTTCCAGTCCAGAAAATGGAGCTCGATCAGTGATATGTAAATCAGTCAGATGAGAATACTCCTCCAGCGTTGGTGCTAGCTGGTAATCCGGGAATGTGAAACAGTGATAAACCGGATCGTAGAATTGAATGAGCGCATCCATGATCCCCTTAATCACATGGACTCTTAACAGTGGTAGCAAACCACCGTGCTTGGCTCTGAAAGCCTCTGGGTTAACGATCATCCTCGTTAACTTTCTCAAATCTCCTAGTTTTGGAACCTTGAAGGTATACTGGTGAGTTCTCCTTCTACCGAAATCCATTAGCGTAATCCTTTTTCTCTGATATTTGCAATCACAGTCTTAGTTTAATTTGAAAAACAGAGAGACTAGAAGAGAAGTTTTTTGAATGTTTTAATGTTTTATTAAATGGATGCATGAATGCAGCACACAAAAACATAGAAAAAACATGGGGTCAGAGGGTCGTTGTCATGAAGTCAAAGCTCTACCCATCCCCAAAGGTTTATACTAGGGAGATTTTTGTACCTGTACTCATTATCATCAGCTCCTCCCAGGAAAGCAAAACAACAAGCGGATCGCCAACGAGTTATGTGCAATCTTAGAGTAAGTGCCATTCACCGAGAATAGATCACCAGCCTCAAATGAGGGTAGTATCGCGTAACAGCTATTTCCGATAGCTTCCGCACTACGAAAAAAAGGTTGGCTTTTCTTAAGTGTATACTCAATCTCACCACATGCGGCATCACACGCATTCCCATTAGCAGAAAAATAAACACGTATAGCAATTAGGAAAAGCGGTATATATATTTGTCCTAATCATCCTAGACTTATAAAGCTACGATTCTTAAGTTCCTGACAGAAATGGGTTCCCCGGTGGAAGCCCCAATCTGTGGTTCTCAGCCTAAGAGATGGGCCAGCATAGGTCAATCTTTCTCTTCGGTAGAGTTCCCATTTTCCGTAGAAAATGGGGATGATGCCCTAAGGCAGAAAAGGAGACTCCCCAGCAGAGTCGCCATTTTACAAGGAAAACAGACAGAAAGAAAAACGGGCCCCACGGTGGGCGCCACTTTTCTGTAGCGAGCGATTTTGGACGCGGTTCTTAAGCGCTGGTCGCTCTCTGCGGTTGAGCTTAAAACTACAGGTCGATTCATTTTTTATCCTATTGTGAGCTGAATAAGGAAGGGAAATAGATGTCTCCAATTAACCCTGCTTTGCATACTGAGTTTAAATAGCGGTCTGTTAGGTTACGAATGCTATCAATGTGGGGGGGCCTTGTACTGGTTATTTGTATTTTCGCCAATACGGTTTTATTTCTTTTTATCTGGGCAAAAGGTTTCTGGCGGGGAACAAGGATTAGGATGTTAGGACTGGTGCTTTTGAATTACTGCTTTTAATTGATGGAGATATGGGATTTGGGTTTTTTGTTGATTGCGCTCGCTAAGATCTTTTCTTTCGATCTTATGCCTACGTATTCCCGTTTACCGAAACAGGGAAATCAGAGCGTTCGTAGTTCCTCCTATTCTATGGGAGGAAATTGGTGTTTTGGTGTCTTGTTCAAAGCCCAAGACATGAAGCGAAAGGTAGTTTGTATCTTGTTCAAAGCCCAAGATGTGAAGCTGAAAAGTCTATTTGTGTCTTGTTCAAAGCCCAAGACGTGAAGCGAAAGGACATCGACTTTAGAGAGAATTTGTCATCTCTAAAGAGGGGGAAGGAGAATTACTTTAACTGGGATACGCGGATCCGAGCAATGCCATAATTTCCGAAGAAAGGGTTTTAACCTGAAGGAGAAGACTTTAACTCAGTGTAGAGCAATGCCATCTTTCCTTAGGAATTTCTCATGCTAAAAGAGAGACAGTGGCATGGATGTAGATGATCCAGAGGCTTGCCGCTTACAGCGATTAGATGAAGGGAAAGGAGTTGTTGATGTTTGTATACTGTGAACAAGGCACAGCTTTGATGCTAAAAGGTCGATTGGATCAACCAGTGGTTTTCTTATACAAAGCCTAAGAGGAGGCTAATTTCCGCTAGGAAAATCATTATACAAAGCCTAAGAGGAGGCTATTTTGTGTCTGGTACAAAGCCCGAGAGAGAGGCTAAAAGTTTTTGACCTAGTGGGGCATATCGTTATACAAAGCCTAAGAGGAGGCTAGCAAAGAGTTGACTCAGTTGGAGAATCTTTTATACTCAGTAAGAGAGTGTTTTTGTATCTCGTACAAAGCCCGAGAGAGAGGCGAAAAGGTTGTTTTGACTCCACTGGGGAGAATTTTGGTATCTCGTACGAAGCCCGAGATGGAGGCTATTGTAACTGTTTCAGTTGAGTGACAGATCCAATATACTGATTTAAAAGAGAAAATCAGTTCTTATATGAGCAACACTGTACTCAGGGATTTGATTTGAGGATCAGGGATATTTCCTTCTCTTTGAGGAAACGGGAAATCCAAAGGGTATCGAGACTATCCGAGTCTGCGGGTTTCCTTCCTATTTAACGAAGGGTGCTTGAGAATGTCTTTGAGACTCAAGGAAGTTAGACTGTCCGTGTCTAGAGTTTTATCTTTTGTACTATGCTTCGAGAAACAGTAGTAGACTCTATGAAAGGACTGTTCTATGAGGATGACTAGGTTTTGTTCCTATACCTCTAGGAGGTCGTCGGGACAATTTGTACGAAGCCCAAGAGGAGGCTAGAAACTTTTAAGAAGTCGACGGGTCCTTGTACGAAGCCTAAGAGGAGGCTATCATTCCCGAAGGAAGAGATCATTATACGAAGCCTAAGAGGAGGCTGTGAATACTTCTAAGAAGCCGTAGGGTCCTTGAATAATGCCCAAGAGGAGGCCGATGATTTTAAGAAACTCGTGGGTCTATCATCTCCTTTCCATTAGGAGAGATAACTCTTTTAAAGATGAAAACCACTGGTAACCGTGCGAGGTTTACTATCCAGTGACTTTTAGCTTTTAAAGAGGGTTCCTCAGTTAAGGTCCAAGATTATGACCGTAGTGGGTACCCAAACCCCGAGACATTCAAGGAAAGCTATCCAGAAGGAATAGATCAAGTCAGGAAAGTTCAAGAATTGGGAAGAAACTCCAAGATGCCATTCACGGAGAATACATTCATCTTGGGGAGTAGAGCTTCTTGACGATTCCTAAGGAAGACAGCCGAAGAGAAGACTGTATCTGGTGCTCCTATTGGGGATCTAGGCGTCTATTTCTACGAATAAATGAAACGGCGTCACCTAGTTCTAGACGTAGTTGCCGGGGAAACTCGAAATATCTATACTATTATTACACAGTAGATATGAGTTTATGAAAGGAGACTTACAGTGAGCAGCCCCACAATACAGTTTATAATATGAAAGCAGTAAATGAAAGCGATAACCACTTACTCGGTTGTAGTGGTTCCATGCTGTTTGGTTAGTTGTTCAACAAAGAAAGATTAAAAACAACAGTATATTCAAAATCAAAGGAGAAAGTGCTTTGAAAAAGAAAGGTTTGGGGCTTACAGCTCAAGGAGAGGCCCAGGGTTTTATCAGTGAGCACACTGTTTGACTTTGTACAGCGGGACTTACACAAGTGACTGGGGCCCAAAATGGTTTTCTGTACAAAGGGATGGGTCTTACACTCTCTCAAGAGGCCCAAAAAGGTTTAAAGAAAAAGAGTGGGGCTTATAACACGAGGGTAGGCCCAATTGATTTTTCGTTTAAAAATGGCGATTGCGCCGAGGTTTTCTTTTAACGCGGAGGGACTTATACAATAAGTGAGGCCCAAAATGTTTTGGTTAAAAGGGGGATTGGGTCTTACACTCTAATAGAGGCCCAAAGTGTTTTGAATGGGTCTTATGGCTCAAGGAGAGGCCCAGATGATTTTTGAAAAGGCGACGATCGCGCCGTTTGTTTTTTGACGGTATCGGGACTTATACAATAAGTGAGGCCCAAAGAGGATTTGGTCAAAAAAAGGATTGGGTCTTACACTCTAATAGAGGCCCAGGGTGTTTTGAAAATGATTTATGAGGGTTGAATTAATCCAAAACCCTAATTTGTTTTCAAAATGTATTTAATTGAATAAAAATTCAATTAAAATGATCAAAAATTGTTTAACACATGGAAAACAAATTGTGATCTTGGATTAATGCTTCAAAAATTAAGTATTGACCTACAAAATAATTAGAAAGCATTAAAAGTTGCAAAATCAATGTAGAAAAAATATTTAAAATGCCAAAAACAATTAAAATATTAATTCTTTACAAAAATATCAATTATATGAAATAAATAATATTTTTGGGATTTTTTGATAAAATAAAATATTTTAACATTTTTGTGAATTATTAAAAAAAGAATCAACTCAAAATCATTAAAACTCAGAGAGAAATTAATTTTTGAATCAATTAAACAAAATCACAAAATTCAAATATTCAAATATATGAAAATGGCGCCAAGAACAACACCAAGAACACGCGCGTTTTTTCAGTTTGCCCAGATTTGCATTTTGCATCCAATCTCACTGAATACGTAATTATAACATGCAATCCACATATCATTATGCTCGCCTCAACCTCACGATCATGTCTATGTACTTTAATTTCATTTAAATTAAACATACAACAAGAAATCACGAAGAGACCTCAAGAACCCTAATTTCTGCATGAAGGCTAGGATTTTTTATACACAATTCAAACAATGCAATTAATTGAGGGAAAACATTCCATGCATGATTATGAACATATGGCCCAATTATTGTGCGAGGAAATATGCATAGATTGAGAGATGGCCAAGTATGTGCTTACCTCCAAGTCGTGACAGCAAGAGCATATGTGATTTTGAGTTGGAGGTGTTACAGACAAGTTGTGATGATCTGGACAGCTTCCCTACACCATATGGAGTGTGTTTGAACACTTGGATTGAATTGAAATGGACTGGATCAGTTTATGGCATCTCAGCTGCAACTTCACCTCAAACTTGTGTGGATGGCAAGTGATTTTGACATTTTGATGTTTCAGAAGTTATGTGAGTGTTTGATCAGCTCATATGTGATGTATGTGAGGTGTGTGAGTGATTGGTTTGTGCAGAATTGCTCTCAAACTCAAAACCCGATAGCTACCTTGCTAAGAAAGGTATTTTTGCCAAGAGAAAGAGATTTTGAGGAAAGCATCTGTTAGATGGCTTTGGTGTACTCAAACTGACCACAATTGAGCTCTATTTATAGTAGAGCAAGTTTGTTTTGCAAGGAATAGTGCATGGCAGCTGGTAAGTAGGTTTGGCCAATGTTGGCAAATGAAAATCCAAGTCTCCTCTAGCCATTGACTAGAGGTTAGGGCACAGAGCTTTGGTCCCCTTGGTCTTGGATAAGTCTTGACTGATTTCAGATGAGAATGGCTCAGTCCATGCCACCTTGATGGTTCCATTGAATGCCTCATTCCAAATTTGAAGTCTTGTCCCTATTTTGGCCATTCTAGGTTCAACATGTTATTTCTTGTTCCATGGACTTTGGAGGCTTGGCTCAGTGATTGTCCCCTTTAGATTCAATCCTCTGAGGTGTCCAAGTGGATAGGAGCAATTGAATTTGGCTGATTTTGGCAAATCGACCAAAGTTGCAAATTCTGCCTTGCCTTGACAGATTTCAGCAAGGCAACTTGGCAATGTTGTATCTCATGGTGTAGGTTGAATTTGGCAATGTTCTTGGCCATTTTGGAAAGCTCTTACATGATACAACAACTGTTTGAACAAGTTTGGTTTTGATCTCTTTTGATTCCAAGTGAAAAATCCCCCTACATTTGGCAAAAAGTGAGGCAGAATCTAACTTAGTGAAAATTTCACTAAGTGTTGGAAAAAGTGACATTTTCACTTTTCAGCCACTTTGATCACTCCATAACTCAAAATCCTTAATGAATTGGAATGACTTGTAGTTGAAGTTTTTGTAGGTGATAATGAGGGCTACAAATCCATCTTTGGATGAGAAAAAATGGCCTTGTGGTTTAGGAGTTATGGTCCTTCAAAGTTGGTACCTTTGCCACTTTATTTTTAACTTAGAAAAATTTCTATGTTTTATGGTTACCCCTTTTACAAGTTATCTCACTTTTCTTGATTTTTCTTGATGAATGATGATTCAAATCATACATTAACATCATTTTAGGGTTAAAAATCCATTTTGGTGAAAAATATCAAAAAGTCAAAGTTGACTTTTGTGCACAGTTGACTTTTTATCAGATGAATTCCAAACTGTGCAATTCTTCAGGAAATCATGTCCTTGACCTAAATCAAACTTGATGGACATGTTCCATGGGTGTCATAGGGTATATTCAATCATGTATTAGGGTTTGGGAGCATGTCTTGGTCAAAAGTCAAAGTTACAGTTGACTTTTCCCTTAAAACCCTAATTGTGGTGCAGATGAAATTGAGACTTGTTGCTCAAGCTTCTTGGATCAATCCATTGTTCCAAATGGATCAATATGGTGTATTAGAGACCCTCAAATCATCTCTTGAGGTCTTGGCTCATGGTTTGTCCCAAAAGTCAACTTAGGGGTGAATTAGGTCAAGAAACCCTAATTCCTGATTTTTTATGAATGCATCCCCTGAGGCAAAATTGACTTGATGCATGGGATCATGAGGTTCCATGAAGCATATTAGGTCATGTTTTGGATCATTGCCTTTTGTCCAGATGAAAATTTCCATCTGGAGGCCCTGGTCGACCAAAACCCTAATTTGGTGACACTGTCGATCTTGAGACTAGATCCACCTAGAAGGGAGCAGCCTTGTGCTTAATCCTTGAAGTGGGAGTCCTTTTTGATCCATTGTGGATGTTTAAGAGATTAGACAAGTTGACGATCATGTCATTTCTTGATTGATCCTTTGTCTAAGCACTCAGAGAGGGCTTGTAACCCTAATTTTGATTGTATTGGATGCTCACCCATCTTTGGGGAGACTGATGAAGCATGATGGTTCATCCATATTGTGATGATGATTTTCACAATGATGGGAAATCTAAGTGGTCAAAATTTGGGGTATTACACTCCACCCACAAAGAAAACACGAATACGACCTCAATCGCACCCACAAAACGAATACAACCTCAATTATACCCGCAAAGGAAGACTGACCTCAATCACTCCACCCACAAAGAAAATAAGAATACGACCTCAATCGCACCCACAAAACGAATACAACCTCATTTATACCCGCAAAGGAAGACTGACCTCGATCACTCTACCCACAAAGAAAACACGAATACGACCTCAATCGCACCCACAAAACGAATACAACCTCAATTATACCCGCAAAGGAAGACTGACCTCAATCACTCCACCCACAAAGAAAACACGAATACGACCTCAATCGCACCAACAAAACGAATACAACCTCAATTATACCCGCAAAGGAAGACTGACCTCAATCACTCCACCCACAAAGAAAACACGAATACGACCTCAATCGCACCCACAAAACGAATACAACCTCAATTATACCCACAAAGGAAGACTGACCTCAATCACTCTACCCACAAAGAAAATAAGAATACGACCTCAATCGTACCCACAAAGGATAACCAACATAAAGTGGACTTCACTGGGGATAACGTGAAACAAGACTCACAAGAGAAAAAGGCCAAAATGAGGCAAACACAGACAAACTTCTAACGGACTCCTGATCAACAGATAAGATGACTCCGTTGGGGAAGGTGAAGTCTAAATAAAAGACTCTGCCGGGGAGCACAAGTATGAGGAACGCATCCCTCCAAAATCTCCTGAGTTATACCATCTCTGCTGAGAAAGAGAACTGGCAAGGAAAGTATCAAACCTGGCTTATGCTTTGGAATGCAAATGTTTGAATTTTGCCGTAATGCTCCACACGAAGTGGAAATGCTATGCGTTTTGAGGATGCAATGCTTATGATATGCAAAAAGGGCCTTTCCAGCAAAATAAATGCCGGAGAGAAAAAACCAATTCAGCCGGGGATGACAAAAATAAATTGTCCTCTGAACCTAGGAACTCTGCTGAGAAGGATCACACTGATCGACTCCTTGGATCAACAATTTTTGCTGGGGATGAAGTCCCAAAAGAATATCCACACTACCGGGGATTATACCTGTCCTCTACTGAAGGTAACATCCAAAACCTGAGATTTCTCCTCTGCTGGGGGAGTTGAGAATGAATGCTGATAACGGAACCGGAAGTCTGTTCCTGAGGATTGCCAATAACAGATGGGTTTAAGACCTGCTGGGGGATACCAACCCATAATACCATCCTGCTTGGGGATACTTCTGAACTGCTGAAGGGGAGAATGCCCTCACCCCCACCTTGCTGGGGATTAGAATATGACATTGTTGGTGAAAGCACGCTTCCTGACTGGATGGAGAAGTGAGCACCACGATTCTGTGGGGAAATAACGTCTTGATTCGGAGAAAATACTTTCCAAGTCTTTTGCTGGGGGAAGTCTGCTCTGCTGAGGAAATTTTGTCCTGCTGGGGAAGGAGCAATCTCAATGCTGGGGGAAGCCAACTGCTGGGGCTGTACAATCTGTTGCCTTGTAACCCGACTTGTCTTTATGGTCATAAGCGGCTCTTTGAACTCTTCATCTCAAGAGGATTTTACAGAAGATCGGGCGTTCACACTGCCCCAGGGTCTTCAAACTCTTGGAGAGATTTATCATATCTCGACATAACTTCCCCAGTCTTCATAATCCATGACGTACATCACCTCGAAGGGGATCGTAATGACTTGACAATACTCTGCTTTAGCATCTTGAGCCTTGAGGAGGTGTTTTCAGTTAACCATTTCCAGGAGTGGACAATCTCCCACGCTCTAGAGGTGGCCTGTCCCAATATGAGCTTTGAAGTGACTTTGCCCCTGATCTCAAAATGAATTCCCCAGAATAACTGAATTTCGGAGAGATTTCTCGACGTGACCGCCCCAGACTGGCTACATCTTAACACGACTTACTAGGGAGAGCCCACTCTACACTGAGTCTCTTGGCAGCACGCCATTTGATATGATTGTCCTTCAGAATTTTCAAACAACCCAACTTGGCAGGATCAAGCTTCTTGACTGACTTTCACTGTGTAAGCTGCATTGGTGCTTAGGTACATATATGCAAACAGAAAATGTTTATTATGAGAATGACAATCCTAATGCAACACTCATGTTAACCTTGAAGTTTTTATTGAAAATGCATCGCCGAGCCTTGTGAATGAATCACTTGTTGGGATGCGACCTTGATTTTTAAATGGCAAAAACAATGCGCACATGCAATACCAACAAATCTTATTAGCACAACTCATAGGAGTCAGGAACGCCATCTGGTTGGAGTACGCTTTCGGACTGAACCCTGTTTCAATTAGGACTTTTAAGGGTTGTAACGTGGTCTGGTTCACGGTTTCAGAAAAAAGGATTTATGGCTCAAAATTTATCGGTGCCCACCCACTCTTCGTGATGTTCTCCAGTCCTATGTTCAGTTAATCTGACCCAAATGCTCATCTCTCAAAAGGTTTATGATCTTTAAGGAACCTACGCCACTAATGGTTTGGCGCCTAAGGGGGTTTTGGAATAACAGTCATCCCTTTTTTATCTCCGTAATCACACGAATTTGTTCTTATCGAGGATTTTCTCTTGTAACGCCTTTGCTTTTTCCCCTTTTTTTTTTATCCCTAATTTTGCCTGGACTGACTTTTTTGAGTTTTTTTCGATTTTTGAAGTCCAGCGGGATGCCCTAACTTTTGCCTAAGTTGCTTCGACTTAGCGGGCTTTTCTCTTTTCTTTCTTTTTATATTCCTCTTTTGAACAAAGCGTGTGACACTGGTTGTCTTGCTTGCTTGAAAGGATTGTGACTGTCTCACTCCTTAGTTGTTGATGGATAGCCATCGTGGTTTCACATCTCTTGACCTCTTGACGGTGGGATAGAAGGTAATGGTTCCTCGGATGTACACTCTCCTTAAAATTTGAACGCTTGGTCAAACTAACTGACGCCTACCCTGCCCCTGGGTTAAGTATGAGGGTTTTTTTTCGTACGAAAAAAAGCTTCTACTTCAAGGCTCAAAGGGGTTAACGAGAGTCTATCTCCCTTATATCTCCAGTGTTTGTGAATTGGAAACAATGCTTGTACATCCTCAACAGGGTTCTATCCAAAAGCGTACCATTAGAAACCTGCGTTCTTATTTCGTCATCCTCCCTCAAGAGTTCTAAACAAAGAAAATTGGTATTCAAGTGCATAAAAACATTTAAGAGTGAATACGAATGGATTACTTCAAGGAAAACATACTCATTGCATTAATATCATCATAAAAACAAACAAGTCTTGCATACATACGATGCTTTAACAAGAAATAAAAACAAACTACAAATGAAAATGCAGTAAAGAAGCTGAAAATTGCCATTGCTGAGGAAGCTTAATTCTGTCTGGACGTACTTGCAGACTGAGTGTTCATTTGAGAAAGGAGGCTTCCATTGATGTACATATCATCTTCAGTGAATACAATGATCTCTGAGTCTACCAGGTCTTGCACCTTGTGCCTGAATACATTACACTCATCAATTGTGTGCCCAAACGTTTCCGAGTGGAACTCGCACCTAGCAGTCATGTCATAATCCGGAGGAATTGGGTACGGTACTGGCGTGGTACCCCTTGTTTGAATCAGAGACTTCTTGAGCAGATGCGTAAACAGCTGACTATAAGGGATAGGAACAGGATCAAATATCCTCTTGGGCCCTCTTGGTCTTGGTTGCCCCTGCTGCTGAAAACTCTGCTGTTGGTGCTGATTTGGGCGCCTCACCTGCGCTTGCACTTTCCTTTCCACATTTGGCTGAGGCACAAATAAAGGTTGCTGACGTAAAACTTCTGTAGCAAGAGGCTGTGGAGAAAGCCATGGTATGAGGTGGATCCTGCAAAGAGGGGAAGAGCCTTCACTTCTTATACAACAATTGGGGTAACATCACCTTGTACATTCACGCCGCCCGACGTGAACTGAATTTCCCCTGCGTCAATCAAATCATGTACTCGGTACTAAAAGGCCCTACATTCCTCCACGGTATGCCCTGGTGCCCCAGAATGGAAATCACAATGGGCTCTTGCATCATAGCCTAGTGGAGGATTGCCGGTGGGAGGAGCCAAAGTCCTTTTCTGTACCAGTTGAAACTGAAGGAGATACGGCAATAGTTGAGAATATGGTATAGGGAGCGGATGAAAAACTCTTTCAGACTTCTTCTGCCCCTGTGTACACTTCTTGCCCTTGGGCTTCTCTTGGGAGCCAAGACCTAACTGCTGTTGGGAGAGTTCTGGAACTTTCGCTTGTAGAAGAGACTCACGCGGTAATCCGCGATCAAATTCCGAAGAGATGGGAGGAGTACGGATCTCTGTTACGGGAGCGGGCACAGGATTTTCTTCCTTATTCAACACTGTTTTCAAAATCTCCATGACCAAACCCATCTGAGTCTTCATCTGACTGATCTCCTCCCTCAGCATCTTCTGCTCTTGGAGCATGTCTTCCCCAAATTGCCTCGTCTGAATCTTCAGTTCACTCAACTCAGCTTGAACTCGTTCCATGATCAACTCTGCAATTCTGAGATTATAACAAGATAAGAATACCGGAGATAAACACCTGTCATGCAAAATGATTATGCAAAATGATTATGAATATGCAAATGCAAATGGACGTGTTTGAAAATTCACAGGGCGATCCACCCCTTGATTCCGGTTTAATAACAAGATATAATGGAACTTCTGCTCATATATTAAGAAAACCAGAGAAAAGCCAAATGGTAACAATCACAAATCCGAGATAACAAGTCTGAATATAAAAACCATAGGTCCCAACCAACAAGCCTGATGGCGATCCACATACAATGAAAGAAAACAGAAAACTATGGCATATCATCAAAGTTTACAAGCGTCAATCCTCCCCATCCACTATGCTTTCTGCACCAGTCTTGAATTTCCTCGAACAGCTTTCTGGTATCGGGATGCTTGGGTTTTTGAATTAGTCCTTGAATGAGAAGGTCTCTCCTGTGTATGATCCCATCCAAGTATCGGCAATGTAGCTCCCAAGCGTCTTCTCCAATAGCACCATCTATGCTAGGACCCTCATGTCTAGGTTTCTTCACTTCAGCTTGGACTTTCAGTTCTTCCATGGAGGCTATGGCTTCCTTGAGTCGATCTTCGACTACTTGTCTCTTGAATATCCCTGATAAGATCTCGGCGTCTTTCTTCTTGAGCGTCGACTTCAACTGATCAATCTTAGCTATGTAGTCGTCTTCCTTTCTCTTATTCTCAGCCATGGCAGTTTCTTGGTGATCATTGAACCTGTGAATCTTCAACAAAGCCTTGCCTAATTCCTCCTCCTTGGACCTGAGAACGCTACTGATACCATCCAAAGCTTGTTTCATTCTTTCTCTGGATGCGACCATGTCAGCAAGCTCTCTTTCTGCTTTAGCAAGAAGCTCTGTCTTTAACTTGGCGGTATGAACAGCTTCACCCCGCTCATGCTTCCACTGATAAATCTCTCTCTTTAGCTCACTATTCTCTTCCCGCAACCTCTCCTTTTCAGCCCATAATTTGTTATACTTCTCCAACTCAACGGTGGTAGGAGGCTCGATCACCAAAGGGTACAAAGGTGGTTCCATCGGGAATGGAAGAAGCTCCTCTTCTGCTCTCTTCTTAATCCACTATGTATAGGGAGGGAAAGCCCGATTGTTACTTTTCCCGAATGGAATCTTACCCTTCTTAGTCACCTGTTTCCAAGCATTCACAACTTTCCTTATCAACCCTTGATCCTCAATACCATTGAAGAACAAAGACTCTCGGACATCTCGCTCTTCGGGTGGATTCTTCAAAGGATAGCCAAACTGTCTGATAGCTAGGGAGGGATTATAATTAATTCCACCTTTCCTCCCTATCAAGGGAACATTAGGGAATTCTCCGCATTTGCAAATAATCTCCATTCCTAGCAAGTCACGATTAATCCAAGCAATGTTGTCAGCAGTCAAGCCCATAACCCTCTTTGACCATTTCAGAGAATCTTTCGTATCAACGAAAGCACCAGATTCAGGGAGACGACTCAAAAACCAAGTAGCTAAAAGCGGTGCACAGCAACTTACAGTTTTCCCACGCCTATTCTCATTCTTGTAGTGAACCGAGTGATACATGTCACCTAGCAAGGTAGGTATAGGATTCTTCGAAATAAAGATCCTGATGGCGTGCATATCCACCAGATCAGGAATATTCAGAAACAGAACAATCCCATAGATACACGCAGCCAGAATAGCTTGGAAAGCAGTCCAGTTCTTCTCTTTGACATGTATACAAGCTTGATCAAATAAGAACTTCAACAAGAAACCCTTAACCCCTTGTTTTTCTGCAATATTACTGTTCAGAACAGACTCACTAATATGAAGAGCAACAGCCATTTCTTTCACCCCGGGGTGTTCTTCAGAAAAGAAAACTATATCATGCCTGATGGGGATTCCCAAAATAAATGAGAACTCCTCCAACGTTGGAGCTAAGATGTAGTCCGGGAAAGTGAAGCAACGCAGAGACGGATCGTAAAACTGAAGAAGTGTGTGAATGGCATCCTTCTCATACTGGGAGATATTATAGACAAATTTCAGAAGTCTTCCATACCTTCCACTGAATTCTGTACGAACTCCAGAACCAGCTATATTAATCAGTTTGTGAACCAGTGTCAAAGTCGGTTCTGGGAACGAATAGGCAACAGTCTTCTTTCTCTGTACATCCATGCTGAAGTAACCTCAGAAAACCAGAATCAAGAGTAAGATGCGAGCCCTGAAAAATGCCAAACATGTCAGAATGCAAAAAAAATGATATGCTTATGCAAACATGGGGTTGAGGCACACTGCTGGATGTGATGTGTTGTTAGCTGAACGAGAAACCAGAAAACCAGAACTCTGAACCACTGAGGAACCCAAATAATCAGACAGTGATGAGAAATCTAGAAAACCGGGTAGGTTGAAAGTCTTGGTTACCTACAAACCTGTAAACACCCATCCCCTCTCACATGTGGGTACTAGGATGTTCAGTATCCCGGGCTCTCAGGTCGAGAAATGATGATACGTTCACCATTTCTGGTTTGGCATCATCATCAATCGAGGAGGCCTCAACTGATTCTCCAAAGCGGAAGGTCCTCAGTTTTGGCACTGAGGTCGAGAAATAATAGTACATTCATCCCTCGGGGTACAGTACTAAAGTCAATCGAGGAGTGCCTCCACTGATTCTCTTCAAAACGTAGGGGCCATCCTATGCGAGTTCCAAAGCGGGCCCTCGGGTGCGAATGGGTTTGCCACAGGATGTGGTCTGCCACTGTCACCACTAAAGAGGGATGTTTCCACTAAGGTCCTCAATGATCGGTCACCAGAGTCGACAGCTCTCTAGATCAACACCCCAACATGCGCAAGACACACACGTTAGAATGCATCCCAAGATAGCCTCGTCTGGTTGTGAATTTCGTGAACACACAAACGTACCAAGCGGGCACGTAGGTCCCACTACTTTCCACTCTAGTCCTAGGGTATTCTCAAGCCTTGGTATTGGGCTTATCTCTCAGACCCACCCAACCTGCAAAACAAAGACAGCCAGCACAGCACAGCAGCATGACAGTAAAGGATGAAATGCAGAAAACACCCAAAGAGACAAGCAAGCATTAAGATTGACTCGCTTAGGGATGGACCAGCATAGGTCAACCAGGTCCCCAGCAGAGTCGCTAGCTGTCGCTCCCAGGATTTTCATCCAGGTACAAACGCGAGAGTGGCGCGGAAAAACAGAGTCGCCAGCCGTGTAAATTTATCCCAAGAGAGGGAAAGGGAACACCGCATAAACCTGAGGAAGAGGGAAAGGAATGGTCATCGTAACCATTGCCTGGGTTCGGGAGTCAGTTACGCGAGGGGAAGGTGCTAGCACCCCACGCGTCCATCGTACTCGATGGGATCCACGCTTGTTGTCTATTCTAAGGGTAAGTCATACTATCATCTAGGGTTGTACTAAAACGGAGAGGGAAAGACAAAGACTGACTCGGTAGGACGTCGACGTCCTAGGCCTACGTACCCCCTTGTGCAATGGGAAATTCAGAGTCAACGTAGTTTGGACCATGTTCTTTTTGTGTTTTTTATGAGCGACGTTAAGTTCGCGTCCGGCAGTTAGGGTCGATGCCTGTTTGCGTCTCAGACAGAAGGTAACGTGCCTTTTTTGAAAATAGCCTTTAAGTTTGGAAATCCCGAATGACAAAAAGGTTTGAAGTTGGTTTGTGTTTTTTAGGACAGAAGTGGCTTAAGTTAGTTCCTAAGCTGCATTGCACCAAAGTCTAGGGCACAGGGGCGAATACTTAACGCATCGTCCCAAGACAGGACGCTCGCTAAGCACTCTAAAAAGATGAGAGGAAGCCCCTCATTTCTCATTCCCCATACTTAAGGCTTGTGCGCAATACACCTTATTCTTATTAAGTGTTTTAAAGAAATTTGAGATGAGAAGAGAGAAGACACGAGGGTAACTCTAAAGGGAGACTATGAATCCTAAAGTTATCATGCATGGGTGACCTACGGTTAGTGAGGTTTGACGACAACCTAAATCCTAAAGGAAAGAGATGAGAGAGAGAGAGAGAATAGTAAAGGTGAATATGGATGCTTATCCACACCCTTAAAGAACTTACCTTAGACCCTACATAAAAGATTAGTACAGAATAGACATAAGCAAGAGAGATGAGGTGA
The DNA here is from genome assembly GCA_022829125.1 of Lathyrus tuberosus. NCBI lineage: Eukaryota > Viridiplantae > Streptophyta > Magnoliopsida > Fabales > Fabaceae > Lathyrus > Lathyrus tuberosus. The sequence goes on from JALAZF010000047.1 coordinate 9,207,803, forward strand.
ATAAAAATCAAACAACGACAAACAACAATGATTATCATCCAAACATGAATCAAAGAAACAAAGAAACAGCCCCAAAGCAAATGGCACAAACGCCTTTTCAAACAGATAATCATACAAGGTCAAAGATGCGCCTGCAAGAAAATCTCCAGTGAAAACAAATCAGATAATTAGAAAATGACTCCTAAAATTCCCAAATTAAACATTAAGGTTCCTCAACCAGAGGCAAACAACATATCAAAAGTCCCTGCAAAAAATCAAGATATTAGTCATTCAAATAATTAGGCAGAGTTCGGGTGGGAATTAGGGCTCAGTGTGCCAAAGGGAAGGACCTAAATGCAATATGAAATAAATTTAAAAATGAAAGAAAAATATTTTTATGCAATTTAGGATGTTAGTGAATAAATGCAAAAAGAACGGATCAAAAATATTTTACGGATGCAGAGAAATAAAATACAGAAATTAAGTATGCTTTATATGGATAATTCAAAAAGAAGTTCAATTAAATAATTAATTTAAATGATAAAAAATAAAATGAAAATAAAAAATAAAAATTTTAAAAATTTTATAAAATAATAAAGATGATATATGAATTTTATGGGAATTTTTAAATGCAATTTACTATTTTAAATAATTAAGAATGAAAATAATAATCAAAATGAAAATAAAACACAATAGAAGGCCTGGGGGTGCAGATAGTAAGGACTTTTATGTTGAAAATGTTGAAACGGGCTAAAGGGTGGTGTAAATAGCGAAGGCCCAATGTAAATCCAGCCAGAAAAAATTAAAAAAAAACAGAAAAAGGAGTACACATAGTCCTTGGTCAATGGTCAGAATTAAATCCAACCCTCCACTCAATCCAACGCGCTACAACACAAGTCAAAAGGTCAATGTGATCAAAAAGTAATGAGGATCAACGGCCTGAATCACTCAGCACACAATAACCACGTGCTCACGCAACCACACTAATAACCGGTGCACCATGGACCAGCCACATGCAAGGCACATGCCTTCATTTATTTGTTGGCGCAATCTCCACCTTTAGATCAAAAATAAAACAATAACAATGGCCACGATTGGAAGACGCACGGTATCAAGCGTAGGCTGGCACACACGAAATTCATAAAATAAAATATAAAAAACAAGGACACATGGCGCCAAGATGGACGTTGGATCAAGGAAATCAATGGTCCAGACTGTTTCTTCTCCCTTATTACCTTGCCGGACTGGTTTTTCAGGCAGCCGCCGGAGCTAGGGCTCCGGCCGCCCTCTCCGGTGGGTTGCGGTGCACTTTTTCCAGAAATTGCAAATGAGTACTCTATTCTGACCAGAAAAACGTCAGGAATCCAAATATGGCCTCGAAAAAATCAAACGACCAACGTATAATAAAAAACGCATGGAATTATGTTAGGGCACAAAACTTTAAATCAACATTCCAAGCAAACCACACGTCCATAATTAAAAATAATTATATTAGGATGATCAGCAGACAAAACACAACAAAATAGACATAAAAAAGAGGAGTTTTGGGAGCATGAAAAATTCACCAACCTGAGATGGCACAGCTCCAATCCTTGCTTTTAGCTGCGAATGGTGGTTGGGTTGTGTTCTAGAAATCACCAGGAAGAGATTTGTGGAAGAACTTTGGAGAAACTCTTTGTAATTCGTGAGATCCAAGGAAAGCAAGCTTTAGGGTTCCAATTTTCCAATCCTCTAAATGTCACGTGTAACTAACCCTAACCAGTGCATGGATGGGTTTATAAAGACTAGGGTTTGCCTCTGAATATGAATTGGGCTTTGAAAACAAATTATTCATGAGTTATTTTGATGACTTGGCTTTTTTGAATAATAAAAAATAAGTGAAGAATAAACCATGGAATCACTTGATTAAAAAGCCAAAAATGCTTCTTAGGAATTGTTTTTGGATGTTGGAACATGTCCTGAAGCAATGGAATTAATCATAGGTCCATATGCCCAAAGTTGTGAAAATGGGATCATGAGAAACCCCAAAAACCACTTTTCCTTCTTTTGATCATAACTGGAGTTTCACAAATGATATGGAGACCCACTAGTTCTTGTTGGAAAGACGAGAAAAATATCTTCAACTTTCATGTTGGAGAAAAATTCATTTGAAGCTTTCTTGATGATGAAAAGTCAAGTTGAATGCAGGGCAGGAACTTGCCAAAAATGAAAACTTTTCATTATAGGTCACTTTCCAAATTTAGAAACTTTGCACCAACTCCTGATTCCTGACAAATATGTATGAAACTTGAACCTTGGAGACCATATGAGGATGTGAGACCTTGAAAACCTTGGAAAGAACCTCAAAATTCCACAGTTGACTTCTCCTCTCACTGTTGACTTTTACCCAAATTCAACTGATTTTCAATCCATTGGCCAATTGAACTTCTCCTGAACCAAGCTGATGGACAATCTTCCACCCTTAGGTATTTAGGGACCCAAGGAATACCATGGAATCAAGTCTTGCCCAAAAAATCAGAAATAAACTGACTTTATAGCAAACCCTAGTTTTAGTACCCTCAGTCTAGGAGGAAATAGCACAGTCTCCAAATCCAAATTCCTCTGAATATGATGTGTATCCTCTCCAACAAAGATAAGATAGGTCATTTGGTGATGATAAAAACCCAAGGAGCCTGCCCATTGGAGCAATAAACCCAAGAACTTCAAAACCTTAATTCATGCACTGGTTAGGAGAGGATGATCCACCTGAGCCCTCTTGGACAATACCAGGACTCTTGCTTGACCCTCTGAAGCACTGCCTCAGACACCTTGACCCCATGCTAAGAACCAATGATATGCACACATGATAATGCAAAATGCAATGCAACATAAGCCAGTTAGTAATAAAGTAAGGAGAGCAAATTTTGGGGTGCAACAACAGGCGACACTAATTCTACCAAAATGACTCAAAAGAGTCAGGAACTTGTAACCTCTGCGCCTCTCAAAACCGGCCGGCGAAAGAACGAACCGCCCGGCGAAACAAGCACACCGCCCGGCGCTTCACACCAGAAGCAGAATTTTCTGCTTGCGTTTACACTGTTCCTCACCCCCAAAAATCTCATTTTTCCATCCAAATCACTTCCAGTAGCAAAACCGTTAATAGCAATGGTTCATAAACATATAGAGATCATACAACACAAATTATACCAATTTCTGTGCGTGAAAACATCGATTTCTACTCGTTTACGCGTTTTCGACCTATAACCGAAAAACTATCGAAAAACCAATACCACATACAAACACACATACATAATCATACACAACGATAAGATAATCGAGTTTCACACCCTTACCCGATTAAATAACGCGTAGAAAAGTCGGTTGATTGGTTTCCAAGTTTTTCCCAAATCTCTCTCTTTTCTTCTCTTCTCCTTTTCTTTTCTTCTTTTCTCTTACTATGTTTTTCTCTCTTTTTCTTTCTATTTCAACTCTTAACTTAAGAAAAATTAAAGTGAAAGGACCAAAATACCCCCACACTCAAATATCTCGCAAACGTTCCCAAAACCCGATAAAATATAATCACGACTAAAAATAACATATTTTCAGACAAAAGTCAGAGATAAAATAATATAATAATATAATAATAATAAAATACTCAAAACGACTCAAATAAATAAAAATACTAAAACTGGGGCGTTACAAGTACTGCTTCCATGCCATATACTAGAGAGAAAGGGGTTTCCCCTGTTGAAGTGCGGACGGATGTGCGATAACCGTGAAGAGCAAAGGGTAGCATCTCGTGCCAATATTTGTAGGTTACAACCATCTTTTGAGCAATCCTCTTGATGTTCTTGTTAGCCGCTTCTACCGCTTCGTTCATCTTAGGTCAGTAGGGAGATGAGTTAGGGTGTTCGATCTTGAACTCTGCGCACAACTCCTTCATCATCTTATTGTTCAAGTTAGATCCATTATCCGTAATGATCTGGCTGGGAACACCATAACGGCAGATGAGATTGTTTTTGATAAAGCGGACCACCATTTGTCGGGTTACATTAGCGTATGACGCTGCTTCGACCCACTTGGTGAAGTAGTCAATGGCTACCAGGATGAACCGATGTTCGTTCGAAGCCTTGGGGTCAATCACGTTGTTGCGGTGAAAATCGGATAACAAGCTATTAATTAACTTGCATCATATTTCTTTTACAACCGACTTTGATTTATCCAAATGAAAGGTTCAAGATCATTAGAAAAACCTAAAGGGGGAGATCTAAGGTTCGGGGGTTGGTTACGCCTAGGGAAGGTATTAGCACCCTAAACGTCCGTAGTACTCTACGGGAGCCTCTTGTTTAAGTTTGTGTTATGTTATGTTTGCTAAAGGTTCTATACTAAAGGTTTGAAACCCTAGGGGTTAGTATCTAAGTATACTCGACAAGGCCTCGCACCTTGCGCCTACGTATCCTCGGGAGTAGAATCAGAGTATGCGTAGTTCTACTTCTACTGAATGATTGACTGTGGTCAATATTCAGAGGGGAAATGAGTGTGACCTCATTATAGAGTATAAGAACTCTCTAAGTCTAGTTATAATGGTCCTATGTTGAAGTTTTAGTCAATAGGGAAAGTGAGTATTCATTAGGATGAATATCACCAAGAGTGTAAGAACTCTCTCCTAAGGCTAGTTATAACTTATTGGCTCTTAGGAGGCCAAGAAGTGAAAGTCATCTCCTAAGAGGCTACTAAGGTAAGATGGGGGCTATGACTTTAAGATTCAACATTAATCACCTTCCTTTGGAATGGGGGGAAGATAAAAGTTGAAAATATTATTAAAAGAAGACAAGTTCATGTAAACATGATGACATAAAAAGACATAAATAAATTGATGAGATGAAACAAGATCAAGATATCAATGCAAAGTGGAATCATACATGTATTAAACAAGGATCAATCATGATATGTAGACATAACATAGTATGATGAATAAGAAAGTACAATAAGAATCCTAATAAACATTTATGATCTAATCATGCATAAAGGTCTTAAAAATTAATATTTTTGTCAATTTCTTTTTATATATGGAAAATAGGTTCAATAAGGGAAATGTAGCAAAAAGAAGGGAAGAAAAATGATAAAAAGTGAACAAGTTATGATATTTTAAAGATTGAAGTGCAAACTAAAAAAAATAAAATAACAAGTGATAAAAAAAGAGAAGAAATGGCAAATCTAGGGCTTGAACCCACGACACCTCGCTCACAACCCAAAACCAAAGCCAACTGTGCCAGTGCGCGCGTGTGAACATAGAAAGGAAACACATATATATATTTTAAAAGAGGCAAAGAATCCAAAAAAGAGCAAAAGGACTGGGTAGGGATCGAACCCCAGTCCTGTGGGCGAAAGGGTCAAAGGCAAGGCGAGTGTGCTACCGTTGGGACGGCTGTTTCATCCAATATATAATACAACTCCATAAATATATAACAATGAATATGTGCGCATTCCCAAATCAATCAAAACTGCCCATCAAACCAAACATGACAGCCAAACCAAAATCATGCTATGAAACTCCAATATTTATGAAACATGAAAACCACAACCAACATTCATCAAAATCATGCTGCATCCATTAGAGTTCAGGCCAAAATCTTAAAAATGAGCATGCACTAAACATTCATGATACGGTTGTAATACGTTGTTAATTCACCATAACTTCACACAACTAAAAGATTCAAACTTAACCAAAAGTGCAGATCAATCACATCCTGGTCAGAGAAAGCATTACAACATCTGGTTATAGATATCAGCAACAATACCAATCACTTACTAGTGATGGACATACAAATCAACTTGGTTCAAGATTGAGGTCACGGAAGGTAAGATACTTTTACTAAAATTGGCACCCAACATGTGACAAACTATGAGACATATGATCAAACAGGTTTTAAACCAGGTAAAGCAAACATACCAAAGATTTTTAGGCTTTCAGGCTGGTCACAAATTACAGTAACAACAAAACAAGCATGGTGATGTAACTTAGTGAGACATTGACAAGTATGTGCTTAAAACAAAATTCAACATAAAAGAGTAAGCAGCAAATCTTCATGTTAGATGACATAGTTGGCACAAAAATAACACGCATACTCTTGGATTCATATTCAATCAGGCCAGAACAAAATAGAAAAGTATAAGGTTCACTTAGTGAGAGGGCGAACACTAACATATGACATAACCATCCAACATTAAATCGACAGACAAAAGCAAGTTAATAACTCAGATTTCAGGCTCACTATACATATATATTAAATTTTAGTACAGAGATCATTTGGGCTTACAACTGAATTTATGCTAAAATCAAAGTGCAGATGAAAGTATAGATGCTCAAATATCAACATATAGCATAACTTGGGATGCTCACACACACATTGAAGACACATTGACAGAAGAAAAAAAAAGCACAACCATGACTAGGGTGAGTCCTGCCATGGATTTTGAACTTACACAACAGGTCATGAATCACAGAAAAGGTAAAAGCATCAATACCAAAAATCAGAAAATAGCAGCAAGGTTTCAATGTTAAACAAAAACCAAGAGTAATTGTATGTCAAACTTACATACACAGAGTTGCATCTACAACTGTAACAGAGTAGATCAGAAACAGCTTAAACTCTAAATCATGGGACAATCTTGGATACAAATCAAGGTTACTAGATTGGACTGACAGAAGGTGAGCATGAATAATGTTTGGTACAAAATATCAATGTATACACACACCATCACTCAAAGATTGATGAAAACACAAAGGTTATGGAAAAACATAGACAAAACTTAGAGATTCAAACTTCAAACTGCACACAGGTAAGTTAATATATCAATCAAGTTTGACAGTAACATCAACATAAGATTTTGTAACCTAAATTCAGTTAATGAATAGCAATGTAACTTAATATGGTGTTCTCCTAATGCTTGAAGACAAGAGGACGGCATATTTGTTACATCTACATCTCAACAGGGCAAACAAAACTAAACAATCTTGACAGTATAATATTACCATAAAAACTCATGACTGCAGCCATGGCACATAAACAAAGTTTTATAGCATAACATTACAGTGAAAAGGAGCAAAACTAGTTCAATAGGGTATCAATCACATTCCAATGACCCAAAGCATAATAGCATAGCAAAATATTTCATTATTGATGTCAAACACACATTCAGTCACAGGTTAATATGAACAAAATGGCCATGATATTCATGAAGAAGATATGGATATTAAGAGAGATGGAAGGTTACCTAATGTCCACTGTACCTTCCACTTGTGATGAGCCTCACTCTTCTGAATCAAAGCTCCAGAAAAACCAACCTCTTCCTCAATTGCCCGTGACACTTGAGAAATCAGTGACTTTATATATTTGTGAGAGAAGTTGTTGATGTTGATGAACTGAAACTAAGCCTCCTTATATAGACTTGGAAAAATGGGCCTGGGTTGAGTGTGTCCACGCATCGAACGACTGGTGTGCAAAGGCAACTAGGGTTTTCAAACTCCCTTGAGTCCAAATTTGTTCAAATTGTGGAGACAAACGCTCCTCATGCTGCACACAACTTCAGAGTTGCAGGGCCAAATGCTCAATTTGTGTGTTGCTTCTGAACCAATCCCCTGTTGTCATACAAGTAGGCATCGAAAGAGAAAATGATGGGGACGGCGCCATGAACCTTGCGCAGGGAATGCAGAGGTGAAACAGGTCGTATCAGAAATGAAAGATGAATGTGGAATATGCTCAGAGTTGCTTTCTAGTGAACCACATCCTGGAAGCTCAAAGAGGAAAGTATCTTGGGGAAATCAAAAAGAAATTCGCGCCAAGAGATAGAAGATGAAACGGTTTCTTTGAATTGATTTGATACAATTGATGAGTTTGGTTTGAAACTCTCCTCCTCATTCTGATTCCTGTGCGCACGAACAAGGAAGAAGGAACAAATCCAATTCCTTTTGATTTCTTATGAGCCACATGTCTCTCTCTCAATGGCCAAAATTTTGGGTTGAAAAGTCAACACACATAGCTTGATTCTCATTGGTTGTTTGGTTAATGAAATTATCCAATTATGATTCAAAAATTGCACACGGTGGACCAATTATAAATTGGCAATGGAAATAAAAACTCTTTTCTTTTAAATTAATTATAACATGCTAAATAATAATAATAACTATTAATTAAAATGTTAATTAAATAAATTAGAAATAATAAACTAAATTAACAATTAATCTAAATAATTAAACTAATGCAAAATTAAATTAAATTGAGATTAATTTAAATTAATAAAAATAGGACAAATAAAATATAAATAAAATTAAAAATGAGCCATATTGAAATTAGATTAAAATAAAACACTAAAATAAATACTAAATTAAAATATAGAGAAAAAATAAACAAAAACATCAACTAGCAGAAAAAATTGAGGGTAAAATTTGGGGTGCAACACACGCCAATCATGTCGATTCCCCATATGGAAAAAGGCCATGGGGAAGAAAGAACTTTGAGATGCGTTGGCGGCACATGGATTTTGTCGGAGTATATCTGACACTTGTGACATCTCCTCATGTACTTGTAGCAGTCGGATTCCATGGTCAACCAATAGTACCCTGCTCTCAGAATTTTTCTCGCCATTGTGTGTCCGTTGGCATGAGTGCCAAAGGACCCTTCATGAATTTCTTTTATCAGCATGTCTGCTTCTGGTCTATCTACACATCGGAGCAAGACCGTGTCGAAATTCCGCTTATAGAGTGTATCACCACTCAGGAAGAAGTTGCTTGCTAGCCTTCTGAGGGTTTTCCTATCTTTTCTAGACGCCCCATGTGGGTACTCTCATTTCTGAAGGAAGCATTTGATATCGTGATACCAAGGTTTGTCGTCTATGACTGCTTCAATCGCGAAGATGTAAGTGGGCCGCTCAAGGCGCATTACGTCGATCTTAGGTAGGTCGTTCCATTGACCTACACTAATCATGGAAGAGAGAATGGCTAAAGCGTCAGCCATATGATTCTCATTACGAGGGATGTGATGAAACTCGATTCTATTGAAGAAAGGTAACAACCTTCTCGTGTAATATTTATAAGGGATCAATCTTGATTGGTATGTGTTCCAATTTCCTTTGATCTGATTGATAACCAGGGCTGAGTCGCCGTATACGTCCAAGTTCTTGATCCTTAAGTCAATCGCTTCTTCGAGACCCATAATACAAGCTTCGTATTCGACCTCGTTGTTTGTGCACTTGAACGTAAGTCTGGCAGGGAAAGGAATGTGGGTACCCTGAGGTGTTATGATAATTGCCCCAATTCTGTTTCCGTAATGATTGACAGCTCCGTCAAAAATAAGTCCTCATTGGGAATCTGGTTCTGGCCCTTCACTGGGTAGCGGTTCATCGCAATCTTTCATTTTTAGATACATGACATCTTCGTCTGGGAAGTTAAACCCGATTGATTCTTGATCGTCAATCAGTTGATGAGCCAACTGATCGGCTAAAACACTCCCCTTAACAGCTTTCTGAGCGTGGTATTCGATGTCGTATTCTGACAGCAACATCTGCCAACGGGCAATCCTTCCCGTGAGAGCATATTTTTCAAATACATACTTGATCGGATCCATTTCGAAGATTAACCAAATAGTGTGACGAATCATGTACTGGCGCAGACGTTTAGCTGCCCAAGCCAGAGCGCAACAAGTTTTCTCGAGCATCGTGTACCGAGTTTCACAGTCGGTGAATTTCTTACTCAAATAGTAGATGGCAGACTCCTTCCTTTTGGTTTCGTCTTGTTATCCAAGTACACAGCCCATGGAGTCTTCCAAGATTGTTAAGTAAATGATCAGTGGTCTTCCTTCCACTGGAGGGGATAGAATCGGAGGGTTCAACAGGTATTCCTTGATACTGTCTAAGGCGGTTTGACAATATTCTGTCCAAATGCAGTCCTGATTCTTTTTTAGCAGTTTGAAAATCGGCACACGTGTCACGATCATGAGGAATATAAATCTGGAGATGTAGTTCAAACGTCCCAGGAATCCCCTGACTTGTTTTTTAGTTTTCGGATAAGGTATTTCTTGAATGGCCTTGACCTTATCAAGATCAACCTCAATTCCTTTCCGGCTGACGATGAACCCTAAGAGTTTCCCTTAACGAACACCAAAGGTGTACTTGTTGGGATTCAAGCGGAGTTTGTACTTTCTCAACCGCTCAAATAGTTTTGACAGGTGGGTCACATGCTCGTCTTCTGTTCTAGATTTTGCAATCATATCATCGACATATACCTCGATTTCTTTGTGTATCATGTCATGAAAAAGAGTAGTCATGGCCCGTTGGCCCGGCATTCTTCAAACCGAACGGCATTATCTTGTAACAAAAGGTACCCCATGGGGTAATGAACGAAGTTTTCTCCATGTCTTTCGGCGCCATTTTGATCTGATTATAGCCCGGGAATCCATCCATGAAGGAGAAAACTTTGAACTTTGATGTACTGTCTACCAGCATGTCAATGTGCGGCAAGGGAAAGTCGCCCTTTGGACTAGCCTTGTTTAAATCTCTATAATCGACACACATTCTGACTTTTCCGTCCTTTTTCAGAACGGGTACGATGTTGGCTAACCATTGAGGATATTCTGATGTAACGAGGAAGCCTGCGTCAATCTGTTTCTGTACCTCCTCTTTGATTTTGATGGCCATGTCTGGATGAGTCCGTCTCAACCTTTGTTTTACTAGCGGACATTCCGATCTCAATGGTAAGTGGTGTTCCACGATGCTGGTATCCAACCCTGGCATATCCTGATAGGACCAAGCGAATACATCGGGGAACTCTTTGAGAAGCTTTTACAAACCCTCTCTAGCAGTTGGACTGAGCAGTGCCCCAATCCTGATCTCTTTTCTCTCTTTTTCTGAACCCAAGTTTACTGTTTCCAACGGCTCTTTGTGAGGTTCAATGGACCTTTCCTCTTGTCTGAGTAATCGGGAGATCTCTTCTGGAATTTTGTTGTCAACTTCTTCTTCAGCCCCAAATACAGGGAACTCATTGTTGGGACAAGGCATCGGATCGTATGTTTCAACTGGGTTTAAAACAAGCAATCTATATGACGTGATGATTGCTTTTTAAAAGAGATAAAGAAAATGCAAGAGGGTGCAGTGTGTTTCTTTTACTGCTTGTTTTTATTATTTGAGATGTTTTTTAGGATTACCATTTTCTGAGAAAAGCAAAAAGAAAAAACAGCAATTAACGCAGAAATTACAGAACGACATTATTTTATTAATGAACAAGTCGATTCTTGAAACTACAGCCCTATAAAACAAAACTTTGTAGAGGGAAAATTTACAGAAAGCGAGCCCTATCAAAACATCTGTTTCACCTGGGCAGGGTGAAAGGCTAAAGATGGCAATTACTTTGACTTATGAACAATCTTCAGAACATCGACAGCAACCCATTGGCGGCGAACTCCTCGGTGAATCACAAAGTCTGGTACTTTCCTTGATTTGTCTTCAGAAATGACACTGATTTCTGGTGGAGCAGGATCGTTGGAATCTGTCTCCCAGGCAGAATTGTCGTAGGAGGATTCCTCTGCTGTCTTTTGCATAGCATTTGTGCTCTCAAGTAGATCTCCCCATCCAGTTGGTTGGATGTCTTCGAGCCTGATACGAGAGCTTTCGGGAGTGGTGTACTTGACAAAGTAGTCGAACTTACCACTCGGTTGTCCCAAGGTGTCCCATACTTCTTTGGAATTGGAGAAGTCATCTCTCTCGATGACGTTGACCTCGGGAAAAGCATAGTTGATGAACTCTAATCCTGCGAACGTTGCGAATTCATCATCGTGTGGGGTATTTTCAGGATACCCTAGGTGTTGATCCCATGACATGGTGGGGACACAAGTATTCTGTTCAATAATGCTCAACTGATTTTCATTGTTCGGCTGATTCTCTTGCCCCAAGTCTCCTGGGTAAAGCTGCCACATTGGCAGGCCATCCATCGGGCCATGATAGTTGTGGTCAAAGTTGTCTTTCATCGGAGTGTCTTCCTCTAATGAGTTTGGTGGAGCACGGCATCCTTCCGGATCACAATCTCCATACATCATTTCGACATCTGACCTTGGTATAAATCTCGGACCTTGTTCAGGAAAGCAAAATGGAGCCTGCGTTTCATCCTGAGACATATAACCGTCCTCGTTAAGATAGGAATCCCATTCTTCCTCCATATCAGAGGAATCATCTTTATTGATGGTATGCACTTCTTGAGGCACTGGGTGAAGGAAACCTCCACTGTGGAAGAAATCCTGAATGGGATGAAGACTTTCATCGCTGGTAGTAGCTGTCTGGGTACAGGTTACAGAAAAACCAAGACCCTTCTTTGTTTTATTGTCAATAGGAATGACTAGCTGTCCCCATCCTGTTGTATTCGTACTCTTGACCGCTTTGATAGTGTCTTTGTATGAGGAAATGGAAGTTCCCTCTTCGGATTGATTGTCCTTGCTCACCGACAGTGCTTGGAACTGAGTTCCAATAACCTCCTCGGGTTCTACACAAGTAGATGATGATAAGCTACTCACGAGCAAGGCTTGTTCTTCACAGACCGTGAGGAGCTGGTTGTTCTGGATGAACTTTAACTTTTGGTGGAGGGTCGAGGTGACCGCCCCAGCCTGGTGTATCCAAGGTCTTCCTAATAAATAATTGTACGTTGCCCGGATATCCATGACCTGGAAAGTGACTTGGAAAGTGTGAGGACCAATAGTTATGGGAAGGTCGACTTCGTCGATAACCGTTTTTCTGGACCCGTCGAATGCTTTGACGACGACCTCACTGGTTCTCATCGGGGGACCTTTGAAGGATAATTGCATCAAAGTGGACTTCGGCATGACATTTAAGGCTGACCCTGTGTCTACCAGTACGCTGGCTAAAGCATCGTCCTGGCAGTTGACTGTAATGTTTAGCGCCATGTTGTGACGGCGACCTTCTTCAGGTAATTCCTCATCACTAAATCCCAAGTTATTGCAGGAAGTGATGTTAGAGACAATGCTATCGAACTGTCTAATTGTTACATCCTGTTCCACAAAGGCTTACTCCAAGACTTTCTGTAGAGCCTCCCTGTGCGCTTCTGAACTAAGTAAAAGTGACAGCATCGAGATCTTTTAAGGAGTTTGTAACAGTTGATCAAATATGTTGTATTCACTCCTTTGGATGAGCTTCAGCATCTCATCATTGTTTTTCGAAAGGTCGGGATTACTGGACTGACCGACCGGTGGATTGGGAACTTCTGTCTGAGGTTCCTTTTCTTTGCTGGACTCTCCAACTCCTCTGTTGAAGATTCTACCGCTCCGTGTTACACGACTGATGTCTGCAATATTTACGAAGGAGGGTAATGGAATTTCCTTTCCATTTTCAATTATAGTCGCACCGTATTTGTAAGGGATTGCCTTAGTTGATTCATACGGTAGTGGTCCCGGTAGATAGATGACTATGGGAGCCTTCTGCTTTTTCTAACTGTCGTAAGCAATTTCAATCCGTTCCTGGTTGGGAACTCTCGATTCGTCAAGTAGAGGAATGATGGCACAAACATCCCTGGCCCTCTCATAATCGGAGATTACGACAACGTCCTCAATTTGCTCAGCGAGGTAGTCTGGCGCCCAGTTAATTGGTCTGGAACCCGGATATGGGCGAATCTCTCTACGATCCACCTGGCCCTGAAAAGCTGCTCGCACAAGGTAGCACCCTTGGTTATCTTCTGAACAGATTCTACAACGTTCGTAGTTGTGTGGTGGCACCTGGCCACGCCCACTTTGAATGCAATGTAACCTCACTAGGTTAGCTTCCACAAATCGGACATCCTGACTTTGATGCCGAGTAGGGTTCCTGTTATTGATACTAATTTGCTAAGTATCTTCATCCATATAGATTGGCATCCACCAGTGATTTAATAAGTGCTGAAGTGCCTCCTGGACAAGGGCATAACCTTGATTGTTTTCGCAACCCACCTTACAGCTTTGATAGTTATGTGAAATCAGGAACCCGAGTCGGACCTGCTCAACATGTAACTCTACCAGGTTGGTATTCATTAAGCGAATATCGAAGATCTGAACCATGTTGATCTGATAGTGGTTCCTATCAGGGTAGTCCTGGATCCATCCAAGATCCATCTGACGCTGGAGGGCCTCCTGTACAAAAGAGCATCCATGTTAGTTTACCGAGCAAGTCAGACAAGAACTGTAATCGTGCCGTGGCAGATTATGATACTGGCTTTGCCTTGAGTACATTGTCACCAGGTTGACATTCATCACACGGATGTCGTGGTTTTGAATGACGTTGGAATTCGTATAGACCATGTTAACTCCACGAACTCAGTACTCTTGGATCCATCCGAGATCCATCTGTTCCTGTAAAGCTGATTGCACCACAGGACATCCCTGATTTTTCTTAGAGCAGATATCACACTGGTGATAATTATGAGGTGGCACATGGCCATACCCACTCTGTCTGCAATGCATCTTGACCAGATTGGTCTTTAACAAGAGTACATCATGAATTTGATAGATATTGTTAGACTCTTCCTCTATCAGGTTGACTGCAGCTTTCTCATGTTGAGCCAGCGGGTTCGTGAGAACATTCGGATTCGTATCTTTGAAAGATAAGACCCCGCTCCTAACAAGCTTTTGCACGTCAGACTTGAGGTTGAGACAGTTCTCTATGTTATGCCCTGATCCTCCTTGATGATAAGGGCATGTCTGGTCCACCTTAACCCAAAAAGGAAAATTTTCCGGTACTGCAAGAGGGGATTTTGTTTGGATGTGCCCCTTGGCTAGTAGTAACGGAAATAGTTCTGCGTATGATACGGGGATAGGATCAAATCCTGGTGGTCGTGTTGTACGGTTGTTGTTGTATGGAGGACGAGCCTGCTGAAGAGGTTGTTGTGTCCTTTGCTGAAATTGCTGTTGATTAGGTTGGTTCTGCGTAACCTGAGGTTGATACGTAGAAATAGGCGCAGGATTGATAGCAGGAGTCACAGCCGCTACTGGTTGATAACGTCGTCTTTGCTTTCCGAGAGAGATATTCCCAATATCTTGCTCTTTTTTCTTAGGGAGAGCACTATCGTATCGCTTTGTACTACTTGATGATCCAGCGTCTTTTACTAGACGTCCTTCTTGAACAGCTTCCTCGAGACGTACCCCTATACCGACCATTTCGGTGAAGTCACTGGGCGCACTGGCAACCAGTCTGTCATAGTAAAATGAGCTTAAGGTCTTTAAGAAGATTTTTGTCATCTTTTTTTCCTCAAGAGGTGGACAAATTTGAGCAGCAATTTCACGCCATCTCTGAGCGTATTCCTTAAAGGTTTCTTTGTCCTTTTGCGACATTGATCTGAGCTGATCTCTGTCTGGTGCCATGTCCAGATTGTATTTATATTGTTGGACGAAGGCAGTGCCAAGATCTCTAAATGTACTGATCGTAGCGCGGTTTAAACCCATGTACCATTTGAGTGCGGCACCGGTTAAACTATCTTGGAAGTAATGAATCAGTAGGTCCTGATTCTCTATCTGAGCCGACATTCGCCGAGCATACATTACCAAGTGACTCTGAGAGCAAGAGTTACCCTTGTATTTTTCAAAGTCGGGCACTTGGAACTTGTGCGGAACTTTCACATTGGGGACCAGACAAAGGTCTGCGGCGTCCTTTCCAAATAAATCTTGACCGCGGATGGCTTGCAGTTCCTTTTGCATCTCCAGGAACTGTTCCTGGAACTCGTCCATCCTGTCGAACATAGTTTCCTTTCTACCAGAACGTATCTGTGGAATCTGTCCTTCCGAGACAGTGTGCACCACAGGGGGTGGTACCGTGACTACGGCCGTGAATCTTGGCGTTTCTCGAAGTTTGTAACCTTCAGGAGTCCTCAATATGCCTCTGGCATCTTCGCTTTCCCGAAGTTTGTAACCTTCAGGCCCAGCGGCTTCTGCTGAAGTTTTCGGATCTCCAGTGATTGGCGGAACATATCCTTCTGGGATATAGTTAACAGGCATGCCCCAGGGACGATCTTTTGGCATTTTGTACCCAGGATCATACTTCTCCACTATGGGCGTTAAGGTGACCTCTGAGATCACAGTTCTTTGTAGCTGAGCTTCTGCCATGGCTTGCATGTCGTTACGAAGCTTTCTCATATCCTCTCTCAGAGCGTCGATCTCTTCTTTCAACTCTCTGTTCTCTTCCTCAAGATCATCCATCTTTTTCTGGCGATTGGCCCGAGTATTGTACGAATGAGGCAGTTTGACTCTAGAATCGAGACACAAACGTGAGATTCGTAGGTAAGAAGAATAGTGACGTGAGAACGATGAATGCAATGATTATATTAATTGTTTTTTATTTTGTTTAATCAAAATAAACTTTGACAATTAGATTGCAAATATCAAACAGTGGGGAAACCCCGTTTTATTGAATTCAAAGGATTGCGAAAATAGAAATACAGTAGATTACAAGGTGCGGAAACAGAAACCTAAGCTAAGGGGTCTCGTGTCCTCTCTGAGGAGAAACCAGGTGCTGATTCTGGTACTTTCCTTTTATTGGACCGGGGCTCTTTGGCCGTTGTCGGGTTGTCATTCCTTTGCCAGGTGAAAGGAGCGAGCAAATTCCTTTGGTCATCTTGATTATCCACAGAATGCTGCTCCAAAATCTCGATCAGAGCATCCTTATCTTTCAGTAGTTGCTGTATTTTGATACACTCCACATTGAGGGTGCGATACTTGTTCTTCCAAGACCTCCTCTCCCGCTGAACTTTGTTGAGAGTAACCTGGAGTTTTTCTGTTTCAGTCATGAAGTACATGACAGACTCCCTTGGCGAAAGAACTCAGTGACGAGGATAAGGCATCTTTAGCTTGAGAGCTCTAGTTTGTACCCAGTGGAGGTAAGGCTCCACCGAGACACAGTCCGGTTTTCCTAGAGACTCTCGTCCTTTCTTATGAACATGTTTCCAAGCGTGCACTATTTCCATCTTTAGTGCTCTGTCATTTTCTCCTTCTTTGAAGAAAAGACCTTCCAGATGAGTATTCCGCGGGACATGCCTCATCGGGTATCCAAATTGACGACAAACCAATACTGGATGGTAATTGATTCCTCCCTTAGTTCCTATGAGGGGTACGTTGGGGAAGTTTCCACAACGGTCAATGATCCTGATTCCCTCATAAATCCTATTGCACCAATCTATGTCAGAGTTGGTAAGAGACATGATTCTCTGCGACCAACGTAAAGTATTCTTTTGATCCCAAAAAGCAGCAGACTTAGGCAAATGGGAGATAAACCATTTGTATAGCAGAGGTACACAACATGTGATCTCCCCTCCGTTGTACAAATTCCCTAAGTGTACAGAATGATATGCGTCCGCGAGCAAAGTCGGCACAGGGTTTCCAATGATAAAACCCTTAATGGAGTTGATATCGATGAAGTTATTGATGTTGGGAAATAGAAATAACCCGTAATTGAGTAAGACAAAGATGCTTTCAAAAGCAGTCACGTTCCCTATACTAGCGAAGTACAGGGCCTTCTTTGTCAAGAACTGGGCCGGCAAACCTTGTATGCCACCCTTAGTGGTCATGTGAGTCCTGACCTCTGACTCGTCCAAATAAATTGCTCTTGCAATGGTCTGATCCTTTGGAATTTCTTCCAGTTTGGAAAAAGGAGCTCGATCAGTGATGTGTAAATCAATCAGATGAGAATATTCCTTCAGCGTTGGTGCGAGCTGATAATCCGGGAATGTGAAACAGTGATAGAACGGATCGTAAAACTGAACGAGTGCATCCATGATTCTTTCAATTACTTGGACCCTTAACAGAGGTAGTAGACCTTCGTACTTGGCTCTGAAAGCTTCAGGGTTAGTGACCATTCTCGCCAAACCTCTCAAATCCTCTAACTTTGGAACCTTGAAAGTGTACTGATGAGTTCTCCTTCTACCGAAACCCATGAGCGCAATCCTTTTCTCTGACATTTGCAATCATTGTCTTAGTTTAATTTGAAAAAAAGGAGAAACTAGAAGAGAAGATTTTCTTTGATGTAATGTTTTTAAAGGAATGCATGAATGCAGCACACCAAAACATAGAAAAAACATGGGGTCAAAGGGTCGGTGTCATGGAGTCAAGACTCTACCAGTCCCAAAGGTTTATACTAGTGATTTTTGTACCTGTCTCTCAACATCGTCAACTCTTGTCAAGAAAAACACCAGCGGGCCGGGAACCGTGCTAGGTGGTGTTTTTTCGAAGAGTCCTCAGAAAAGGATGGTATCGCGTGACAACTATTTCCGATAGCTTCCTCACCACTAAAGGGGTTTTTCCTAGGTGTATACTCAATCTTTCCACATGCGGCATCACACGCATCCCATTAGCATAAAAATAAACACATATATCAATTAGGAAAAGCAGTATATATATTTGTCCTAATGTCCTAGACTTTTAAGAGCTATGAATCCTGTGTTCCTGACAGAAAATGGCTTCCCGGCGGAGACGCCACCCTGCGGTTCCTTCCCAAATTAAAGGTTTTGACCTAAGATTCTAGTGAAGTCAAAAAAAGTCTTATCCCAGTGAAATCCCCAAGGAAAGAAAGAAAAAAAAAGGGCCCCCCGGTGGACGCCACTTTTCTGTGGCACTTTTTTAAGGTTTCTACCTAAGAGATGGGAAGAGAACAAGATCTCGTTGTCCCCAGCAGAGTCGTCAATTTTCTGTAGCGCGAATTTTTGCGTGGTTGCGAAGCACTATCGCTTTGGGGTACTACAGCTCGATTCATTTTTTATCCTATTGAAGCTGATGAAGGAAGGGAAATAGATGTCTCCAATTAACCCTGCTTGCAAACTGAGTTTGAACAGATGACTGTTGGTTCACAGATGCTACAAAGATTGTGGGTCTCTCTTAGGTTATTTTGTTAAAATAGTGCCCGGGAGATTGGTGGGATGTTAGGACTGATGCTTTTCGATTGATATGTGAAGGTACGGGATTTGGGTTTTTGTTGAGCGTGCTCGCTAAGTTTTTTTTTCAATCTTATGCCTACGTATTCCCGTTTACCGAAACAGGGAAATCAGAGCGATCGTAGTTCCTCCTATTCTATGGGAGGAAATGGTGTTTTGGTGTCTTGTTCAAAGTCCAAGACGTGAAGCTAAAGGTGGTTTGTATCTTGTTCAAAGCCCAAGATATGAAGCTAAAAGGGTGTTGACTTTAGAGAGAATTTGTCATCTCTAAATGGGTCTGTTTGTCAATTGTTGGGTGACTGGTTTATAAAGGAGGATTACTTTAACTGGGATATGTGACTCCAGCAATGCCATAATTTCCTTTATAGGGGGTTTTAACCTGAAGGAGAAGACTTTAACTCAGTGTAGAGCAATGCCATCTTTCCTTAGGAATTTCTCATGCTAAAAGAGGGACAGTGGCATGGATATAGATGATCCAGAGGCTTGTCGCTTACAGCAATTAGATGAAGGGAAAGGAGTTGTTGATGTTTGTATACTGTGAACGAGGCACAGCTTTGATGCTTAAAGATTTATTGGTTCAACCGGGGTTTCCTTATACAAAGCCTAAGAGGAGGCTATCGACCTAACAAGAGGGTGATTTTTTGTGTGTCTCGTACGAAGCCCGAGAGAGAGGCTAAAAGGGTTGACTCTACAGGAGAATCTTTAAATATGTCTTGTACGACGCCCATGACGGAGGCTAAAGGTTGGACTCAACAAAAGAGTCTTTTATACTCAACAAGAGAGTGTTTTGTATCTCGTACAAAGCCCGAGATGGAGGCTACAAAGGTTTGACTCAACAAGAGAGTCCGAAAAGGTTAACTCCGCTGGGGAGAATCATTGTACAAAGCCAAAGAGGAGGCTAGGGTTATTGTTTCAGTTGAGTGACAGGTCCAGTATGCTGATTTAAAGAGAAAATCAGTTCTTATATGAGTACTGTTTGCACTCATGGATTTGATTCGAGGATCAGGGTTATTTCCTGTTCTTTAAGGAAATGGGAAATCCAAAGGAGCTTTAGACTGTCCGAGTCTACGGGTTTTATCTTTTGTACTATGCATAAGAAACAGCAGTAGCGAGATCTAGACTTTTTGAAAGACTGTTCTATTAAGATGACTAATTTCTGTTCCTATACCTCTAGGAGGTCGTCGGGACAATTTGTACGAAGCCCAAGAGGAGGCTGGAAACTTTTAAGAAGCTGAGGGATAATTTGTACGAAGCCCGAGAGGAGGCTATCATTCTCGGAGGAAGAAATCATTTATACGAAGCCTAAGAGGAGGCTGTGAATACTTCTAAGAAGCCGACGGGTCCTTGTATAACGCCCAAGAGGAGGCGAGGATGCTTTTAAGAAGCCTGTGGGTCCCCCAAACCCCGAGAAATTCAAGACAGGCTATTCACAGAGAATAGATCAAGCCAGGAAAGTTCGAGAATTTGGAAGAAACTCAAGAGATGCCATTCACGGAGAAAAGATCATCTCTAGGGAGTAGAGTTTCTTTGACGATTTCTAAAGGTGACAGCCTGTGAAAGGGTTCACCGAGAATGCTTCCTTTCATGTCTCCATATTGTTTAACCCCAAGAGGAGGGAAGACAGTATTTGGTAATCCTATGGGGAATCTAGTTTTGTCTATTTTAAGAGTAATCAACAGGGCTTACTGCTAGACGTAGTTGCCGAAGAAACTCTAAATATCTATACTATTATTGCACAGTCGATATGAGTTTATGAAAGAAAACTTACAGTGAAACAGCCCCACAATACAGTTATATGTATATGAAAACGGATAAAGAAAGCATATAACCACTTACTCGGTTGTAGAGCTTCCGTGTTGTTTGGTTAGTTGTTCAACAAAGAAAGATTGAAAACAACAGTATATTCAAAATCAAAGGAGAAAGTGCTTTGAAAGAAAGATTAGGGCTTATAGCTCAAGGAGAGGCCCAAGGTTTATCAGTGATCGCACTGTCGTTTTGTACAGAGGGACTTATACAAGTGACTGAGGCCCGAGAAAGATTCTCTGTACAAAGGGATAGGTCTTACACTCTCTCAAGAGGCCCAAAAGGTTTAAAGAAAAAGAGTGGGGCTTATAACACGAGGGTAGGCCCATATGATTTTTCGTTTGAAATGGCGATCGCGCCGAGATTTTTTGAAAACGCAGTGGGTCTTATACAATGACTGAGGCTCAAAATGGTTTGGTTTTCAAAGGGGGTTGGGTCTAACACTCTAATAGAGGCCCAAAAGTTTTGAATGGGTCTTATAGCTCGAGGAGAGGCCCAGATAGTTCACTTTTAAACGGGCGACGATTGCGCCGAACTTTTCTTTTAACGCAGAGGGACTTATACAATCTCTGAGGCCCAAAATTATTTTGGTTAAAAAGGGATTGGGTCTTACACTCTAATAGAGGCCCATGAGTGTTTGAAAATTATTTGTGAGGGTGAAAATCAAAGAAACCTTAATTTGTTTTCCTTTAACAGTAAATATTAAAAGAAAAACAATGAAAAATACCAAATGAATTTGAATAAACCACTTGTGATTTTGTTTAAGGTTTGAAAAATGAATTTTTAATCACAAGAGATATTAAAACTCATTTGGTCTTGATTTTTCAAGATGAATGTTCATTTTAAAATGTTTAAAAACAAATAAAAATGAATTTATTCACAAAAATACTAATTATATTAAATAAATAATATAAACTTAATTTTTTGGTGGAATAAAATATTTCAACATTTTTGTGATTTTTTGCAAAAAGAACCAAACTAAAATAATTAAAATTGAAAGAGTTATTAATTTTCCAATTAATTAATAAAACATAAAAATATTGGAAAAAATGGCAAAATGTGAAAAAACACAAAATGGCATGGGTGGGGTTTGAACCCACAACCTCAAGGTCACAAGGCGCGCGCCTTACCACTGGAGTGGTGATACATCCATTGTTTTGAGTGAAAACACAAATATACAAGTCATGCCTTGGTTTTAGGCCTGGCCCAAGGCAAGGCAAGGCAAGCTTTGGCTCAGAAACGTGAAAGGCATAACTTTCTCAATTATTAATGGTTTGAGACAAAATTTATATGCATCTGGACCAGATTTCACAAGGAATCCAATGGTGGTGGTAGTTTTTTCAGATCACACTCCCTCCTCAAAACCCGATAGTGGTTTTGAAAAAGGCCTAAAATTGCATGTTCTATGCTACACTTTGATACAGGCATGAATTACATGATCAATTGGTTCAAACACAACATATATAACATGTATGAGGTGTGCATGAACAGTGAACTTCAAAGCATTGCATATTTTGGAAAGTTCAAGTCATGAGGCTTACCTATTTTTGAGCTTTTTGGAGTTTTTGTGCAATCTGTCAAGCCTCTTATTCCAGAAATGATTTGATGCTTTAGACACACTCAAATGATCCCTTAGAAGCTTTTAGGATGATTGGAATCAGTTGGTACCTACAAAAACACAAACTGGCCCTTTCTTGCAAAAGGGGTTAAAAGTGGCCAAAATAGCAACTCTCTCAAATGGTGTTCCAGATGGGGGGAACCATTTGGGACAGTTCAAGGATGATATTTGGAGTGTGTTTGAGGTTTTATCTGGTTTGGAAAGTGACTGAATCAAGACATGGCTTGAAAAATGCACAAAAAGCCTATTTTGAGGTTTTGAGAGCTGACTTTGTGATTTTGTGATTACAGGTCACTTGTGAGAGTTTGGATCACCTACATATGATGTTTATGAGGTGTGTGTGTGATTGGTTTGATTGAAAAAGCTCTCAAACTCAAAAACTCATAGTTACCTTGCTAAAGAAGGTATTTTTTCCTAGAGAAAGGGATTTTGAGGAAAGCATCTGTTTGATAGCTTTGGTGTACTCAAACTGAGCACAAATGAGCTCTATTTATAGTAGAGCAAGTTTGTTTTGGGATCAATAGTGAATGGCAACTGCAACAGAGGTTTGGCCAATGTTGGCAAATGAAAATCCAAGTCTCCTCTAGCCATTGACTAGAGGTTAGAGCACAGAGCTTTGGTTCCCTACTTGTTGGAGGAATCTTGACTGAATTCAGTTGCAAATGTGTCAGTCCATGCCACCTCTAAGCATCTATTAAATGCTCCAATCCAAAATTGGAGTCTTGTCCCTCTTTTAGGCATTTCTAGGTTTGGCATGCTACTTCTTGTTCCAAGGACTTTGGAGGCTTGGCTCAGTGATTGTTGTAATACCCCA
This sequence comes from Lathyrus tuberosus, assembly GCA_022829125.1. Taxonomy (NCBI): domain Eukaryota; kingdom Viridiplantae; phylum Streptophyta; class Magnoliopsida; order Fabales; family Fabaceae; genus Lathyrus; species Lathyrus tuberosus. The sequence continues at coordinate 9,230,939 of JALAZF010000047.1, forward strand.
AATTTTGACCACTTAGATTTCCCATCATTGTGAAAATCATCATCACAATATGGATGAACCATCATGCTTCATCAGTCTCCCCAAAGATGGGTGAGCATTCAATACAATCAAAATTAGGGTTTCAAGCCCTCTCTGGGTGCTTAGACAAAGGATCAATCAAGAAATAACATGATCTTCAACTTGTCTAATCTCTCAAACATCCACAATGGATCAAAAAGGACTCTCACTTCAAGGATTAAGCACAAGGCTGCTCCCTTCTAGGTGGATCAAGTCTCAAGATCGCCAGTATCACCAAATTAGGGTTTTGGTCGACCAGGGCCTCCAGATGGAAAATTTTCATCTGGGCACAACGCAATGATCCAAAACATGACCTAATATGCTTCATGGAACCTCATGAACCCATGCATCAAGTCAATTTTGCCTCAGGGGATGCATTCATCAAAAATCAGGAATTAGGGTTTCTTGACCTAATTCACCCCTAAGTTGACTTTTGGGACAAACCATGAGCCAAGACCTCAAGAGATGATTTGAGGGTCTCTAATACACCATATTGATCCATTTGGAACAATGGATTGATCCAAGAAGCTTGAGCAACAAGTCTCAATTTCATCTGCACCACAATTAGGGTTTTAAGAGAAAAGTCAACTGTAACTTTGACTTTTGACCAAGACATGCTCCCAAACCCTAATACATGATTGAATATACCCTATGACACCCATGGAACATGTCCATCAAGTTTGATTTAGGTCAAGGACATGATTTCCTGAAGAATTGCACAGTTTGGAATTCATCTAATAAAAAGTCAACTGTGCACAAAAGTCAACTTTGACTTTTTGAGATTTTTCACCAAAATGGATTTTTAACCCTAAAATGATGTTAATGTATGATTTGAATCATCATTCATCAAGAAAAATCAAGAAAAGTGAGATAACTTGTAAAAGGGGTAACCATAAAACTTAGAAATTTTTCTAAGTTAAAAATAAAGTGGCAAAGGTACCAACTTTGGAGGACCATAACTCCTAAACCACAAGGCCATTTTTTCTCATCCAAAGATGTATTTGTAGCCCTCATTATCACCTACAAAAACTTCAACTACAAGTCATTCCAATTCATTAAGGATTTTGAGTTATGGAGTGATCAAAGTGGCTGAAAAGTGAAAATGTCACTTTTTCCAACACTTAGTGAAATTTTTACTAAGTCAGAATTTGCCTTCACTTTTTGCCAAATGTAGGGGGATTTTTCACTTGGAATCAAATGAGATCAAAACTAAACTTGTTCAAACAGTTGTTGTATCATGTAAGAGCTTTCCAAAATGGCCAAGAACATTGTCAAATTCAACTTACACCAAGAGATACAACATTGGCAAGTTGCCTTGCTGAAATCTATCACAAGTAAGGCAGAATTTGCATTTTGGCTCGATTTGCCAAAATCAGCCAATTTCAATTGCTCCAATCCACTTGGACACCTCAGAGGATTGAATCTAAAGGGGACAATCACTGAGCCAAGCCTCCAAGATCCAAGGAACAAGGAATAGCATGTTGAACCTAGAGTTGCCAAAATAGGGACAAGACTTCAAATTTGGAATGAGGCATTCAATGGAACCATCAAGGTGGCATGGACTGAGCCATTCTCATCTGAAATCAGTCAAGACTTATCCAAGACCAAGGGGACCAAAGCTCTGTGCCCTAACCTCTAGTCAATGGCTAGAGGAGACTTGGATTTTCATTTGCCAACATTGGCCAAACCTACTTACCAGCTGCCATAGGGTGTAGGGAAGCTGTTCAAATCATCACCACTCATCTGTAACACCTCCAAATCAAAAATCACTCTGAACTTGCTGTCACGGCTTGGAGGTAAGCACATACTTGGTCATCTCTCAATCTATGCATATTTCCTCGTACAATAATTTGGCCATATGTTCATAATCATGCATGGAATGTTTTCCCTCAATTAATTGCATTGTTTGAATCGTGTATCAAAAATCCTAGCCTTCATGCAGAAATTAGGGTTCTTGAGGTTTCTTCGTGATTTCTTGTTGTATGTTTAATTTAAATGAAATTAAAGTACATAGACATGATCGTGAGGTTGAGACGAGCATAATGATATGTGGATTGCATGATATGATTACGTATTCATGGAGATTGGATAGAAAACGCAAATCTGAGAAACCAAGAACACGCGCGTGTTCTTCAGCTTGTTCTTGGCGCCTTTTTTTTCAAATTCAAATATTTGAATTTTGTGATTTTGTTTAATTGATTCAAAAATTAATTTCTCTCTGAGTTTTAATGATTTTGAATTGATTCTTTTTTTTAATAATTCACAAAAATGTTAAAATAATTTATTTTATCAAAAAATCCCAAAAATATTATTTATTTCATATAATTGATATTTTTGTAAAGAATTAATATTTTGATTGTTTTTGGCATTTTAAATATTTTTTTCTACATTGATTTTGCAACTTTTAATGCTTTCTAATTATTTTGTAGGTCAATACTTAATTTTTGAAGCATTAATCCAAGATCACAATTTGTTTTCCATGTGTTAAACAATTTTTGATCATTTTAATTGAATTTTTATTCAATTAAATACATTTTGAAAACAAATTAGGGTTTTGGATTAATTCAACCCTCGTAAATCATTTTCAAAACACTTTGGGCCTCTATTAGAGTGTAAGACCCAACCCTTTTTTTTGACCAAATCATTTTTGGGCCTCACTTATTGTATAAGTCCCGATACCGTCAAAAAACAAACGGCGCGATCGTCGCCTTTTCAAAAATCATCTGGGCCTACCCTCGAGTAGTAAGACCCATTTATTTTTCTTCAAAACCCACTTTGGGCCTCTATTAGAGTGTAAGACCCAATCCCCTTTTAACCAAAACATTTTGGGCCTCACTTATTGTATAAGTCCCTCCGTGTTAAAAGAAAACCTCGGCGCGATCGCCATTTTTAAACGAAAAATCATCTGGGCCTACCCTCGTGTTATAAGCCCCACTCTTTTTTCTTTAAACCTTTTTGGGCCTCTTGAGAGAGTGTAAGACCCATCCCTTTGTACAGAAAACCTTTTTGGGCCCCAGTCACTTGTATAAGTCCCTCTGTACAAAGTCAAACAGTGCGCTCACTGATAAAACCCTGGGCCTCTCCTTGAGCTGTAAGCCCCAAATCTTTCTTTTTCAAAGCACTTTCTCCTTTGATTTTGAATATACTGTTGTTTTCAATCTTTCTTTGTTGAACAACTAACCAAACAGCATGGAAGCACTACAACCGAGTAAGTGGTTATCGCTTTCATTTACTGTTTTCATATTATAAACTGTATTGTGGGGCTGCTCACTGTAAGTCTCCTTTCATAAACTCATATCTACTGTGTAATAATAGTATAGATATTTCGAGTTTCCCCGGCTACTACGTCTAGAACTAGGTGACGTCGTTTCATTTATTCGTAGAAATAGACGCCTAGATCCCCAATAGGAGCACCAGATACAGTCTTCTCTTCGGCTGTCCTCCTTAGGAATCATCAAGAAGCTCTACTCCCCAAGATGAATGTATTCTCCGTGAATGGCGTCTTTGAGTTTCTTCCAAATTCTCAAACTTTCCTGACTTGATCTATTCCTTGTGGATAGCTTGCCTTGAATGTCTTGGGGTTTGGGTACCCACTACGGTCATAATCTTGGACCTTAACTAAGGAACCCTCTTTAAAAGCTAAAAATCGCTGGATAGTAAACCTTGCACGTTTACCAGTGGTTTTCACCTTTAAAAGAGTTATCTCTCCAAATGGAAAGGAGGTGATAGACCCACGGGCTTCTTAAAAGCATCGGCCTCCTCTTGGGCATTATTCAAGGACCCTACGGCTTCCTAGAAGTATTCACAGCCTCCTCTTAGGCTTCGTATAATGATCTCTTCCTCCGGGAATGATAGCCTCCTCTTGGGCTTAGTACAAGGACTCGTCGGCTTCTTAAAAGATTCCAGCCTCCTCTTGGGCTTCGTACAAATTGTCCCGACGACCTCCTAGAGGTATAGGAACAGAACCTAGTCATCCTCATAGAACAGTCCTTTCATAGAGTCTACTACTGTTTCTCGAAGCATAGTACAAAAGATAAAACTCTAGACACAGACAGTCTAACTTTCTTGAGTCTCAAAGACATTCTCAAGCACCCTTCGTTAAATAGGAAGGAAACCCGCAGACTCAGACAGTCTCGATACCCTTTGGATTTCCTGTTTCCTCAAAGAGAAGGAAATATCCCTGATCCTCAAATTAAATCCCTGAGTACAGTGTTGCTCATATAAGAACTGATTTTCTCTTTTAAAATCAGTATATTGGATATGTCACTCAACTGAAACAGTTACAATAGCCTCCATCTCGGGCTTCGTACGAGATACCAAAATTCTCCCCAGTGGAGTTAAAACAACCTTTTCGCCTCTCTCTCGGGCTTTGTACGAGATACAAAAACGCTCTCTTACTGAGTATAAAAGATTCTCCAACTGAGTCAACTCTTTGCTAGCCTCCTCTTAGGCTTTGTATAACGATATGCCCCACTGGGTCAAAAACTTTTAGCCTCTCTCTCGGGCTTTGTACGAGACACAAAATAGCCTCCTCTTAGGCTTTGTATAATGATTTTCCTAGCGGAAATTAGCCTCCTCTTAGGCTTTGTATAAGAAAACCATTGGTTGATCCAATCGACCTTTTAGCATCAAAGTTGTGCCTTGTTCACAGTACACAAACATCAACAACTCCTTTCCCTTCATCTAATCGCTGTAAGCGGCAAGCCTCTGGATCATCTACATCCATGCCACTGTCCTTCTTTTAGCATGAGAAATTCCTAAGGAAAGATGGCATTGCTCTACACTGAGTTAAAGTCTTCTCCTTCAGGTTAAAACCCTTTCTTCGGAAATTATGGCATTGCTCGGATCCGCGTATCCCAGTTAAAGTAATTCTCCTTCCCCCTCTTTAGAGATGACAAATTCTCTCTAAAGTCGAGGTCTTTCAGCTTCACGTCTTGGGCTTTGAACAAGACACAAATAGACCTTTTAGCTTCACATCTTGGGCTTTGAACAAGATACAAATCACCTTTCGCTTCATGTCTTGGGCTTTGAACAAGACACCAAAACACCCATTTCCTTCCATAGAATAGGAGGAACTACGAACGCTCTGATTTCCCTGTTTCGGTAAACGGGAATACGTAGGCATAAGATCGAAAGAAAAGATCTTAGCGAGCGCAATCAACAAAAAACCCAAATCCCATATCTCTGTCAATCAAAAGCAGTAATTCAAAAGCACCAGTCCTAACATCCTAATCCTTATTCCCCGCCAGAAACCTTCTGCCCAGATCGAAAGAAAGAAACCTGTATTGGCGAAATACGAATAACCAGTACAAAGGCCCCCTACATTGATAGCTTTCGTAACCTAACAGACCGCTGTTTAAACTCAGTATGCAAAGCAGGGTTAATTGGAGACATCTATTTCCCTTCCTTATTCAGCTCACAATAGGATAAAAAATGAATCGACCTATAGTCAAAGCTCGAACCGCAGAGAGCGACCAGCGCTTAAGAACCGCGTCCAAAATCGTTCGCAACAGAAAAGTGGCGCCCACCGTGGGGCCCGTTCCTTTCTTTCTACTTCTCTTGTGTGAAAAATTACACAAATGGCGACTCTGTTGGGGAGTCTCCTTTTCTGCCTTAGGGCATCATCCACGTTTTCTACGGAAAATGGGAACTCTACCGAAGAGAAAGATTGACCTATGCTGGTCCATCTCTTGGGCAGGGAACCACAGATTGGGGCTTCCGCCGGGGAACCCATTTCTGTCAGGAACTTAAGAATCGTAGCTTTATAAGTCTAGGATGATTAGGACAAATATATATACTGCTTTTCCTAAATGAATATGTGTTTATTTTTCTGCTACTGGGAATGCGTGTGATGCCGCATGTGGTGAGTTTGAGTATACACTTAAGAAAAGCCAACCTCTTTCGTAGTGCGGAAGCTATCGGAAATAGATGTTACGCGATACTACCCTCATTTAAGGCTGGTGATCTATTCTCGGTGAATAGCACTTACTCTAAGATTGCACACAACTCGCTGGCGATCCGCTTGTTGTTTTGCTTTCCTGGGAGGAGCTGAAGATAATGAGTACAGGTACAAAAATCACCCTAGTATAAACCTTTGGGGATGGGTAGAGCCTTGACTTCATGACAACGACCCTTTGACCCCATGTTTTTTCTATGTTTTTGTGTGCTGCATTCATGCATTCATTTAATAAAACATTAAAACATTCAAAAAACTTCTCTTCTAGTCTCTCTGTTTTTCAAATTAAACTAAGACTGTGATTGCAAATATCAGAGAAGAGGATTACGCTAATGGATTTCGGTAGAAGGAGAACTCACCAGTATACCTTCAAGGTTCCAAAGCTAGAGGATTTGAGAAAGTTAGCAAGGATGATCGTTAACCCAGAGGCTTTCAGAGCCAAGCACGGTGGTTTGCTACCACTGTTAAGAGTCCATGTGATTAAGGGGATCATGGACGCGCTCATTCAATTCTACGATCCGGTTTATCATTGTTTCACATTCCCGGATTACCAGCTATCACCAACGTTGGAGGAGTATTCTCATCTGACTGATTTACATATCACTGATCGAGCTCCATTTTCTGGACTGGAAGAAATTCCAAAGAATCAGACTATTGCAAGAGCAATTCATTTGGACGAGTCTGAGGTCAGGACTCACATGACTACTAAGGGTGGCACCCAAGGTTTGCCAGCCCAGTTCTTGACAAATAAAGCTCTGTACTTCGCTAGTATAGGGAACGGGACTGCTTTTGAAAGCATCTTTGTCTTGCTCACCTACGGGTTATTTTTGTTTCCCAACATTAATAACTTCATCGATATCAACGCTATTAAGGTTTTTCTCATTGGAAACCCTGTGCCGACTTTGCTCGCAGATACGTATCATTCTGTACACTTGGGAAATTTGTACAGTGGAGGGGAGATCACATGTTGTGTACCTTTGCTCTACAAATGGTTTATCTCGCACTTGCCCAAGTCTGCTGCTTTTTGGGATTGCAAGAGTGTCTTACGTTGGTCGCAGAAGATCATGTCCCTCACCAACTCTGATATAGATTGGTGTAATAGGATTTATGAGGGAATCAGAATCATTGACCGTTGTGGAAACTTCCCCAGCGTACCCCTCGTAGGAACTAAAGGAGGAATCAGCTATCATCTGATATTAGTTCTTCGTCAATTTGGATACCCGATGAGACACATCCCACTGGGTGTTCATCTAGAAGGTTTTTTCTTCAAAGAAGGAGAAAGTGACAGAGCACTAAAGATGGAAATAGTGCAAGCTTGGAAACATGTTCATAAGAAAGGACGAGAGTCTCTGGGAAAACCGGACTGTGTCTCGGTGGAGCCTTATCTCCATTGGGTACAAACTAGAGCTCTCAAGCTAAAGATGCCTTATCCTCGTTACGGAATTCTTCCGCCGAGGGAAATTGTCATGTACTTCATGACGGAAACTAAAAGGCTTCAGGTTACTCTCAACAAGGTTCAAAAGGAAAGAAGGTCTTGGAAGAACAAGTACCGCACCCTCGACGTAGAGTGTATCCAAATACAGCAACTACTAAAAGAGAAAGATGCTCTGATTGAAATTTTGGAGCAGCATGCTGTAGAGAATCAAGATGACCAAAGGAATTTGCTCGCTCCTTTCACCTGGCAAAGGAATGACAACCCGACAACGGCCCAAGCGCCCCGGTCAAAGAAGAGGACTCGGGACCCATTAGTTTAGGTTTCTGTTTCTGCACTTTGTAATCTACTGTATTTCTATTTCTGTAATCCTTTGGAATTCAATAAAAAGGGGTTTCCCCACTGTTTGATATTTACAATCTAATTGTCGAAGTTTATTTTAATTAAACCTAAAAACAATTAATATAATCATTGCATTCATAATTCTCACATCACGTATTCTCCTTCCCTACGAATCTCACGTTTGTGTCTCGATTCTAGAGTCAAACTGTCTCATTCGTATAATACTCGGGCCAATCGTTAGAAAAAATGGAGGATCTTGAGGAAGAAAACAGAGAGTTGAAAGAAGAGATCGACGCTCTGAGAGAGGATATGAGAAAGCTTCGTAACGACATGCAAGCCATGGCAGAAGCTCAGCTACAAAGAACTGTGATCTCAGAGATCACCTCAACGCCCATCATAGAAAAGTATGATCCTAGGTATCAGATGCCGAAAGATCGTCCTTGGGGCATACCTGTTAACTATATCCCGGAAGGATATGTTCCGCCAATCACTGAAGATCAGGGAATCGCAACAGAAGCCGCTGGGCCTGAAGGTTAAAAACTTCGGGAAAGCGAAGATGCCAGGGGCATACTGAAGACTCCTGAAGGTTACAAACTTCGGGAGGCGCCAAGACTTACTGCCGTAGTCACGGTACCACCCCCTGTGGTGCACACTGTCCCGGAAGGACAGATTCCACAGACACCTTCTGGTAAGAAGGAAACTATGTTTGATAGAATGGATGAATTCCAGGAGCAGTTCCTGGAAATGCAGAAGGAACTGCAAGCCATTCGCGGTCAGGATCTATTTGGAAAGGACGCCGCAGACCTCTGCTTGGTCCCAAATGTAAAAGTCCCGCACAAGTTCCAAGTGCCCGACTTTGAAAAGTACAAGGGTAACTCTTGCCCTCAAAGCCATCTGGTGATGTACGCTAGGCGGATGTCAGCTCAGACGGAGAATCAGGACCTGCTGATTCACTACTTCCAGGATAGTTTAACCGGTGCCGCACTCAAATGGTACATGGGTTTAAACCGTACTACGATCAGTACTTTCAGAGATCTTGGTACTGCCTTCGTCCAACAATACAAGTACAATTTAGACATTGCACCCGACAGAGATCAACTCAGATCAATGTCGCAAAAGGACAAGGAAACCTTTAAGGAGTATGCTCAAAGGTGGCGTGAAATTGCCGCTCAAATTTGTCCACTTCTTGAGGAAAAAGAGATGACCAAGATCTTCTTAAAGACCTTAAGCTCATTTTACTATGACCGAATGGTCGCCAGTGCGCCCAGTGATTTCACCGAGATGGTCGGTATGGGTGTACTTCTTGAGGAAGCCGTCCGAGAAGGACATTTGGTAAAAGACACTGGATCAACGAGCGGTGCTAAAAAATACGGTAGTGCTCTCCCTAAGAAAAAAGAACAAGATATTGGGAATATCTCTCTCGGAAAGCAAAGGCGACGTTATCAGCCAGTAGCAGCTGTTACTCCTGCTATCGGCCCCGCGCCTGTTCCTACGTATCAACCTCAGGTTGCGCAGAGCCAACCTGACCAGCAAAGCACACAACAGCCTCTTCAGCAGGCTCGTCCTCCATATAACAACAATCGTACAACACGGCCACCAAGATTTAATCCTATACCTGTAACGTACGCAGAACTGTTTCCGTTACTACTAGCCAAGGGACACATCCAGACTAAGTCTCCCCTTTCAGTTCCGAAAAATCTGCCTTTTTGGTTTAAAGCGGATCAAACATGCCCTTATCATCAAGGAGGTTCAGGGCATAACATTGAGACTTGCCTCAATTTCAAATCCTACGTGCAAAAGCTTGTTAGGAGCGGGCTCTTATCTTTCAAAGATACGAATCCTAATGTTCTTACGAACCCGCTGCCTCAACATGAGAAAGCTGCAGTCAATCTGATTGAGAAAGAGACTAACAATGTCTTTCAAATTCACGATGTACTCTTATTGGGGACCAATCTGGTCAAGATGCATTGTAGACAGAGTGGATATGGCCATGTGCCACCTCACAATTATCACCAGTGTGATATCTGCTCTAAAGACAACCAGGGATGTTCGGTAGTGCAATCAGCTCTACAGGAACAAATGGATCTCGGATGGATCCAGGAGCACCGATTTCGTGGAGTTAACATGGTCTCTACGAATTCTAACGTCATTCAAAACCACGACATCCGTGCGATGAATGTCAACTTGGTGGCGATGCACTCAAGGCAAAGCCAGTATCATAATCTGCCGCGGCACGATTACAGTTCCTGTCTGATTTGCTCGGTAAACATACAGGGATGCTCTTTCATACAAGAGGCCCTCCAGCGTCATATGGATCTTGGATGGATCCAAGACTGCCATGATAGGAACTCCTATCAAATCAACATGGTTCAGATCTTCGATATCCGCGTGATGAATACCAATCTGGTAGAGTTACATGCTAAGCAGGTCCGACTCGGATTCTTAATATCACACGATTATCAAAATTGTAAAGTGGGTTGTGAAAATGATCGAGGTTGTACCCTTGTCCAGGAGGCACTTCAGCACTTGTTAAATCATTGGTGGATGCCAATCTATATGGACGAAGATACTCAGCAGATTAGTTTCAATCACAGGAATCCTACTCGTCGTCAAATTCAGGATGTCCGATCAATGGAAGGTAACTTAGTGAGGTTACATTGTATTCAAAGTGGGTGTGGCCAGGTGCCACCACACAACTATGACAGTTGTAGCGTCTGTTCGGAAAGTAACAAAGGGTGTTACCTTGTGAGAGCAGCTCTTCAGGGTCAGGTTGATCATGGAGAAATTCGTCCATATCCAGGTTCAGGACCCATCATTTGGTCGCCGAACTACCTTGCCGATCAGGTTGAGGATGTTGTCACGATCTCTGGTCATCACCAGATCAGGGATGTTTTTGCCATCGTCCCTCTACTTGACGAATCTAGAGTTCCCAACCAGGAACGGATCAAGGTTACTTATGATGGTCAGAAAAATCAGAAGGTTCCCATAGTCATCTATCTACCGGGGCCACTACCGTATGAATCAGCTAAGGCGATCCCTTACAAATACGGTGCAACAATAATCGAGAATGGAAAGGAAATTCCATTACCCTCCGTCGTGAATATTACAGACATCAGTCGTGTAACACGGAGCGGTCGAATCTTCAACCGAGGGGTTGGAGAATCCAACAAAGAAAAGGAACTTCAGGCAGAAATTCCTGATCCACCAGTCGGTCAATCTAATAATCCCGACTTTTCAAAAGACAAAGATGAGATGCTAAAGCTCATCCAAAGGAGTGAATATAACATTGTTGATCAACTATTACAGACTCCTTCAAAGATCTCAGTATTATCACTGTTACTCAGTTCAGAAGCACACCCAGAGGCTCTACAGAAAGTCTTGGAGCAAGCCTTTGTGGAACAGGATGTAACAATCAGACAATTCGATAGCATTGTCTCTAACATCACTTCCTGCAACAATTTGGGATTTAGTGATGAGGAATTACCTGAAGAGGGTCGCCGTCATAACATGGCGCTCAACATTACAATTAACTGCCAGGGCGATGCTTTAGCCAACGTACTGGTAGACACAGGGTCAGCCCTGAATGTTATGCCGAAGTCCACCTTGATGCAATTATCATTCAAGGGCCCTCCGATGAGAGTCAGCGAGGTCGTCGTCAAAGCATTCGACGGATCCAGAAAAACAGTTATCGGCGAAGTTTATCTTCCCATAACTATTGGTCCTCACACTTTCCAAATCACTTTCCAGGTCGTGGACATTCGGGCAACATACAGTTGTTTATTAGGAAGACCTTAGATACATCAGGCTGGAGCGGTTACTTCAACCCTCCACCAAAAGCTAAAGTTCGTCAAGAACGACCAACTTGTCACGGTTTGTGGGGAACAAGCCTTGCTTGTAAGCAACTTATCATCGTCTACTTGTGTGGAGCCCGAGGAGGTTATTGGAACTCAGTTCCAAGCACTATCGGTGAGCAAGAACGATCAATCCGAAGAAGGAACTTCAATTTCTTCATACAAAGATGCTATCAAAGCGGTCGAGAGTACCGATACGACAGGATGGGGACGGCTTGTCATTCCTATTGACAATAAAACAAAGAAGGGTCTTGGTTTTTCTGCGACCTGTACCCAGACAGCCGCCAACGATGAAAGTCTTCATCCCCTTCAAAACTTCTTCCACAATGGAGGTTTTCTTCACCCAGTGTCTCAGACAGTTCATGCTATCAATGAGGAAGATCCCTCTGACACAGATGAAGAATGGAAGTCCTACCTTAACAAGGACGGCTATATGTCTCAGGAAGAGGTGCCTATGCCTTTTTGCTTTCCTATAGAAAGTCCGAGATTTATACCAAGATCAGATGTCGAAATGATCTACGGAGATTGTGATCCGGAAGGATGCCGCGCTCCGCCAAATTCATTAGAGGAAGACACTCTGATGAAAGAAAACTTTGATCACAATTACTATGGCCCGATGGATGGTCTGCCAATGTGGCAGCCTTACCCAGGAAACTTGGGGCAAGAAAGTCAGCCGAGTAATGAAACTCAGCTGAGCATCATTGAACAGAATACCTGTGTCCCCGCCATGTCATGGGATCAACACTCAGGTCATTCGGAAACTACTCAACATGAAGATGAGTTTGCAACGTTTGCAGGACTAGAATTCATCAACTATGCTTTTCCTGAGGTCAACGTCATCGAGAGGGATGACTCCTTCAGTTCCAAAGAAGTTTGGGACACTTTGCGACAACCAAATGGAAAATACGACTACATGGTCAAGTATACCGCTCCCGAAAGCTCTCGTATCAGGCTCGAAGATATCCAGTCAACTGGATGGGGAGATACAGCTGAGAGCACCAATGCTATGCAAAATGCAATAGAGGAATCCTCCTACGACAATTCTGCCTGGGAGACAGATTCCAATGATCCCGCTCCACCAGAAATCAGCGTCATTTCTGAAGATAAATCAAGGAAGGTGCCAGACTTTGTGATTCACCGAGGAGTTCACCACCAATGGGTTGCTGTCGAGGTTCCGAAGGTCGTTCATCAGTCAAAGTAATTGCCATCTTTAAACCTTTCACCCTGCCCAGGTGAAACGGATATTTTGATAGGGCTCGTTTTCTGTAAATTTTCCTCTTCGCTTTGCCCAAAGCGACAGAGTTTTGTTTTATAGGGCTGTAGTTTCAAGATTCGACTTGTGCATTAATAAAATAACGGCGTTCTGTAATTTTCGCATTAATTGATGTTTTCTCTTTTTGCTTTTCTGGAAAATGGTAATCCTAAAAACAATTTAACAATAAAAACAAGCAGTAAACAAATACACTGCACACACTTGCATTTTTCTCTATCTCTTCTAAACACGAATCATCACGTCATGGAGATTGCTTGTTTTATACCCCGTTGAAACATACGATCCGATGCCTTCTTCCAACTTTGAGTTCCCGGTATTCGAGGCTGAAGAAGAAAATGACAACGAAATTCCAAAAGAGATCTCCCGACTACTCAGACAAGAGGAAAGGTCCATTGAACCTCGCAAAGAACCGTTGGAAACGGTAAACTTGGGTTCAGAAAAAGAGAGAAAAGAAATCAAGATCGGAGCACTGCTCAGTCCAACTGTCAAAGAAAGTTTGATAAAGCTTCTCAAAGAATTCCCCGATGTATTCGCTTGGTCCTATCAGGATATGCCAGGGTTGGATACCAGCATTGTGGAACATCACCTACCGCTGAGATCGGAATGTCCGCCAGTAAAGCAAAGGTTGAGACGGACTCACCCGGACATGGCCATCAAAATCAAAGAGGAGGTACAGAAACAGATCGACGCGGGTTTCCTCGCTACATCTGAATATCCTCAATGGTTAGCCAACATCGTACCCGTTCCCAAAAAGGATGGAAAGGTCAGAATGTGTGTTGATTACAGAAATCTAAACAAGGCAAGTCCAAAGGACGACTTTCCTTTACCACACATTGACATGCTGGTTGACAGCACAGCAAAGTTCAAAGTATTCTCCTTCATGGATGGATTCTCGGGCTATAACCAGATCAAAATGGCGCCGAAATACATGGAGAAAACTTCGTTCATTACCCCATGGGGCACCTTTTGTTATAAGGTAATTTCGTTCGGTTTGAAGAATGCCGGGGCAACCTATCAAAGGGCCATGACTACTCTGTTTCATGACATGATACACAAAGAAATCGAGGTATATGTCGATGATTTGATTGCAAAATCAAGAACAGAGGATGAGCACGTTGAACATCTGTCAAAATTGTTCGAACGTCTAAGAAAATTCAAGCTCCGCTTGAATCCTAACAAGTGCGCCTTCGGTGTCCGTTCAGGGAAACTACTAGGGTTAATCGTCAGCCAGAAAGGGATTGAAGTTGATCCTGACAAGGTCAAGGCCATTCAAGAAATGCCTTCTCCGAAAACTGAAAAACAAGCCAGAGGATTCCTGGGACGTTTGAACTACATCTCCAGATTCATATTCCTTATGACCGCGACGTGTGCGCCGATTTTCAAATTACTCAAAAAGAGCCAGGATTGCGTTTGGTCAGAAGATTGCCAAACTGCCTTCGACAGTATCAAGGAATATATGTTGAATCCTCCGATTCTATCACCTCCAGTGGAAGGAAGACCACTGATCATTTACCTCACGGTCCTAGAGGACTCAATGGGATGTGTACTTGGCCAACAAGACGAAACTAAAAGGAAAGAGTCTGCCATTTACTATCTAAGCAAGAAATTCACCGACTGCGAGACTCGGTACACAATGCTTGAGAAAACTTGTTGCGCTTTGGCTTGGGCAGCCAAACGTCTTCGCCAGTACATGATTCGTCATACTACTTGGTTGGTCTCCGAAATGGATCCAATCAAGTACGTTTTCGAAAAACCTGCTCTCACGGGAAGGATTGCCCGTTGGCAGATGTTACTATCAGAATATGACATAGAGTACCATGCTCAGAAAGCCATTAAAGGAAGTATTTTAGCCGATCATTTGGCTCATCAACCGATTAACGATCAAGAATCAATCGGGTTTGACTTCCCAGACGAAGATGTCATGTATCTAAAAATGAAAGATTGTGATGAACCGCTGCCCAGTGAAGGGCCAGAACCAGGTTCCCAGTGGGGACTTATCTTTGACGGAGCAGTCAATCATTATGGAAATGGAATTGGGGCAATCATTGTTACCCCTCAGGGTACCCACATTCCTTTCACTGCTAGACTTACGTTCAAATGTACGAACAACGAGGCCGAATACGAAGCATGTATTATGGGTCTCGAAGAAGCAATGGATTTAAGGATCAAAAACTTGGACGTATACGGCGATTCAGCCCTGGTTATTAACCAGATAAAAGGAGATTGGAACACATACCAATCAGGATTGATTCCTTACAAAGACTATGCAAGAAGGTTGTTACCCTTCTTCAACAGAGTCGACTTTCATCACATCCCTCGTGATGAGAATCACATGGCTGATGCATTAGCCACTCTCTCTTCCATGATTAGTGTAGGTCGATGGAATGACATACCTAAGATCAACATCATGCGCCTTGAACGGCCCACTTACATCTTCACGATTGAAGCAGTCATAGACGACAGACCTTGGTATCACGATATCAAATGCTTCCTTCAGAAACAAGAGTACCCATCTGGGGCACTCAGAAAAGACAGGAAAACCCTCAGAAGATTGGCTGGAAACTTCTTTCTGAGCGGTGACACTCTTTATAAGAGAAATTTTGACATAGTCTTGCTCCGATGTGTCGACAGACCAGAAGCAGACATGCTCATGAAACAAATTCATGAAGGATCCTTTGGCACTCATGCCAACGGACACACAATGGCGAGAAAAATTCTCAGGGCCGGGTATTATTGGTTGACCATGGAATCCGACTGCTACAAGTACATGAGGAGGTGTCACAAGTGTCAGATATACTCCGACAAAATTCATGTACCGCCATCACATCTCAAAGTTCTTTCTTCCCCGTGGCCATTTTCCATATGGGGAATCAATATGATTGGCATGATTGAGCCCAAGGCTTCAAACGGACATCGGTTCATCCTTGTAGCCATTGACTATTTCACTAATTGGGTCGAAGGAGCGTCATTCGCCAATGTAACCCGACAAGTGGTGGTCCGATTTATCAAAAACAATATCATCTGTCGTTATGGTGTTCCAAGCGAGATCATTACTGATAATGGATATAACTTGAACAATAAGATGATGAAAGAGTTGTGCACAGAGTTCAAGATTGAACACCATAACTCATCTCCCTACCGACCCAAGATGAACGGAGCGGTAGAAGCGGCTAACAAGAACATCAAGAAGATCGTTCAAAAGATGGTTGTAACCTATAAAGATTGGGATGAGATGCTACCCTTTGCTCTTCATGGTTATCGCACATCTGTTCGCACTTCAACAGGGGCTACCCCTTTCTCTCTAGTATATGGCATGGAGGCAGTGCTTCCCATAGAAATAGAGATCCCATCAATCAGGGTATTGATGGAAGCTAAGCTCACCGAAGCTGAATGGTGTCAAAGTTGACACGACGACCTGAGCCTGATCGAAGAGAAGCGAATCACGGCACTATGCCACGGTCAGTTGTATCAACAGAGAATGAAGAGGGCGTTCGACAAAAAGGTCTGACCTCGTGTCTTCAGGAAAGTAGACCTTGTGCTCAAGAAGACACAATCATTTCTCACTGACTCTCGGGGCAAATGGACCCCAAATTATGATGGCCCCTATGTGGTCATGAAAGCTTTCTCAGGCGGCGCCTTGAGACTTGCAACCATGGACGGAGAGGAATTTGCCTACCCCACGAATGTTGATGTAGTCAAGAAATACTTCGCCTAAAACTAAAAAAAAAACGTCTCGGTGGATTGAAAACCCGAAAGGGCGGTCCAGGCAAAAGTTAGAGACATGAAAAAAAAAGAATCATCCCGATGGATTGGAAATCCCATAGTACAATCCAGGCAAAAGTTAGGGATAATGGCAAGTAACTATGTTCAACAGAGGCAAGTCCCTCAGCAGCAGTTACATCACCCATCGGAGGAAATCTCCAGTCAAAGGTCATCTGCGACAGAAGCTCAGGATGCCCCGAATTCAAAGTTGGTAGAAGGATAGTGGTCGTTATGTTTCAACGTAGCCCTTTTCCCTGTAAATTACCATTTTCAAACTTTGTATATACTCTTTGGAATCACGCGTTTGGCTGATCTCCATCTTATCAATAAAATTTGAGCCCTTGTGCTTTTGTTTGTAATTCTTTACTTGTTTTAGCTTTACAGAACGACGTTGTTTGAACTTAATCAGCGATTCTTGAAATAAAACAAAAGTGAATTTACTTGTTAAAACTTTTTCTGCTTTTAAAATAAAGATGGCAATTTCTTTTGACTGTTGAACATCAGAAGAACATTGATTGCTTCTCCCGAAGTAAGCGAACTTCAAAGTGTAGAATCAAAGTACTCCTTCTAAACCAGTTCGCCTGAATGAAGGGATCAACTGTGTCAGAGACCTTGTTTCGTCTGACAGCCTCGGCCGAGTTCTCATCTCCTAAGCCCGATCAACATAGCTCCCAACGGGACTATCTCTCCTAAGCAAGGTAGAATTGCTATTTTGAATCAACGGTACTTCTTCGCCCCGCGATGGTCGAGTATCCAATTGTGTTCATCCATTAGTCTGTATGCCGCGTCTGTTTTGTCAGCATATACATACATACTTCATGCATTTTATTTGCGTTCGCATTTCGTATTGCATCACTATCACTTGAGTCGGTCTTGTCCCCTAGTGATAAACAGTTTTCTCAATCGAGTTTGTCAGTTCTTTCCTCGTCAGGAAGTGTTGCGTCTGCACAATCTCGCCACCAGTGTATCTTTAGATCAGAGTCGGCACTTGGCCACTTTGATAACTTGAACCTCTAAAAAGCCAGAGAAAACTCTCAATAGACATCACTCTTCGCCATTGAAGATGATATCCTTGCTTTCCCGGATTAAGGAAAATCCACAGAGAAAGCCTCGTGATCAGAGATTCGGCAGCATGCCAGTTTTGCTCCGAAAGGACCGCTGATGAAAAGGTCATCGGCCTCACAAAATTGGACCCCATCATATGGCGTTTCTCTGGGAAGATCCCGAGAAAAGTATGATGAAAGATCCCAAATGAAAATAGTCTCTCAAGAGACTCGCTTTCCCTAGTAGAATCAACAAATGGCGTCTCCAAAACAGAGAAGTTTGTACACCTCTACAACTCAGACGACCGGGTTCCCCAGGAAGTCTGACATCAAAACTTTTTTCCACTCAAATGGCATCTCCCCAGGAAAATTCGGCGAGAAGTTTGAAGAAAAACCGCTACACATAGCGTCCCTTGTCAATAAATTTTATTGACAAAAGAAACTAAGACCAGTTCTTGGTAGGAAACCAGGATCGAGGGGAAGTTTAAATCAGAAACTAAGACCAGTTCTTGGTAGGAAACCAGGATCGAGGGGAAGTTTAAATCAGAAACTAAGACCAGTTCTTGGTAGGAAACCAGGATCGAGGGAAAGTTTAAATCAGAAACTGAGACCAGTTCTTGGCAGGAAACCAGGATCGAGGGGAAGTTTAAATCAGAAACTAAGACCAGTTCTTGGTAGGAAACCAGGATCGAGGGGAAGTTTAAATCAGAAACTAAGACCAGTTCCTTGGTAGGAAACCAGGATCGAGGGGAAGTTTTTTTCCACAACTGAGACCAGTTCCTTGGTAGGAAACCAGGATCGAGGGGAAGTTTATTTCAAAAGAAACTAAGACTAGTTCCTTGGTAGGAAACCAGGATCGAGGGGAAGTTTACCTTTTCTAAGCATCATCGCTTAGCGAAAGAAGATGAATGCGTAAGCTACCATTCATAACCGCCATCAAAATTTCGGATATTCCGATATTTAATCCTCTTGCACCCCGAATGCTCGAATCCCTTCATCATTCACACCTTCGGGTCCAAGAAGATTAAATAGGGGCATCTGTAATACCCCAAATTTTGACCACTTAGATTTCCCATCATTGTGAAAATCATCATCACAATATGGATGAACCATCATGCTTCATCAATCTCCCCAAAGATGGGTGAGCATTCAATACAATCAAAATTAGGGTTTCAAGCCCTCTCTGAGTGCTTAGACAAAGGATCAATCAAGAAATGACATGATCTTCAACTTGTCTAATCTCTCAAACATCCATAATGGATCAAAAAGGACTCCCACTTCAAGGATTAAGCACAAGGCTGCTCCCTTCTAGGTGGATCAAGTCTCAAGATCGCCAGTATCACTAAATTAGGGTTTTGGTCGACCAGGGCCTCCAGATGGAAAATTTTCATCTGGGCACAAGGCAATGATCCAAAACATGACCTAATATGCTTCATGGAACCTCATGAACCCATGCATCAAGTCAATTTTGCCTCAGGGGATGCATTTATCAAAAATCAAGAATTAGGGTTTCTTGACCTAATTCACCCCTAAGTTGACTTTTGGGACAAACCATGAGCCAAGACCTCAAGAGATGATTTGAGGGTCTCTAATACACCATATTGATCCATTTGGAACAATGGATTGATCCAAGAAGCTTGAGCAACAAGTCTCAATTTCATCTGCACCACAATTAGGGTTTTAAGAGAAAAGTCAACTGTAACTTTGACTTTTGACCAAGACATGCTCCCAAACCCTAATACATGATTGAATATACCCTATGACACCCATGGAACATGTCCATCAAGTTTGATTTAGGTCAAGGACATGATTTCCTGAAGAATTGCACAGTTTGGAATTCATCTGATAAAAAGTCAACTGTGCACAAAAGTCAACTTTGACTTTTTGAGATTTTTCACCAAAATGGATTTTTAACCCTAAAATGATGTTAATGTATGATTTGAATCATCATTCATCAAGAAAAATCAAGAAAAGTGAGATAACTTGTAAAAGGGGTAACCATAAAACTTAGAAATTTTTCTAAGTTAAAAATAAAGTGGCAAAGGTACCAACTTTGGAGGACCATAACTCCTAAACCACAAGGCCATTTTTTCTCATCCAAAGATGGATTTGTAGCCCTCATTATCACCTACAAAAACTTCAACTACAAGTCATTCCAATTCATTAAGCATTTTGAGTTATGGAGTGATCAAAGTGGCTGAAAAGTGAAAATGTCACTTTTTCCAACACTTAGTGAAATTTTCACTAAGTCAGAATTTGCCTTCACTTTTTGCCAAATGTAGGGGGATTTTTCACTTGGAATCAAAAGAGATCAAAACCAAACTTGTTCAAACAGTTGTTGTATCATGTAAGAGCTTTCCAAAATGGCCAAGAATATTGCCAAATTCAACTTACACCATGAGATACAACATTGGCAAGTTGCCTTGCTGAAATCTGTCACAAGCAAGGCAGAATTTGCATTTTGGCTCGATTTGCCAAAATCAGCCAATTTCAATTGCTCCAATCCACTTGGACACCTCAGAGGATTGAATCTAAAGGGGACAATCACTGAGCCAAGCCTCCAAGGTCCAAGGAACAAGGAATAGCATGTTGAACCTAGAGTTGCCAAAATAGGGACAAGACTTCAAATTTGGAATGAGGCATTCAATGGAACCATCAAGGTGGCATGGACTGAGCCATTCTCATCTGAAATCAGTCAAGACTTATCCAAGACCAAGGGGACCAAAGCTCTGTGCCCTAACCTCTAGTCAATGGCTAGAGGAGACTTGGATTTTCATTGGACAACATTGGCCAAACCTACTTACCAGCTGCCATGCACTATTCCTTGCAAAACAAACTTGCTCTACTATAAATAGAGCTCAATTGTGGTCAGTTTAAGTACACCAAAGCCATCTAACAGATGCTTTCCTCGAAATCTCTTTCTCTTGGCAAAAATGCCTTTCTTAGCAAGGTAGTTATCGGGTTTTGAGTTTGAGAGCAATTCTGCACAAACCAATCACTCACACACCTCACATACATCACATATGAGTTGATCAAACACTCACATAACTTCTGAAACATCAATTTCATGAAATCATCAGCTAGTTGCTCAAATTTTCAAACAAGGTGCAGCTGAGATTCCATAAACTGATCCAGTCCATTTCAATTTAATCCAAGTATCCAAACACAGTCCATAGGGTGTAGGGAAGCTGTTCAGATCATCACCACTCATCTGTAACACCTCCAAATCAAAAATCACTCTGAACTTGCTGTCACGGCTTGGAGGTAAGCACATACTTGGTCATCTCTCAATCTATGCATATTTCCTCGCACAATAATTTGGCCATATGTTCATAATCATGCATGGAATGTTTTCCCTCAATTAATTGCATTGTTTGAATCGTGTATCAAAAATCCTAGCCTTCATGCAGAAATTAGGGTTCTTGAGGTTTCTTCGTGATTTCTTGTTGTATGTTTAATTTAAATGAAATTAAAGTACATAGACATGATCGTGAGGTTGAGACGAGCATAATGATATGTGGATTGCATGATATGATTACGTATTCATGGAGATTGGATAGAAAACGCAAATCTGAGAAACCAAGAACACGCGCGTGTTCTTCAGCTTGTTCTTGGCGCCTTTTTTTTCAAATTCAAATATTTGAATTTTGTGATTTTGTTTAATTGATTCAAAAATTAATTTCTCTCTGAGTTTTAATGATTTTGAATTGATTCTTTTTTTAATAATTCACAAAAATGTTAAAATATTTTATTTTATCAAAAAATCCCAAAAATATTATTTATTTCATATAATTGATATTTTTGTAAAGAATTAATATTTTGATTGTTTTTGGCATTTTAAATATTTTTTCTACATTGATTTTGCAACTTTTAATGCTTTCTAATTATTTTGTAGGTCAATACTTAATTTTTGAAGCATTAATCCAAGATCACAATTTGTTTTCCATGTGTTAAACAATTTTTGATCATTTTAATTGAATTTTTATTCAATTAAACAAATTAGGGTTTTGGATTAATTCAACCCTCATAAATCATTTTCAAAACACTTTGGGCCTCTATTAGAGTGTAAGACCCAACCCTTTTTTTTGACCAAATCATTTTTGGGCCTCACTTATTGTATAAGTCCCGATACCGTCAAAAAACAAACGGCGCGATCGTCGCCTTTTCAAAAATCATCTGGGCCTACCCTCGAGTAGTAAGACCCATTTATTTTTCTTCAAAACCCACTTTGGGCCTCTATTAGAGTGTAAGACCCAATCCCCTTTTAACCAAAACATTTTGGGCCTCACTTATTGTATAAGTCCCTCCGCGTTAAAAGAAAACCTCGGCGCGATCGCCATTTTTAAACGAAAAATCATTTGGGCCTACCCTCGTGTTATAAGCCCCACTCTTTTTTCTTTAAACCTTTTTGGGCCTCTTGAGAGAGTGTAAGACCCATCCCTTTGTACAGAAAACCTTTTTGGGCCCCAGTCACTTGTATAAGTCCCTCTGTACAAAGTCAAACAGTGCGCTCACTGATAAAACCCTGGGCCTCTCCTTGAGCTGTAAGCCCCAAATCTTTCTTTTTCAAAGCACTTTCTCCTTTGATTTTGAATATACTGTTGTTTTCAATCTTTCTTTGTTGAATAACTAACCAAACAGCATGGAAGCACTACAACCGAGTAAGTGGTTATCGCTTTCATTTACTGCTTTCATATTATAAACTGTATTGTGGGGCTGCTCACTGTAAGTCTCCTTTCATAAACTCATATCTACTGTGTAATAATAGTATAGATATTTCGAGTTTCCCCGACTACTACGTCTAGAACTAGGTGACACCGTTTCATTTATTCGTAGAAATAGACGCCTAGATCCCCAATAGGAGCACCAGATACAGTCTTCTCTTCGGCTGTCCTCCTTAGGAATCATCAAGAAGCTCTACTCCCCAAGATGAATGTATTCTCCGTGATTGGCATCTTTGAGTTTCTTCCAAATTCTCGAACTTTCCTGACTTGATCTATTCCTTATGGATAGCTTGCCTTGAATGTCTCGGGGTTTGGGTACCCACTACGGTCATAATCTTGGACCTTAACTAAGGAACCCTCTTTAAAAGCTAAAAATCGCTGGATAGTAAACCTCGCACGTTTACCAGTGGTTTTCATCTTTAAAAGAGTTATCTCTCCAAATGGAAAGGAGGTGATAGACCCACGGGCTTCTTAAAAGCATCGGCCTCATCTTGGGCATTATTCAAGGACCCTACGGCTTCTTAGAAGTATTCACAGCCTCCTCTTAGGCTTCGTATAATGATCTCTTCCTCCGGGAATGATAGCCTCCTCTTGGGCTTAGTACAAGGACCCGTCGGCTTCTTAAAAGATTCCAGCCTCCTCTTGGGCTTCGTATAAATTATCCCGACGACCTCCTAGAGGTATAGGAAAAGAACCTAGTCATCCTCATAGAACAGTCCTTTCATAGAGTCTACTACTGTTTCTCGAAGCATAGTACAAAAGATAAAACTCTAGACACGGACAGTCTAACTTCCTTGAGTCTCAAAGATATTCTCAAGCACCCTTCGTTAAATAGGAAGGAAACCCGCAGACTCAGACAGTCTCGATACCCTTTGGATTTCCCGTTTCCTCAAAGAGAAGGAAATATCCCTGATCCTCAAATTAAATCCCTGAGTACAGTGTTGCTCATATAAGAACTGATTTTCTCTTTTAAAATCAGTATATTGGATCTGTCACTCAACTGAAACAGTTACAATAGCCTCCATCTCGGGCTTCGTACGAGATACCAAAATTCTCCCCAGTGGAGTTAAAACAACCTTTTCGCCTCTCTCTCGGGCTTTGTACGAGATACAAAAACGCTCTCTTACTGAGTATAAAAGATTCTCCAACTGAGTCAACTCTTTGCTAGCCTCCTCTTAGGCTTTGTATAACGATATGCCCCACTGGGTCAAAAACTTTTAGCCTCTCTCTCGGGCTTTGTACGAGACACAAAATAGCCTCCTCTTAGGCTTTGTATAATGATTTTCCTAGCGGAAATTAGCCTCCTCTTAGGCTTTGTATAAGAAAACCACTGGTTGATCCAATCGACCTTTTAGCATCAAAGTTGTGCCTTGTTCACAGTACACAAACATCAACAAATCCTTTCCATTCATCTAATCGCTGTAAGCGGCAAGCTTCTGGATCATCTACATCCATGCCACTGTCCTTCTTTTAGCATGAGAAATTCCTAAGGAAAGATGGCATTGCTCTACACTGAGTTAAAGTCTTCTCCTTCAGGTTAAAACCCTTTCTTCAGAAATTATGGCATTGCTCGGATCCGCGTATCCCAGTTAAAGTAATTCTCCTTCCCCCTCTTTAGAGATGACAAATTCTCTCTAAAGTCGAGGTCTTTCAGTTTCACGTCTTGGGCTTTGAACAAGACACAAATAGACCTTTTAGCTTCACATCTTGGGCTTTGAACAAGATACAAATCACCTTTCGCTTCATGTCTTGGGCTTTGAACAAGACACAAAAACACCCATTTCCTCCCATAGAATAGGAGGAACTACGAACGCTCTGATTTCCTTGTTTCGGTAAACGGGAATACGTAGGCATAAGATCGAAAGAAAAGATCTTAGCGAGCGCAATCAACAAAAAACCCAAATCCCATATCTCCGTCAATCAAAAGTAGTAATTCAAAAGCACCAGTCCTAACATCCTACTCCTTATTCCCCGCCAGAAACCTTCTGCCCAGATCGAAAGAAAGAAACCTGTATTGGCGAAATACGAATAACCAGTACAAAGGCCCCCCCACATTGATAGCATTCATAACCTAACAAACCGCTGTTTAAACTCAGTATGCAAAGCAGGGTTAATTGGAGACATCTATTTCCCTTCCTTATTCAGCTCACAATAGGATAAAAAATGAATCGACCTGTAGTCAAAGCTCGAACCGCAGAGAGCGACCAGCGCTTAAGAACCGCGTCCAAAATCGCTCGCAACAATTGTCCCCTTTAGATTTGATCCTCAGATGTGTCCAAGATGATGACAAGGCTTGAAATTGGCTGATTTTGGCAAATCGACCAAAAATGCAAAATTCTGCCTTGCCTTGGCAGTTTTCAGCAAGGCAACTTGCCACTACCATAACTCTTAGCTCAAATTGAAGTTGGTGATGTTCTTGGCCATTTTGGAAAGCCCTTATATGATACAACAACTATTTGATCATATTTGGTTTTGATACCTTTTGGATCCAAGTAAAAAATCCCGCTACATTTGGAAAAAAGTGAAGGCAGATTCTGACTTAGTGAAAATTTCACTAAGTGTTGGAAAAAAGTGACATTTTCACTTTTTGTGATTTTGATCATTCCATAACTCAAAATCCATGAGGAATTTGGAGGGAGGTCAGTTTTAAGATTTTGTAGAGGGCCATGAGATCTACAAATCAAGCTTTGGATAGGGAGAAATGGCTTTGTGGTTTAGGAGTTATGATCCTCCAAAGTTGGTATCCTTGCCACTTTGTTCATAACTTAGAAAATTTTCTAAGTTTTTATGGTTACCCCTTTTACAAGTTATCCCACTTTCTTTGATTTTTCTTGATGAATGATGATTCAAATCATACATTAACATCATTTTTGGGTTAAAAATCCATTTTTGTGAAAAATCCCAAAAAGTCAAAGTTGACTTTTGTGCACAGTTGACTTTTTATCCGATGAATTCCAAACTGTGCAATCCCTTAGGAAATCATGTCCTTGACCTAAATCAAACTTGATGGACATGTTTCATGGGTGTTATAGGGTATATTGAATCATGTCTTAGGGCTTGGGAGCATGTCTTGGTTAAAAGTCAAAGCTACAGTTGACTTTTTCCTCAAAACCCTAACTGTGGTACTGATGAAATTGAGACTTGTTGCTCAAGCTTCTTGGATCAATCCATTGTTGCAAATGGATCAATGTGGTGTATAAGAGACCCTCAAATCCTCTCTTGAGGTCTTGGCTCATGATTTGTCTCAAAAGTCAACTTAGGGGTGAATTAGGTCAAGAAACCCTAATTCCTGATTTTTGATGTATGCATCCCCTGAGGTCAAATTGACTTGATACTTGGGTCCATGAGGTTCCATGGAGTATATTAGGTTATGCTTTGAAGCATTGGCTCATGCCCAGAGGAAAATTTCCAACTGGAGGCCCTGGTCGACCAAAACCCTAATTTGGTGACACTGGCGATCTTGAGGCTTGATCCACCTAGAAGGGAGCAACCTTGTGCTTAATCCTTGATGTGGGAGTCCTCTTGATCCATTGTGGATGTTTGAGAGGTTTAGACAAGTTGAAGATCATGTCAATTCTTGATTGATCCTTTGTCTAAGAACTCTGAGAGGGCTTGAAACCCTAAGTTAGATTGTAGTGAGTGCTCACCCATCTTTGGGGAGACTGATGAAGCATAATGATGGTTCATCCATATTGTGATTATGATTTGCACAATGATTGGAGATCTTAGTGGTCAAAATTTGGGGTCTGACACCCACAAGGGAAGATTGAAGATGTGTTGGTAAGGGTTGACAAGTTTGTCTTCCCGGCTGACTTTATCATTATGGATTTTGAAGCTGATGAGGAGACACCCATTTTGTTGGGAAGGCCATTCCTAGCAAAGGGTAGAACCTTAATTGATGTTGAAAAAGGAGAACTCACCATGAGGGTGAATGGGCAGCAAGTAGTGCTCAACATACTTAATGCCTTGCAATACCCAGAAGACGAGATGGCTGAATGTTCTATGATATCTAGTTGGGAAGGTTTAATTCATAAAAACCTTCTAAAGGCTAATGATGTGTTGAAAATTGAGTTAGGAAAAGTGGAAGACGAAGGACTAAAAGATGGGGTCATCTATGGTCCAATGCCAAAGCAAGAGGAAGAGTATGTAGAAGTGATAGACTCCACCTCTGTTGCTCATAAACAGCAGCTAACTTCCATTAAAGAACCCCCTGAATTGGAGCTTAAGCAACTTCCTGAGCATTTACAATATGCATATCTGGAGGCAGGACAGAAGCTACCAGTTATCATAGCTACAGATCTGCAAGAAGAGCAAAAAAAGCAATTGATTTCACTTCTGAAAAGACACAAGGAGGCAATTGCATGGCAGATTTCTAACATTAAGGGAATTAGCCCAGCAATATGCATGCACAAAATTCTGTTGGAAGAAAATGCCAAGAATAGCATTGAAAGCCAACGAAGGCTGAACCTCATCATGAAGGAGGTTGTAAAAAAGGAGATCATCAAGTGGTTAGACGCAAGAATTATCTACCCTATCTCAGATAGTGTGTGGGTAAGTCTAATTCAGTGCGTCCCGGAGAAGGGAGGCATGACAGTAATAGTCAACGAGAAGAATGAGCTCATTCCTACTAGAACAGATTCTGGTTGGAGAATTTGCATGGATTATAGGAAGCTGAACAAGGCAACAAGGAAGGACCATTTTCCCTTGCCTTTCATTGACCAGATGCTGGATAGGTTGGTTGGAAAGGAGTATTATTGCTTCTTAGATGGATATTCGGGCTACAACCAAATTGCAATAGCCCCGGAAGATCAAGAGAAAACGACATTCACATGCCCTTATGGCACCTTTGCTTTCAGAAGAATTCCGTTTGGATTGTGCAATGCAGCAGCCACTTTCCAACGTTGCATGATGGCTATTTTCTCGGATATCATAGAAAATTCCATGGAGGTGTTCATGGATGATTTTTCAATTTTTGGAGAATCATTTCAAGATTGCCTAAAGAATTTGGAATTGGTGCTGATCAGGTGTGAAGAGAACAACTTAGTCCTTAATTGGGAAAAATGTCATTTTATGGTAAAAGAAGGAATTGTTCTTGGTCATAGAATTTCTAAAGAAGGATTGGAGGTAGATCAAGCAGAGGTAATTGAAAAACTACCCCCACCAGTCAATATCAAGGGCATTAGGAGTTTCTTGGGGCATGCTGGATTTTATAGGAGGTTTATAAAAGATTTTTCAAAAATCTCTAAACCACTATGCCAGCTGTTGCAGCATGACACGCCTTTCGTCTTCAGTAAAGAGTGTCTTGAATCTTTCAATATTTTGAAGGCCCTCATTTCTGCACCTGTAGTCAAAGTTCCAGATTGGTCCAAGCCATTTGAGTTGATGTGTGATGCTAGTGACTTTGTCATTGGCGCTGTTTTAGGCTAAAGGCATAGCAAAGTGTTTCATACTATTTACTATGCAAGTAGAACATTAATAGAAGCACAAATCAACTACACAGCCACAGAGAAAGAGCTGCTGGCAGTAGTGTTTGCTTTTGATAAGTTCAGACCTTACTTGGTAGGAACTAAGGTCATTATGTATACGGATCATGCTGCAATTAAATACTTGATTGCCAAAAAAGATGCAAAGCCACGGCTTATACGTTGGGTGCTTCTTCTACAAGAGTTTGACCTGGAAATAAGAGACAAAAAGGGAGTAGAGAACTCAGTTTATGATCATCTCTCAAGACTCCCTGAAGAAGTGCAACCTAAAAACAGTGGAGAGATTAAGGAAAGTTTTCCGGATGAGAAGTTGTTGGTGATTACTGATGGCATGACTCCTTGGTACGCTGACATTGTGAATTACTTAGTCAGTAGGGTTGTGCCACCATAATTCAACTACCAACAGTGAAAAAGGTTCTTTCACACTGTAAAAAACTATTTTTGGGATGAGCCATACCTATACAAGAATTGTGAATATCAGTTGCTAAGAAGATGTGTTGACTATGAGGAGGCACGCCATATCTTATCAGCATGTCACAAAGCCCCATATGGTGGACATTTTAGAGGAGTAAGAACTGCAGCCAAGATGCTGCAATCAGGTTATTTCTGGCCTTCTATTTTTAAAGATGCTCATGAATTTACTAAGAGATATGATAGATGTCAAAGGGTTGGAAATGTGTCCATGAGACAAGAGATGCCACTAACTAGTACTCCCTCCGTTTCATATTATAAGCAAATTTTACTTTTTAGATACATTGAATAATTAATGTATCTGGTCTATATATAGACCAGATACATTAATTATTTAATGTATCCAAAAAGTAAAATTTGCTTATAATATGGAACGGAGGGAGTATTCTTGAAGTAGAAATTTTTGATGTGTGGGGCATTGATTTCATGGGGCCATTTCCTCCCTCTTTTGGGAATCTTTACATTCTTGTGGCTGTGGACTACGTGTTCAAGTGGATTGAGGCAGTAGCAACACCATCCAATGATGCTAAGGTTGTGATTGCTCAAGAACATCTTGACAAGACATGGCACGCCTAGAGCTATCATCAGCGATGGTGGATCTCATTTTTGCAATAAAATTTTTGAAAACCTAATGGCAAAATATGGGATTAAGAACAAGGTTACTACAGCCTACCATCCACAAACTAGTGGACAAGTGGAGTTGTCCAATAGAGAAATCAATAGAATCTTGGAAAAGGTTGTTAATCCAACAAGGAAGGATTAGTCCAAACATTTGGACGAAGCACTATGGGCGTATACGACTGCCTATAAAACCCCTCTAGATATGTCTCCATATAGACTTGTCTATGGGAAAGCTTGTCATCTACCCATTGAATTGGAACACAAGGCATTTTGGGCTGTAAAGCAATTAAATTTTAATATTCAAAGTGTTGGCCAAGCTAGAATGCTCCAATTAAATGAGTTAGATGAGTATAGGTTGTTCTCATACGAGAATGCTGAATTGTATAAGAAAAAGACCAAGAGGTGGTGTAATACGGTGGAGAACTGACTTTTTTAATTTTGTTTTCGCAAAACATGTTGCGGTTAGCAAGAGTTGCCACCGACTTTTCTTTTATCCAATTTATTTAGGAAAGGTGAAAAGAACAGGAAATACCTTTTTGAAAAGATTTTGAGTTCGGGGGGTAAGTTATGAAAAGGGAAGGTGTTAGCACCCCTTTTCATCCGTAGTTATCTACGGGCTCTTAATTGCTTGCTCACTTTAACTTGCTCTTTTTTTGAAATGTGGTGTGTGTTTAGAAAATATTTTGTAAAAATTGACTTTGTAATAATTCGGGTGAGAATGTATACAAAGTGTTTGTTTTTGAAAATATTTTTGAAAGTGTGAGGTGTATTTAGAAAATGTTTAGGAAAAGAATTAACTTTGGAATGATCCTTGTTTGGGATGTATACAAAGGGTTTATCTTTGAAATGTTTTGTTTTTGGAAAAGATAGTTTGAAAAGAATTTGAAGTGTGAGTGACTTTTTGTTTGTTGGAGGTGTGAGCAAGTAATCTAGGAGTTTACCATCCTACCCTACTCAATAGGTCTTAGTCTGTTAGTTTCTTGAATCCTTTGTGGTAGGACTATCCCTACTATTTAGAAGTAGGTAGTCACTATCTTGGATGTGAGGGACAATCGTTTTGTTAAGTCTTTAAAGGATAAGACTGTCCTTACTAGTGAAGAGTAAGTAGTCCTTATCTTTTAAGACGTGCTGGGGGGTATAGTCATTGAAGGCAACAAGGGTACCCTTAGCATTTTTCGGAGGGACATCATCATTTAATCGAAGGGTCATCGAGGGGTAAGATCATTTTATCGAAGGGACTTTCCGTGGGACCATGATCTTTTATCTGAGGGACTATGATGATTTCATTTGATAAGCGTCTTTGCTAAGGGTATCCTATTTATCCGAGGGACTTGACCATTTGATTTCGAAGGCAACTGAGGTGTGTTACCCTAAAGGTGAGGTGTGTGAAAGTGTTTGTATTCATCATATTTGTCTTTGGATTAGTGGGCTAAGTCTGTTTTTATTCGTATATTCTTTTAACACCCTATTATTACTAACCACACAATTTAAAAGCGAAAAAGTAAAGGTCCTACGCTATTACATCATGGGGAGGGGGATACATAATTAAAATCGGGGGAGTGCGGAAATTAAAACTAACTATTACAAGAGAATTGACATCCTATACATTGATTCTATAAATAAAAATAAAATCGGGAATGAAAGGAATAAAAAGTTCGGATGTCGATTAATTGATTAGAAAAGATAAATTATGGTTTAAAGAAATTAATTTGATTAAAAAAAATCTAATATTTTTGATATTTTTATTTTTTCATAAAAAAGATTAATTTGATTAAAAAAAGAAAGCTAAATTAAATGTTTATTTACAAAATTATTTTATTTTTATTATGGACATAAACATATAAGAAAGATATAAATCTAATTTAATTTTAAAAAAAAAATATTTTGGATATTTTGTGATTTGGTGAAAAAAGGTTATTAGTTTTCCCCTTTTTTTTTTATTGGTTAAAACAAATATTGGTTAGGTTAATTATTAATTAAAAGAAAATAAAAGAAATAAAAGAAAATAAAAGAAATAAAAGAAATAAGAAAAGAAAAAGAAAATGAGAAAAAATAGCAAAAAAAAAACCAATCTGAGGTCGCTGGGGGTCGAACTCAGGACCTCAGCTTTACCAGCTTCCTCATTCACCACTAGGCTCTGCGTCTGTTTCTGTTAAAAGTTAAAAAACGAAAAAATATAAAATAAACAAAAAAAAGCCAAAACGCCCAGCACTGTTCATCGTCTTCTTCGTTGCACCGTGCAGAATTCGCTACCATTTTGCTACAGTTTTGCTACCATTTTGCTACGATTTCGTTCGTAGCTAAAAGACCTGCAGATTTAAAACTCATAACAATCAAAGATTTAAAGGACCAAAAGTATTCAAATCCCCTAATTCGACCCCTAGGAATCCAAATCCGTCAATATTTTTGGTTAAAACCCGCTGTAGAGGGAGGTTCGAAGAACATCTTCTTCATGCCCTAGCCATGGTGAATCGTGTCTCCTGCATGAAAGCTTCACATAAAAGCATCAAAACAATTCTAATGATGCATATGAACATAAATATGTATGAAAAATGAGTTAAAACATTATGAAATCAAGAGTACGAAAATTGAAAAGAAGGAGGAGCGGCCATGGCTTGATAGTTCATGGATCGTGTATTTTCAACCTTCAAGGATGAGTGGAATGGCCTCCTGAGATTCTTTTGAGAGGGTATGGTCGTGAAAGATGTGTTGAAAACGACCACAAGGGTGGGAACTCTTATGCCCTAGTTTCACCACTTTTTTTGAAATTGTTTTTAGGGTTTTTGAAGCAAGAAAATTCGTGCCTGAAGTTGGTGAGGATCATGAGCTTATATAGGGGAGTATTTCAGGTCAAAAAGATTCATGGGCTTGGGTCATATTGATTCACCTTTGAATGATGATAAAAACTTGCTATTTTGGTGCATATTTGGTCATCATATCTTTCCCTTCTCATTGTGCACGAATTTGGACCAAATATATTGACCATAAACTTCATGATCTGATCCCATAATGAAGATCACATCAAATATTTGATTTTCTAATATTTATTTCAATAAAAATTGAATTTAAATGAATTAAATCCAAAATAACTAAAATAAATAAAGAAAATGCAAATATTATGACCATGAGGTCGTGGATCCTCTCAATATTAAGTTTGGATCAGAAAAGAATGGGCTCATTTGTCATAAAATCAAGTTTTAGTCATTACTTGCTTAATACACCCCCTCAAATTTGCTCAACTTTGACAATGCATAACTTCCTCAATTTTTATCTCATGAGTGCAAACTAATACTTTTTGGAAACCTCAAGATGTCCTCTAATCACTCCTTTTGGTCCCATGTCAATTTGATCTTCCTTGTTCAAGTTATGAGCTTTTGAAAAAGGTTGACTTTTGTTAACTTTCAAAATGACCTATAATGTCTTGGCTCATATCTCCCGAATGAAGCATTTCTGGACTTGGCTTGTGAGACATAAAGTTGTAAGGAATTAGATTTCCTTCACAATGAGCTTTGGTTGAGAAATTTACGATAAAGCATGTGAAAGTTAGAGCTGGTCAAAGTACATTTGACTTTCTCCTTAAGAAACCCTAATTTAGTAACTTTTGTCTTTTTGATGAATTTGAGGTTTTCTTGATGAATCATGATCAAACCTTTATCAAATGACGAATCTTACTTCATAATCTTGATGTTGACCAAAAATCTTGAAGTTTGACTGTATGTTGACCACAGTTGACTTTTTACCCAAGTCCACTAATTATTGACTATTTGAGCATCTGACTGGTCAAACTTGTAGGGCAAGCCTTGAAACTTGACATGAGGATCCCTTGAAATATGTGGGATATCATGAAGTCCACTTGAGGCTTGAGAAGTCCAATTTGCCTTGAGAAACACAAAACCCTAATTTGAAATCCACTGCTTAGGAGGAGGTTTTGTCTGATGAAACCTTGAGTTCCTTTGAGCAATTGAGAATCTTATACTTATTATCTTGAAGGTATGAGGGAAAATTTTGGGGTACAACAGGTGGCATGACAAGAAATGCCAGAAGAGGGAATTAGTGAAAGGCCAAAAAGTTTTACTTTTTAACTCAAGGCTGAAGTTATTCCCTGGGAAATTGAAATCAAGATGATCTGGACCCTTTATCTTAGAGGAGATTTACCCCCATGGTGCAGTGGAATTATTAAATGAGAAGAATGGAGAGAAATTTAAGGTCAACGGCCAAAGGGTCAAGGCTTACCTTGGAGAGTCCTCATGTAACACAATGGATGTTCTCTATTTTATTGATTAATGGATTTTTGTGTTGGTCAGGCGATAAGACCTTAAAATAGTGCTACTGGGAGGCAGCCCAGCTTCATGCAATTTTTTTTCCTTTGTTTTACTTTGTACAGGATCATGATATGTTCTACTAGTGTCAGCACATGACAAGACCAGACATGCCAGCAACAGACTCAAGAATAGTGGAAGGGGAGGAATGACAAAAAACTGAAGGAATCAAAAAAAAAAATTCCTAAGTCCAATGAGATTAATAATCAAGCTGAGTTGGCGTTGATTATTTTTCTCTTGAATAATCAGAAAAGAAATTGAATCGTTCATCTTGGAAGGAAGAGAGAGAAAGAAAGAACAACATAGGGAGCAAGCGCATTGGGCTGCGTGAAGGAGCAGAGTTATGATGGCCAAGTCTACCACGTCAGACACCTCAGCCACCTAAACACGCAACCCCACTTAAGTGTGTCTTTTCAGGTGTCAGCCCTAGGGTTTTCACTCCTTGCCCTACGAAACACCAAAATAGAAAAACTTCTTTCTCCACTTCAAAGAGACGTTTTATTTTTAATATTTTCTTGAAACTTTTTGCAACCATCCTTACAACTTCCCCACTTTTACCTATACACAAACCGTCAAACAAAGACCTCTTCAGTTTCATTCCACCATTTTTCTCTGAAACCCTAAAGAACTTCTCAACCCCTTTTCCTCTTCTTTCACTTCAGAAAAATGACTCGCGACCCCCAAACCGGCCGCCGTTACAAAACCACTGCCAAGAAAAATACCACCCCCACCATTGATATCTCTAGTCAGGACGAAGATGAAACCTTCGTAAATGTGGAAGCTCACTGACGTTTTATGGAGTATTTTAGCAAGATGAGTCTTTTTTCTGAGCGTGGTTATATTATGGATTCTACTGAGGAAGGTCTGAGACTACCAGGAGATATTGGGACCACAATATCGAAGTTGAAATATGAGCTTTTGTGTAAACAGCCTGGTGCTTACAACGCCAACCTAGTCAAGGAGTTCTATGCAAACCTCACCGATCCAGGACATAAACGGTTGGAGGTGATCATCAGAGGTACAAAGGTTGTGTACAATGAAGCTAACATCAACTATTATTTCAAACTGGATGCTGCTAAAGACGAGTACCAAAACTTGGTGTTACAATCTCAGGAAGATGAGTATGACGTGTATCTGGAGTCATTGTGTGTCCAAGGAGAAAAATGGGTGGACAAAGCTGTGAAGAGAATGGACCTCAGGCCGGAGGTAAAAGTTTGGTACCAATTCTTAAAACATTCCATCAAGCCAACCGCTCACAATGAGACGGTTTCTAGGGCAAACTTGGTACTCTTACACTGTATCACCGGCTTGAGACCCATCAATGTGGGAAAAATAATAGTGCAGGAAATCCACGCATGTTCAAAGAAAAAGGAAGGGATTCTCTTCTTCTCGTGTTTAATCAGAGCTCTGTGCCGAAGACATGGTGTGTCTGAGTATGACTCGGACAATTTTGGGGCCCCTCAACAGCCGCTAGACAAGACACTTATCATGACACTCATGAAGCCTAAAGGAGTAAGGAAAAGAGAAGCTACTAGTCAAACCTCATATGCAACTGAAGAGCAGCCAGACCCAGCATTAGAAGTCTTGAAGCATATGCGTAGGGATCAACAAGCATTCTTCGCCTACCAAAAGGCCAAGACACAGTGGTTGGAAGAAATGTGGACTATGCAAGCCCCATCTCATGTGTTGAAGGCTCCAGAGTTTCCAGATCATATTTTGGGAAAAATGGAACCAATGACTGCTGCTGAGGGAGAAAAGAAATCTATGAAGAAAGAGAAGGCGAAGAAGAAGAAGAAGAAGAAGAAGAAGAAGAAGGAAAAAGAGGAAAAGAAGAAAGATGTTGGTGAGACTAGCAAGGGCGTGTCAGTAGACACCAGTCAAAGCCAGGTGAAGAAGAAGAAAAAACTGAGAAAGGCTTATCCGTCTCCACCTCCAGAAATGGAGGAAACCCCAAAGAAGAAGAAGCTCAAGGCTGAGTGGAAGAAGAAGGAGCCGGTTGTAGCCATGACACCGCCTGCCAGCCATATGACAAACGCCAACAAATTTGACCTAAATAAATCAGACCAGGAAGAAGAAGGAACAGAGAAGGATGAAGTATTAGAAACCATGTTATCAGAAGCAGAAAAAGATGTTGAGGACTTGAACAAGGTGGAAGCTGCTGAGAAGGAAGAAGGAAGTAAGAAAAAGAAGGAGGTCGAGGGAGAAAAAGTGCAATCCGAAGGAAGGACTGAGGAGAAGGATTTGGATGAAATAAGGAGATATTACTTCTCTACAGAAACTGAGAAGGAGGAAGTTGCTAGAGAAGACGACGAAGCTGACAGTGATGAAGCAGAGAAAATGGGAACTGAGCCAGAACCTCTCCCTGTCGTGGAACCTGACGCAGTTAAAGAAGACAATGTTCCGGCGGAGCAGTCAAAGGAAAGTGGAGAACAGCCACAGCACAAGGCAAAGAGTCCTATGAAGACTGTTGGGAAGGAGGTTGCTGCTGCTACAGCTGAAGAAGGAAATGACAAAAACCCAGGAGTGCAGGGGAGCAAGAAGAAAAAGAAGAAGCAACCTCTGCAGGCTCCAAGGAAAAGCTCCAGGCTAAGGGCCTAAATTGGTAAAAGTGTAAATAGGCGAGCAACTGACTTGCCTCCTCTCATCGCTAAACAGTGAGGACATTGTCCTTACTAAGTTTGGGGGAGGGCATCAGTACTCAGCCTATTTTCACTTAATTTAACCCTGTTTCTATCTGTTACTGCTATCTGTTACTGTCGTTACTGCCTATGACTGATGTTTTATGTCTAAGTTTGGATATTGTGTTTGGTTATCCATGTTTTGAGCCAAATGTTTTTAATTTTCTTGTGGGAATGTTGTAACGCTCCCAGAACATAATGACCTGCAGTTTGATGTCTTGTTTTGATGTTTTGTTTGAATGTTGTGCACGGCACTTTGTGGTGATTATTTCTTTCATGTTAAAATGGTGTGAAAATAGTGAGAATCATAGCCTAGAATAAGGAAGAACCAGGGAATGTGGAGATCCAACTAAGTCAGGAGCGAAAACTTTTAACTTCTGGGTTCAAGAAAAAAAAAAGGAAAGGGGAATGAAGTTGTTAGGTGTTAGGCAAGCAAGGTGTAGGAGTTTCACCAAATGAATTTGACAG
Organism: Lathyrus tuberosus; assembly: GCA_022829125.1. Classification (NCBI taxonomy): domain Eukaryota; kingdom Viridiplantae; phylum Streptophyta; class Magnoliopsida; order Fabales; family Fabaceae; genus Lathyrus; species Lathyrus tuberosus. The sequence continues at coordinate 9,267,419 of JALAZF010000047.1, forward strand.
AGGAGATTGATGTTCTCAGTCACGACAGCACTAGTCTCCTAAACCATCCAGAAAATTTTTCCAAAAGAAACTGAAGTGTGAAAATCAAGGGAAAGGTTGAAATCCTAGGAATCACAAAGGGAAGAACAAGAAGATTTAAACAATGATTGAGACTACCATATAAGGGACGCACTTCACACAAAGACACACAAAAGTGTGCAAAGAGATCGCAAAGACCACCAATAAAGTTCTTGTGCCCGAAACTGGAGGAACAGCAAGCGTCCTCATCATAAAAATCAGTTGAACTCGCAAGAGAAGATTCTGAGATGAGACGTGTTGCCAAAAAAAGATAGAAAAAGAGAAAAAGAAAGAAAACAAATAAGTGAAAAAAGTGTGGTCCCAAATGTGTTAGTCAAAAATATCAAATGAGAATCAGGACAGAATTCCCTAGTGAAACCAAAAGAGAAGAGACCCCACTCAAGAAAGTAGACAAAGAAGGATCAAAAGGAGGGAATTGTGGCTTGTTTTCTGGAAGAGTAAGGTCGTGACATGAGACGTCAGTTCCCCTTTAGGCTAGCAAAACTTTGGGATAATTTCAAAACTGAGCAACTCGCACCAGTACCGCTTCTTTACCTTTCCAAAACTTGAAACCTCTCTGCTAAGCCTGACTGAAGCTGTTGAGAACCAATTACACTTCCCTATGTCTTCCACTGTCACATCACCTGAGGACAGGCGATCATTCAAGTTTGGGGGAGTGATAGCACTATTTTAGTGTGTTACTCTTACCTAATATTTGTGACAATTCTAGTTCATGATTTCATTTTTATAGCATGATTTTAAGTTGTTTTTGCACTATTAAAGCTTTAAGCACTTTGTGTGCTTCTTTTACGTTTTCATTTTGTTTATACTTTAAAAGGAAGATAGATGATGATGAGAAAAGGCATGACCCCAATTGCCAGAGTCTGGGGCAGCATAAGGAGCTATTTGGAGAGCTGATGATTTAATCAACCATTTCACCAAGAGAGTTAGAGATTGATGATAAAAGAAGCCAAGAATGACTAGGGCTCACGTGGCAGCACTATGAAGAGCAATGGAGCAAAAGGAAGGGATAAGATCAAGAAAGCTAGAGGATAAAAGGTAGTACGGTGGGGACCACTCAGCAGAGGACGCCCAGCACCAAACCACCAGCCATCTGCTCTGCTCCACCAGCCTGCACCAGCCGTCTGCTCTGCTCCACCAGCCTGCTCCAGCCGCCTGCTAAAAGCAAATTTGTCTCCCACCAACATCTGTACCAGATTACTTGCAAAGAAAGGATTGATGGACAGCTGTCCCACATGAAGGATTTGATTTGGGCCTAACCTTATTTTCCTCAAGAGACCCACGATCCAAGAAAGGAGGAACCACCACTTCCACTCATCACTATTTAAAGAGAGCTTGTGCATTGAAGAAAAGGAGAGACAAGAAATCCCACACACAACAATATTTTATTTGCAGTTTTTAACGTTATTTTCAGTTCTAGAGTTTAAGTATTAGTAGAGAGTATTCTTTTTCTCTCCAGACCTGTACACTCTGCTGAGAACTGTCGTGACTGAAGAGAGTTGTTGTTTATCCAACGCAAGAGATCTCCAAGTTATTAGTAGGTTGCATTTCTTTACCACACTTTGTAATATGATGTTTCCTCCTAATTTCATTCCAGTAGTTTGTACTCAGCTCACTATGAGCTAAACCTTTGTTTGATGAGACTAATGAAGTTAGTATAAAAGTGTTTTTTATGTTGATATGATGTGTTGGCTAGTGTCTTATTTTGTTATGTGTTTTTATGCTATAAACTTAGTTCTTAGAGTGATCAACTAGGAAAAAAGTACAAGCTTGTTGTTGAGAGAGATCCAATAAACAAGTGGATTTCATAACGAAAGTGGTTAATAAAGTAGGATAGAGATATTCACTTAATTCAACTTGCTTAGAGATAAGAAGTTGAGACCACAAAGACTTTTCAGAATTAAAACCAGACGTATTTTAGGGTTACAAGTGAGACTTAGAGATTTGTTCCCTTGCCCTAGTTATACATGTTTTTGATGTTGTAGAGATACACCCCTAGATCACGTTCTGACCTTTTGAGGCACAACACTTCACATCATAAAGACACTTCAAACAACATATACTAATGGATTTAGCTCATCGACTATTCTCTCTGATATTCTTAACTCTTTTTTAGTTTTAAGTTATTTTAGTTATTTGTGTGTGCTCTTGTTTCTTATTCTCATATTTCGGTTACCTTGCTCATACTTTTCTTAAACGAAGAAAGCTAATATTAGTAGTTCAAATATTTTACACTTCCCTGTGGGTTCGACCTTGATTTTATCACTTGCTACATTACCAAGCATGTATACTTGCATGTGACACCTTTGCCCTATTATTCAAAAGAAACGCATTATAAAACAATTAGAGTAGAGTTGTTTGGGTAAGCCAACACTCATCCAAAAATATATGATAGAACCTTGATTGTACCTATTGTTTTATTATAGTGGAGATTTAACTGGCCTACGGGTCCCGTGGTTTTTTACTTTTAGTTAACAAAGGTTTTTCCACACTAAAATTATGTTGTGTTGTTTGGTGTGTTTTGTTGATTGTCTCTAAGTTGCATTTGGTATTTGGGAGAGATTTTGTTGTTGGATTATTCCGTTGCGCTATGGATTTCCTCACAACAAGTGGTATCTAGATTTGTTGTTTGATTTGTGTAACGATGGAGACAAACACGTCTAGGATGGTGAGTTTGAATCGATCAAACTATAATGTTTGGAAAGGGAAGATGGAAGATTTACTTTATGTTAAAAGCTTTCACTTTCCGGTTTCCTCTAGTGAAAATATCCGATGTGATAAGTGATGAAGAATGGGATTTATTGCATAGACAAATTTGTGGTTACATTCGTCAATGAATGGATGATAATATTTTGAATCATGTGAGCTCAGTGACTCATGCTCGCTCTCTTTGGACCAAACTTGAGGAGTTGTATGCAAGAAAGACTGGGAACAATTAGTTTTTCTTGTTCAAACAATTGATGTCATTGAGGTATAGTGATGGTTCACTAATGACCGATCACTTGAACACTTCCCAAGGGATTCTAAATCAATTGGCGGCGATGAATCTTATTTTTGATGATGAAATTTAGGGTTTGTGGCTACTTGGTACTTTGCCTAATTCTTGGGAGACTTTTAGGACTAATTCTTGGGAGACTTTTAGGACATCTTTGTCTAACTCCTCTCTGAATGGTATCATCTCGATGGACTTGGCTAAAAGTAGTGTGTTGAATGAGGAGTTGAGGTGTAAGTCATAAGGTTCTTCTTTGCATTACGAGGTTTTGGTTACCGAATCGAGGGGGAGGCATGAAAGTGAAGGTTCAAGTAATCGTGGGACATCATGTGGTAAATCATAAGGTGGCTTTAATAGATTCTCTAATATTGAGGGTCATCATTGCGAGGAAAAAGGACACATAAAAAGGTATTGTCAAAAGTTGAAAAGAGAAAACAAGAAGAAGAGGTATGACAAAAACAATGAAGGTTACAATAATGAAAATGTTGTTATTGTTGATTTTTTTTTTTTGTGATAGTTGTGTAGAGAATGGCAATCTATCATGTGGTGAGATGGATTAGGTGGTTGATAGTGGTGTTTCTACTCATGCAACCTTGATACGTGATCTTTTTTCAACTTACGAGACCGGTGACTTTGGGGTTGTTCGTATGGGAAATAATGGGCAAGCTAATGTCATTGGAATATGAGATATTTGTGTTGAAACTTGCAATGGGACTACTCTAGTTCTCAAAGGTGTGAAACACATTCTGAAACTTCGATTTAATCTTTTATCTATTGGAAAGTTGGATGATGAAGGATATGATCATTCTTTTTCAAGCAATGAATGGAAGTTAAATAAAGTCTCAATGGTGGTTGCTAAAGGAAAAAAGAATTCGAACTTGTATACCGTCCAACTTTGGATTTCGAAGTGCTACATCAACATTTGTGACAATGATAGCTCATCCAAATTATGGCACAAGTGTTTGGGTCATATGAGTGAAAATGGTTTGAGCATTTTGGCAAAGAAGAATGTGGTGTATGGTGTTTCCGATGCAAAGTTGAGAAAGTGTTTGCATTGTTTGGGAGGTAAGCAAAGTCGAGTTTCCTTTATATCATCAGAACCAAAGAGGAAATCGGAAGTGTTGGATTTAGTACATTATGATGTGTGTGGTTCAATGAAGACACTATCATTTGTTGGTTCATATTACTTTGTGACTTTCATTGATGATTATTCTCGGAAAACATGGGTTTATACCTTGAAGAAAGACGATCAAGAGCTAGATACCTTCAAGTCGTTTCAAGCATCAGTTGAAAGAGAAACGGGGAAAAAGATCAACTGTATTCGAACTGATAACAGGGGAGAGTATGTTAGACCTTTCGACAAGTATTGTCAAGATCAAGGTATATGTCATCAAAAGTCTCCTCCAAAGACACCACAATTGAATGGGTTAGCCGAAAGAATTAATAGAACTTTGGTGGAAAGGGTGAGATGTTTACTTTCTCAATCAAATTGTTGAAATACTTTAGTGGAGAAGCATTAAGCACGGTTGTACATCTTTTAAACCTCACTTTATGTGTTCCGTTGAAGTTTGATGTTCCAAATCATGTTTGGAGTGGTAAAGATGTTTCCTACGACCATCTTCGGGTGTTTGGGTGCATGGCTTGTGTGCATATTCTGAAAGATTAGGGATCGAAATGTATGTGGAGAAATTCCTTCGGCGTTTTAGTATGGATAAGGCTAAAGCGGTGATCATTCCAGCTGCTTCTCATTTCAAGCTTAGTCATAAACTATGTACATCTACAAATGAAGAAAAGTTGAGTATGAAGAACATTACATACTCGTCGGTCGTTGGTAGTTTGATTTATGTTATGGTTTGTACAAGACTCGATATTGCTCATGCTTTGGGAATGATTACCTCTCGAATCCGGGAAAAGATCATTGGGAGGCCGTGAAGTGGGTGATGAGATATTTGTGTGACTCGTCGAATTTGAAGCTAACCTTGGGATGCAAGAAGCCTATGTTGGTTGGGTATACGGATTCGGATCTAGCCGGAAGCTTAGATGATCGAAAATCTACTTCGGGGTATATGGTAACTTTTGTCGTATGAGTCGTGGCTTGGCAATCAAAGTTGCAAAAGTGTGTTGCACTCTCTACTACCGAAGTTGGGTTTATAGTCGCCGTGAAAGCATAAAAAGAGTTGTTATGGTCGAGGAAATTTGCAATGGAACTTTGTGTGAAACAAGAAAAGTATTTCTTATTTTGTGATAATCAAAGTGTCATTCACTTATCGAAGAATTCCTCTTTTCACTTGAGGCTGAAGCATATTGATTTCGTTATCATTAGATTCATCATGCATTAGATTCCAAGTTGATAGGGCTTGAGAAGATTCACACTAATGACAATGGTTTGAATATATTGACGAAAGTGTTGCCTATGGGAAAGTTTGAGTTTTGTCGCACGATAGTCGGATTAGTGTTGACCTCTAAGTAGTCTGTCGGGGAGTTTGTTGGGCTAGTTGGGGTGACTCAAATGAATAAGGATTAGTAGCACATGTATGTGTAAGTCTTTATTACAATCCAACAAAGAGAATTAGGTCATTCATTCAGCGGGTGAGAGACAAAAAGAAGAAAAGCTAGAGAAAACATTATTCCTACAGCCCCAATTCAGCACAATCCAGTTCCACGAGATCAAAATTTTCTCACAATCCAACTGTCGAATTGCAATTCAGCACAATCCAGTTCCACGAGATCAAAATTTTCTCATAATCCAACTGTCGAATTGTCCTAATTTTTGGTGACAGTGTTAGCACTCATAGAGGTACATTCTGAATAATGGAAATCGGATTTTGAGTTTTCTAGACCTATCTACCAAGTGGTTTTCTGAGGTACAATTTTAAAGGTTGTTTTGGTTGATCGTATCTCTTGTTTCGTGTTGTATTCCGAGATTGATTGTAAGTCTTGAGTATGTTGATGTATGCCTCCAACTAGTGTTAAAGAGAACCTCAATTGTATCCTAGTTAACAGAGGTTTTTTCACGCTAAAATTGTATTGTGTTGTTTGGTGTGTTTTATTGATTGTCTCTGAGTTACATTTAATATTTAGGAGAGATTGTGGTGTTAGATTATTCTGAAGCAATGCAGATTTCCTCCCAACACATTCATCATGATGATTCCTCATTGTTTTTCGAACACACTCTAGTCAATTATTCTCTAAGAAAAAGACACTCCTCAATTGTGATTCCTCATTGTGATAAAAGGGTGTGTTCGAAAATATCTTTTTGAATATAATTTTTTTGTTACCTTTTATTTGACAAGAGTTTTCTACCTTTCAACAACAATGTTGCCAAAAGTCATGCTCCATAAGATTTTTTTATACAAGATCAAAATGAAGTATTTATGATATCCCTAGAAAATATTGATGGATTGAAAATTTCTCAAATGTTTTATAATATTGATTGATGTGCGGGTTAGAGATGTATTGGTACTACCAATTTGGTATTACTTGTTGTACCAGTTGGTCTAACTATCGTTTCTGATCGTACCTAGATCAGACAGTATCTGTGGCCAACAACGTCGTCTGAACTTCAGCTCCGGTGAGGTCGAAAGACGGCGGGGGGAGGGGGGTACCTGTAAGATACTCCGACGCTCAAGTAAGGCAAAGGTCACAAGTAAAAGCAAGTACAAGATTAGAGTAAGAAGGAGATGGCTCCTCGCAGAGAGGAGCACCTGAGTGTCGAGGAAAAGCGAGCCACGAGGGGCTTGATGCCTCTACTCGACAGACTCTGCTGAGCCCGACAATATTGAAGGGTGGCACGTGCCCGACGCTGTTGGAGCGTGTATGTGCCCGACAGTGGTCTTGTAAAGAGGTCCTTGTTGGACCATCTCATGTCCTGTGAGTTGGGTCTTCTCGACTGAGGGGCAGACCCTGGCCCAGTCCAGAACAGTTTCCATTAACAGGATAAATTAATCATATCCATTGATCTAACCATCATATAACTAAGCTTTCATAGAATATAAAATTGATAGAGGGAACTTTAAACTGGCATATATATATATATATATACCATCATGCTGGCAAAGAGATACGCCATTGAATTAAGTTCCATATATGCAAATGCACAAGAAATTTGATGAAAATCATCCATGTTATATAAAACAAACCATTAACCAAAAAGTTATTAAGTTTACACAATTCCCAAAGACAATCGGGGATCAAATTCAGCTCCAACAGCGGGATCAGGATCTTATTTGCTGGGGAGCATAGCAGTAGCATGTCATTATATTGAAGTTCCAAGATATAAATTAACCGAGAGAGTAAACCATGCGCTCAGATAACACTGCACCCACAACCCTCCTGTATTTCTGCAACTGTGACTCCAAGTATCTCTGCTGCTCAGGACCCAACACACTTTGAAGATTCTTCGGACACGAATAGTACAGTATATGCAAAGTATAAGTGGACAAACAAGTCAGACCAGTAAGAGACAGAAAAAACATGCAGGAGTTTGCTATGGTTAAACATGCATGTCTACCTAAACCTGCGGCATGACTAGTTTCAGGATTAGGAAAAAGCAGCAATAGAGGATTTGATGACAACATGTCTGAGACTCACCAGTTTGAAACATACCCGCTATATTTTCTACAATATTTCGCAGCTAACGTTTTCTAAGGATGGCTAGGTGCTTAAAGCATAGGAAACAACTTGATATTTATTTGCATAGAAATAATCATACCTTGTATCTCACACGAGATCCTTTTATCTCTAACAAAACTTTGCTGAAATCACAATTTTCTGGTTCACAATTAGTTTGTAAGTCAGGTTCATCGTCAGAGCTTTCCGATTCAAACTCAACCATCTCTTCATCTTCATATTCATTCATTGGAACATCATTTGCATCTTCTTGACCACCGTCATCAAGCTGGATTGACATTGCATCTTGAACCTCAGTAACTTGAAGTGGGGATGACTCTCCATTTGGTAAAATGGAAGCGTCTGATAAGACAACATAACGCTTTCTGTCAAGTAAAGGCCTTGCAATGTCAAATGAAACCCACCTGGAGAACGTGCATTGATGTTAGCCTTGTCTCACATGATATAGCGAACATGCAAAATATGGTCAGAATTCAGTAGAAAAAATCAGACAACTACGTATATAGTACAGTTAGAATTATCTATTTCATATGCATACAAAATGCGCCAATAACTGTTATCTAAAACGCAAAAGACTAGGTAAATGACTAAATGCTCTACAGGTTCATAAATAAACTACAAGCATGGTGAAGTGGTTTCATGTGCACTCTGAGCTGAATAACTTACTGATAACGAAGCGGACATAAAAGCTCTGAAGGGCGATATGCAGCTTTGTATCTCATCTTGTTGCAAGAGTGAATATAGTAGCCAAGATAATAGTACTGGAGACTTGGACAATAAACCTGGTTATCTTTCACCCAACCAATTTCTTGAAGTGCAGAGTACTTGCCGAGTGATAGAAAGGCAAAGTCTGGATCCCAGAACAAATATTTACTCGATAAACAACTAGGAAGGATATCTATAACCCCAACTGCCACTAACTGGTCATCCACTAAATACTGTTGATGGAAAGAGCCAAAACCACAAGGAGGGACTGTGCTATCCCCAGTATGTGAAACATATAATAATGGAGTATCAACCAAAAATCTGCGATACGAACTCTCCGTGTAATTTTGTGGTTTATCATTATGTACTTTGCTCTGATATTTTTTATATAAAGCATATTCTTTTGGATCAAAACTGGATCTGTTCAAACGGATCTCAAGCTTTCGCTTTTTAAACTGGCTACGTTGAGGACTAATCAAACAATTTCCTCCTTTATCAAGCTTCATTCCAGACTTCTTAGGAACTGCAGCATTTTGAACAGTTCCGTTTTGGGAAACTTGCTTACTAGAAGCATAAAAATTGATATGACCATTGCAAGCCCTGGTAGACAGACCAGATAATTTTACTGTTGAGTCTAAAGAGGCTAACAGCTTTTCTGCAATAATTTTAGGAGAATATCCTTTCTCCTTCTGACTATCTCTTGATGGTTTGGAATCATTACCATCCTTGTCCTTTGCCTGTGCTCGGTTTATAGATGCAGCAACTTGAAAGGCTATATTGCTACTATACAAGAGATCCTCGGATTCATTGGTTAATAACTTTTTTTTACCCTGTGAAACCATTCTGACTGAAGCTTTTGGTAATTGAATACCAGATGGAAATTCCCCGTTATCAGTGAACATCTGTACTACATTATCAATCTGATCCGATATATAGTGCAAAGACTTCTCAACTTCATCCACCTCTTTGCTGCCAACAGATAGAGATTCTTCTGACATGGAGCATGACGGATTATAATCGACAAGGCTTCCTGAATTTTTTGAAGTATTTGGTTCCTCCATGGCATCAACTCTTTTAGCATCCAAGGTTCCATCTAAAAACCTAGGAAGAAAGAACAATATTTGGTGAAAAGCGGAACAAAGAAATTTAAACATTTATGGGCTACAAATATCAAATGAAGTGAATTGCATAAAATAGAAAAATATAATATCCCATGTACTTAACCTCCTTGAAAATTCCTACTAAGATAAAGGAAAGGAGAAACAGCATCTTATGCTTATATACTGATGCAATGCAATTCAAATTTTCACCCACTCCCACCTCCAAAGAAAATAGAAAAAAATGTTTTTAATTATACCAAAATTGATGGCAATTGAACCCATGTAAAAACATTGATATAAGCCAAGAAAGGTGGGTCCGGTTTGATAAGCATCATATCCCACAAGTATGTGAGTTTGAATGTCGTTGTCGATGTGAGGACTTCATTGGTAGACAATATGTTAGTAGTAGTGCACCTTTATAAGCACTCAATTAACTTTAAAACTTTCCCTGACTCTGGTTAGAAATCAAGACCCAACTCACCGACACTTTTTTATATTAAAAAGACACTAGTATACAAGAAAGTGTTTCACGAAAAAAACCAAGTTACCATTCACCGAGAGGTGACACGTATCCCAAAAGTTAATTCTTTTATTGATAGTGAATAGAAATTAATTGTAAATAGAAATGTTCCTTTTGTATAATAACTGGCAAGTATCACGTAACGAAACTCTATTCTATTGAATGGTAAAGATGAGTTCTGGATCTACAGTGGTGGAAACAACTCATAAAGGGGTAAACCAGAGTTCAAGAACTCATAACCAAAACAATATGCTCCTACTAGAGAAAAACTCTCCGAACAATAACAATATTTCTGCATCTTATTTTCTCACCCCTCTCCCTAACCATATAGACATTTCACTCAACAGAACTGAGTGGCTATAATGGCGCATCAGCAACTAACTTCCCTATTCAGCTTAGTCGTTGGGCTTAGGCCCAAACCGTCCTATCACGATCCGCAGCTAGAAAAACAGACTTGTCCTCAAGTCTTATCTTGAGAAATTGACTTCTAACATTGAACTCTTCCTCCCATTGAGCTTCCTTCACCACAATTAAAGTCTGATTAACAGAGCCTTTTTCAATGTTGCTGGACTTCTGGCAATCCTAAAACAGTACAACAACCAAGCTTGAGCCCACTAAGTGGGGTCAGCTACATGGATCAAACTACGCCATAATATTTTATCAAAAACTATGTTTCCATCCAACTCATTAATCTCTAGATATTTCTTAAAAGTTTCTCTTATAACTTTTCTAGGACTTCATTCATCTCTAGCGGTTTGACTACCCTCCATCTAATTTAGTCTCCTTACTACAGAATACACAGGTCTTCCCTCTATATGTCCAATCCAAACCACTTAAGTTTAGTTTCCACCATCTTTTCTACTATAGGTGATACTTCAACACTTTCACTAATCCTGTCATTTCTAATCTTATCTCGCCTAGTAGAAAAAATATACTCCCATACCATGTCTAAAATGATGCCAGCAAAGCTTTTGAAGTTGAAAAATAAAAGTAATAAAGGTTACTAATTTCAATACCATCAATTGAAAAATTAAAATTCGTAGGTCTCTCGACTCGAGAAATATCAAATGAAGTAAGCATACCTTTGCATTCGTCTAGATACACGAAGTTGTTCCTTAGAGGGAACAAAGTCACCTGCTTTCAAGCGGATTGTATAGGAAGGGCAACATGTTTTCTCCATCTCTGGTTTATAAAGAAAACATCCCGATCTTCTCCACCCCTGGTCAAGAAGGGCTACCAAAAGAAAAGAAAATGAAATTGAGTTAACCCGAACAAGATCATATCAGCAAATTAACTTAGTTTAGAGTGTTGAATCAAAGCTCTTTCTCAATAGTGCAAAATGTCAGCATTATCAAATTGAGAAGAGTGACAAACACAGAAACAGTAAACAACACCAACCTTGGTAATCATCCACTGTAAGACTTTCTGCCAGCATACCTGTGACAAGAGAAAACCAAACAAAGAACTAATTACAAAATCCATTCATTAACTACCCAGAAGACAACAACAAAAAATCCAAACAACCCAGTGAGAATTTTCAAAAAAAGATCCAAACTAATAGCATTAAAGTACATAATAACCCACCAACTACAAAAAAAAATCTATTTTTCAGCGTAAAAGCTAACAAATTGACCAGAATCTATGAAGTTGAGAATGAATTTTAGGGGAATTTAAGAGAAAGAAACCAAACCATGAGAGATACTATTGTGACGGGGAGATCTACAATAACCACAAGAGCTTCGACGTTTTCCGCAATCAACAACAACGCTTTCCTTTGGGGTTATAGTGCTGCTACTACTAGCCTCGTTCCTCATCGTACTGATACAGAAATGGTTTTTCTATGGAGACGGTTGTGGTGGTGGCAGAGAGAATCGGAGGATTTTTGAGGTTCGATTGGGTTCAGATACGATTTGGATTCATTGTTCGTTCTTTTCGTTGAATAATTTTTTACGCAATATTGACAAAGAACGTGTCATTTTTAAATTTTATTTTTTTACTCAAGAACGTGTCAACTTGAAAGACAACAATGCCGGAAAAAACAATTCCATGTGTTGTTTTTTTTTTCTTTCAAAATAATTATATTTTTTATTTAATTTTCTAAAATAACCAAAATTTTAAATAAAATATAAAATTGATCAACTTTCAAACAAAAAAAATTCGCTGATAAAAAGAGTAGCCACATGCAGTGACGCATGCTTACGTTTAGTGTACATAGACGTCATGCTTGGTGACACATACATAGTGGACATGTCATTGTATGAGGCGCATGCATGCATCCTTTAGGAGCATGTGTCACATGCAAAGACTACTGCATTGTTATGTTTTCTTTTTAATTTTTAACTATTGTAAAAATAAAATAATTTAAAATAAATAGAAAATTAAAAATATTTTATAATATTATTTCATAAAATTGAATTACATAATGATTGAATTGAAAATCAATTATTCGTTTAATCGTAATGTCCCCTGTAACACCCCACTTTCCCATTTTATAAAATACATAAATAATATGAAAATAATAAGAGTTTACAACAAAGTAGGATGTCACATCTCATAAAAATTGCCTGAAGTCTCAATTACTTCATTCACTTTATTACTCATAAAAATTGTTTTTACAGCGGAATCATAATTCAATTCAATATATGGCACTAAGGTCTTCACCACAATACTCTCCACATAATAAGTGGTCTAATAAAAGTTTAATAAATGAGATACGTAACGAAATAACATGGTATAAAACATAACAAATCCCCCAATATCCCGTGTTACGTATCAGAGCGACTCCTAAGACTCGATCGAGCAACACAAGCTCCACGCACTACTCAGGTACCTGCTTATCTGTACTTCCCGAGAAGCACAGACACAACAAACAACAAAGGGGTGAGAACTACATTCAATAATTAACAGTGTATAATACATGTTAAGAAGTAGTCATCACACAATCACACATAAACAGCACACTATCACGACACACTTGTCACTTTCAATCATAATTCAATAAACACATAGTAATGCAATGTGACTCATGATTGACACTATGCATGTGGTACCAATACACCATGGTACATTCAATCGAACCTGGTTCATATTGGAATCCGGATAAATCACATACACTTCCACAGAGCAATGATTTATCTCCATCACAACTCCACATTGGAGTCCGGACAAAACTAGGCACCCATCATGGATTCCCACCTAGCTGTCTCCACCAGACACATCATGAAATGCATGACACAAAAGATGCACAAACACATGTATAACAATCAGTTATACATCTACACGATCCTCCTGATCACACATGCGTTACACTCGCACTGTAATTCACCATTGAATTACTACACCTGTATCACAATATCATTACACACAAAAAGTATGCATGAGACGTTATTATCAAGCATAATACACGATCCTCATTGATCTCATGTGAGTCATTGTTTACCGTGAAAATTGGTAAATAACCGCTGATCTTCCAAATCTAACTTTGGTGACTCACAGGATCGATCAGATTGATCCTAGGACATGTGCTAACAATTGATCTAAGGCAGATTCTAAGGAAATAAATGCTTCGACAGAACTCATAAAGAGCGTTGGTTGAAAATACAATCTAGAAGATGTTTTTAGAATGTAAAGTTAAAAGACTGAAAAAGTAAAAGAAAAAAATAGTCGAAGGCGTGCAGTAAAGGTTGAAAACTATAGAAAGTGCAGGAATATAACTTGCGTTAAATAGGAGATAAAAACTTAACGAAAGATTGAAGTAAATTGCATTGAAGTATAAATGGTGTTTACATCACGTACATTCTCACAAGACTCTTTTCTCAACACGCGGATACTTTGAGTAAATTTGGAGTTACTTGTACCAAGTGAACACAACACCCCTTAATCTTATTGCTAGAACCCTTATTTATCATACCAAAACTAACTGCTATAAACTGCCTAAAATAATAAATGAATGACAAGTGTCGCACTGCATGCTTCATCACTTGGATGTACGCCACATGTCCTTCTTCAAGAGCAAACCAAAATAACTACTCCCTCCTTTATTTGAATTTGAATCCCCAGCGTCGGACATCACCAGCATTCTTGGTCTAAGGTGCCCTCTTCAACTCTTAGAAATATTTTCTAAGTCCCAAAAGATATCCTCTCCTTATGAGCCCCTTCGACTTAAACCTATCACACAGATCCTGTCGGAAGCTTCTCTAAACCCCTTCAAGAGCTTAACATTCCCATCAACACTTCCAACTTCATCTGGGCGTCGAATTTATGAGCTAACAAATTGCCCCCCAAAAAATGTCTTTTTCGACAGTATTGCAGAAAATGGCATTTTTTTATAGTGTCTGTTCGACGCCATCTTTCGACCATGCATAGGTGTCCAACAAAACTGATTAACCCACGTCCCAAGAAACTGTTCAGTTTCTTTTTAATCAACTTTTATGACATCACAGCCAATTATGATTATGACTGAAACGTCCCCTCGAAAATCACATCAAGCCGCAAATCACCATAACCTCTCCTATAATCTAGGAGATCGTGGACATAGGTGGCAACTGCCACCGCCCCTACTTTGGCTCCTGGGAGGACACGTGTCCCACTAGCCTTAGCTCCTTAATGATGATTAGTGAGCCTTTTAGTGTTTCCAAAGTACTTTATAAATAGTTTCTTCAGAAACTACTTTTATTTTTCCCACTCCCAAGTATCGACTACGCACCTCCTTCTCTCTTTCAAAACGTTTTAACCCTTCACCTTCAACAAACTCATTTCCTTCAAATTTTTCACCAATGGCTTCTTCAACTGCTACCACTCAAGACCCAAAGAAAAACCAGAAGCTCAAAGGACAAAAGGGCGTACCGCTACTCCCTCCATTTGCTACATTAAATGGACCCAAGGTGGTAAAGAATCAGCAATTCATCCTTGAGCCTCTCAATGAGGAGAAAAGACACATCTACGAATCCCAGGTACTAATTCCTATCGCCATTTCTGGGAAACCATTAGCTTTATCTGGTCCCTTATCTTCTTTAGATACGGATTATACAACCATTAGTGACTTCTTTCCATCATATCGTAAAACCAAACCTCTAGGGCAGAAAGACAAAACTAGGGTAACATCTGAACCCCATGACAATGTAGCCCTAAAGAACCTGGATTTGAAGTATCTGAATGATGGGTCTAGGCTGTTTAGGGCTACCCCGTATTTTAAGGATTCTGACCTCTATTTGAACTGGTTAACCAAGTTAGAGAAAGTGAAAGCAGAAACTTGGAAGAACTTAGGAATCTACGACTTAATTATAATGTCGAAGACTTGACCCGTTTATTGTCCGAATTTACTAGCATCATCTTTGTACTTTTGGGATAGTACCCACTATACCTTCCTTCTCCCTTGTGGGATGATGACGCCCACTGTGTTTAACATAGCCGCTATCACAGGGCTAAAGCCTCATGGGTTAGTTTAAGACCCTAAAATAGATGCTCTAGACACTATAGGGTTCGCCACCACCAAACACACTTATACTCATTTCATGAACCACTATCACGACAAGCAAACTGACACAGTCGAGGACAAGGAGCATATAGCATTCTTGGATATGTGGCTTTCTCGCTGCGTATTCTGTACCAAATCCTTGCAGGTGGCAAGAAAATATCTGACTCTAGCCAATCAACTACACCTTAGTCGAGACATTTGCCTAAGCGAAATGATATTGGCCAGTCTGTACGAGTCTTTGAGCGAAGGTGCTGGTCGTCTGAAAGACCAAGAGAGCAACGGGAACCTCCTGCTGTCAGGACCCTTTTGGTTGCTTCAACTTTGGCTTAATGCCACTTTTGAAGCCAACCTCCCCAACAAAGGGCCTGTGGACGAAGAAGCTGCGAAGATTAAGGAGAGACGATTTGAATGGGTTCGACTGGTGCAACTGACCCCAAACAAAGAAGGGCAGACACTCAGGGCATCCTTCTCTGGCTTTGTCAAAATGTTTCCTAAGCGCTATGATTTCACACCAAGGATGGCGCCCTTTGTTGAACGCAAATATGGCCCTGAATGGTTTACCAGGCCCTTTCCTCCTTCGTTCAAAAAACATGAAGAAGAATCGCAGCGTGTCTGTGAGGCATTCCACATCCCTCGACTTATTGTTCATCGACTCAACTTGCTAAAGGGCCAAACCTCTATGATGGCCTATCAACCAAACCTTGTCTCTCGACAATTTGGTTTAGTCCAGACTCTACCCAAGTGTTTGTATGAGAAGAAAGTCCATGTTATCCTCCCCAACACTATCTATGATGCCATAGAGAGTTTGACACACCTTGCGCGACTGTTCGCCTTGAAATTCAGCAAACAACCTCTGGTCTTCTAATTTGTGAAATTGGCTTACTAACAGGATCGACCACACAAATCCTAGGACACGGTGCGTTTAGAAATGTTGACAATTTGAGTGAAACTCTAACCTTTTCATCATTGTTCTATTATTATCTTCACAATTTGTAATATTCGACTAACTAAAAATGGAACTTGGAATTGGTAAATGACTGGTGAAACGAAAGTAAAATGACAAGGATAAAAGTTTGCAAAATTTTAAAGAGTATTGTAAACAAACTAAAATTTCATAAAGAACTGTAAGCAATAAACTGGTGTTTTTCTCAAACGTACATTTTTTCCATAATGACTCGTTTCTCTCACACGGTTACTTTGAGTAACTTGAACAACTTGTACAATTTTGAAATGCACTCCCAAATCTAACACTAAGACTCCCTATTTATATACAATCGAAATAACTACCCATAACAGTTATTCCTCCTAATGGCGACAAATGGCAATCTGCATGCATTCGTCAACTAGATGCATTCCACGTGTCCTATTTCAAAAATGAAACTCCCTCCTAAATTTTAATTTCAAACATCTGTTGAACGAGGCCTATCACCCTTCAGTCGAAATATTTCTAATACTTAGAAAAATCTTCCAATGCTTTCCTTTAAGTAGCAATTGCCTTCGACTGGCTTTCTCCCATCAGAAACATATTCCTGTCGAAAATATCCTGGCAGATTTCCAAATATGTTCTAAACAATTATCTAGGCGTCGAAATTAGCAACCTACAAATTGCCCCCCAGAAAATGCATTTTCGACAAAGGGAGAAAAGCATTTTTCTGCCGATGCAATTCGACGCCGTTAATAATTCGACCAGTGACTGTTCATATGATTAGACGTCTGTAACGTCAAAGTCATCATTGCACTTTTCTCAAACGTCTCTTCAGCCCATACTTTTAAGATCTTCCATCATCACTACCCTAGCCCCTAGCAGATCATGGGTCAAAAACTTAACTGCCACCGTCTGAAACAATCCACTTTCTAACTTCCACGTGTCCCACAATCTTTTCATTATTTCTCTATAAAATAAAAATGAAAACTTCTGAATTCCAACCGCTTCAATCTTTTCTTCCTATAAATAAGTTGGAACAATTTATTCTTCATTTTTCACGCTTCCTTTCTTTAAGCAAAAACTCTCTTCAATCTTCATCTTCTTCATTTCTCTGCATTTTCTTCTGCAAATCAACCATGGCATCTTCCACTGCTCCCCAAATCACAAGTAAAGATTCCAAAAAATCCAAAAACTTACCACCTGTCCACAAGATCCTTAGGCCAAAGGTGGTGGGGAACCAACAGTATGTACCAGAGCCTCCAAATGAAGAGGAGAAACGACGTATTTACCAGTCTCAAGTACTAATTCTTATTTTAATTTCTAGTAAATCTCATGCAATGCTAGGACCCTTACCTGATTTAGCCCTAGATCCTGTAAAAGTGAGATAATTCTTTCCAGCGTACCACCGTTACAAACCCATAGCTAACGGGGTTAGGCCTAGAACCGATAAGGAGAAAATTATATACGAAAAATCCAAAGTAGACAGCCAAGGGTCTCCTTCTGAGGAAGTTATAAATTTTGAGTACATGAACAACTTTAGAATTTTAAGATCTTGTCCTTTGTCGAAAGACCCCTTTGATTATCTAGCTTGGCTGGAGAAAATAGAGAAGGTTAAAGCTGATGTTTGGAAAACTATGGGCATTTTCGATCTTATCCAACTGTCTAAAGTAGGACCAGGATATTGCCCCTCCATGCTTCTAGCTTCCCTTTACTTTTGGGACAACACCTATAACAATTTCCATCTTCCTTGTGGAATGATTACCCCCACTCTTTTTGACGTGGCTGCCATAACCGGCCTCAGTCCACTAAGAGTGGATTATGATCCTACCCTGCTATCCGATGATTCCATAGGCTTCAACACAAACAAAGCCACATTCACAGCCTATATTGCCAACTATCATGACAAAGAAACCAAAGAAGTTTCTGATCAAGAGCATGTAGCTTTCTTAGCCCTTTGGCTGTCGAGATGCGTTTTTTGCTCTAGATCTCTTCAAGTGGCGAAGCGTGATATTACCATAGCAAATCAGCTTCACGCTGGACATCAACTGTGCCTCAGTGAGATGATCTTGGTGAACCTATACGAATCTCTTGGCAAAGGGGTTACCTTCCTGAAGAATATCAAGGAAAAAGGGAGTCTACTGTTGTCAGGACCATTTTGGCTCTTACAACTGTGGCTCAATGCCACCTTTGAAGCCTCCTTACCCAACAAGCAAACTGTGGACAAACCTGCTCTGAAAGACAAAAGAGTCGAAGGCACCAGACTGGCACAATTAACACCCAATGACGAAGGTCTGGGCCTTCAACAAACTTTCACAAGCTATATTATGATGTTTTCTAAACATCATAACTTCACTCCTAATATGGCTCCTTTTGCTGATAGAAAAGTTGGACCAGAGTGGCTCACCAGGAAACTTCCATTAGAGTCGAAAGCTCCAGAAGATGAATTCCTTAATGTCTGGGAATCTTTTCTCACTCCTAGACTTTTAGTTTCCAGACTTGCTCCCTCAAAGCTGAAGGTCTCTCTTGTTAACTACCAACCCAATCTGGTCTCTCTACAGTTTGGGTTAATACAAATAAAACCAAAACCCCTCTTCTTAAGGAAAGGTTCTTTGATTCATTATAACATGACCCATACCGAAGATGAGTGTTTTGGGTTGTTGGCGAAGTATTCAAACCTGGTCGAAATTCAGCCAGTGCCCTTCAAACCTAGCTTCCTCTGCACTCAAGAGTTTGACGAATGATGGAGGGCTTATTATGACTCTCAATTTTTCGACGTGCCTTCTTTCACCATCCAACTGACCAGAGTTTTCGCCCTTGTGCAGGATAAAACGAAGAAAGGTACTTTAAGACACGTCAAGGAAATCCAAGCATTCCAGAAATATTTTGAAACTGCCTACAGGCCCAACGAACTTAGTCGAACCATAAGCAAAGCAGCTGTTACTTTGAAAGAAAAATTTACCAGAAAATTGGATGAGTTAAAACTACCTTTATACGTTCGACCAGAACAACTTTATGAGATAGCTTTTAACCTCTATCCACCAAAATTTCCTCCTCTACCATCTGCTGAATTTGGCGTGGCTTTTAGCCCTCCATTTCCAGATTGGTTCACTTGTGGGGATTCCATGAAACTTCTTCGCCAAGAATATCAAAAACGTGTTAAGCGAGTGGTTCCGACTAAGTACACCTTGGACAACTTCAAAGGCCACCTTCATATTGGCATAGAACACATTCGCGTGGAAACTCCTATATATGAAGGTGTGGAATGGGAAGATTTCCGACACCACTTTTTCCATTTACCCACACATGTATATGTTAATTTATGTTTAAACCTTTCCTTATTTCTTTTCCAGCCATCAAAATTCCTACCAAGAAGTCAGCTGCTGGTGAAGCGTCAACTGCAGGAGATGCAGAAAACTAAAAAGATACTACCAAGACACCTTTGGCGAAGGTATTATCTTGCTTTTCTTTTGGTCAATATATATATTTTTTATTTTCTGAAATACCCATAAAATCTCTTTTTGTTCCACAGGGAAGTCGAAGACCTCCTTCGACGCCGAAGAAGAGAAAGGAAAAAGAACCTGACGTCAAAGCTGTTGACACCGGTGATGGCGATGAATCACCAGACCAAGTGAAACCTTCAAGGAAGAAGAAGAAACCGACAAAATCTCAACAACAAAAACCTCCTGCTTCCATAAAATTGAAAAAAAAAACCCCTCAAAAACCCTGACGAGAAAGTTACCCCTGCTCCAGTAGAAAGCGAAAGTTCTAGTCTTAAGACTGAGATTCCCAAGGTATGGTTTTTTCTTTTCTTTCTATAGTTCAACGCTGAAAGGCAGTTTCCTTATGATACCTTTATTAATTCATTTATCTTCCAGGTCCTTGTCGATACTCATGGGCATCCTATTGTCCAAGTTCTCCCAAAGACTAGCAGCGATCCTACCTACAAGCCAACAAGCGTCTCCAAGCCTTCTCCTAAAGATTCGACAAAAGAATCATCCACTGTAGTGAATCAGCCCACTGCTGTCTTTAAACGACTTCAAGATGTAGTGGAAGAAGAAACTGGTCATGAGGCTGACATCTTAGTTGACATTGGTGGGGACACTGTGATGCCTGATGCAGCGCCCACAACAGATAATGATCCCAAAGACCATTCCCCCCTTAGTTCAAAAGATGCTGACGAAGAGAAGGATAAGGAGGCTGAAACTGATGGCGAAGAAGAGGAGGAGAAAGTAGGCGAAGAGCCAACAACTCCCAAGGCTGCTGCGGATGAAGAAAGAGAAAGCAACAAGTAAAACCTTGGTGAACCATCAAAAACTGCTTCGACCGCTACAACTTCGACCCGACTCTCTCAAGAGGAACTTCAGAATCTGAAGGTGCAAAGACCATTTGAATATCTGAAGGCCATGCTTAGTTCGCGTTATAACTTTGTTGATATTACCGTCAATAGTTCGACCACCTCAGGAACTATGTCTGACGCCAAATCCATGGACGAAGCGTTGACTCATATTCGACAAAAAATCCTCAATATTGATCTACTTCAGCTTTTAGAGAATGATTCATCTGCTCACTTTGACCTGAAAAAGATCTTAAAGCAAATCAATGTTCTGGAGGCTCCTCCTAAAGTGACTGATGTTGTTCTGGATCTGACTACTCTAATAGATCTTGTGGTGGCAGACTTTAACCGGCTTCGAGATTACTCCAAGAAGCTCGAAAATAAGACGGAAACACAACTTGCTGAGTGAGATGCTGCTTCAAGTTCGTCTAACAAAGTAACTGAATTGGAAAAGGCTTCTGAGCAAAATAAGAAAGAAGCAGCTGTCTGTGGCAAAAACATCCTCAAGTGGAAGAAACAAATTGTTGTTCTTCAAAACAAAATTTCTCAGGCGAAAAAATGCCAAGAAGAACTACAGCAAATCAATCAACAGGAAATAACTAAAGAGCTTGAAGTCGGGGTGCACCATGTTGATAGGGCTCGAAAACTTGGTGAAGAAATCGAGGAACTTTCGAATGGCAAGGCCCTTTGCAAGCGTCGTCTTCAAATTCAGAAATCCAAATTTGAAAAGCTGAAAGAATCTTTCCCAGTTTAAATATTTGTAATTTTTTATTTGGCCTTTTTAAGGCCTATTTTGTAATGACATTTAAGCGATTTTATTTGGCGAAAAGAATTTCAATCCACCATGTTGCTTGTTTACTATGCATGACTATTCGACTGTTATCCTTACTTCTTGTAATGTGGGCTTATATTTTTTCAAATATTTCCCATTTATTTTTAATATTCGCTTATCTTTATCCAACTTTTCGACTTCATAAGCGCCATTGGAAAATACTTGTGTGATTTGAAAAGGTCCTTCCCACTTAGGAGACCATTTTCCTATAAGTCTATCTTTTCGATCCATGGGGAGAATCACTTTCCATACAAAGTCACCAATCGAAAAGTCTTTACTTTTCACTCTTTTATTGTAGAACTTCTCGCCCTTTCCT
Organism: Lathyrus tuberosus; assembly: GCA_022829125.1. Classification (NCBI taxonomy): domain Eukaryota; kingdom Viridiplantae; phylum Streptophyta; class Magnoliopsida; order Fabales; family Fabaceae; genus Lathyrus; species Lathyrus tuberosus. The sequence continues at coordinate 9,289,325 of JALAZF010000047.1, forward strand.
TTTGCCTTTTCAATAAATCTAACGCGTTTAATCTTTCTTCGTCTAAACCAACTAATTCATCTATCATCATATTCCAATATGCATCCGATGGAATTTCATGATGTCTTTGAATTCTTGTTGACTGCAAGTATATTTCGACCGGTAAGACCGCATCATGGCCATACGTTAGTCGAAAAGGTGTAGCATTTGTAGCTTCCTTAGGAGAGGTTCGACAAGCCCATAGAATTTGGTCCAAAGTTTTGTGCCAATTCTTTGGTTTTCTTCCCACGTGCTTCTTTATTAAACCAATTATAACCTTGTTCGCTGCTTCGACCTGACCGTTGGCTTGAGCGTAGTAAGGCATTGATGTGAGAAGTTTGAAACCCATTTCCTTCGCGAATGCTTGCATATTTTTTCCAGTGAAAACGGATCCTTGATCCGTTGTTATTGTCTCTGGGATGCCAAACTTGTAAATGATGTGCTTTCAAATGAATTCGATTACTGCTTCTTGATCCACGTTTACTAAGGGTATGGCTTTGATCCATTTCGTAAAATAATCGATCCCAACCAAAATAAACTTTTGGCTTTTTGAAGAGGCCGGACGAATTTCTCCAATCAAATCCAAAGCCCAACCTCTAAAGGTCCAAGGCTTTATTATAGAATGTAATTCACTTGCAGGAACATGTGGTATCCCTGCGTGTACCTGGCACTCTTGACATCCTTTCACGAATTCGACGCAATCTTTTGACATAGTTGGCCAATACATTCGCTGTCGGAATAATAACCACTTCATCTTATGGCATGCCTGATGCGCACTACATGCCCCGCTGTGTACATTCGACAGAGCTATGTATGTCTCTGATTTGCCTAAACACTTAAGTAATATCCCTTTCGGACTTTTCTTAAATAGTTCATTCCCCAAAATCACATAACTCAAAGCTCGATACCTGATTTTTCGTTCGACTGGTCCTGTTGGATTTTGCAGGTACTTTATTATAGGCTTTCTCCAATCTCCAGTCATTGAATCATCTATGTTAAAAATTTCAAAATTTTCTTCGTCAGCGTATCATAGCTTTATTACCTCCAGGTCTGATGGGGATAACCTAGTTTACACGACTCTTCCTCTAACTTCAATGGCTTTCTGCAACTTTTCCTTCGACACTTTGTATCCAGAAGCTATCTGCGCTAAATCGTTTGCCTCCTGGTTTTCTATTCGAGGAATATGTCGAACTGTAACCACATCGAACTTCTTCAAAAGTTGATTAGCTATTAAGAAGTACATGATCAAATTTTCTTTGACACACTTGTACTCCTTGGTTATTTGCTTTACTACCAACTCAGAGTCTCCCATTATTTCGACTCTAGTTGCCCCCAATTCCAATAAAATTTCAAGTCCTGCTATTAAAGCTTCGTATTCAGCATCGTTATTTGAACACAACCCTTCGACTTTATACTTGAATTTTGTTGGAATTCTTTTAGGATAAATAATCAAAACTCCTACACCAGTTCCATTCTTATGACTAGAACCATCGAAATATAACTTCCAAGGCTCTATTTCGACATAGTCCACTGATTCTTCGTTTATGGCATGGTCGACTATGAAATCAGCCACCACTTGTCCTTTGACAGCTTTTAATGGTAAGTATGTCAAGGAATATTCAGTTAATGCCAGAGCCCATTTTCCAATTCGACTATGCAAAATAGGTTTAGATAACATATGTTTTATTACGTCGAAATGGGAAGAAACATAAACATCAACTGGTTTTATATAGTGCTTTAACTTCATACATGAAAAGTATACACATAAACACAACTTTTCGATCACACTATATCTAGTTTCTGCATCATTTAAGACTTTACTGAGGTAATAAATGGCTCTTTCGACGCCATTTTCATCCTCTTGGGCTAACATGCTCCCTATTGTCTTATCTGACGCGGCTATGTACAGCCTCATACTTCTACTTTTACAAGGTGACATCAAAATAGGGGGATGCGTCAAGTACTCCTTGATTTTGTCGAAAGAATCTTGTTGCTCTTGCCCCCATGCAAAGCTTTCCTTTTTTAGTCGAAGTAGAGGAGAGAAGGCTTGCGTCTTCCCACTAAGGTTGGAGATGAACCTTCTGAGAAAATTAATCTTCCCAAGTAGAGACTGTAATTCCTTCTTCGTTGATGGCGCTTTCGCCTCCATTATTGCTTTGGCCTTGTTTTGGTTTATTTCGATCCCCTTCTTGTGGACCATAAAGACTAGGAAGTCTCCTGCCTGCACACCAAACGCACATTTGAGAGGATTCATTTTTAGACCATACTTCCTCATCCTTTCAAAGGACTGTCGAAGATGGTCAATGTGACTTTCTCCTGAAACAGACTTAATAATAATGTCATCAATATAAATCTGCATAAAAGTCTCAATGAAATCATGAAAAATCGAATTCATTGCTCGCTGATAAGTGGCTCCAGTATTTTTCAAACCAAAAGGCATTACCACCCATTCGTAGGTGCCTAAGGCTCCGGGGCATCGAAACACCGTTTTTGGAACATCTTCCTCGGCGCTGAAAATTTGGTTATAGCCAGAGTACCCATCAAGCATACTGAGGTACTCATGGCCTGCGGCAGAATTGACAAGCATTTCCGCCACTGGCATAGGATACTCATCCTTTGGGGTAGCTGAATTTAAGTCTCAAAAATCAATGCATACCCTTAACTTACCATTTTTCTTTATTACCGGAACTATGTTAGCAATCTATTCAACATACTTGGTCGTACGAATGAATTTACATTTGAGAAGCCTTTCGACTTCCTCTTTGATCTTTGACAGGATCTCTGAGGCGAAACGCCTTGGGGTTTGCTTTACGGGCTTCCTCCCAGGCATTATGGGTAGCTGCAATTCGACCAAACTCCTGTCCAGGCCAGGCATCTCGTCATAGTCCCACGCAAAACAATCTTTAAACTCCTTCAGCAGCCGAACTATTTTGAATTTGAACTGGGGATCAACTTTTGCACTTATGTAGGTTGGCCTTTTTTCTGCCCCCAATCCCAAGTCGATCTCTTCAAGCGGATCCTGCACCACCATCTTCATATTTGTTGACAATGGATCCTTCTCGAAACCCATAGGCTCATTGTCGTAAATGGCATCATGCCTTTGATTATGCCATTCGCCCAATTCTCCATCGAGCGGGTTTTTGTCCAAATCCTTGTGAGGATATTGTTGGTCGCCTTCGACCTGATTGGATTCAACAGCCATGTACTTCACTTCGGCCTTTAGAGCCGCTTTGAGTTTGTTCTCGGCTACATAAGCCGCGATCTTTTCAAGCGCTAGTAACTCAATCATTTTCACTTAACTCGCTACCCCAGCCAGTTGGCTATATGTGTGCAGTGTCGAAGATGTAATTCGCCTCACCAACAACCTACCTATCCCACTGGAACCCATGTGTGGGATGGAGGTATAGTGAACAGAAAGCATTATCAGTTGTCGTCATGTCGAATGTGGTTGGACTGCAAGGAGCAATGTGGGCCAAATTTCTGTCAAAACTTCGGCGATCCACGTGGTTTACATCAGCTAGAAAATAGCTCTGATCATCCTCTATGTTCTCCGCTATTCCATCAGCGCGCCAGATTGTTATCCTCTGATGCATTGACGAAGGAACGACACCTATGTCGTGTATCCATTCTCTCCCCAAGAGGAGATTGTAATTTGCCTTTGAAGCTATCACCATGAACATCGTTGGCCTAGTAATTGTTCTGACTGTCAAATCCACCTGTATCACGCCCATTGTTGTTCCTACTTTTCCCTCATAGTTCGACAAAACCATGTTGTGGGGCTTGGTGTCTGAATCGTCTTTGCCAATCTTTTTCAGCATGTAGTGCGTCATCAGATTTACTGCCGCTCCTCCATCGACTAGGATTTTATTTACCCCCACATTCCCCACCTTTCCTTTTATGAATAGAGGTTTAAGGTGGCTTTGCATGGAGTCATCTGGCCTTTCAAAAAATGCGTTTTGCTCTTCGACGCATCCGTTATTTATTATATAATACCACACTGGTCTGTGCCTTGTGGTTTCACTTTCCATGACTTCCTCTTCCTCCTCGACCTCCATCACCTGATCGTATTCCCTTGGGAGTACTGAGACCACGTTACATATGACATCGAAGGAAGCCTCTAATTCTGATTTGAAGTCATCAGTCATTTTGTCATCTCTGTTTGCATCTTCTTTCGACGACACTTGTTCAGGGACACTGCGTCGCTCTTTGTCTATGGAATCCTCTTTTTGACTCACAGTTTGGATGTTGCTGCTAGTTTCTGCCTTGGTTTTTTCTGCAGCCTCTCTCTCCGCCTTCTTTCGCCTTTGAAACCTCCTCCATTGAGACTTCGACATTGGTTCTCATTTTCTTTCTTCCCTATCAAAGAGGAGTCCCTTTGCACCTCAAAGTTCTTCCATTTCTTCTGGCCCTGAGCCTGGGGAATTGGTTGAACCCACTTATCATCTGGGGCTTTGTTTGTGGGTTTGAAGGTGTTTGGATACCTTCCTCTCAGCCTTTGCTTGTTCTGATCTCCCCTTCTAGGGTTGAATCTCTCCCTTCTCGCAGATGGTACTTCCCCCCAATTTCCTCTCCTTTAAGCCCTCTCGACTCCTTCCAAGTTTTCTGCTGCCTTCTTGCCGAAAACAGCGCTGCAGCGAGGGCATAACATCACCTCAGATCTTTTCTTCTGGCATCTTTGAATAAACTCTACCAAGTTCTCTTCTTCCTTTGGGTATGCTATCTTCTGATACTCTTCTCATCGACGCTCCTCGTCGATTCGCATTGGGACTTTCTAGGATACTTCCACCATGTTCACATCGGCGATTGGCTCAGTCGCAATGTTCAATTTGCTCATTCTCATGCTGAGGCCTTCGTCAACCTCATGTATCTTCTTATCCAGGTCGAAATCTTCATGATCACCTTTTGTGTGAATCTTCACAGGCAAGCCTTTGACATTGTGTTGGCAGCAAAACTGAACCACTTTCTCCTTAGGGTCTTCCATTATCCGTCGAAGAATCCCTACAGCAACTGGTTTGCAGGAACCTCCAGCAGTCCCTTTGTTGGTTTGGGCGAAGCTATCAGCAGCTTCATCTTTGACTTTGTCAAAAACTTCTGCAATTTCTGTATTAATGTTGTTGGGGCCCTCAGTGGCCTTGTTGTTAATGTCACTGAAGCCTTCAGTAGCTTCCTTGTTGATGCAGTTTTCTATGACTCCTTCATCAAGGTGTTCAGTAACCTTGATCATCACCGGCTGGTTGATGAAGGCATTGGAGACCTCTTCGACATCACTTTCATCATCGGGGATCTCAGTGATCTCCACCATATTCACACTTTTGTCGAAGCCTTCAGTAGCCTCGATCATCTTAACGTTATAGTCAAAAACTTCTTCAAACTCCACCATATTCACTGTGAATGGCTCAGCATAATGGGCTTCCGCCACCTGCATTAGATTTGAATCAATTTTCATTTGCGACTTTGATTTGTCGCCGAATTTAAGTCTTCCATCGCGAATAGCATTCTGCACCAAATCCCTGAAAAGGAAACATTGAGACGTTTTATGACCTAAGAAATTATGGTACTTACAAAAACCTCTCTTCTTTTGTTGTTCTAGAGGAGGCGCTTTAGTACCAAGTGGCACTATCAGTTGGCCATCCTTGACTAATAAATCAAATATTTCGTCACACTTGGTAACGTCGAATGTATAAGTCCTTTTGGGGAACTTATCATTCTTTTCAGACTCGACTGGGTCCTTCCCATTCGACGGGGCCAAAACTTTACAAGCATATGGCGGACCCTGTTTCAGCTCTGCCAAATCAATTTCCTGTTCATCGAAATTTGATGATTCACTTTCGTCCTCATCTTGACACATTCCGACATAAGCCACTCTCTCTTTTTTATTCTTATTTGCTCTAGCTTTTTCAGCCTTTAGCCATTCGACCTGTCTAACTCTATCGGCTAATTGGGTCATTTCTCTCAAATATTATGTGTCTAATTTCTTTCGGATCGAATAATCAAGGCCACCAGCAGCCATTTCGACCAACTCATGTTCAGGCACTTGTGTGAAACATCTTGCTTTAAGCAACCTAAACCTTTTCAAGTAATCATCAATTGGCTCAGAGAATTTTCTCTTGACGCTAGCTAATTCCTTCAAACTTATCTTTGTTTGTCCCATATAAAACTGTTCATGGAACAATCTCTCCAACTGGGTCCATGTATGGACCGAACCTGCAGGAAAAGAGGTGAACCAAGTAAAAGCATTTTTCGTCAGAGAACTCAGAAAATATTTTATCTTCAAGTTCTCATTGTGTGCTATTTCGCCTGCTTCGATCAAGTAACGGGCCACATGTCCGACTGTCGATTCACTCGTGTCTCCCGAAAACTTAGTGAACTTAGGGACTTTCCATCTTGGGGGTAAATCTTCCTGTAATATATATTCAGATAATGGTGATGTGTAACTAGGTCTCTGTAGTCCTACATTTACTCCATTTCGAGCCATTATTCTTTCGACCATGGCTGTTAAATTATTTTCTGCTGGCATGTTATTACAACGTATTCGTTGCACAACATCATCAGCATTTTGATCCCTATTTACTATCACCGTCACAGGTTCTTGATGAATAAGCATTTCGACCTGGGGTGGTTCGACCATTCCTTCTTGGTCTCTAGGGTTTGCCGGAGGAATATTTATTTGTCTTTGGTTTATAGTAGGTTCCTCTTCGACGACTATCCTTGGGTTCTGGGATACCTGCTCTCTTTGAGTGGGTTGGGGAACACCAAAAAAATCGGCTATACGCGCCACTTGCGCTGCCAATTGTTGGTTCGTTTGAGTGGTATTCTGAATCAATGGGTTAAACACGACCCCTATTTGTTGAGTCAACATCTGAACCATGTCATGGTTAGTCTCATCTATTTGTTGCCTAATCACTTGCGCAGAATTGTTTGTGATACTTGGCATATAGGTTTGATACCCTGTTGTCAAAGGCTGAGTCATTCTCCCTATATGGTTTGCGCCAGATCCTGATCCTTGCAAAGGCGAAGTTACGTTAATCATAGGATCTGAATATATTGGTGGCGCATTATGTAAACTTGCCATCACCGTAGTTGGCATTCCATATGGTTGATCTCGATTTGATAGAGGCATCATAAAACCAGACAAAAAAGGCTTGTACGTGCTTCCTGGAGGAGGGGGTGTCATTTGTTGCATTTGAGACCCCATAGTAGAAAAACTTGGAGCATTTTGGGGAATCGAATACGCATGCATCGAACCCGCTGTTGATGGCATAGCCTCTGACATGGATATTGAGGCCGTATTGCCCCCATTCGAAGGATTAGGGGGTGGCACTTCGTTATTCGCAGGATTCTGGTTGTTAGGGGGATTTGGATTCACCATTCTGCGTACTCGTCTCCTTCTGGGTCTCTCTTTGTTATTTTCTGCAATCTTACCGCTCCTTAATTTCATACAACAAAACGAAGATGACTACAAAGGAAAGGAAAAATTTAAAAATAAAGGTCTAATTAATCGTCAAAAAGCACAAGGGTCCCACCGGGTGTGCCAATTTGTTCGCCTTGAAATTCAGCAAACAACCTCTGGTCTTCTAATTTGTGAAATTAGCTTACTAACAGGATTGACCACACAAATCCTAGGACACAGTGCGTTTAGAAATGTTGACAATTTGAGTGAAACTCTAACCTTTTCATCATTGTTCTATTATTATCTTCACAATTTGTAATATTCGACTAACTAAAAATGGAACTTGGAATTGGTAAATGACTGGTGAAACGAAAGTAAAATGACAAGGATAAAAATTTGCAAAATTTTAAAGAGTATTGTAAACAAACTGAAATTTCATAAAGAACTGTAAGCAATAAACTGGTGTTTTTCTCAAACGTACATTTTTTCCATAATGACTCGTTTCTCTCACACAGTTACTTTGAGTAATTTGAATAACTTGTACAATTTTGAAATGCACACCCAAATCTAACACTAAGACTCCCTATTTATATACAATCAAAATAACTACCCATAACAGCTATTCCTCCTAATGGGGACAAATGGCAATATGCATGCATTCGTCAACTAGATGCATTCCACGCGTCCTATTTCAAAAATGAAACTCCCTCCTAAATTTGAATTTCAAACATCTGTCGAACGAGGCCTATCACCCTTTTGTCAAAATATTTATAATACTTAGAAAAATCTGCCAATGCTTTCCTTTAAGTAACAATTGCCTTCGACTGGCTTTCTCCCATCACAAACATATTCCTGTCCAAAATATCCTGGAAGATTTCCAAATTTGTTCTAAACAATTATCTAGGCGTCGAAATTAACAACCTACAACGACATGTTCATCGATCACTCCTGACTCCCGTCTATTTTGAACCTTCTCATCTCTGCACCCAAGAATTCCACGACTGGTGGTCAAAACATTATGCTGCAGAATTCCTTGATGTCTCCAGCTTCGCTCAATTGATTGACCAAGGTTTTGTTTATGTGCGGGAGAAGATCAAGAAAGGTAAATCCACTCATATTAAGGAGATTCAGGCCTTCCAGAAGTACGTTGAAACTGTTTAATGACCAGACGATATTAGTCGAACCGTCCACGAAACTGCGGTTACGCTAAAGGAGAAATTTTTAAAGAAAATGGAGAGTTTGAAACTCCCTTCATATGTTACTCCTGAGAAACGCTATGAAGTGGCTTTCTCACTATTTCCTCCAAAGACTCCTCAATTGCCATCTGCTGATTTTGGAGTGGCTCTTGCCCCTCCATTTCCAGATTGGTTCATCTGTGGGGACTCTATAAAGATCCTCCGCCAGCAGTCGAAACCCAAGGCTCAGCGGGTGGTTCCGACTAAATATACGCTAGACAGTTTCAAATGACACCTTCATGTCGGTATCGAAGATGTTTGCATCGAATCCGAAATACATGAAGGTTTAGATTCTTCGATTTTATGCTCTTTCACTTGAACTTTATCATTACTGACATGTGGTAACTTGGCTTATTTTACAGTTGTGCCCAGAAAGAATACCCCTCAGCGCCTGGTCGAAGCCAAAGGTGAAGGCAGCAAGGTACATCACACACCTTTTCCTTTCGTTGATTATTCTTTCTCCCCCTAATGCTTCTCAATTTCAGGCTTCTCGCAAACCACCTCCGACACCTCAAAGGAAGTCAAAGAGGGGCACTGCCCAAATTATCTTCAATTCCGAGGATGAGGACCAATCTCCTCCTAAAGACTTGAAACTCTAGAAGAGGAGGAAGCCAAGCCAAGAATCTGGTACTGTTGGTGGCCAATCTGAGCCTACAACGACTAAAGTCCCCAAAAAGACCACTACTACGAGTAAAGTTGCAGAATCCCCTTTTGGAACCGCCTCTAAACCAGCTGCAGGTCATGCTGAAAGCAATAACTCTAGTCCTGATGCTGAAGGAGTCAAGGTAACTTGTCATATTTTTCTTTAAATGAAAACTTATTTACCTTGTTTCCCTTAATCTGACTTGCTTCGATTTGATTCAGGCTGATACTAGTGGTTCGAAACCACCGGTGAATAATCCTCATTCTCCCACCACCCTCCTGAATAGCCAAGGTGAGCCCACATACCATCCCACTTCTGACTTGGGCTCTAGAATGAGTTCACTAGGTGAAATTAACAAGCCTGGGTTTGAAACAGCTCCCCATTCGCCAGCAAAGACTGCTACCCAGCAGGCTCAAACTGATGGCTCCGACCATGAGGCAGACGATGTTCAGCAGGATCCTGACACAGAAAATCCAAAAGCTGCTGCCATAGATTAAGAGTCACCCTTGGTCGATGAAGAGGGATCACCAAATGACGAACCCATTGGGGCTGCCAATGTTAACCCAGAAGGAGAGGAAGAAATGGAAGAAGATGATTATGAGACCATGCACCAATCTAAACTTGATGGCCATGATGATGACAATGAAGATGAAGACAAAATGGACGAAAATGAAGAGGAGGAGAATAAAGGTGAGAAGGAGAAAGCTGACAAAGGACCTATCAATGAGCCAACCCATGTCGAAGCCATTACTACCCCAACACCCACTGTTGCGACTGAAGGCAAGGCAGCCTCGACTGTGTATGGAGCAGGACTCTCTGAAGAGGAACTAGATGCCTTGAAGACTAGCAACCCTCGTCAATACATAAAGATCCTCCTTGGACGTTGAGGAAGCTCATCTGATAAAACTCTCAGTGCTTCGACTACCTCTGGGGATCAGCCTTCAAGCAAACCTGAGGACAATATCCTTCTAAAGATCAAAAATAAGATCTTTAAGGGTGGCCTTTTCACACTCTTACAGATGGATGATGTCACTCACATCTCTTTGAAAATCCTCCTCCAACAAGTTGACATTCACGTTATTTCTCCAGAATCTGCCAACGTCATCCTAGAGCTTGGCACTATGATTGACCAAGTCCATGGTGATCTCAAACGCCTGCCCCAAATCGAAAAGGCCATTTCAACCAAAGCTGGGAGTGAGGCTGCCGCTTAGACTGCTGCCACTGATTCTGAGAATAAGGTAGCAGAATTAGAGGAAACAAAAGAAAAGAACAAGCAAGAAATCACCTCCAATGAAGAAAGTATTGCTTTCTGGGAGCGAAAGATCAAGAAACTTCGAGCCAAGATCTCAAAGGCCAAAAAGCGTAACCCTGAATTGTCTGCCTTCGATGACTCTGGCTTGTTGAAAGAGCTTGAAAATGCCATAACTTTTGCTGAGAAAGCTCAACGACTGGAGAAGGAAGTTTCACACTTAAAATCTGACAAGACCTTATGTGAAAAACGTCTTGACCTCCAGAAGTCGAAGTACTTGAAGATGAAGGAGAATCTCCCCTTTTAGCTTGTTACTCTCTTTGTAATTTTTAATTTAATGCTCTATGGCCCTTTGAGGCAGTTATATGTAATGACTACTAAGCCATTTTGGCATTCATAAATACCATTATTGGCTTTGCCCTTGTTATGTCGAATTACTCCTTAACAATTTTAATTTCTTGAAGTGCTGGTTTATATTTTTACAAATGCTTTCCATTTACTTTCAAGATTCTTTTATCCTCATTTAATTCTTCAACTTCATAGGCTCCATTAGAAAATACTTGCGTAATTTGAAACAGGCCCTCCCATTTTGGGGATCATTTGCCCAAGGCTCTAACCTTTCGATCCATAGGCAGGATTACCTTCCAAACTAAATCTCCAGGTGAGAAGGTCTTGATTCTAACCTTCTTATTATAAGACTTCTCTACTCTTTTCTTTTGTCTCTTCAAAAGTTCTAAGGTTTTAAGTCTTTCTTTGTCTAGATCTACCAGTTCATCTAACATCATATTCTAATAAAGCTCAGAGGGAATTTCATGATGTCTCTGAATCCTAGCCAACTGGAGATATATCTCAACAGGTAACACTGCATCGTGACCAAAAGTCAATCGAAAAGGAGTAGTGTTGGTTGCTTCCTTGGGAGAGGTTCGACATGCCCAGAGGATCTGGTTTAATGTCCTATGCCAATTTCTAGGCTTCTTTCCCACATGTTTCTTGATCAGACCAATCACCACTTTATTAGTTGCTTTGACTTGACCGTTAGCTTGAGCATAATAAGATGTGGAGGTCAAGAGTTTGAAACCCATCTCTTTTGCAAACTCCTGCATCTTTCGACCCGTAAAGACTGATCCTTGATCTGTTGTGATCATTTATGGGATTCCAAACCTGTAAATGATGCATTTTTGAATAAACTCGATCACATCCTCTTGATCCACATTTGGCTAAGGTACCGCCTCAATCCACTTTGTAAAGTAGTCAATTCATACCAAAATATATCTCTGATTCTTGGAGGATACCGGTCGAATCTCTCCAATCAGATCCAAAGCCCAACCTCTAAAAGGCCATGGTTTGACTATGGAATGCAACTCACTTGCAGGGATATGTTGTATGCCAGCATGAACTTGACATTCTTGGCAACCCTTGGCGAATTCAATGCAGCCTTTTAGCATTGTAGGCCAATACATGCCTTGTCGAAACAATAGCCACTTCATCTTATGGCCTACCTGATGTGCCCCACATGCCTCACTATGGACAGTCGAAAGGGCCAGATATGCTTCTGTTTCACTAGGACATTTAAGTAAAACCCCCTCAGGGGTCTTTTTAAACAATTCATTGCCTAGAAGGACATAACTTAAGGCTTGATACCTAACCTTCTGCTCTGTGGATGCTGTCGGGTTTTTCAAGTACTCGACTATAGGCTTCCTCCAGTCTTTATCCGTCAAGCTGTCTATTGCAAAAATCTCAAAATTTTCTTCATCAGCATATCCAACAGATACCACTTTTCCTCTAGCTTCGATTGCCTCTTGTAAATTTTCCTTCGAAACCTTATATCCAGAAGCAACCTGAGCCAAATCATTGGCCACTTGATTTTCTAGTCGAGGTATGTGTCGAATGCTTACTACTTTGAATTTCTTTAGTAGTCTGTTGGCCACTACGAAGTACATGATAAGATTCTCCTTAACACATTTATACTCCTTTGTAATTTGCTTTATGACCAACTCGGTGTCTCCCATTATTTCGACTCGAGTTGCCCCCAGTTCTAACAAAATTTCAAGTCCAGCTATTAAGGCTTCATACTCAGCCTCGTTGTTGGAACAAAGTCCTTCGACTCTGTACTTAAATTTTGTTGGAATTTTATCTAGAGAAATAATTAGCACACCTACACTTGTGCCATCTTTGTGGCTAGAGCCATCGAAGTATAACTTCCAAGGTTCCAATTCGACATAATTCAACCTGCTTTCGTTTATAGAGTGGTCGACTATAAAATCTGCTACCACTTGTCTTTTAACTGCCTTCAGAGGCTTATACGTTAAAGAGTACTCAGTCAATGCTATGGCCCATTTACCGATTCAACTATGCAAGATAGGTTTAGACAACATGTGCTTAATAACATCGAAATGAGACTAAACATAAGCATCAACTGACTTTATATATTGCTTCAATTTTGTACAAGAGAAATACAAGCATAGGCATAATTTTTCTATCATGTTATACCTAGTTTTTGCATCATTCAAAACTCTACTGAGGTAGTAAATGGCTCTTTCGACGCCATCCTCATCCTCTTGAGCCAACATGCTCCCTATGGTTTTGTCTAATGCAACTATGTACAATCTCATACTCCTATCCCTACAAGGTGGTGAAATAATTGGGGGATGACTCAGGTATTCCTTGATCTTGTCGAAGGCTTCGTGCTGCTCCTGCCCCCATTCGAACCCATCTTTATTGAATCGAAGCAAGGGTGAAAAGGCCTGCGTTTTTCCGCTTAGGTTCGATATGAATCTTCTCAAGAAGTTGATCTTGCCCAGCAGTGATTGCAGCTCCTTTTTCGTTGATCGCGTTTTTGCTTCCATGATGACCTTGGTCTTGTTCTGGTTGATCTCGATCCCCTTTTTATGGACCACAAAGCCTCGAAAATCCCCTGCCTGCACACAAGACGCACATTTAAGAGGATTCATTTTAAGACCATACCTTCTCATCCTTTCAAAGGAGTGTCGAAGATGGTCTAAATGATTCTCCCCTGAAACAGACTTAACCACAATATCATCAATATATATTTACATGAAAGTCTCTATATAATCATGGAAGATGGAGTTCATTGCTCGTTGATATGTTGCCCTAGCATTTTTTAGGCCGAAAGGCATCACCACCCACTCGTAGGTGCCTAAGGCTCCAGGGCAACGAAAAGCTATTTTGGGGACATCATCTTCAGCAATGAATATTTGGTTATAGCCAGAGTACCCATCTAGCATACTAAGATACTCATGTCCTGCTGCGAAATCGACTAGCATTTCTGCCACAGGCATAGAATACTCATCCTTAAGAGTTGCAGAATTTAAATCCCTAAAGTATATGCAAACTCTTAAGGAACCATTCTTTTTAATAACAGGTACAATGTTAGCTAACCATTCGACATAATTGGCAGTGCGGATAAACTTGCATCGAAGGAGTCTTTCAACTTCCTCCTTTATCTTCGAGAGAACTTCTGGGGCAGACCGTCTTGGATTCTGTTTAACTGGCTTCTTCCCAGGCTTGATCGGCAACCTGCGTTCTACCAACTCTTTACTCAAACCAGGCATTTCATCATAGTCCCAGGCGAAACAGTCTTTAAACTCCTGTAACAGCTGGGTAACTTCGACCTTAAGTTGCGAGTCAAGATTAGCACAAACATATGTTGACCTTTTAGTCACCTCTTCTCCTAGGTCGATTTCTTCCAATGGATCCTGAGCTAGCATCTTAGTGTTATTTGCTAGCAGATCCTCCTCGAATCCCAAAGGCTCATCGTCATAAATGGCGTCAAGCCTTTGGCCTCGCTCTACCCCCTGAACCTGATCAGGTGGCTCTGGGTCGAAGTCCTTACCAGGACCTTCTTGGTGGAATTCAGGATTGGCTTCGCCAGCCATATATTCGTTAGCAGCCTCCAAAGTCGCTTGTAGTCTGGTTTCAACCACGTAGGCCAAAATTCTTCTCAATGCTTCGAACTCAGTCATTATCACTGAATTCACTCCCCCACTCTGTGGGGTCTACTGCAGGCTTGCCAAGGTATGGAAGTCTTTCCCCTGGCACCTTCTTATCCCACAGGAAACCCTCGACAGGATGTAAGTACAATGAGCAAAATGTCTCGTCATCTGGGACAAAGTCAAAATCTGCTGGACCGCATGGGGCAATGTGAGCCAAATGTTTGTCGAACTGACGTCTGTCGAAATGATTTATTGGTGCTTTAAAATACCCCTAGTCAGCTTCAATGTTTTCGACTATGCCGTCTGGCCTCCAGATAGTGATGCGTTGATGCATCGAAGATGGCACTGCACCGATGCCATGTATCCACTCTCGCCCTAAGAGCAGATTGTAGTTGGCTTTTGTTTCTACTACCATGAAGACAGTAGGCCTAGTGATTGTCCCTACTGTTAGGTCAACTTGTATCACCCCCAGAGTAGAGCCAACTTTTCCTTCGTAATTTGAAAGAACCATGTTATATGGCTTAGTGTCAGTATCATATTTGCCAATCTTGCTCAGTAAAAAATGTGGCATCAAGTTCACCGTTGTGCCACAATCGACTAATATTTTATTTATTGGCATGTTCTCCACCTTGCCAATAATGTAGAGGGGCTTTAGGTGACCCTTCATTTCCTCTGTGGGCCGCTCGAAAAAGGCGTTCTGCTCTTCGACACACCCATTGTTCATAATATAGTAGCATACCGGCTTGTGTGCTGCCATTGCCTTAGTGCAGGCATCTAAATCTTCGACTTCTGTGAGCTGGTCGAACTCTCTGGGCATCACAGACACCATATTGACTATGATGTCAAGAGAAGCATCAGACTCGGAGTCGAAGTTGTCTGTCATTTCGTCATCCTCTTCGACAGTCTTCTCAGGTTTATCCTCTTGAGAGGCAAACAGTTTTCGTCCTACAGGTATTTTTTCAGCAGCCTTCATTGGATTTTCTCCATTATTGTCAGTAGGGATATTAGTGTTGGACTCTCCCTGATCCTTCGACTGGGCCTCCCTGAGAGCCTTCCTTTGATGTTTCTCTCTCCTCCATTGAGATCGCGACATCGGGTTCTTCCCCTTATAGTTTTCAGAGACATATGCCGATTTGTTAGAGGTCTGAAACTCCTTTTGATACTCTATTGAAGAGCCTCTGCCCGCATCAAACTTCTGCCATTTTTCCTGACCTTTTTCCTTTCCTTCGACAGGTTTCATCCAGCTCCCTATTAGTGCATTGCTTGTTGGTTTGAAGGTACTGGGTCTGGCCCCTGGGAAATGTGTTTTTCCTCCCATTTGTTTTGAAGAGGACCTTCTAGGGTCGAAACCCATTTGACCATGAGACGCTCTCTGCTCCCCTTATTTCTTTAGCCTTACTAATCCCTTCAAGATTGTGAGCAGCCTTTTGATCGAAGATTGCACTGCATCTGGGGCATAACATGACGCCTGATCCATTCTTTTGGCAACGGTGAAGGAATTCAATGATAGTTTCATCCTGTTTTGGATACGCCACTTTGTTACGCTCTTCTTGGCAGCTTGCTTCGTCCACCTCCGTGGTCTTATGTTGCGTAATCTCGACCATATTTATGTCCATGTCAACATCAACACTAAGGTTCAAATTGTAGAAGTCCACATCAAGGCCCTCAGCAGCCTTACCCATCTTAACAAAACTCTCAGCAGTCTCTTTAGTAACCAGCATCATGTTGGAACCCTCATTGATCCCATCATTGAAGCCCTCAGTGGCTTCGTTGAAGCTATCAACGACCACGCTCATGAGTTTCTCCATAGCATAAACATCAAGGTCTTCAGTAACCTTGGATAACACAACTTTGTTGGCGAAATCTTCAGTAATTTCCACCATACTGGCTGAACGGTCGAAGTCCTCAGCAACCTCAACCATATGTACCTCTGGCTCAGCATAATGAGCATCTGCTGCTTGCAATGGGTCAGAGTCAATTTTCATCTAACTTTTGGTCTTCTCTCCAAATTTCAACCTGCCCTCTTGAATAGCATTTTGCACCAGATCCCTGAAAAGAAAACATTGAGAAGTTTTATGACCCAAAAAATTATGGTACTTACAAAATCCTCTCTTTTTTCTTTATTCTAAAGGTGGCATTTTAGCGCCGGGAGGCACTATCATCTGCCCATCTTTTACTAGCAAATCAAAAATTTCGTCACATTTGGTGATATCGAAAGTGTATGTTTTCTTGGGAAACTTATCATTCTTTTCAAGTTCGACATAATTTTTTCCAATCGAAGGGGCTAACATTTTACAAGCATACGGAGGACCTTGCTTTAACTCAGCAACGTCTACCTCACTCTCGTCGAAATATAATGGTTCGTCGTACAAACCTTCGACATCCTCATTATATTCAACATAAACTACCTTTTTACCCTTATTAAACTTAGCCTTTTCGTCTTTCAGACGTTCTAACTGTCGAACCCTATCAGCCAGTTGGGCCATATCTCTCAGGTACTGGGTATCCAATTTCTTTCTAATAGAGTAATCAAGGCCACCAGCAGCCATTTCGACCAGCTCATGCTCTGGCACTTGAGTAAAACACCTAGCCTTAAGTAATCAAAACCTGTTTAGGTAATCGTCTATTGGCTCAGTAAACTTTCGTTTTATGCTAGCCAACTCCTTCAAACTAATCTTAGTTTGCCCCATATAGAATTGTTCATGGAACAAACGCTCTAACTGGGTCCAATTACAGATTGAGTTAGGAGGTAGGGTTGTAAACCAAGTAAAAGCATTTTTGGTGAGAGAACTTGGGAAATATTTTACCCTAAGACTTTCGTCATTTGCGATCTCTCCAGCCTCGATCATATACCGGGCTACGTGTTCGACAGTAGATTCAGTTGTATCTCCTGAGAACTTGATAAACTTTGGGACCTTCGTCCTAGGAGGTAATTCTGATTTCAGAATATAATCCACTATGGGTGAGGTATAGTTTGGCCTAGTAAAGCCAAAATTCACCCCATTTCGAGCCATTATTCTTTCGATCATGGCTGCTAGGTTGTTATCCGCTGCTATGTTATTACGTCGAACCTGTTGTACAACACGGTCAGCATCTTGGTTTCTATTCACTATCACTACCCCCTGTTCCCCTTCTTCAGAAATTGGCCCTTGGTTCCTAGGTGGTTCGACTCTGGGGAGTTCGACTCTAGGGGGTTCTAGGTTGGCCTCAGGCATAGTCTCTAGGTCCCGCCGTGGGATATTCTCCACCACAGTCGCACCACGTACAGGGGCGCTGCTAGTTGTTGGTTAGTTTGGGTAGTGTTCCGAATCAGATGCTGGAAAATTTCCCCCATAGTTTGAGACAAAGTTTGTACCATTTGTAGGTTACTCTCATCCATTTGTTGTCTTAAACATGCTATAGACGTGTTTGTCAGACTAGGACCTTGAGTGGAATATCCTATACCTACACTTTGGCTGTTTCGACCCACATTTATCCCAGATCCCGATCCTTGTAATGGCGAAGACATTACATTGTCTGAGAATACTGGGGGGGGGGGGCATTTTGGAGGCTTTGCATTATTGACTTTGGCATTCCATATGGTGGATTCCTTGGTAAGGGTTGTGAAAATCCTTGAGGGGGAAGATGCCTAAGTGTCGAAGTTCCTCCTGGTGGAGTTTGGGGATTAGATGCTTGTGGCCCAACGTACTCCAAAACAGGTTGAGTGTAAGCCCTTATATATGTCGACCCTGGTCCTGTCATCGATGGCATTGGGTCAGACATAACAGGAGGTAGGATTGGCTCTCCAGTCGAAGGAACTAGGGGTGGTATCACATCATTCCTAGACATATTTTGAGGGTTTATGTTACTAGGCTAGGCATTCAAATTACTTGACTGAGGATTAGAACCACTCCCTTGAGGGTTTGGATTGTTTGACTGACTAGTGTTCGTCGCCATTTTTCTAGTATATCTTCTTTTTGGTCTCTCTTCGTTTGTAGTGGCTACCTTACCACTTCTCAATAACATGCAACGAAGCTTGTTAAGAAGGAAACGATGAATGAAGATTTTCAAAAATTAAAAAAAAAATCTTTATCAAGTTAGCATTGTCCCACTGGGCGTGCCAATTTGTTTACCATGAAAATTGGTAAACAACCGCTGATCTTCCAAATCTAACTTTGGTGACTCACAGGATCGATCAGATTGATCCTAGGACATGTGCTAATAATTGATCTAAGGCGAATTCTAAGGAAATAAATGCTTCGACTGAACTCATAAAGAGCGTTGGTTGAAAATACAATCTAGACGATGTTTTTAGAATGTAAAGTTAAAAGACTGAAAAAGTAAAAGAAAAAAACAGTCGAAGGCGTGCAGTAAAGGTTGAAAACTATAGAAAGTGCAGGAATATAACTTGCGTTAAATAGGAGATAAAAACTTAACGAAAGATTGAAGTAAATTGCATTGAAGGATAAATGGTGTTTACATCACGTACATTCTCACAAGACTCTTTTCTCAACACGCAGATACTTTGAGTAAATTTGGAGTTACTTGTACCAAGTGAACACAACACCCCTTAATCCTATTGCTAGAACCCTTATTTATAATACCAAAACTAACTGCTATAAACTGCCAAAAATAATAAACGAATGACAAGTGTTGCACTGCATGCTTCCATCACTTGGATGTACGCCACATGTCCTTCTTCAAGAGCGAACCAAAATAACTACTCCCTCCTTTATTTGAATTTGAATTCCCAGTGTCGGACATCACCAGCATTCTCGGTCGAAGGTTCCCTCTTCAACTCTTAGAAATATTTTCTAAGTCCCAAAAGATATCCTCTCCTCTTATGAGCACCTTCGACTTAAACCTATCACACAGATCCTATCGGAAGCTTCTCTAAACCCCTTCAAGAGCTTAACATTCCCATCAACACTTCCAACTTCATCTGGGCGTCGAAATTATGAGCTAACAGTCATACACTCATCGTAATTCCCACTAGAATTACCCACCTGCACTAATACAGTTATCACATATACAACAATCCATTACTTTGCATTAATCAGTCATTAATGAAGTAATCCACACAAAAATACAGTTTATCATATTTCCTATGTATTACTAGATTTCCCATGTTGTTATATACATATATATGTCCTCACTATGAGTCACCTTAGAATTACCACCCTGTCCAAATAGTCTCACACAGCTCACACGATTAATAACAACACCTCACGTGGCCTTAATTAGCTAATTATCTAATTAATCCACCCAAATTCAATTTTTATTAATTTTCCTACCATTACTAGGTTCAGCAAGTTCTGATACCTACCCTAACCACTCAGACCAAAAGAAACTGCATCGGACGCGAAATCAGGAAAGAAAACGCGACAAAACTCCAACAACACGACAATTTTCCAGAATCACGGAATAAATAAATCATATATTGCCCTCTAAACCATTCTCAATAGAAAGAATATTTCATTAGCTTCCCAACTCTTCGAACGGGGGTCAAAACAGACTCACGGATCAAAAGTTATGAAGAAAATAAAATTTGACATTTTGGAAAAATTGTACAACCTGCGGGTCCGTACAGGTCGACCCATGAGTCGACTCATGCTGCGCAAAAACATAAAATTTTTCTGTTTTTCATCGTTAAATGCCTTCCGGACCTCGGATTTCGATTCCGTAAAAAGCCCCGGTCTCAGAATTTAACATACTACGATATTTTCACAATTAAAACGCCATCTAACACATTTACAAAAATTAACACCATTGTTATCAAAAGTGGAAAAAGTTAGGTTTTCAATCACTCAATTAAACACGTGTCGAAACATATCGACAAGTATTCCCGATTAAATCCCATAATCACCCGACTATACTACGCAATCTATTCCATATTCTAACCGTTAAAACATCGATTGTATTCATTTATTCATCTATCATTCACCTATTATTACTAGCCAAATTGTCACCTATTAGATATACATTTGTCACTCTTAAACCTGTCAAAAAGCATATCTGCAAACACAGTATAACATGACAACAACAACAACAATTATCATTCTAATTCACAACAACAATGATCGATTTCATGCAATTCATAACAGATACACACATACCAAATTCAGATTTGCAACCACAATTACACAAATAAAGTCCTACGAGGGAAATGACCCCTCACTACCCTCTCATGATATTAACACCTATATTGAGCCCATTCTCCCCCCTTACCTCGAATTCTTGATCAAAATCCTGCGAAAATTGATGAAGAAATTGCCCTAGCTTCGTGTTCTTTCTCTTTGTTCTTCCTTCCCTACTTCTCTCTTTTTACGTGAAAAATTGATTATGACTAAATCTGTCCCTAAACCAGATTAAGGACCTAATCTCCTTATTTTCCTCCCACTAACAATATTATTAATTAAATTTTGACTTTTAATTATTAATAAAAAATAATAATAATAATAATAATAATATTAATAATGGTAATAATCATACTAATAATAATACTTATAATAATATTAATAATATTGACTATAATAATAACATTAATAATAACCATACTAACATTATTATTTATGTCTACCTATTATTATGTATCAGTGCATTATTATTAAACTAATGTCTTCATTGTTAAACACTCAACTAAGGACACTCCACCCTACGCACTCAACCACACACCCCTTACCAATGCCACACAATTAAAATAACACACGACGATTAAATAAATTTAAATGGGGTGTTACATCCCCCGGTTCCACATCCCGACACATTCGTTTGCTTTTGAGGTCTCTTACAATTTCTCTAAAATATTTGAGGTCTTCTAGTATTAGCCTGAGGCAAAAGTGGTTTGTGCGAGGGTTTTGACTATGGTGGAATATGGTGGAATCGTAAGAATCATATCCATTTGCTAAATATGACAGGACCCTTACACCAACCACTTTTGTCTCAGACCAATACTAGGAGACCCCAAACACTTCAGGGAAATCGTAGGAGACCTCGAAGGCAAGCGAATGCGTCGGGATGTGAAACCGGAGATATTACGATTGAGCGGATCATTGATTTTTAATTCAATCATTGTGTAATTCAATTTTATGAAATAATATTATAAATTATTTTTTATTTTTTATTTTATTTCAAATTATTTTATTATTACAATAATTGAAAAAAATAGAACAATCCAGTAGCCACTGCATATGGCGTATGCTCCAAGAGGATACATGCGCCACATGCAGTGACATGTCCACTATGCATGCGCCACCAGGCATGGCGCCTATGTACAACAAACATAAGCACGTGTGACTGCTTATGTGGCTACTCCTCTTGTCAATGAAATTTTTTTGTTTGAAAGTTGATTACTTTGATATTTTATTTGAAATTTTGGTTACTTTGAAAAATTAAATGAAAAATATGATTATTTTAAAAAGAATTCCCATGTGTTTGTTTCAGGTTTAAAAAATAGATTTTTTGTGTATTTAAAAAAAAAAATATAAAATTATTTTCCAAAATATCAGTTATTTTATATTAGTTTTTTTCTAAATTAAAAAAATTAATTTTCACATTTTATAATATAATTATATAAACATACATTATTGAATATTAAAATATAAATTAAAATCGCAATTTTTTCAAAAAAAAATTGTATCTTACAAATGATTTTTATGAAAATCTATTTGAAATAGTTTCTAAATTAAGTGATTTTTTTTTTAAATTTTAATAATAAAAAAAAGTTTCAATAAAATGATGAAATATCTAAAATAACATTTTAAAAATAATTATTCAAACCAAATTTTTATTTGAAGATTTTATGAAAAGTTTTTTTAATTTTTTTTACACAAAATTATATTACCTTATAAAAACCATTTAAAAAAAACAACAAACGAGTCCATAATGTTAGATATATGGAAAATCTAAAATACTTATTTTTTTAGAAAATGGATAATGCCCTAACAATTTAAATTAATTTTACACTATCAACAAATGACGATCATGTATCTTGTTAAATTATACTGAAATTTTTAAATTACTTCTCTGACATGACAAAGTGAATTATTTTTATTGGATGACGGTGTAAAACTTTTTTACATTGTCAGAATGTCAGTGCATCTCCATTAAACTTTTTATTTATTAATAATTCTTTATAAAAAATGAATTAAATCAATATGGCGTTTCAATTAACACAAATATTATTAAAGATATTATTAAGTAGATCAAATCTATACAATATACAATTTAAAAATTATTTGATGATATATTACATCAATTTAAAATATATGTTATTTTAGATCGGTCAAACGATTTAATAAGACCGACTCGATTCGAAGACTCAATTCAGAGTTATATCAAAAATACGTGAAACGTAGAAAAATATCAAATAGAGAAGACGATCAGGTCTTATTTGAGTTCATAAAATTACGTTGAATTAACAAAACCATTCTACTCATTCCTTGGTGTATAATTTACTAATTTCAACTATAATTCACTAATCTCTTTATACGAGTTAGATTGTAAAATCAGGAAATTTACCTTCGTTAATCCCTTAGTCACAACTAATAGTCGTTTATCCATAAATCAATTATATAGTTGAACAATTATTCCAGTTCATGTTATAGAGTTAGGGTGAGTAATCTCTACAAACCTAGTTTCAATTTGTGAGTTCATCAATATATAAAAAGAATTAAACAAAAGAGCAATTGCATAAAAAATATAAATCCAGCTCATGCAAATAACACAAAACAATGTTTCAACAGATAAATAATAGATTCATCTTCTAAAACCTAATCAAGAGTAAATTAGTTACTCATAGTTATAAAGATCAAAACAATGAGTGTGGAAGAATAATACATGAAACTCAATCACTAATTTGGTCTTCAATCGATAAAAACTCAATTTCCTTAGCTCTTGAATATCCTTGTCATCACTTTCTAGCTCCGAAATTTGTAACCCTTAGAAAATGTTCCTTTTTCCTATTAAATAGCTAAAAATGTGTCAGAAAAACATTCAATCGCGGCCACGACCACTATAGCCGCGCCCACATGCACTGTTAGGAAAACCTGGATCACAACCATGATGTTTTATGTCGTGTCACGATGACCTCCAATCGTGCCCATGATGGCCACACGAAAATCCCAGGGGCGAATTGCTTCTTTTCTTTGCTTTTTCCTCAAACTTTCATATTTCTTCCTTCTTATTTCACTTCATTTTTTTCACTTTTTCTTATTCAAACTAGATCAAATTAACTAGAAAATAACTAAAATCAATAGAAAATGCTTGTAAAAATTACATGATAATAGAGTGTTATCATAACCCCAAACTTACTCGGTTGCTTGTACTCAAGAAACTCATTCATACTCGCGATCTTCCTCACAACTTCGTACTTACCGAACCATTGACATACATTGATGATAATAGAGTTAACACTTTCATTCATCATTTTTATTCGACATACTTCAAAAAGGTTTTCTCTAACTTTCCATGTACTCAATCTTCTCTTTATCTCACCATTTACTCATATTAAAATAACATGGTAAACACTCATTCACAACAATGGACATCAAACATATGAATTTGGAAAACTTCTAACACTGCTACGGAAAACACATATCACAGTGGTTGGAAAAGGGATACCGCCACGTTGGACCAACCGTTGTGAGGTAAGGTGTATGTATAAAGCTTTCCACCACGGTTGTGCAACCGTGATTATAGGCTATGTAGCATGCTACCTACCACAACGGTTACTTTAAGCAACCGTTGTGATAGTCTTTAATGCATAGTATTTAACAATTGTTAGTATAAACAACTGTTGTGATATATACGCTGAGTTTATTATAAATTATTTGGAATGCTTATTTTGCCAATGCTCACTAAACATATAACCTTTCAATTTGATCTAGAACATTATAATATGAACAATTAAGTTATATTAGAAGAACAAGTTTACCTTCAATTCTTGACAAGATTTTTTCAACTCCTCATCAGCATTTTGCTATTTAATAGTTAGAACTTTATTTAATGACCCTAGTTCTTCAATCGCCCATTCCTTCACCTCTAGCTCATTTTGCAAAATATTATTTACTTTGCAAACAAAATTATAGGTGGATAGAGGGGTGTTTGAAGAACTACAATCATTAAATAAAGTTCTAACAGTTAAAGAACAACATGCAGATAACGAACTAAAGAATTATTGTGTATAATTGAACGTGTACTTGTTTTCTAATATAACTTTATCTATCATATTATAATTTTCTAATGCAATTTGAAAAGTTATATATTTGGTAAGGGATTGAAAAAACACTCAAACCACATAAGATATAATAAAATCATCTTTTAAACAAACATTAACAACAACATTCATCAACAACAAACCATAAACAACATACATGATACAACAAACATATCAACTCATAGAATGTTTCGAAAACGTACATGTCCCATAATGGGGTCCACATTGAAAGAAGGATTAAGTTGAAGTTAGAGCTGCAAATTTGTGTTTATTTTGAATGGATGTCATTATGGGTCTTTCACACAAGTTTGCAATGCTCACTTTATTTTGAATAGATGTCATGTTTGTGATAATACTTGTGTGTACAATTACCCTTTAACATTCATGCACAAACTTGTGATTTGACAAATCCTTTTGTGATAATACATGTGTGTACAGATTTAATGATAGGTGGAAGAACACTGAATTAAACATCAAACTTTAAGCTCAGATTTTAGAACACAATCCTTTGTCGCACACAGAGATCTTGGCCACGCATCGTACTTCCCGTGGCAGTTTGTGCATGAATATTGAATGACTAAATTAACCATATCAGTATGACACAGGTGTATATGGAGGAGTGGGGCACCAGAGTGCATGTTACATCATTGAATCCAAATTAATATTCAATGCATTTTTCATAACAAATTATCCAACATAAGCATATGCATTCCCTGCAACACTCTCAATCAGCATTATATACTTCAGACAAATTCAGACTTAGAGGTATCCAAGTATATGCTTCATTAAAAGAAGATTGAACTGCAACAGATAAAACTGAAACAAAAACATTCCATTTTATTTATGAAAATATGGGTCTGAGACTAAAATCCAAACAACAAAATTAGATGTCAAGTAACTTAACCAGCACTAAAACCTAAGGGGGTCTTTTTTTAATTCTACAATACAATGGAAGTATTATAAGTATAGTACAGCGATGATAATGCATTATGCTTTATGCATTGCTGGAACAAGAAGAAATAAAAACTACTACATCACCATTTTCACATCCATGACAACTAATTCATGCATTGTTGCTCAAACATGAGTATACAAATTCTACACACAAAAAAAAACTTGCATGTCAAGTAACAAAAATCTATGCCACCAACAGGTGATTTTGTGACTGTTCATCATAAGAGCAAAAGGGTAATTGTAGGGTAATTGTACACACAAGTATTATCACCAAAGGTTTTGTCAGATTACATGACATTTTCGTGACTTGGGTAGCAGTGATGTGTTTCTAGATACCGCTCACTATTTATTATGTTAAATGTGTGTTTTAATATAATTGTCAACGTCGTAAAAACCTACAGGGTCATACACATAAGGACAGATTGATAAGAGGTAAAGTAAATAAGGAACACCGTAAGGTACGGTACACTTAAGTAAATGTAAAACACCGTAAGATACGGTGCACTTAAGTAGAATATGAAATGTGGTAAGGTACCTCGCGCTTAGGTGATATACGCTACACCATAAGATATGGTGCACATACACTTAAGTGGGCTTTTTAGCTTGCAGCCACACAAGTGGTTTTATAAATAGAACCCTTATGTAGAAGCATACTCTCTTGATGAAAATTCAGACTGTGAAACCTTAGTCGTATTCTTCCTTTTCTCTCTCTCTCTCTCTCTCTCTCTCTCTCTCTCTCTCTCCTTCTCTCTCTCTCTCTCTCTTTCTCTCTCTCTCACACACACACACACACTCTCACTCGAAGCCTTAAATTGTAGCAGCTAGCATTGAGACTGAAGGAATTTGTTCGTGTGGACTGACTAGTGGCGTTGTTGTTTATCATTCAATGCTCGTGATCAATCCTTCGATTCAGCGTCAAAGGTTTCATCGTCACAAGAGGTAATAATTTCTATCACTAATCATGCCCATTCGTAAGGATCACTAAAGGGAAAAATTTAATTTCCACCGTGTTATGGATTGCAATTTCCCTTTAATAACACCGTTGTTCTTTTAATACTTTGTTGTCATCAAAATCCAAGAGATATATGTCATGAACAACTCTTGTTCTAACAATCTCCCCCTTTTTGATGATGACAAACGTAAGTATTTAAAGGACAATGTTAGGCAGTCATAATTTTCTTGGCAACATCAATGCATGAGGTTGTTAAGCTTCCCCTGAGTCTAATAATCCAAGGTTGAGTTCAGTAAACTCCACCTGAGTACCATATTCAAGAAAAATATTTTATTTTTCTAAGCAACATCAGAGTTTGTGGTTTGTAAGCTCCCTCTGAGTCTAATAATCCAAGGTTGAGGTTTGTAAGCTCCCCATTAGTTCTATATTCAAGAAAATTAAAATATATACCCCGAGTAAGATCACCAAAACAAAAAATAACCAAAATAACAAAAAATAACAAAAATTTAAAAATACATTAATTATAAATAAACAACATTAAATTTGTAGGGTTCAGATTCTTTATTAAATAATATTATATCCTTCTCCTTCTTTTGTCACATCAAAAAGAATAAAAAAGATAAAGAGAAAAGAATTACAGTCATAAATGCATTAACAGATCATCATTACGTGACCAGTTTTCAAGGAAGAGAAAACGATCCAGTAGTAGAGATCATTAAAGAGTTGTACAATGCATGTTTATTATTTATTGGTCATAACAGTTCAAAGAATCAAGCAAAAGATTTTAATACAATGTTTAGGTTACCCAGAATCCACTATAAAAGCAACTGAAGCCTAGTCCACTTTCATCAACATCCAACAAAGCACCATGTAGTCCTCAACTGAAATTGTCAACATTTCAGTTGTGACAGAAGTCTCAAAGAATTTTACTAGTCTAAAAAATTAGGATCTTCAGAGGCCAGCAGATTCTGAGGCATTTGCAACTCGTCCCTTATCCTCACCACTGAATACTTCTGACGAGGGTTCATCCTCAGCACCTCATAGACCTATAAAAGAAGGTCCTTCTGCCATTGAGTTGAAACCGAGAAGAAAATCAATGAAGAAGAGAAATAAGAAAAGGATAAATGAGATGTTTTATCAACTAGATATTCTAATATCAGAAAATGAGAATGTGGATGAAGACGAGCCTGATATGAGTTGGGAAAACTGGGTTGGTTATAAGGCCATGGAAGAGTTATATTAGAATAATCTTAGTTTCATCCAATCCCTTTTGTTGTAATCCTTTAAAAAATTTATTGATTAATGAAAAAGTTGTTTGGACTAATTTTATTTTGCATGTGCACCTTTTTAATTTTTCTCTATGATTTTCCAACAAAAACATAAATAAAGTAAGAAGATAAACAGGAACAACAATTAACATGTTAATAATAATAATTGCAATTTTAAGAGAATCTTAATAGGACTGAATGCTAGACATCATTTCCCAAGAATCAGAATGTTAAAAGATTTATTTGACTAATCAAAATTAAAACAATTAAAAAAAATCAAGGTACTTGGAAGAATAAACTCTATAAAACTCTCAACAAACTGACTTTCCTAATCACTTAATCTTCTGAACACAAATATGTATAAGTAGAAACAAATTTGAGTTCCAAAGAGAGATTTCAAAAAGACAGCAATGTTGAATGCAGCAGCTCAAGCAATCACAGAGAATGCAGCAACTGAAGGATCTACAAGCAAGCAGACAATCTCAGAAGCACATACTTCTTCAACAACCTTTGTTGAGACACAAAGAAGAAGGAAAACTTCTAGGTCAAAACGCAGGAATAATCTGAGGAAGGAGGCTATTGAGTTTGGTTGAGAAGATTGGGAAGATTATTTAAACAATTTGGATATGTCAGATGAGCCTAGGGAATACCTTAGGACAAATCCAAATATCTAGAATGTTTAGTTAAGAAAATGTAACAGCTCCCAATCTTTCAATAAGAATGATGCTTTTTTTTTAGTTTTAATAATAATTATTATTCTCTTGAATAACATGATAAACATATATACATAACAGTTAATATAAACAAGAACTTGAACAAGAATATAAACAAGAACAATTATTAAATAGCAAGATTGTTTAATACAAGATGTTTAACAATTACAAGGCATATATTTGCAGAAATCAAACATTAGAATCTCTCATAGATAGCTTCAAGCTATTCTCTCCAGATTTTAGAAGAATCATCCTTTGAACTTATGATAACTTCCTATTGGATCAATAGTTCTGAAAGAACTCGTCCAAAAGGGATGAAAAAAGTCTTTCCCTTGTGAAAGGATGAAAAAGTATCCTTCAGATAGTCAAACATAACTGAGGAAGATCAATCTGCAGATCTAAATTGAGAAGAAGTAGCAAATCCTTTTCAATAGGGTCCACATGGTTCAACTCTTTGTCCTTAGGTAGCAAGTTTAAGTTCAGAATCTGATTCCAAATAATTGCATTTGGACGAAGATTTGAGACCTGAGAGATGTTTGATGGATCCACAAAAATACACCAAGTAAGAAGATAGTATTCCCAAATAAGAGTGTTTGGAATTTCTCTAATATCCTCACAGTTGATTACATTGGCAATCCTCTTAGAGGTTGTTGTTATAGAAACACCAAAAACCTTGGAAAGAACAACACACTCTGAACTTAGCTCAACAGCGGTGTCATATCCCAAAATTTGTCCTACCTTTTTTTTTCTCTCGTTTGATTTATGGCTTCCCTCGTTTAGATACATTTCTCTATTGATCATACATTTAAGAGTCGTTCATATCATTCATCTGCATTTATATATTGTGACATTATCAAGTCAAAGGTTCAATCATTTATGTTTCAACTAGGTAATTTTGGATTCTCAGTATGTAGACTTTTGCCTCACGATCAGTTGATTTTTTTGGATCGAGTGTATGGTTGCTTAGGGAACAAATTATCTTGAACTTCGAATGGTTCTACATGGAAGCCAAGGTTTTGCTCTTTATGTTGTGTTTACTTGTGATTCAAGTCATTAATGATTGGGAAAAGCAAACAAACAAAACTAAGAAACTTGATTTTGGAAAGGAAAAGGAGTTTTATTAACACAAGAGCAATACAAGGTTTTGTCACAAGTTACATGTAAGTTCCATCACATTCAAGTACAGGCCATTACAAGACCATTGTGGAAAATATTACATGAGAAAATTACAAAAAGAAAAAAGTGGTGTAGTTGACTTTTGGTCAACGTAATAGACCATTGACTATTGACCCTTTGACCAAAAACATGAGTTGTTCTTGATCCACCACACTTCAAATCCAATGCACCTTCATTTTTCTTTGAGCAAGCCGTTAGTATCCCAAGTCACTAATCCACGTGAAAGGACATAAGGAAGATTGAGTCTGCATCTAACAACCGTAGTACATCCACTCAAAGCACACCATAATAGCTCATCTTGGTTCAACATAGCATGTGACAGGATGTGAGGACGAGCTAACTTTTTCAATATAAGTTGCTTCCCGAGGTCGACGTGTAGAAGACAGCAGCGCCAGCTCTCTGATCATGCTTCCCTTACTGCTAGTATCGTTGCGTCTAACCTGCACAAAACCAAATACCGTCACACTTATCCTGGAGGTTCAAAACAGATGGATTGAAATATCAAGCTCATAACACCATTATCCTAACATAGGCAGCAGTTCAAACAGAAAGTCATTTCTACTAACTGCAACAAGAGGCAAGAAACCACAACAGTACTCATCATGATGCCAAGCTACATAACCTTTTTAGAAATTCACAACTAACAGATACCAAATTCAAAACAATTCACCAACAAAATAATGGCCTTAAACAAGTTTCAATTATAATTTTTCTAAATGACTAAGACAATTCACTAACAGTTTCCAAACACTAACAAGTTGATCCAAACCTAACACCTAACAGCACTCCAACAATGCTAGCAGCAGATCAAAAGCAGAGTATAAAAGTCCAAGTATTCTAATAGAAGTAGCACCATTTTCCTAACAAGTTAACCTATCATTAACCCATTGTTAATAACGAAATGCAATAATTCTTTTTTTATCACAGCATAAGACTAATACATCCATGTTAATGATTCACTATTTCAACTTGTTTACATGACAATACTAATCACTTCACACCCTAACTGAATAACAGTCCATAACCAATGTGACATGTTCCATAATCCACCAAACATTTCTAACAGTTATATTTATTTCTTGCACTAACATTAAGTTAACAGCCCTAGTTCTTAAGCAAGCAAGTGTGATACATACATGATAATTAACATAGTTAACATGGCCACTGATCTTAACAGGACTTCACTCACTCAAGGCACATTTTGATCAAGTTCACTAATAAAATCAAGATAACTCAAGCCAATTCATGATAAATTCACATAATTTCATGCTAACTGATTCAATAACTACTTCATAGCAGGCCTAATGATCATACTAGCATTCCAATTCCAAATTGACATTAAAAAACCATGACAGAAAATTAATAAGTCGCATCATTAATTCCACCTACAACTAGCTCTTCACTAACCTAATCCTCCTAACACTAAACCAACTTCAGACCCTATCAACGTCGTTATTCATAAATACATAACAAAACCAACATGTCAATACCTGTATATTCGCAACAAGAACAAGCACCGGTTTCAGACCAAATTCACTAATTTAAGTCCACTTCAGCTGCTGTTGGCATCGTTATCGTATACGTTACCTGCTTCAACAACAGAACCAAAAGTCATCAGTATTTGGACCAATTAGGGATAGTAACTCAGCATTATAGTAGATTTCACTCTAACCTAAAATAGCATAACAGAATTCCAACTCAGATCGTGTTCAAGCTAACTTGGAGCATGTCATTATGGTCACCATTCACATTAGTGCAAACAACAAATCAGCGTGCTTAAATACCTCAATGCATCAATGCCTCTAGCTCATGGAACTTATTTAGATCACTAACATCAGTAGAATAATCAAGCACTGTCACAAGTAAATAACACACAATAACATGAATTGGCATATAAGTATCAAATATTTAATTCAAAACTCACAATTAGTTACACATGTAGCTAACAATTAACACCAAGCTTTGTATTTTCTAGACATATGACATAGTAGTATTTTTAACAGGTACCCACATACTTAGACATAACAAATTCTCATCAGCCCATGCTAATTGTCATATAATATAGAAGCATTTGTAAGAGTTACTAATATATTCACCCAAATCACTTCCAACTGAGAATAACAGAGTTTTACTTCTCAAACTAACTTAAAAAACATCAGCAACTAACTTTCACAACTGATAACCAATTTTCAACTAACTTAAACTAACTTTCAAATTCCTAACTAACTAATTCTAAACAAATCTAACTAACACCCTAACAGTTTTGTCACTCCATAACCAACTTGTAACTACCATTAACTAACCTAAACTAACTTTCAAATTTCTAAATAACTAATTCAAACCGAATCATAACTAACCTAACATATTCACTAACTGTTTGAACCACTCACAACTATCCTAACTAACTTCCCCAAATTCCCTACTAAATTTTCACATTGAACTTCCCAATCTACTTAAAAAACCCATCTCTATAAATTAAGAACTCACCTCATTCTGCAGGGGATTGATTTTTCCATCACCTTCACTCTTCTTTTTTACCCTTAATTTCCTATTCCCATTGAGTCTTCAAGCTTGATCCATCTTCATTCTTCACTTTTCACCACCCTCTTCATTCTCCACCTTCACATTCACCCTCCAAACCGACCTTCATCAACACTCCTTCCCTGCTCCATTTTCTCTGCAAAGACAACATCCAACATCAATAACAACGCCCAATTCACAGTAAAATTCAATCTGCAAATGGATAAATCGACAACATGACACGGACGAATTCGTTATCAACAAACTCAGAAGCAGTGAAGAAGTTAAAGTTAAAGCAAAGAAAGAGGAAAAGAGGCTTATCTGAGAACTCCTCGTCACCTTCGTCGCCTTCTCCAGAAATTTCCATCTGCGCCGTCGTCGAGGTATTCATATGAGCTATAGCTACATTGGACATTTAGACATTTATTAGCTGTACATTATCATTGTACCATGCTTTAGATTAGAGTTTTCTCCCCTTTGGTGGGCTTCTCATACATCCCTCTCCCCGATTACAATGTAATAGTTTAGGACCTTTACTTTATCATATACACTTATTGTTTTGCATGTTAATAGGTTAGAAAAGATAAAATCGAAAACGTTTAGAAAATAATTTCGAAATAAAAAGACAAATAAAAACTCGATCCAACGTCGAGTCACTTTTCAAAATAATTAAATGAATTGTTCATTCCTCTACCACCTTAGGGTTTCCTTCCACCCCTCCACCAACTTCATTCTATCTCTCCTACCAACTCCATTTCACTCCATCTAAACCTTACAAACCTTATATGTACTCTACCCTTCTAAGTTGATTGCCTTGCGCATCGCCGTCAACCTACCTTGACTTAATCCGCCTTCCGTTCCATATCATCTTCATCCTCCTCCATCCCTAAAAAAAATTTAAACTAGACCCAGAGTTTAATATGTCCTTTTAGGGTGAACGTAGGTGGTTGGGATACTATTGTCCCCTCAACCTCGAGTATCTGATTGTAGGCCGTACTTAGCCTATGGTTGGATACTCTTCCCCCTCTAAGTACCTATAATTAAACTCGATAAAACCAATAACTTTCACCACTTCTTTGCCTTAGGGCATCACTCTAAAACATACCAACAAAGGGCACCTTACCTTCGTTCTACCGTAATACAAGCAACGCTTAAGTGCTAGAATGCGACCGTTAATCTCGCCCACCAAAAACAACAAACTTTCTGTCGCCCTGTGCGATCGAGGCCAACAACCCGTGGTCCCACGAACTACGGACGCTCTGATTCTTCATTTGTTAATGAAGATACGTAGGCACAAGATGCGATGTCTTTGCGAGCAACCTCCCACCAATTCACCTGTAGTCCTCCGAACTACGATGACTCTAACTTTCCCATTGCACGAGGAAATACGTAGGCATAAGATTGAGAGATCCTATCGAGTCCTCTTTTATTTAAACCCCTCCATTTCTCCTTAGCAAGTAAACCTTTAGATAAACGACACCCATTCACGCGTTAACTACCTAGATGGTTCCCATCGAGTACGATGGATGCGATGGGTGCTAATACTTTTCCCTTGCATAACCGACTTCCGAACCCACATCCTGGTCGCGAGACCATCCTTTTCCCCTAGGTTTTCTCGATGTTTTCCTTTCCCCCTGTTGGGATAAATAACATTTGATGGCGAGTTCTCTGCA
Source organism: Lathyrus tuberosus (assembly GCA_022829125.1). Taxonomy (NCBI): domain Eukaryota; kingdom Viridiplantae; phylum Streptophyta; class Magnoliopsida; order Fabales; family Fabaceae; genus Lathyrus; species Lathyrus tuberosus. Next base: position 9,323,264 of record JALAZF010000047.1, read on the forward strand.
TTTTTCGCGTAGCGACAAACGGAAGCATTAATCCAAAACTCTTTGACAAGACTTGGATAAGTACAACCACATAGCATATCAAAATATCTATTCCAACCTTGTTCAGACATAGTCTTCCGAAAGTTAAAATCAAGTTTAAGCAGCTCATCAAAATCCACAAACTTTTCATTGATGACAACTAGTTGATTCAAAGGAGAATTGACTAGAAAATTCATCTCAAGTTTGGTTTGAACAACACAGAAGAAAACAATAAAAAAGAAAGTGAACAAGACTCTAAAGGAATAATAATCTTGTCAGAAGAACAAAAAGGAGACACAAAATAATGTTTCACAAAGATAGGGGATAAAGATAATAGAAATATATAAAAGAAAACGTCATTATCCTGAGGTTATGATGACACCGAAACACACCACATATTTGCCTCGACTTGCACATGTTTTACTGATGTTTTATTGTCATTTCTAGTGTTATACTTGTATTTTGTCTGTATTTCAGGAACATAGCCAAGAGAGAGCCATACTTGAAGAAACATAGCGAAACGGAGGAAAAACAATGAAAAAGGAGAAGTTTACACACACGGCGCCCAACATGGCGTTCGTCATGGAGGTAGCCATGAGGTGGATGACGTGTCCCAATTGAAGCAGGTTCTTATTAATTTCAGTTTATTTCCTGTATCAGATTCAAGTTTTCGATTGGAGCAGGTTTTTATTAATTTTAGTTTATTTACATTCCCATTGCTTTACTTTATCGCACCGCTTTACTTTCTTTACTTTATCGCACCACTTTACTTTCTTTACTTTATCGCACACTATTTATTTTAATCAAACCGCTTATTATGTTTAATTCCTTTTGTCAAACAAAAGCAAAAATGTTTACCGTAACTATGTCCGACTAATTTTGTTAGTGCTGGAATATGAGGATCGTCGTTTCGACGGTACTCCATATGTTGTTTCTATAGAGTTACTATTGGGGTTGTTTTGGTTTTAATACAATTTTTCCGTAATTAATTTGATCGTTTACTACGAAAGTAGAATCGTGACACGTCGGGTAAGATCAAAAGCCTCCTGACACTTAAGATTAAAATTGATTAGTTTTTGGTTAATAAAAACTGCAAAAGCACTTTGTTAATTAATTAGGAGAGTTTAATATTACTAGAAGGTGATTTTGAAACTATTTTCGGACGCTTTTATAGGTTTAGAATCTGGTTGTCCAAGCAAATGCCAGAAACCCTTTTAAGTTAAAGTTTCCAATCAAGATTACTTTTCAACCGAGCTAAAGAAGTGATTACTAAAAAATGATTTTCTACTTTAACGCAATACGCAACCGGTTACACGTGAGCGGACGGTGTAAATTTAAAGATTAAATTCGGTTCCGAAAAATCAAAAGTGACAGTTCCTTTATAATTAAGTTCTTTTTCTTGGAAGAAAATATTTCCCCGTAAGTAGTCATATTTAGAGATAATAGGAGTGTCGTTGTTTGATGAAAGCCACATTTCAGTATTGTACCTTTGAATTTATCAAATCTTTGTTATTCTATTTTGTTTTTATTCCATAATCTGTTTACGATCTCCTTAGAAAAACACCGTAGCAATAGAAGATGATAGATTGACCATTAGGTCTCTGTGGGATTCAACAACCTTTTATATTACTCTGATACACTCCATATACTTGTGGATAGCACGTATCAGGTTCTTACCCAGTAGTTTTATTGCATCCACCATATGATAATCAATTTTATGAAGTTTTAAGTAAACAGAGTTTTTGAATTTTTTTTACTTAAACTGCTTTATCAGAAGTAAAAATTCCTTTTCTGAATCTCAGAGACCGACAACTTTTAAGAAGTTATTTGTCATCAGAGTCTAGTAGGATTAGACTTCGAGTGAGATATCTTCTGTTAGTCTTCAGTATTTGATATTCTATTCAGAATCAAGCCATTTCTCTTGGAACTAGAGTTAGGCTCGATTAATGAATATTAAATTGGTTTATTTGACAACTAACTAACAACAATATCATCACAAAAAATGAAGGTACTGATTCCCTAAATATGCTCATCTCCTAGTTAATGACATATTCAGTATAGACAAATACAACATAGTTTCTTCTTAGAGATCTTTGAAGATTCTTAAAGAATTTCTCTAGAGATCTAACAGAGACTTTGTATTTACTCATACATAAATATTTCATTGAGTCAAGAAATTTACAAGGAAAGAATATAACATACATTTTTTTGGTTTTCTTGGTCATGCTCCAGATGAGTATTCTGATCTGACCATGGAATATGAAAACTGTCTCGAGTAGATTCTGATTCATTGGCTTTTACACAAATGATTCCATTTTCTCCACCAAACTTCAAGCTTTTAACACTTGAGTCTGGGATGTAGGCTATTCATCAATCACATGTTGTAAACAACCATGGAAGATGCCTTTCTCCTTTCTTCTCTCATATCTGTAGCAAATACAAATATAGATATTGGTACTCATATTTCTATGATTCCAGAAGTGGTAGTCTTGACAGGCTTTTTCTTGATTTATGCCTCAATGTGATAACAGTACCATGATTCATTCCAGAGTATGAGTCTAGGATGAGTACTGGTGCTAACAAAATCTTGTTCTTAACAGAGTCTTTGATTTCATTGTCTTGGATTAAATCTTTTGACTTTGAAATTTGACAAGCATAAATTCATATAATGTTTGCTATCAGAGATTGGCATAAAACAAGTTTACAACACTGTCATAGTATTGCCATAAACAGAAGAAGAAATAAAAGGTTTCTCATAGAATTATCCTTTAACACAGATTCTATGATAACCTTAAATTTCCAAAGGAGCAATGGAGTCACTTAAGATATTATCTTTAGATGCAAACTCCTTATTATCAATATTGAAGCAAGACATATTAAAGTTATCTCTCTCTCTCTCTCTCTCTCTATCTCTCTCTCTCTCTCTCCAATAATTAATTTTTATTCCCGGATTCATATTGGTTCTTCAAAAGAAGTAATGACCATCAATGTCTGATTACATTCTTCATCAGATTCTGAATCCACAATTATGTCAATTTCATTAGAATAGACCTTGAAGATCACTGTAATTTTTCTTTTTGGATTTTTCTGGTAGTATTTCTCCTTGTTCTTAAGATTTGGGAAATCAGTTGAAATAAATAATATTTCAAAAGCTTCTGAAGTTACTCTTTTATCAACAGATATCACGTTCCATTCAGCTAGATGAAAGAAACCTTTGATATGAAAGGTCAATTCCACATCATCGAACATTCCAAAGGAATTTTCTACAACAAGCTTGAGGAAGGATGATCTGTTTGATAGTTTTTCATCATCTAATTCCATTTTTTCTTTGGAGAATGCTATGAAACCTTTCAAGACATTGTCTACTCAAACTTTTGACTTCTTGAGTAGATGTGACTTTATGGTTTAATATCAGCAGGCAGACTTCTTAGAATTTGCTTGAAAAATTAGATGAAGTGTAACTTTATAAGCTTCAACCTGATTTCCTTCAAATAAGAACACGTGGATTAAAAGATAGTCTTGAGCATTAGACATATCAATGATGTTGATATACTCATAATGAGATATAACACATACCAGAATGCATCTAACTCTAAAGATGTTTTCAATAAACTTCTTCTGAGTTGGTGTAAGAGACTTTCAGACATTGATCATCTCTACACCATCAACTTATATAATAATACCTTTCTCAAAAGTATTCTATAGACCTTCATCAAAACCCTTTATTAAGAGCAATGAGTTAAAATATATTTTGCTTAATCCATCATTTAAATTCAGCAGAATCACCTTTTGGATATGATAGGATTAGCAGTGCAATATTTTTCATGTAGTACTTAACTCCTTCTTGAAGGAAAGTTTTTAGCAAACATATTTTCTCATTGGATCATTATTTACACCACTATTACGTGTTATGCACAGATCATGCTTTGATACCAACTGAAGGTGAGAAAAATACACAAGAGAGGGGGTGAATTATGTTTTCCGTTTCTTAACTTTGTCTCTGATCAGAGTTCATAATCTTAACTGGTGTTCAGATTCTGATTATACATTACAGCGGAATGTTAACAGAAGCAAATAAAAGATAAAGAACACACAAAGATTTACACTGGTTCCTCCCAAAAGAGAGTAGTACAGTCCCCTTGCATCACAAGAGATTTTCACTATAATCAAAACATGATTACAATCGCTTATGCACTTAAGCATAAGAATTTTCTTTGGTTAGACCCTCAGTCCGAGACTTCTTGCTTAAACCCCTCAGGTATGAGACTTATGCTTAGGTTCCACGAACCCAAGACTTTCTTGCTTAAACCCCTCAGACTCAAGAATTTTGCTCAGATGCTCGGTCCAAGACTTCCTTGCTTTGGTTCCACAAACCCAAGACTTATGCTCAAGCCCCTCAGGCCCAAGACTTATGCTCAGACTCACAGTCTAAGACTTTTTGCTCAATCAACAACTGATCAAGACTTTCAATGCTCTAGTACATACAGGAGACTTACTTTGCTCAAGCTTCTCAACAAGAGACTTTGACGCTCAAGCACATAGCAAGATGCTTTATCTTAACTATTAAACAATCATGTTTAGCAGAATAGAGAACAAGGTGTACTTGATACAAAATCAAAGGTACAAGGTGTTGCGATGAGAATCGGATATCAAGCTATTAATTAACTTGAATCACACATCTTTGAAATTCACCACTGAGCTTTGATTTATCCAAAGGAAAGGGTAAAGATCAAAGAAAACCCTAATTGCGCTACGTGAAGACACAACTAAGAGATCGGGGGTTCGGGGGTTGGTTATACTAAGGGAAGGTATTAGCACCCTACGTATCTGTAGCACTCTACAGGAACCTCTTGTTTGTATTTGTGTTATGTTAATGTTTGATTGCTAAGGAAATCTGCTAAGGGTAAAGGTAAAGACCTATGGGAAAGGATGAAGACTTATGGTAAAGACCAAGGCTAAAGGTAAAGACCTAAGGGTATGTACACTAAGTGTGCTCGCCAAGACGTTGCATCTTGTGCATACGTATCCTGACTAAAGAATCAGAGCAACCGTATATCACCTAACTAAGGGTGAGGAACCATTGACTATGGTCAAAGTTCCAAGGGGGAATGAATGTGATACTCACATAGAGTTAAATAACTCTCTAAGTCTAAGTTTGTAAAGGGTAAGTGAATACTCATGATGATGAGAATCACATAGAGTTTAGAAACTCTATCCTAGTTATAAGTTTAAGGGTGGATGGCTCTAATAAGGCCAAGGGGGAAAGAAACATCATTATGATGATGCTCACATAGAGTTGAAGAACTCTAGGTGGCTCCTAAGTTTTAAGGTAAGTGGCTCTAATAAGGCCAAGGAGGGAAGTGAGTAACTATGATGATAGTGCTCACAAGAGGGGAACCTAACTAGGTTAAAGGGAGAAGTGGCTCAAGTGAGGCCAAGGGATTGATCCTAATGAGGATAAGAGATGGCTCTAAGAGAAGCCAAGAGGGTAATGAGCTATTTATGACTTAAGAGTCAATAGAGAGACTTTACTTTGGAAGGATGTGAAGAAAGAGGGTTAAGGAGGAAAGCCGATGAGCTAACCTTACTTAAAGGGGATAACTTAAAGAAGTTCAAGATAACAAACATCATTGAAGCAAGATGAAAATATAAGCCTGGTAATCACCAAGGCTAAGAATATGAATGTAACAACATTCAAAGCAAAGGTTAATTCAAAAGAGTTTAAGGTAAAAACCAAAATCTTCACATGGGGATAAACATATTATGGTGACAACTAAAGGTTATAGATATACATGTGTAACAACAATCATGTAAACAGAATTAACATGTATCAAAGGTAACATGCAATTTCAAAGATGCAAAACATGTTAAGGTACCTCAAGATCAATATTATGAATGAAAGTTGAACATGCTAATTAAGTATGTAACAACCATACAAGAGCATTGGGGTTTAAACATGCGTTTGAAGGAGGTGACAACATCATAAGGTTCATGTATTCAAAGATTAAAAATCAAGACATATAAACACTTAAGAACATGGCATCCAAGGTTTCAAGGCATACATGTATTACAACATCTCATGAGATTCAAACAACATGTATTGGGTTTCAAACAATCAAGGCAAACCAAGGATTCATGTTAAAAGAACAAAAGAAACAAATGAGTTTTCATAAAAACCCAAAAATGGTCCTTCACTCTCAACATTTACAAATGTCTCATAAATAAATATTTTGGATAATTTCTTTTCATCATCAGAAAATAGACATTTCAATGAACAATTTGCAAAAAGAATGGGTCAAAAAGGATAAAAAATGAGCAAGTTATGATAAAATGAAATCAAGGTACAAAACATAAAAATTAAATAAAACAAGTAATAAAAAAAAAGGGAATGTCTCATATGGGTGTTGAACCCACGTCCTTGGAGACTCAGCCACAAAACTCTGGCCAACTGAACTACACGCGCATGGTGACAAGGTAATGCAAACACACAATAAAATATCAAAGCAAAGGAATAATCAGAAAAATACGCAAAAGGATTGATCCGCAGGATCGAACCCAGGCAAGGCAAAACGAAGGGAAAGGCATGGCAAGGTTTCTACCACTAGGGTAGCTATTACATCCAAACATAATACACCTTCATTTATTTTTATTTTAAGAACCAACCAAAATGGCCACCTCAGCGCCACCTCAGGCTGACTGGGTGCCACCTCAACATCACCTTCTCCAACAATCTCTCCCTCGCTCGTGCCCTAGAACAACACCATGGCCAGAACTTCCAACTCATGTATCTCTCTCATTTCTCCATCAAATCACAAGATGTAAAAAACAAAAGTGGAGCATTTTTCACCAGGAACGTGAATATGGCACTGGTTTAACATAAAACTCAACGTATAAGGCACAATACCCTCCACAACAGTGCAACACAAAAAAACTTCAACATGTTATAACATGAGATATTCAAACCAAACAAAACAAGCATTCATTCAGAAGAACAAAACACAATACATACTACATTTTGCCAATCAAATGAGAATAGAACAGTGCATAAACATGCGAGTTTCAAAGGTTGATAAACCTTACCTCTTGGAGAAAGTCCAAGGCTTCTTGTCAGCTACTACAGATACAAGAAAACAACCTCCTCAGCTTCCTTAAGTCCTTTAGAGCTTGTTGGAATGGCTGGATCAGTTGGAAATGAACTGGAACACGGGTCACGATCCTTCTTGCAACAATGAAGGTTGAAAATGACAGATGATGTATATGGTGTTACAGAATTGTTTCAGTGGTTTGAATAAACTTTATGAAGTGCTTAGAGGTGGTTTGTGATGTTAGTTTATGAAATGCACGAGTGAAATGATCTGGAGCAGTGTTCTTGCAAATTTGTAAGAATGAGTGAGTGAGAGAATTCAGAGAGTATCAGCCTTTGTTTAAGGGTGATCCTGGTGTGTTTTGGATTGAGGATTGATCCTCTATTTATAGGAGAAGTTAAGGAGTGAAGGCATGGTCAGATTTCACAACTTGACAAAAACACCCTTTCTTTCTTTTCCATCGTGCAAGTGAGGCAGCTGGCTGAGTCAAGAGCTTTCAAGGGCTCTAGCAATTGGTCAGAATAGGGGCAGTTGTTGATGTGTACTGATGGGATTAGGGCAAGGCTCTATGCTGTAAGAAAATTAGAGTGACATGCTTTTGTGAAAAAGTTTCTCTCTCATGAATCCACTTGCCTCAACTTGTATAAAACTATTATATTTTAGGTTTGTAACTTTCATTTTCGTGGCAGAGGTCCAAAACACATTAATCTTGCTTTAAACAATATAATTGTGAGAGTTTTGGTGATTAGGAATGGTTATGCATCATTATGCACATGTTGGAAACTTGGAATTCAAGAAATGAACCTCAAACTTCTCTTCTTTGAATCTCTCAGTTCCCTCCATGGATTGGGGAGTTTTGGTACTTTTTGGAAATCCCTAAATGTCCTCTACAAAGTTCATGTTCACTCCAAGTCCTAGATCTAAAGGGATCATGGTGAAAAATGGAGGTGAAGTTGGCTGAAAATTAGGGCAAAAGTGGTGAATTTTCACTAAGTCTTTAATTGCCTTGAATTTCCAAGTCTCCTAACTTAAAAACCAAGTCTCTTATGAAGAAGGACCCTTTAATATGTTTTGAAGTTCATGTGAGAGCTTCAATTTGAGCATTGAGTCACAAAATTTGGATGTGTGGTTTGAAAATTATGACTCTTCAAAGTTTGCACAAGGAGTGAATTCTTCCACACTTAGAAAAATTTAAGAACCAAACCTTGCCCTTTTTGCAAGAAATCTTTCAAATGGTGATTTCTCATGCTCTAACTCAAGAACCAAGCATGTCTTGATGGAATATAGCTTGAATTCTTCATCTTGGGTCAAGGTATCAAAAGTCAAAGGTTTGACTTTGTCATATAAAAATTAGGTCAGATGAATTCCTCAGTGCGATCCTCAATGAATTTGTAACTTTGAACTTCTCCAATACTTTAGATGAGTTCCAAGGATGTATATGAACCCAATGGATCATGTCCCATAGCTTGGGCTCATGCTTTGACCATGAATTAGGGCACAGTCGACTTTCTCCTAAAAAAAACCCTAATTTTAGGGTTAACCCGTGCAATGCTTCAATGATCTTGTAATAACTTCAATTAGCACTTGATTCTTGTTGAATAAGACCTCTTGGATGTATGTGAGCTCAATTGGTTGATGAACCAGTCAAGGCATTGATTGATCACACCAAGGTCCCTTGTGATTCTTCAGGTTAAAACCCTAATTCCACAACTCTTGATCTGATGGTCTCTGTTGATTTCTCTTGATCCAATCTCATAAGATCATGGAATATGACTTGAGAACCTTATGATTAGTCTTCAAGACAAAATGATTAAACTTTGGAGCCTCAGTTGGCTTTCTTGAACAGATGACTTCAACTACCAATCTCAATCACTTAGTGAACACTTGTGATGGATGTATGGAACCAAGGAGCGTCTTAGGAGACTTTGAAACATGTGAGAACTTGGCTTAATAACCTTGCCTCCTTCTTGTGCAAAAACCTAGCCTTCACATAAAAGAACAAACTAGCAAGATATGGTGGTTAGTTAACAATGCAAAGATGATTGAAACCTAATGCAAGTGCAAGATGTTATGACATCTACGGGGTAAAATTTGGGGTATAACAGTTGCCCCTATTTGAATAGCTTTACCGGATGGCACGAGAGAGGATAATCCTCGGGAAATCAAGGTGAAAGGTATTTAAATATAGCAAACCGAAAATTTTGCCCTTAGATGGAACGCATATGCTAAGGACAGGCGACAGACATGCAAATTTTAACATGCCATAAACTTCTAGTATGATGATATGATGCCATGATGGTGCAAGATACAGACAAAACAGGACACCAAGGACAAAGAGCAAACACCCACAGACGAGCCTCACTGGGGAGGTACAAAGGTTTAGTAACCGCAAACAAGACTTACTGGGGAAGCAGGTTAACAACCAATGAAAGAGACCTACTGGGGAACTAAGAAAACCACTGGGGATAAGAACAATAAAATGAGGGGAACCCCACAGATCTTTACTGGAGATAGGAGTCAGAGAGTTAATCTCCACTGGGGAAAGATCCAGGGAGATGGACGACAGGTTCAGATATGACCGGACGACGTCGGGGATAACCAAAAGGGAAGAAAACTCTTTACTGGGGATGAAACCAGAAAGAGGACATGATCTCCACTGGGGATTAATTTGAATAAAAGGATAGACACCCAACAAAAGATTTTCTGGGGATTTCTTATGCTGAAGAGTTTGAACGAGATCTTCACGAAAAAGCCAGAAAGACAGAGACAAACACAAACTCTGTGTGCGCCAAATGATAATAATCACAAAGGCTTTCATCGGATACTGATAATGACCAAGCTTAAAATGCCAATAAAGATTAGACTTAGGAAGCATGCCAGTAATTACTGGACTTAAGATGCTGATAATGATCAGACTCAACAAGTGCCAGTGAATATTGGACTTTTACGGGGATATTGGTAATGACCAAAACCTCTGCTGGGGATAAGATTAAAGTGCCAATAATGATTGGACTTAGAGATAACACGCCAGTAAACACTGGACTCGCGGTATCAAGAATGATCAATATTTGAAGCCCCGCCAGTAAATACTGGTTGGGATAACAAATAATGATTGGATGAACAAACATGCCAGTGAACACTGGACTTACACGATACTGATAATGATCGATATAAAACATGCCAGTAAATACTGGACTTGAGACAAAGAAACATGCCAGTAAACACTGGACTTGTACGATACCGATAATGACCGATATAAAAATAATGCCAGTAAATACTGGACTTGAGACATCAATACTGATGACTTTTGAGGTAACGCCAGTAGACACTGGACTTAAAATACCAGAGAAAATAGGTCATTTTAACAATGCCAGTAAACACTGAACTTTGGGTACCTGAGACTAATCGAACCTTCAAGCAATACCAGTAATCACTGGACTTCACAATACTGAGGTTGATTGGATTTAAAATATGCCAGTAAACACTGGACTTTTACGATATCGATAAAGACCGACATTAAAACAATGCCAGTAAACACGGGACTTGGACACCAATAATGATTAGATAAAAAGCATGTCAGTAAACACTGGACTTTACGATATCGATATTGAAACAATGCCAGTAAACACTGGATTTAACAAACAACAATAATGATTGGCCTGAAAGCAGAGGTTAACTACCAGACAGGACCTTACTGGGGTTGCATAGTGATGACTAACTCCTCGGGGAATATGGATAATAAACAAATTTGACGCACACAGGTGAAAACCAGACATAAGCAAGACACGAATAACGATCCACGAACTCAAAAGGATATTTAAACTGAACAGATTAAGGAGGTAAAGACCCATAAGAAAGACACACCTAATGCAAAAATGCACGATGATATGACATGATGCGATTGCTCAATGATATACAAGAGACAACTCTGACGAGAGACGACAGACTGGGGAAAAAGGGTATAAGGATAACACATCCACTGCAAGGAGTCACACTGAGTCTGAAGAGAACAGCCGCTCGGAGTCAAAATAGGGAACATTCTTCTTTCACCTGATGAGGTAAAGATTTCCACATTCAACAAACATCTGTGGAAGATACTGGGGAGAAATCCTTTATATCACGGTAGCCAGTCATTACTGAAGTATCCAATCCAGGAAACGTTGTTAATTAAATCTGTATCATTGAGGAATCACACACCAGATGGTTTAACAGTGCTTTCGTCATAACAAGAGTTACTGGGGAGGCATGTGAATTTGCTAAATCGTCCCAAGAGCCAAAGTAAGTTTAATATATCCATTGCGTTTTTTCAAAAGATTTGTTTTTTTTTTATTTCAAATTTTTCCGCTTCCAAAACGTTATTAAAAAATAAATGAAGGTTGCATAACAAGGAAAAATTAGAGACATGATGAATATCATTAGAATGGTGACTTTCCAATGGCAAAGTTCCATGGAACATTACAATTAGAAAAATGGCAATAGGAAAAAGGTTACATCGTATTCAATGACCACTACTATCCCTAATGGCTAAGAATCCTCCGAAACCTCGCTGCTGATGAGAGCGATGAGCTTGAATTTCTTCTTGAATTCCTTGGTATAAGTGACAACCCTTTCTGACTCAGTGAAACGCCTTTTGTCCCTAGCTTTTGCCTGGACCGCCCTCTCGAGTTTTCAGTCTAATGGGACGCTTATTTTTGCCTAGGCCGCCCTTTCGAGTTTTTAACCTAGCGAGCTCTTTTATTTTTATTTAATCCCTAACTTTTGCCTAAGTCTTCTTCATAGGTTATGACCCACCGGGATACCCTTTTCTTGCCTAAGTCGCCATTTCTGGTTTTTGACTTAACGGGTTTTTTTAGGCGTAATATTTTCTTACTTAGTCAGCATTCACAGGGTGAGAGAGTTGTTCAGCATTCATCGTTGTAAGAATTAGGGAACCTCCTGAGAACGTCGTCTTCACCACAAATGGGCCTTCATAATTAGGCGCCCATTTTCCGCGTACATCCCTTTGAGATGGCAAGATCTTTCTGAGTACGAGTTCTCCTTCACAGAATTCACAAACATGAACCTTCTTATCAAATGCTCTCTTCATCCCTCTGATACAAATGACAATGGCATATGGTAGTCAATTGTTTCTCATCAATGAGGTTCAGCTGATCATATCTTTCCTGGATCAACTCTGCTTCATCAAGCTTGGTTTCCATCAAGATTCTTAAAGACGGTATTTCCACTTCAATGGGAAGAACGACATCCACCTCATACACTAGAGAAAAGGGAGTTGCCCCTGTCGAAGTCCGAACCGAAGTTCTGTACCCATGCAAGGCAAAAGGTAACATCTCTTGCCAATCCTTATAAGTCTTGACCATTTTCTGCAGGATCTTTTTGATGTTTTTGTTGGCAGCTTCGACAGTTCCATTCATCTTGGGACGATAAGGTGAAGAATTATGGTGTTCAATCTTGAAACTGTCACACAACTCCTTCATCATCTTGTTATTCAAATTTGTTCCATTGTCCGTTATGATCCTGTTTGGGATTCCATAACGACAAATAATCTGATTCTTGATAAAATGGGCAACCACTTGCTTGGTCACGTTGGTGTAGGAAGCAACTTCAACCCACTTTATGAAATGGTCAATGGCCACTAAGATGAACCGGTGACCGTTGGAAGCTTTCAGCTCAATAGCCCCAATCATATCAATGCCCCACATAGAAAACGACCAAGGTGACGACAAAACATTCAACAATGTTGGAGGTACGTGCACCTTGTCAGCATAGATCTGGCATTTATGACATTTTCTGGCATATTGGATACAATCAGTCTCCATAGTCAACCAATAATACCCAACCCTCAAAATCTTCTTAACCATGGCATTGCCCATTGGCGTGAGTACCAAAGGCTCCTTCGTGAATATCATGAATCAATAGGTCTTCTTCTCGTTTATAACCGCATCTTAGCAAAACCATGTCATGATTCCTTTTGTAGAGTACATCATTACTGAGGAAAAACTTGGACGATAACCTTCTCAAAGTTTTCTTGTCAAGAGTTGAAGCAATGGCAGAATACTTTTGATTTTTCAAATAATTTATGATGTCGTGAAACCAAGGTTTCCCATCCTCTTGTTCTTCAACTAATTGGCAGTAGGCTGGTTCAGTCTTGCGCTCGATACTTATGAGTGGCGCCTCATTAACAAAGTTAACCTTCCACATTGAAGCTAACATAGCCAGAGCATCAACTATGTGGTTTTCTGATCGTGGAACATGACGAAAAGTGATCTCATCAAAATACTGGATCATCTCCACAATATAAGCACGGTACGGGACCAACTTTTTGTCTCCAGTTTCCCATTCACCCTTGACTTGGTAGATAACCAGAGCAAAATCTCTGCTGACTTCCAAAATCTTAATTCTGAGGTCAATAGTTGCTTCCAACCCTAGAATGCATGCTTCATATTCTGCGATGTTGTTCATGCATTCAAAGTAAAGTCTTGTTGTAAACGAGGTATAACCATCATCAGGGTTCATCAACACAGCACCTACACCATGTCCACTGTAGTTGGAAGAACTATCAAACATAATTTTCCAACGTGAACCAGGTTCAGGACCTTCATCAGGGCATGACGCTTCATAATCTTTCATAACCATAATGTCCTCATCGGGGAAATCAAACTTGAAAGGCTCATAGTCTTCTACAGGCTGATCTGTGAGGTAATCTGCTAAAGCACTTCCCTTGATGGACTTCTAAGTGACGTATTGGATGTCATATTCTGATAAGAGCATGTGCCAACGGGAAAGGCTTCCTGTTTGAGCAGGCTTTTCAAAGATATACTTTATTGGATCCATTTTTTAGTTCAATAAAGTAGTATGACATATTAGGTACTGCCTCAAATGTCTAGCGGCCCATGCTAAAGCACAACAAGTCTTTTCCAGCAATGAATAACGGCTTTCGCAATCAGTAAACTTTTTGCTCAAGTAATAGATGGCATGCTCTTTGCGTCCAGATTCATCATGTTGGCCTAAAACACATCCCATTGAACCTTCCAACACAGTCATATACATGAAGAGGGGCCTCCCTGGAACAGGTGGGACCAAGATCGGTGGTTCTTGCAAATAACTCTTGAGTTTGTCAAAGGCCTGCTGACAGTCGGAATTCCACTCTACAGTTTGGTCTTTGCGAAGCAACTTGAAGATCGGTTCACAAGTGGGAGTCATGTGGGAGATAAACCTGGAGATATAATTCAAATGACCAAGAAAACCTCTTACTTGAGACTCTGTCTGCGGAGCTGGCATCTCTTGAATAGCTCGCACTTTGTCGGGGTCCACCTCAATTCTTCGTTGACTAACGATAAAACTGAGTAACTTTCCTGATCTAACACCGAAGGTACACTTGGCAGGATTCAACTTCAATTGATATTTCTGGAGTCTTTTGAACAGTTTCAGAAGGTGATCCAAATGGTCCTCCTCAATCTGGGATTTAGCAATCATATCATCAACATACACCTCAATTTCCTTATGTATCATGTCATGGAAAAGAGTCACCATGGCTCTCTGATAAGTTGCCCCTGCGTTTTTCAAACCAAAGGGCATGACTTTGTAGTAATAATTTCCCCAAGGAGTGATGCACGTGGTTTTGTCCATGGCGGCTAGATCCATTTTAATCTGGTTATAACCGGAGAAACCATCCATAAAGGAGAAAACTGCGAAACGGGTCGTATTATCCACAAGAGTGTCGATATGTGGCAGAGGGAAATCGTCCTTCAGATTGACTTTGTTGATATCCCTATAATCCATACACATTCGCACTTTACCATTCTTCTTCATCACGGGCACAATGTTGGCCACCCATTCGGGGTACTTTGAGACTGCTAGAAATCCTGCATCAAGTTATCGCTTGACCTCATCTCTGATCTTGAGAGCCATGTCAGGTCTACTTTTTCAGAGTTTCTGTTTCACTGGCAGGCATTCAGGCTTGAGTGGTACTTTATGAACTACTATATATGTATCCAAACCAGACATGCCCTGATAAGGCCATGCAAACACATCTACATACTCTTCAAGAAGCTTCACTAACCAGTGTCAGACTTCTGCCCCAAGCATTGCCCCAATCTTGACTTCCTTCTTGTCTTTATCGATACCAAGATTAATGGTGTCAATTTCTTCTTCATGCGGCTGAAGAGCCGTGTACTCGTAATCACACATTTTTGCCAACTCATTCGGGACCTCATAATCTTCCTCTCCTCATCCTCAGCTTGATAGATGGGTGAATCGAAATCAATAGTGAAAGTAGGGTCATTGAATACAACTGGTTTGTGGATTATTCTGCATGATGAAGGGACTTATTTTATTAAAATGCACAAAATTAAATGCAAGAAGAAAATGTTTTTGGTAGTTTTGAAAAGATTGCCATTTTTCCTTAAGAGCAAAAACAGTAAATAAAGACAAAAGAGTTTAACAATACCACATCTTCATTCATTAATAAAATTTGAAAGCAGTGGCCCATACAAAATAATCCGATGGCCTTGGGCACGGCTACAGAATTGAAAACAACAACAAAGACAAACATATTACTCTGGCACAGGGAACACCACATGGATCTCAATAGCTTCCCAGTTGTCTAGTACGGCGTCACACTGAAAAACTAGATGGCTGATGTCTTCATCTTTTTCAACTATCACGACATTGACTTGATGTCCTTTGCTGATGAACATTTCTTGGATTGTCCTTGGTCGTGTTATTATAGAAGCAGCTGCTTTGTCACGAGTTAGTTTGTAACCCAACCCTTGGTATTTCTTCATCTCTTTAATTTCAATGACCTTTCCCCGACCTTCAGGGACACCTTCTTTCAGGGCTGACTGCATACTCTTGAAGGAAGCAAAATATGGATTACTCGGGACCACTGGCTCTTCAATATCCAGCATAACAGCATTGGCTATCTCAAGAGCTTGGAAAGAAGTTTCCAAAGCATCTTCATCAGCCTCAATATATCGGAAGGAGGATAAGTTACTGACCATCAAATCCTCTTCACCGTGTATGATAACCATCTTTTCACCAACCATAAATTTCATCTTTTGATGCAAGGTTGAAGTCACAGCACCCGCTCCATGGATCCAAGGCCTCCCAAGTAGGCAACTGTAGGCAGGATTAATATCCAACACTTGAAAAATGATATTGAAAACATGCGGGCCAATCAGAATTGGTAACTCAATTTCACCCATTACAGACCTTATTGAGCCGTCAAAAGCTTTGACAATTAAAGAGGCAGGCTTCATTTCAGCTCCCTTGTAAGCCAACTTTTCGAGAGTCCTTTTTGGTAAAACATTCAAAGAGGAGACTGTGTCCACAAGAACTCTTGCCAAAGTGTCTTCTTGGCATTTCACTGATACATGTAGAGCAAGATTGTGCTCTCGATCCCCCTTGGGCAATTCTTCGTTGCTAAAGCTGAGAGTATTGCAGGTAGTGATATTTGCAATGACATTATCAAACTGACCGACAGTGATATTTCGAGCAACATGGGCTTGAGCCAATATCTTTTACAAAGCAGCTCGATGAGTAGGTGAGTTCAACAACAGAGATAATATTGAGATTTTGGAGGGAGTTTGGTGAAGCTGATCCACCACTCTATAGTTACTTCTTTTAATGATTCTCAAAAACTCAGCATCTTCTTCGCTGGTAACCATGTATTTTTCCTTATCCTTAGCAGGTACAGGAGTACGGTCTCTTTAGGCACAGTTCCTTTGAAGATAGGGGTATAAACTCGACCACTTCGGGTCATCTTCCCAGACCCAGCTATATTTGTCACTTCTTCACTAGTAGGTCCCACCTCTTTCCTTGGAACCTCCTCTTCATATCTTTTGTTAACCATAGAATCTTCATACCTCCATGGCACAATTTTGGAATTTCTGAAACGGAATGGAACAGGTTGTCGGATGTTTCTCGGCCTTGACTGATTAATAGTGGATGCAACAACAGGTTCTGTTGTACTAAAAACTGGCTTTGGTTTATCGAAGACAAGGACCACAGAACCAGGCCTCAGCGTATTGAAAACAGGCACTTTCTCTTTTGATTCAGGCAAGTTAAAAATGGGCTCAATCACCGCAATCTCCTATTTCTTCACCTTACTGACTACTTGTAGAAAACCTTCATCAATCAAACTCTGAATATCATTTTGAACTAATTGGCAACCTCTGATACTGGCATCACACTCCTCACAGTTGTCATGGCAAACTTTCACTAACCTAGATTCAAATAATTTGGAATGGAAAATCTTGACAAGAGTTTTAATCTTTGATGCATCCATTATCAATACCTCATCATTCTCATCTTCAATGGCATTTGTAGTCCCATGTATAGGTAACAAATTATTCTTCACATTTGGTTGATTATCTACAAAAGAACAGAACCTTCTTTTCCATCAAACCTTTCACAACATATTTCAGTGCAAGGCATCCTTTTAAGTCATGACCGTCAGCGTCTTGGTGGAATGCACAGTTGACATTAGGATTATGGAACGACATGGATTTTTCTGTAGTTGGGCCCATAGGTCTAGTGACAATTAAACCTTGTTGAACCAAAGAGGGATAAAGCTCTGTGTAGGTCATTGGAATAGGCGGAAATGAAGGTTTGACCACTTGTCTTTGGTAGGGAGCGTTTGATGAGGAAACTTGTGGCCTCTGTTGTTGTTGTTGAAAGGTTGGAACACTAGGTGCTTGCTGATAACTGGGTTGTTGTTGGTATACCGACGCCTGCTGCGCGGACTGATGATTAAAAGTTAGGGGTTACAGCTGCCACATAATGTTGTGGGGCGAGCTACATTGGATAGATTGGTTGTTGAGCAAAATTTGGATTTGACTTCTGTTGATAAACCGGTTATCTCCATACTGGATTCTTTTTCCTACCTGTCATAACGGCATTGGTTTCCCCTTCCTTCTTTTTATGGAAGTTGGTTGGAGGTTTCTTGTTATTGGTACTGTTTGAATTGTTGGAAGAACTGATCACCTTTCCACTTTTCAGACCAGCCTCTACTTTTACACCCACGGCAACAATGTCAGCGAAGTTGGCGCTAACACTACTAATCATTCTCTCATAAAACTCTGGTTTCACGGTGTCCACGAACCAGTCAGCCAGTTCCTTTTCAGACAATGGAGGCTCTACTTGGGAAGCAGTCTCCCTCCAACGTTGGGCATATTCTTTGAAAGACTCAGAATTATTTTGAGACATGCTTAAAAGTTGTCTTCAGTCAGGGGCCAAATCCATATTGTACTTATAATGCTTCACAAAAGCATCTGATAAGTCTTGAAAATTGTGGATTCTAGATTGGTCTAAGCTCATGTACCATTTTGTAGAAGCTCCCTTCAAACTATCCTAGAAACAACGGATCATTAATTTATTGTTATCCACATACGCAACCATTCTTCGGTAATACATGATCAAGTACGACTTTGGGCATGTCGCGCCTAAGTACAGGTCAAAACTTGGCGTTTTAAACTTTAGAGGAATCACTAAGCCAGAAACCAAACACATATCTCTAGCATCAGTACTAAAGATATTGCTTCCTTCCATCGCCCTCATTTTTCTTTGGATAGTCTCCACACTTTTCTTCAATCTCTCATGTCGTTCGTCCCCCTCCTCAGACATTTTGGGGTAGTCACAAACTGGTTATGGATTGTGAAAAATAGGATGTAATTGAGTATGCACCGTTGGTGGAGCAAAAGTCGGGATAACTTGGGGATTTTCATTACCTATGGGAACAACTTGTTGAGTAGTCATGGCAATTGGTGGTGGCACAAAACCAGGAGGCAACCCAAATGGTGGTAAGAGACCAGTGTTGACATTAGTAGCAGGCTCTACAGTCGGAGTGACAATTTCAGAGACCACGGTGGTCTGAGTATCCATCTTTGCTCTAATAACCTGTAAAACTTCCATAATCTGCCCATACTTCCTCGTAGATCATTTAACTCGTTGTTGACTCTATCTATTTCAAAGTCGTGTTCAGACATTCTCTGGCGAGCTTGGGCTCGCGTGTTGTATCGACGTCGGAGACTCAGCGTGACGGTTCTGAAGAGAAGACCACAAAATAAGACACGACAGGAAAGAAAACACATGTTATGACATGAAAGAATGCAATATGCAAATGCAGATGCAAGCAAAACTATCAAGGAACTACAAGTTTGCAAACACTGTAGATAAAAGGATATTTCTCAAAACAAGCTCTTTCATTAGAAAATTTGCAAATATTACAGCATATGCAGTACACCTTCAAAGTTCATTACATAAGCAAAATAGAAAATACAGCATAAAAGGAAACTAGGAATCTAGTCCACTGGATGACGGTCCTCCCCCTCTACTAAGCTCCCTCATGAGGTTGTTGGTTTGCTCTTCCATCTTCACTTTATCAAGTGTCAGTTCTTCTAGCGCTTTCTTCAGCTTCAGCTCTTCAGTTATAGGCGGCTTATGACGCGGATAAGGCATCCTCATCACAAGAGCTATTTCACAGGACCATTCCAAGTATGCCATGGTGACAGTACAGTCAAGATTTCCCATCGCAGTACATCTTTGTCTGTTTATGCAACGCCAGACGCGTGCAACTCTGAGCATGAACTCAGGATTTTCTCTTTTTTCAAGAAAAAGCCTCTTCAGGTTGCTAAGATCAAGTATCTCCTTCAATGGGTGGCTTAGCTGTCGGCGAGCGAGAACGGGGTTATAGTTGATGCATCCCTTTCTGCCCATAAGAGGTACATTGGGGAAACCCCCACAGCTGTAAATCATGAGAATCCATCCATAGATTGGGTCATACCACTTGATGTCAACATGAGTAAGCTCCATGAGCTTTTTGGACCAAGTAGTACTGTCTTCCACAACCCAAAAGGTTGTGGTCCTTGGTAGGTGCGAAATAAACCACCTATAAAGGAGAGCAACACAACAGACAATCTATCCTCCATCTCGCATGTTCGTTGAGTGAATGGCATGATAAGTATCAACCAATAGAGTAGGAACTGGGTTTCTAAGCATAAAGATTTGAATAACATTGACGTTGATGAAGTCTTTAGCGTTGGGAAACAAACACAGTCCATAAGCTAGCAAAGCGAAAGTGGACTCAAAGAGTGCAGTATTCTTCCTATTAGCAAAGTAACGAGCTTTCTCGAACAAGAACTGAGCGGGTAATCCTGAAAGTCCCCCTTTGATGGTTAAGTGAGCTTGAATATCGGACATCCTTAGCCTTGTTCCTCTTGCAATGTCCTTTGCATTAAGCTCATCTTCTAAACCAGAGAATGGAGGAGAATCATTGACAGAGAGACCCATCAAGGCAGAGTATTCTTCCAGAGTTAGCGTCAACTGGTAATTTGGAAACACAAAGCAATGATAAAGAGGATGGTAGAGTTGAACCAAAGTCTCTAGCAGTCCTTCAGCCCTTTGGAGTTCCAACAGAGGGAGAATTCTTCCATACTTTAATGAGAAAACCACTGAATCTTCAATCAATCTTCCCAGCTCCTTCAGTTGCTCAACATCGGGAACCATGAAGGTGTACAGCCAAGTTTCTTTCCTTCCGAAATCCATCTCTACAAAGTCTGCAAAACAAATTTAGTTCCTTGATAGGTTTAACAAAAATGCAAGATGCAATGCGAATGCAATTGGTTTTAAGGAACTCAAGAGAGACAATTTTCAAAATAAGCTTCACTTCATTAAATATTGAGAAAAGTTACAACTTTCGAGGTACATTTAAGAAGCTCAAAATACAAAGAGATAAAGACAACATCTAGGCCTAAAAAGCAACCCTATCTAGAGGCTAAACTCCATGCATCCTCTTCTGTCTCTTCAGCTGTCATTCTCTAGAATCAACTTGTCAACAATCCCTTTCCAAGCGCCTGATGTCAGAGGGATACTTGCATACTCGTGAGCACTAGAAGTGGGTCGCACGCCAAAGAAAAATAAAATCTCTTACGCCATAGGTCTGTCGATCACACGTCTCTCAAGCCATTCAATCAAATCATCTTTTTTTTTCATCTGTTTCTTCATTTCCAACTGTTCAGCATAAATGGCGTGGTACTTTCCTTCCCACGTGTCTCTCTCAAGTTTCATCCTTGCCAGAGTTTCTTGATACTCTTCCATGCGCTCAATATAAATGATAGAGGGAGATATAACAGTAGGTTGTGGAGGTCTCTCGGGGAGATATGGCATCTTAAGATCATGAGCTCGAGATCAAACCCAACGAAGGAATGGTTCCAAGGCCACACAGTTTCTCTTTCCCAAGTCATTCTTAGTTCTTTTGTGGAGCTTTCCCCAAGCATCCAAAACACTGCTCTTGGTTTCTGCACTGGCTTCCTCATTAAGATAAAAGAAACCGGACAAAAGGATATTATTAAGCTTATCTTCCACAAGGAATCCAAACTGACGTCTAGCTAGAATGAGGTTGTAGCTGATCCCATCTCTGATACCAAGAAGCGGCACATTGGGGAACGAGCCATAACTATCAATGATGACTCTTTTGTCGTAAGCTGGATCGTACCAAAAGATATCAGTATGGGTGAGAGATATGATTCTCTGAGACCAACGAAGCTTGTCTGGATTATCTTTGAAGTGTGATGTCCGAGGCAAATATGCAACAAACCACGTGTAGAGCAAAGGTGCACAACACAAGATGGTACCATTCCCCTTAAGAGTTCTGTGATGGATAGAGTGATAAGTATCACCGATCAGTGTAGGTACAAGATTTCCACTTAAGAAGATCTGAATGGCATTGATATCAACAAACTCCTCAACATTAGCAAACAAGACCAAACCATAGACAAGGAGTGCAAAGATTACTTCAAAGGCACTCATACTATTCATTTTAGCTAGGTAGAAGGCTTTATCAAATAAGAACTTGGAAGGTAAACCCTTAATCCCATTCTTTGTGGTGAGGTGATGCTTGACTTCAGACATTTCTAAGTGAATAAAATCAGTAATCTCCTTTGGTGAATGAGTCTTCTCTTGACCACTTAAAGGCTCTTGTTCTTTCATAGGTAGACCAAACCAATAAGAATACTCTTCCAATGTCGGAACAAGTTGGTAGTCGGGAAAGGTGAAGCAATGACAAAGATGGTCATAAAACTGCACCAACGTGTCGAGAACACCATCTTCCATTTTGGTCCTAAGGATACCAATCAACCTTCCATAACGCTTTCTGAAGTCTTCAGGGCAAGACACCAAAGCTGCTAGCTTCTTCAACTCTACCAAATTGGGCTTCTTGAAATTGTACTTTTTAGTGTTCCTTTTCTCAATATCCATGATACCTATGATTTTGCAAAGGAAAAGACGAGTGAGTTCCTTAAAACCAACAATGGATACAATGAGATGTATGCGATGCACCAAACACATAAGCACAAACACAAACATATATACATACAACAATGGACACAAGTCCTAGGTTTAGGGGTCACATGAGTGGAGCCATGGTCTACCCATCCCAAAAAGGTGTGTACTATGGGTTTATCAAATGTAGAACAGGGTTCTAAAAGTTCTCAGAGTCATTGATAAATCTTTCGGATATTATCGGCCTACGTGACTACTCACGCGGGTTAATAATATCCTCAAGATAAACTAGTCTGAGTGTAGTATCGCGTATCAACTATTTGGGACTACTCCCTCATAGCCATCACACTACGTCCTAAAAAGGCCAAGTGGGGGTAAAGGTAACTATGGTCCTTAGTCTCACGGACTCCCAGGTCGGAAAGAGTGACTTCAATGCGACTACTCACATCAGACATCAATAATCCCAAAGGGGCCTCAACTGAGCATGGTCATCATATGCCAAACTTGTTAGGACTACTCCCAACAGCCGACTATTGATTACACCACAATCCTATCATATGCGTATCTCAAGTCCGGGTTAGGACTTATCTCACCACTCAAAAGTAGTACCCTGCCAAACAGAAGAACCCAAGCAAATATACAGGTATATACAGATATGCACAAGCAAGCAAGCAAAACATATGAATAACACAAACAAAAATAAGGTGGGCTTAACCCTCTCAGTTTTTCCCCAGTGAAGTCTCCATTTCTGTTACGGTGAGAATCAGATATCAAGCTATTAATTAACTTAAATCACACATCTTTGAAATTCACCACCGAGCTTTGATTTATCCAAAGGAAAGGGTAAAGATCGAAGAAAACCCTAATTGCGCTACGTGAAGACACAGCTAAGAGATCGGGGGTTGATTATACCAAGGGAAGGTATTAGAACCCTAAGTATCTATAGTACTCTACATGAGCCTCTTGTTTGTATTTGTGTTATGTTAATGTTTGCTTGCTAAGGAAATCTGCTAAGGGTAAAGGTAAAGACCTATGGGCAAGGATGAAGACTTATGGTAAAGACCAAGGCTAAAGGTAAAGACCTAAGGGTATGTACACTAAGTATGCTCGCCAAGACGTCGCATCTTGTGCCTATGTATCCTGACTAAAGAATCAGAGCAACCGTAGTTCACCTAACTAAGGGTGAGGAACAATTGACTGTGGTCAAAGTTCCAAGGGGGAATGAGTGTGATACTCACATAGAGTTCAAGAACTCTCTAAGTCTAAGTTTGTAAAGGGTAAGTGAATACTCATGATGATGAGAATCACATAGAGTTTAGAAACTCTATCCTAGTTCTAAATTTAAGGGTGGATGGCTCTAATAAGGCCAAAGGGGAAAGGAACATCATTATGATGATGCTCACATAGAGTTGAAGAACTCTAGGTGGCTCCTAAGTTGTAAGGTAAGTGGCTCTAATGAGGCCAATGAGGGTAGTGAGCAACTATGATGATAGTGCTCCCAAGAGGGGAACCTAACTAGGTTAAAGGGAGAAGTGGCTCAAGTGAGGACAAGGGATTGATCCTAATGAGGATAAGATATGGCTCTAAGAGAGGCCAAGAGGGTAATGAGGTATCTAAGACTTAAGAGTCAATAGAGAGACTTTCCTTTGGAAGGAGGGGAAGAAAGAGGGTTAAGGAGGAAAGCTAATAAGCTAACCTCACTTAAAGGGGATAACTTAAAAAAGTTCAAGATAACAAACATCATTGAAGCAAGATGAAAATATAAGCCTGGTAATCACCAAGGCTAAGAATATGAATGTAACAGCACTCAAAGCAAAGGTTAATTCAAAAGAGTTTAAGGTAAAAACCAAAATCTTCACATGGGGATAAATATATTATGGTGACAACCAAAGGTTATAGATATACATGTGTAACAACAATCATGTAAACAGAATCAACATGTATCAAAGGTAACATGCAATTTCAAAGATGCAAAACATGTTAAGGTACCTCAAGAGCAACATTATGAATGAAAGTTGAACATGCTAATTAAGCAGGTAACAACCATACAAGAGCATTGGGGTTTAAACATGCATTTGAAGAAGGTGACAACATCATAAGGTTCATGTATTCAAAGATTAAAAATCAAGACATATAAACACTTAAGAACATGGCATCCAAGGTTTCAAGGCATACATGTATTAAAACATCTCATGAGATTTAAACAACATGTATTAGGTTTCAAACGATCAAGGCAAACCAAGGATTCATGTTAAAAGAACAAAAGAAACAAAGAAATTTTCATAAAAACCCTAAAATGGTCCTTCACTCTCAACATTTACAAATGTCTCATAAATAAATATTTTGGACAATTTCTTTTAACCATCAGAAAATAGACATTCCAATGAACAATTTGCAAAAAGAATGGGTCAAAAAGGATAAAAAATGACCAAGTTGTGATCAAATGAAATCAATGTACAAAACATAAAAATTAAATAAAACAAGTAATTAAAAAAGAAGGGAATGTCTCATATGGGTGTTGAACCCACGTCCTTGGAGACTCAGCCACAAAACTCTGGCCAACCGAACTACACACGCATGGTGACAAGGTAATGCAAACACACAATAAAATATCAAAGCAAAGGAATAATCAGAAAAATGTGCAAAAAGGTTGATCCGCTGGATCGAACCCAGGCAAGGCAAAGCGAAGGGAAAGACATGGCAAGGTTTCTACCACTGGGGTGGCTATTACATCCAAACATAATACGCCTTCATTTATTTTGATTTTAAGAACCAAAAAAATGGCCACCTCAGCGCCACCTCAGGATGACTGGGTGCCACGTCAACTTCATCTTCTACAACAATCTCTCCCTCGCTCGTGCCCTAGAACAACACCATGGCCAGAACTTTCAACTCATGTATCTCTCTCATTTCTCCATCAAATCACAAGATGTAAAAAACAAAAGTGGAGCATTTTTCACCAGGAATACGAATATGGCACTGGTTTAACATAAAACTCAACGTATAAGGCACAATACCCTCCACAACAATGCAACACAAAAAAACTTCAACATGTTATAACATGAGATATTCAAACCAAACAAAGCAAGCATTCATTCAGAACAACAAAACACAATACATACTATATTTTGCCAATCAAATGAGAATAGAACAGTGCATGAACATGCGAGTTTCAAAGGTTGAAAAACCTTACCTCTTGGAAAAAGTCCAAGGCTTCTTTTCAGCTACCATAGATACAAGAAAATAACCTCCTCAGCTTCCTTAAGTCTTTTAGAGCTTGTTGGAATGGCTGAATCAGTTGGAAATGAACTGGAACACGAGTCACGATCCTTCTTGCAACAATGAAGGTTGGAAATGACAGATGATATATATGGTGTTACAGAATTGTTTCAGTGGTTTGAATGAACTTTATGAAGTGCTTAGAGGTGGTTTGTGATGTTAGTTTATGAAATGCACGAGTGAAATGATCTGGAGCAGTGTTCTTGCAAATTTACAAGAATGAGTGAGTGAGAGAATTCATAGAGTATCAGCCTTTGTTTAGGGGTGATCCTGGTGTGTTTTAGATTGAGGATTGATGCTCTATTTATAGGAGAAGTTGAGGAGTGAAGGCATAGTCAGATTTCACAACTTGCCAAAAACACCATTTCTTTCTTTTCCATCGTGCAAGTGAGGCAACTGGCTGAGTCAAGAGCTTTCAAGGGCTCTAGCAATTAGTCAGAATAGGGGCAACTGCTGATGTGTGCTGATGGGATTGGAGCAAGGCCCTATGCTGCAAGAAAATTGGAGTGACCATGCTTTTGTGAAAAAGTTTCTCTCTCATGAATCCACTTGCCTCAACTTGTATAAAACTATTATATTTTAGGTTTGCAACTTGCATTTTTGTGGCAGAGGTCCAAAACACATTAATCTTGCCTTTAAACATCAGAATTATGAGAGTTTTGGTGATTAGGAATGGTTATGCATCATTATGCACATGTTGGAAACTTGGAATTCAAGAAATGAACCTCAAACTTCTCTTCTTTGAATCTCTCAGCTCCCTCCATAGATTGGGGAGTTTTGGTACTTTTTGGAAAGCCCCAAATATCCTCTACAAAGTTTATGCTCACTCCAAGTCCTAGATCTAAAGGGATCATGGTGAAAAATGGAGGTGAAGTTGGTTGAAAATTAGGGCAAAAGTGGTGAATTTTCATTAAGTCTTTAATTGCCTTGGCCTCTTTTGAAGAAGAACCCTCTAATATGTTTTGAAGTTCATGATGAAAGCTTCAATTTTAGCTTTGAGTCACAAAACTTAGATGTGTGGTTTGAAAGTTATGACTCTTCAAAGTTTGCACAAGGAGTGAATTCTTCCACACTACCAAACCTTGCCATTTTTACAAGAAACCTTTCAAATGGTGATTTCTCATGCTCTAACTCAAGAACCAAACATGTCTTGATGGAATATAGCTTGAATGCTTCATCTTGGGTCAAGGTATTAAAAGTCAAAGGCTTGACTTTGTCAGATGAAAATTAGGTCAGATGAATTCCTCAGTGCGATCCTCAATGAATTTGTGACTTTGAACTTCTCCAATACTTTAGATGAGTTCCAAGGATGTATATGAACACAATGGATCATGTCCCATGGCTTGGGCTCATGCTTTGACCATGAATTAGGGCACAGTCGACTTTCTCCTGAAGAAAACCCTAATTTTAGGGTTAACTAGTGCAATGCTTCAATGATCTTGTAATAACTTCAATTAGCACTTGATTCTTGTTGAATAAGACCTCTTGGATGTATGTGAGCTCAATTGGTTGATGAACCAGTCAAGGCATTGATTGATCACACCAAGGTCCCTTGTGATTCTTCAG
Source organism: Lathyrus tuberosus (assembly GCA_022829125.1). NCBI lineage: Eukaryota > Viridiplantae > Streptophyta > Magnoliopsida > Fabales > Fabaceae > Lathyrus > Lathyrus tuberosus. The sequence continues at coordinate 9,350,491 of JALAZF010000047.1, forward strand.
GTTAAAACCCTAATTCCACAACTCTTGATCTGATGGTCTCTGTTGATTTCTCTTGATCCAATCTCATAAGATCATGGAACATGACTTGAGAACCTTATGCTTAGTCTTCAAGACAAAATTATTGAACTTTGGAGCCTCAGTTGGCTTTCTTGAGCAGATGACTTCAACTACCAATCTCAATCACTTAGTGAACACTTGTGATGGATATATGGAACGAAGGAGTGTCTTAGGAGACTTTGAAACATGTGAGAACCTGGCTTAATGACCTTGCCCTTCTTCTTGTGCAAAAACCTAGCCTTCACATAAAAGAACAAACTAGCAAGATATGATGGTTAGTTAACAATGCATAGATGATTGAAACCTAATGCAAGTGCAAGATGTTATGACATCTACGGAGTAAAATTTGGGGTATAACACATGGTAATCACCTCAGCAAAGACCTTAAGAACTTAAGATTTCTAAGATATTCAATGTTTAAGAAATCTTAAGGCTTATTACAATTTACAACATGTAACATAAATTAGGCATACTCAATTGTGTTGCTTATTGTTTGATCTTGTTATTCCTCCATCCAGACAGAAGTGTAGAACATTTCTATCATTCTTGGCTTTCATTCTATATTTGCCCTTTTGATTGCTCTTTGTTGGAGACTTCAGTTTGAATCTTCAATAACTTATATAGCAGTTGTAGAAGACTAGCCGTTGAAAGAGATAACTTGAACAAGTGTCTTTGTTTTTCCATAGTACAAGAGACTTTGAAGAGAGATACACCAAAAAGATCTTAATCCATTGTGTAACATGTTTCACCATTGCGTCTTCCATGTAATCTTGTACTATAGATCCGTTGAGAGTGGATATCTGTAAAGCATGTCAACTCTTCTTGAGACTTGGGAATATAGACTCTAGCTGACAAGCTGATTTGACAATGCAACTTGCTTTATGCAGTACAAATAACTCAAGCTTTATTACTAATTCTGAATGTTCACCAGAAGCTGATACATTAACTTAGTGTAGAGACAATATGTTTCTTTTCTGATGCTGAGGCCTTCAGTTTCAGAGTCTATGCCAGACATCACTTAAAGAGTGTTCTTCAAGTTCTGATCCACCAGAAGCTACTAACTCAACTCCTCTCAAATGCGTCATTATATCAGATTCTGAATGCCTTATTTTCAAGCCTTAGAAACTGCTTACTTGGAATCCACATTAGATAACACCATTGTTCTTTTAATGTTTTGTTATCATCAAAACCCAGGCCAAAATCTTAAATCGTTGGATGGTAGAATAATATATGAATATGTTACCATAAAGCTTATTTTCCTGGATATTCAACACATCAATTCAAAATGTCACCAACATATTAAGCACATGACAATCACTATACAATTCAAATCATACAATTCAAAATGTCTTCTCATAAATTCGTACCTATAAAGCACACAACTTATACCTATCAGTCCATGACAATTTAAAATATACAATTAAAGTATACAATTATGACTGTTTAAAGCATTTAGTCCATCACAATTTAAAAAATTCAATCCATAGTTGTTTAAGCATTCAATCAATGACATTTTAGGCATTTAGTCCATGACAGTTAAATCATTCATTCTATTATAATTTAAGCATTCAATCCATAATAGTTTAAGTATTCAGTCCATGACACTTTAAAGTTCAAGTCATACAATTAAGTCATACCCACGTGTCATCATGCAACATTTCGGTTTAACATACAACCCAAGATAATTTATCAATTTAAGCATACAATCTATGACAATTTATTGATTTAAGCACACATGTCATCATACAATATATTAGTTCAAGCAACCAGTCTTTGATAAAGTTCAAACATATAAGTCATACCTATAATAAGTTAAAATATATTGAGCAACTCCAACCTTGTTATGCAAAATATAAACTATGACATGGAGACATGAAATGCCAGTCAAAATCCATTTACGAAAAACACATTAATGTCGTTGTAAGTTCACCTCATAAGTTTCAATATGATTTATGACACAAAATAGATTCAAATCATCATCTCAATGCCAAGATAGTGTCCAAACTCCTACTTCCTGCTTTAACCTTTATATTATTTGTTTAACAAGGTATATATATATTTTAAAAGACACTCTAGTATAACATTATGCATTATTTTGATTTTTAAAATCTAAAATATATTTTCAAATATAGACCACCATAACTTATTTTTTCATTTTTTTTTTCAAATATAGACCACCAATACCATAACCAAAATAGACTTAAGTACTGAGGTCGTACAATATTCCAAGTTGGGGCCTTCAAAGCCCCACCGTTACAAAGAATTCAAAAAGCGGAATCACATGCGAAGAGGGCATTTTCGTGATTATATCGCAAATTACTAAACGTGGCATCAAATGATAGGAGAGACAAGCGCTAAACGCTGTCTTTTCCTCGTCGAATTCCCCATTTTAGCCTTGTACAATCACCAATATTATCACTCACTACCACTCCGTCTTCATAACTCATTTCTCACTCTCTCCACCGCCATATTACTCAAACTTCCCGTTTTTCCAATCTCTCTCTCTCTCTCTCTCTCCACGCGCCTCTCATACTCACCATAGCCACGCGATTGCGTTTTCTAGAACTTGTTTCGTTTTTCTTTTTCTTTAGTTCAATACTTCAATGCCGTTTTGTTCATGCTGCTAGCGTTTTGCGTTTTTCCGCACAGATTTGAACTCTTCTACATATTTTCAACAATTTTTCTTCGAAAGAGGTTACGGAGCATTTAGTGCTGTGAAATACGGTTATTGAACGAGAAACGGAGTTGAAATTTTGGTTTAGGGCTTTTTGAGTGATTTAGGGTTCGTGTTTTTTGAATTTTGGGGATGAATCGTAGCTTCAGAGCTCCGGAATCGCAAATGCAAGGTGGTTTGAATCAGAGGGAGCAGCAATTTGGGGGTTTGATGGGTTCTGTCACGACAGAGAAGGATGAGGAGCTCGCATTGTTTCTCGAGATGAGGAAGCGCGAGAAGGAACGGAATGATCTTCTGCTTCACGCCTCGGAGGAGTTTGATTCAGCTTTGGGTATGAATTCATTCTCAAAAGTTTCTATTTTTGGAGTTGTGTGTTTTGGGGCTTTTGTCGATTTTCTTCTTTACTGTGTTTTTGGTGTTTAGTTGTTGACTAATCCTTGTTTAGATAAACAGCTTAGTTAAGCTATTTATGTAACAAAAGACAAATAAGCCAAATTGTTTTTTTTTTAAAAATTTTTATATTAGCTGTTACACACAGTTTTCATAAACTATCAGATTTTCATAAACTATCATAGAGAGTTTATGTAACTATAAGCTTGAAATAGCATATGGATATGTTCTCAAAAAGACTCACTAGTACTTAAGTCCCTCCATAAGATTAAATAAGTCAATCTAAACATGTCCCAAAGTTAATTAGCTTATCAACTTGTGTTTGTAAACTTTCCATGTATGTGATTTGAAATTTGAAGAAGTGGAAGAAGAGTTGCATAATGACTGTGTTGTTTGGGCAATGCAGTTTTATGAACTTTTTTTTAATAAATTTTGATGGGATTTCTGTCACATGGTATCTTTCATGATCGCAGGGTCAAATCCAGGCAATTCTCCTTTATTTAACATTTCATCCTCTATGCCAACGGCTCCTGTACGGAAGAGCGGTGCTGATGAATTTCTCAATTCGGAAAACAATAAAAATGATTATGACTGGTATGCCATGTCTTTCAATTGCCATTATCCATATATTTGGCTCGTAATATTTATCTCCACGTTGTGTTTATTAGAGCAATAAGTGATGGAAGTTTTGTGCTTTTGATTGGATAAACAAGTGTAGATTTATAGTTATAGTTCCTAGAGCATTTTCTCATGCAAAAGTCTTTTGCCGGTTCATGGTAGTAGATGTTTATTGAATTTGAACATCAAACTTCGCATATGTGATAAAGCATTTGTTTCTCTTGTTCTGTTTTTTACTCCTTGCGCTTCATTTTCTACCTTAAAATAGTATTATGCTAGTATCCGATAGTGTGTTTCATACATAAGCTTCATTCTGACATTGGTTATACTCGCTGTATCATTCCTAATGTCACTTGATTCTATTGCCAAATAAATATTTCTTTTTCTGCTGTTTCTGCATCACATTAGTTTTCGTTATTACAGGTAATTTAGTTTCTATGTCTGCCTACTATATGTTTGACTGTCATGACTTTGTTAATGTTTTAAGTGATGCAAATGATTGTTGGTCAAATTGGTGCTTAGCATGGTTAATGTTTTTCAGGCTTCTAACTCCTCCCGGTACTCCTCTTTTTCCTTCTTTGGAAATGGAAACTCGGAAGACTGTAATGAGTCAGCTTGGTACTCCAACCGCACGTCCCACAGCATTGAAATCCAGAGTAAGCATTTTCAACGAAGCTATCAAGTTTTCAGGTCATGTCAATTGTTTTGTTGTCACCGGCTAATGCACACTTTTATGTCTAGTTTTAAATCGCTAATGAAATTGTGATTCTCTTGGTTTTGAGAAAATTCTTTTGTTAGATAACATTACCATCAAGCAGCGTGTGTCATGAACTTTGTCTTGATAAGTGATTTGGTGTATCAAGTTACCTATTGAACAAGTCAGCTATGTTATGTTTGTTTATTTTCTGTTCTCCTGATGCCTGACTAGATATGATATGGATTTCCCCTTAACATTACTGACATCCTGGGACGGCTTGAAATTAACTTCTAATCATATTCAATGTTTTAAAGTTCATTTGCCATGAAATATTTTAATTGATTTATTTATTTATTGACAGACCGTTGTTTTAAGTATCACATTTCATTAAATATGCATTGAGAATATTCAATTGTATCATCGAGTAAAATTCGTTCGTAGTTTTTTAAATTCTAGTGGTGAAAAAATGATGATGTTCATGTTCTTATCATCATTGGATAAAGATTCATTGGTATCCTGTTGCCGTTTTAGTGATACTTTTTTGATAAAGCAATTGGTATCGATTGATTCATGTTGCTGATATCACCTAGTGAGAACTCACTTGGTTATTGTTATTGTTAGAAATTAATTTTTCTTCAAATTGTTTTCTTGTGGCTGTAGTTGTCAAATCATCAATTGGAGCCTGCTGGGAGAACTAGCTTGGCATCAAGACAGCAAACTTCCTCCCCTGTGTTGAGCTCTTCAAGTGGCGGAACTAGGAGGCCCTTGTCATCAGGGGGTCCTGGATCGCGACCTGCAACTCCTACTGGACGCCCTACATTGACCACAACTTCAAAACCATCAAGATCTTCAACACCTACTCGTAATTCAATACCTTCAACTAGGCCCGTTGTTTCTACATCCAAGACCACAATGTCCACAACCAAGCCTGCCATGGTTTCTACCACTAAGCCTTCAACTTCTGCCACGAAGACCACCATCCCTGCTGCAAAACCAGCAACTCAATCAAGATCCTCAACACCATTATCAAGATCGACTGCAAGATCCTCAACACCAACAAGCAGACCTACTTTACCTTCTTCCAGGTCCACATCAAGAGCATCTACTCCAACTCGGCGACCATCTACACCATCAAATGAGCTCAATATATCTTCTTCTTCAGTTAAGATTTCTTCAAACCCCAAGCCAGCTACTGTGTCGTCAAGGCAGCCAACTCCTGTGAAAGCAAGGCAGCCAACTCCTGTGACAGGAAGGCAGCAAGCTCCAGTGACCTCTAGACAGCAAACTCCAGTGACTTCTAGGCAGCAAGCTTCAATAACATCTAGACAGCAACAAGTACCATCACGCGGCACATCGCCAACAGTCAGGTCAAGACCGTGGAAGCCATCTGAGATGCCAGGGTTTTCACTTGATGCTCCGCCTAATTTGAGGACAACACTACCTGATAGGCCACTGTCAGCGACAAGGGGCAGGCCTGGAGCTCCCATTTCTCGTTCTTCGTCTGTTGAGCCTTCTTCTAGTGGAAGACCTAAGCGACAATCATGCTCTCCTTCAAGAGGACGCTCTTCCAATGGCACTGCTCATATAAGTGGAAACTCAATGCCTGCAGTTAGCCGTGGACGCTCCAAAGTGAATGACAATGTCAGTCCTGGTATGATGGGAACAAAAATGGTTGAGAGAGTTGTAAACATGCGAAAACTAGCACCACCGATGATGGATAACAAAAACTCTCCTCGTAGTAATCTGTCTGGCAAGTCATCTTCATCTCCAGATAGCACAGGGTTTGGAAGAACTCTCTCAAAGAAGTCCTTGGATATGGCTATTAGGCATATGGTACACCTTTTTCTTCATTCTATATATATTTTTTATCAGATTAACATGATCTTATAATGGCATACCAGCACACAATATTCGCCAATTGCATACAAAATGTATGGAATCCCATATTTGCTAATTGCCTTTATGGACGCTTGATCTCTCTAAAATGACCAAACTTATACTCAAACTATTATTAAAAGTGTCATGTTTAAAATATTTCTCTCAAATGGTTTCACTTTAGTGCCTAGACAACATTTATTAACTTTTCCCAGTAATATCCTCATGCTATTGAATACTCTACTTCATTACTACAACTTTCAACTACTACAATTATTATGAGAATTGTAGTCCTCACTTCTCACATTAAAATACTCAAAAATTCAACACAACTCATTATTTTCTTAAGTGTGTCGTGCCTATAATGAAACTGACACAGATAATGAGAATGAAATGCCTATTAGAACTGCATGGTTTTAATAATTATGGAATTGATTAACTTAAACTTATTAGATCTGATTAAAGTCTCTAATTCTTTTCTAATCATTTTTGCTTGTTTCTCTTTGAACAGGATATTAGGAGAACCATTCCAGGTAATTTACGGCCATTGATGACAAATATTCCGGCATCTTCTATGTATAGTGTGAGGTCTGGATCTCAGCGTGGCCGAACAATTAGTATATCAGGCTCTCCTCACGCTACAAGCAGTAATGCTAGTTCTGAAATGAGTGTTAACCAAAATGGTATATGTTTAGATTCTAGCGAAATAGATGACGATATTGGCAGTGAGAGATGCGGTCAATCTCCCGCCAGTGTACGGGGGAGGTAAGCTTTTCACTCACACAATGGCAAACCCTGCATATATATTTGATTAGCACGAATGCTTGAACTGATGTAAAGCTTGATGTAATCTTTATGTAAGATGGTATCTTCTGATTTTAGGTAGATTGGATATATGGTGTAATGGTCACGCTCATTTTTTTTGAAAGAGGCGAGGTTTATCCTCTTTTTATCGAGAAACCTTAACCCCATATTTATTATCTATGAGTGCAACCTTTCATTTAGGAAAGAGATAGATACAAACGATGAATGAATCCCCTCCCTAATTTTATAAGTGAATCTCACAAATGATTCTCACTAATGAAGCACTTGTGTCTCTCTTCTAAATAGACATAAAAAGAAATTGGATTTTACCAATTAGAAGTCCTTAATATCAACGGAGGAACTTTTTGCACTTAAAGGGTAAGTTTGATTTGGTTAGGTAAAATTATTTTTTAGTTTTAAAAATTTAAAAATTTAAAAATTTGTTTGGTATTTTATAAAACTATTTTTGAAAATTATCCTTTGAGAGTTTTAAAAGCTAAAATATAAAAATAGATTTTAGAAGTTTTGGTTTTTGATTTTTAGTTTTGAAAATTAGTAAGGAAAAAAAGGTTTAATTGTAATTTTGATCTTTCATATTTTCATATTTTTTTTTATTTTTGGTCATTTTATTTTAAAATCTAGAATTTTGGTCTTTTTTGACTTTTATCTTTCTATTTTAAAATTCAGAATTTTAGTTTATCTATCTTTATATTTTTTTTTGGCTAAATTATAATTTTGGTTCCTCTGTTTTGGTTTACTCACGGTTTTAGTCCTCCAATTTTCTTTTTAAACAGTTTTGGTTCTCCATCCCAAATTTGATCCAACTATTCATGTACGATCATGCACTGTTTATGTACGGTACATGTATAGTCAGCATTTTTGGATCAAAATTGGGATTGGAGACCAAAACTGTTTAAAATGAAAATAGGGGAACTAAAACCGCGAGTAAACCAAAACAGGGGGATCAAAATCATAATTTAGCCTATTTTTCTAAAACTTTTGATCTCTCTATTTTAAAGGTCAAAAGGGATTAAAATTCAAAATAAAGCTTTAAATTTTAAAATCCACATTAAAAAAGGAACTAAAATAAAATTAAAAAAACAAAATTTTGAATTTTAAAATAGGCGATAAAAAGAAAAAAATGATAAATTTGTAATATCATGTATTTTAAAATAATTTTTAAAAGTAAAACTATCAAATGTATTTTTATTTTTTTTAAAATCCTTTTTTTTTTAAAATTAATCTATAAAATAATTTTAAAAAATTTAAAAATTAAAATTCATTCAAACAGTTCATTATTTTCGAGACTTCCAGCGACGTGTGTGGTATATTAATATGAGATATGAAAAGTTGCTCAATAATTTCACAATTAATAAAATAAAATTGAGAAAATGAGTGATGCATTGACAGTGTAAAATATTTTTATATTATCAACCAATTACGATCATGAATCCCGCCAAATCAGACCGTAATTTTTAAAAAATTTATATGAAATAGCAAAACGTTATGTTTTTATTAGATGACAGTGTAATACTGTTTTACACTGTCAGTGCATATCAATTAAACCTTATAAAACTTTACTTCGTATCCTTTCATTTATTCATCTATCTCTACAAATTATATACTTGGATCAAAATACGTCTATATCCTTTCATTTATTCATCTATCTCTACAAATTATATACTTGGATCAAAATACGTCTATATCCTTTCATTTATTCATCTTTCTCATTTCATTTTAGGGAAAGCGAGGGCACTTAAAACTGAAAATCACATACCAAAGATATTTGTTTCGACAACGTATCGGAGAATACGAATCATAGTTATCCGGTTCACTATTTTTTCACACAGGAAATCTTACAAGTAAGTTATTCGATTTGATTCAGAAAAATGTTACACATCGGATAACTTAGCATGTAGTAATTCGGTTCACATCTATTCTATCTGAATAACTCTTACCCATGTTATCCGATCTTAATGTTGTATCTGGAAAACATGCACCAAGGTTATCCGGTTCTTGTTTTCATTAGGAGAACTTAGATCAAAGTTATCCGGTTCTTGTTTTTAACTTTTTTTTCTTTATTATTTTTAGTTTCACACAAGAGAGGCTGAGACTATTCGACGAAGGGGTGAAGAACGACAACCTCGACAAGCGATGGACGGAGGGGAACATCAGATAGTCGCACCTGAGTCTCGTCCACAACAACCACAGTTTTTCGGCGGGCCGTACGATACATCTCTTCTGGTGAGGTATCAGGATCATGTTGCTTGCCATTTATGGTTCGACGAAGTAAGTTAATCTCTATCATTTTGTGTTGATTCATTTTAATTTTAATTACTTATATTTTATAACATATACTATAAATTATTTTTAGGAGAGAAATCCGAAGAAAGAATTAAAGATTTTTGCACATGGTAGCAAATTGATAGGATGGATTCCTCACAGTCTCCCACCGCTGATAGAGAGATGATTGTCTGATTCTGGTCTATCCTCTCTACAGAGAACCAGTTTATTGAGTATAGATCAAAATTTAGTATTAGCATTTGTAGTGAGATGACATCCAAAAACATCGTCCTTTCATATGCCATTTGACAAGATGACCATTACATTGGAAGATGGTTCTTGTCTACTTCATTTATCGTGTAGGGGGAGTTCTGTAACCCTACATGAGGTTTCATTGACGTTGATGCTATTACTTTTGCTATTGATCTGTTAGATGTTTCATTGGAGGAGGCACATGAAGAGGTTCATAATTGTAGGGATGCTTATTATAGGCCGGATTGGTTAAAGGAGATATTTATGCGTCAGCGAGCTGAGAATAGATTTGATTGTGCTGGTAGAGCCTATATGCCGTTGTTAGTAGGTTGCACCATTTTTTCCGACAAGATTTTTACTCTTGTAGAGACAAAGTATTTTTCACTGTTTAGGGACTTTCCTGGATGTGGTAGATATAGTTGAGGGGCAGGTGCACTTGTCACACTCTATAGATATCTAGGAGATACTTCCTTTTACACGTGCAAGCATCTTGGTGGATATGCCTCTCTGCTACATGTACTAATGTTTTATTTTTATTTTATTTTGACTTATATTTACTTATTTATAATAATTTTAATTGATAATATTCACGTTGTGTAACAGTGTTGGATTCATGAGTAATATCCAACTGTTGGTAAGAGAGGATTGTCTAAGATTGCTGGAATCGGTAGTCCGCTTTCTAGAGCGATGAAATGGGTGTACAAGCAAGGTGCACAAAAGGTTGATGAGCTTAGGCCTGTGTATACATTGACAGATGTTGATGTCATTTGACGCTCTTTTGAGGATCATAAACAACACCGTCCATTTGATGATATATGTCTGTACAAGGGTGGCTTGAAATGATATGGTACAGTTGTACTATATGTCATCATTTCTCTTGTGGCTGAGGACCTAAAGATAATATCATAAAGGATTCTCTCACTTTTGATAAGCGACTTCCAAATAACTTCTCATAGAGACTGCTTCTAGAACCTCTAATTCATTATACAAGTCACGACATTTGGCCAACCATCCTCACCATATCCATGAAATGATGCAATGACTCTAAACTCACATTTTCTATCACTTTTAACATCAACAATGTCATCAATAAATGGCCTGATCTGAAAATTGTACAATGAACTTATTAGATGGTTTCTTCTTTGAGGTTTGGGATAACCGTGAACATGACCTCTTTGAAGATTTTTGAGAACTAGAGTTTGCTTGATCAACATACTCATGATATGAAGGTTCACGATAAATATTATATCCCACGGGTTTCTTCCCTTTCGTCCTCACCCCTCCTTTGGTTTTTATTTTTTCAGGCGGTGGACACATCCTTGTTGTAGTGGGGTAAGCAATTTCACACATGCTACTTTTTAGTACTCTTTTTCCTGCAACATCTAGTGACCGAAACCTTTTCCACAATGCATCAATTGCATTGGTCATGTCCACCTTTGATCCATCCTTTGCATCTATATCTTGTTCACTTTTCATGCTTAGCTTTCTTCAATGGATATGAATATCATCAATTGGTATTTGATCACCACTCAATGTGTATCTCCCTAACTCACAAGCACAAGATAACCCATATACTTTTCTACGAGTACACCCACACATTTGCGTGTTTGTACCCACAATGTCAACCCTTAACCACTCTTCAGAATTATGCCTCAAAGCAACTCATGATACTGATCCACGCAAATTCCCATAAAATGGACTAGTATGCGCGTGCTCAACTTCCTAAAAACTCTTCTGAAATGAAGCTCTAATATTGCCTAATTGTACCTTGAGATTCCCATTCATAGCCTTCCAACATTTGCACATATTACCTAAGCTTTTCTCCAACATTTGCTTTAGTTTCCAATGCACAGACTTAACCTTAAGAAAAAACAAATCAATATCCTTAATATTAAGATAAACAAACTATGATCAAAATTAAACATACCTATTAGTCGTGGTGTTACCCAAATGCAACACTTGATTGATCCAAGCTCAAAAAAATCTATGCCTATAAGGAGTTAACCATGTGTCTTTCACATAATCAAAAAATGGTCTAAACTCAACACATGTGTGCTCAAGCTGTTGCAACTGTTGATTGTACTCCACATCATCACTAGCCTTTACAAGTTCATACCATAGTTTCTCTATAGGCTCTCTCATGTTATTCACAACATATTCATTGCACTTTGATTTCACATTTTTGTTGATGTGAAATTGACAAAGGAAACTAATTGTCCTAGGAAATACTATTTCAATTGCTTTCATCAAAGCAAGATCTCTATAAGTCAAAATCACTTGCGGTAATAACCCTTGCTTAGTAAACAATTGTTTCAACTTACCCAATACCCAACAAAAGTTTTCTGTCTTCTCAGATTCCATATAGGCAAATGCAACATCAAATGTTAACTCAGTTGATGTCATACAAACTACTTCAAACAAAGGTTGCCTATTGTCATACCCCAATTTTGTCCTATCAGTTCATTGCATTACATAATTCATTTTCATCTGCACTATCATGACCATTGCATTTGGTCATGCCCTTTTTCTTTCTTGTAAGTTCTATGACTTTTGGGTTGGCTGTATTTTGGTAAAACAACATGCTGATAGCAAGATGTTAAACTAGATGTTCTGCCATGACAGTCAGACATCATGTTCTACATAATGTTGTGACATGTTCTAGGACATGTTATACCAGATAGTTAGGGCATGGCTATTTTGATATTTTGAGTGTGATTTTTGAGTGTGTTATGATTCACACATATCCGCTATCCAAGGAAGGATATTTTGGGAACTTCTGTTTTGACAGATTGTGATGGTTTTCTGAAAAGGATCGTTGAGCCTTTTTAGGAAACTTTGTATTTTGTTCCTATTTTTGTGCAGGAGATTATACTTATGGTTTCAAGCTGATTCTTGATGAATTGCGCCTCATGAGCCCAAGCCCACAAGGCCTGAAGGCTACTTAAAGAAGACCTAAACCTAATGTATCTCACGACTTTCACTTTTGTAAAATAAAGGGAGGTTTTGTAGTGTTAGGTTTGAGAGTCTCTTGTGTGTTAATTGTATGTCACTTATGTATCTTCTGATGCATTGAGGTTGATTGATTGTTCATTGTTTATTGTCCACTCTAAATCTTTTAAGAAAGAGTGTATTGTTCTTGATTGAAGCTTTTAAGCTAGATCAAGTATTGTCTTGGAAGTGTGCTACTTCTATTGTTTGTGGAATTGTTGATTGTCACTGGGATTGTGACTGATTAGGAAGTGAAAAGGGGATCTCATATCTAGATGGCGATTTATAGGTAGAAGTCACACAAGGTAGTGATTAGGCGAGAAGTTGTAAACGGATGAGTTTAGCTTTGAACTAATGCTATCATAGTGAATTTCCTTCCTGGCTTGGATGCCCCCAGATGTAGGTGATGTTGCACTGAACTGGGTTACCAATTGACTGTATTATTTATGTTTCTACATTTTATTTTCAGTCTAGTTTATTTTATTTATCTGTTAGACAAAAGATGTTGTGACATCTGTCTTGACATTCTGTTCTGATGTGAGGACATCAATTTAAACATGTGGTACAGTGCCAGAATTTCAATTGGCATCAGAGCTGGTACCCTAGTCAGTTTTTAGGTGAGCTTCAGGGAGTATTTTTTTGGTACTGTTTGTTTTGGACAATATCTATTGGATATCTATCACCAATGAATGTGCTTGATCTATTCCTTTTAAGGAGGAGTTTGAGTGACTCCTGTTGTTCTACCAGATTTGAATTCCATATCCAATGAAGTTGAGTAGGATGTGCTCTATTTGATAAACACATGCGTGGCAACCAAAGATGCTTGGGATCCTCTTAATATCCTTCATCAAGGCACATCTGGTCATCAGGGTTCAAAGGTCTCTTCCCAAGAGATGTGTCATTAACGTGACTGCTACTGTAGATAAATATCAAGACTCTTGTAGCATAGGCGGACATCTCAGGTCACTGTATTGTTGATATGTTCTTGGGAATGAATATGTTTGGTTTAAAAGACAAGAGCATATGTTATTTCCTACCTTGTAGAAGTTTGTGACCCAGAATTTGATGAGAAGACTTTTCAACCTGGTTCTGAGGAAAGTGGATAAATGGACATTGTCAAATGTCAAGAAAATTTCTCCTGACATATTCTAGAATCTGTTTCTCAAGGATAAGCTGGGCTTGGTAGAGGTATTATGAGTCATGAACTTGTAGGTGAATTATTTTACCTTGTTACTGGATTATTTAGAAGGTGGGCCTCTGATGCAGTTCCCTGTAATGGAATATCAATTTATGCTGAGCTGGTTGCCCCTTCAAGGTGTGTGCATCAAGAGTATAGAAGGAACTTAAAGAGGTGTCTGTTTTGACCTCCAATCTTGATCAATTCTATGAGGTTGTGAACAACTATTCTGATGTTATTCTGTTTGAGGAGTTGTCTGGGAGCCTAAAAGGGATAGGTCCTCTTAAGGCTCTATAGAACTCAAATGTCAACTTGTTGTTTTGGTTTCCATCAGAAGGGAAACTGAGTCAATGCTGTTCTCGTAATGTCTTGACATTATGGTGAATATAAGAATACTCATGTTGGAGGAAGAAACTTTCTCTGAAGGTGTCTTTCTTCTAGGATTAAGCTGGTCATGTTAGGCACTTCTGTTTCAACTTGAAGGTTTGTCTCAAAGGTTCAACTCAGCCTATAGCTAACCAAGCAGTTGTTAGAGCTCTAGGAAGTTGTAAATTGCCTTAGTTCTCATATCTTGATGAGTTGCACCTGAGCAAGATTAGTTTTCTGGCTGTGAGTGGTCCAGACTCATGACTGGAGTAAAGGTGGTTTTGGTAGACTATAAGTATCTCCTTCCAACCTTATGTGCCAAAAGGGGCGATTTCAAAAAGGTTTATGAACATGATTTTCTTGTTCTGATGTAGTTTCCCATGGTATTGGGTTGTCGAGTAGTGAGTTTAACACAACTCAACTGTATATTCAAGGTCTTATGGAATAATAGTTGATCCTTAATGAGTAGCATGAAGTGATGATGAGGAAGTTGAGTCCAGAGGCAGTTGCTATTTGTGCTCATTCCAAGGAACCGCTGCTCAAGCTTAATGTCCAAGGAAGATGTAGCCTTCAAATGTTGTAACCCCTCATGTGGTTCTTATGAGGCCAAGTGAAGGTCAGCTGATAGAGGATCAAAAACTGATAATTGTGGTTGTTGGAGAGAACCTCTTCTTGTTTGCATAAGTGTTTATGCTAGTACTGTGTTGTCAAATAGGTTGTCTTGACATCGTGCTTCTGTGTAGAAACTAGTGTGGTTCTTGTTGTGCGTGAGAGTTTATTTCTCTCTGTGGAGTTTTTCTTGAATGTCTCTGATCTGCCTTTGAAGTCTGTTGCCTTACTGTTGTGTTTAAATGCTAGTCCTCAAGTAGTTCATGCAAGTGGATGTGCCTGAGCTACTATGATGATAATAGATCCTGAATATTGTCCATATCCAAGGTTAAGGATTCAAGGGACTAATGTCCAAGCAAATGTTGGAACATTATTGCAACAAATTATTCATGGGAGCTCATCTGATGGAGTTTGGAGTGGAGTTTTGGCCATGTCTGGTGGCTTTGACAATTCTGAAAGGAAGGATCTATAGTGTAGTGCAGGATGTCATACCTGATGTTGTGGAGAACCATGGTTTCTCTGGGTGTTCTATTGTAATGCTGAGATGAGAAGCATGTAAATGACTACTGCATGTCTATGTGTTCCCTGGCGGTGAAGGAATGTCATGTTCTGACATTATTCTAGCTTTTAATGCTTAAGAGCATATGTATTTCTTCTGATGTAGCTTGTGTGCATGATGTCAAACCTAATGTGCATGACATCTTGCCTGACTTGAGTGTTTTAGAGTATTTTTGGTTTCTTTTAAAGGTGTTTAAGATATTTTTCTGTTGTGCTTATGTCTCTGATATGTGAACTGGGATAGTTCATGATTGCATGGATATGTCTTTGTGAACAATACTGTTTGTGGTCTGGGAGAATTTATTTTTCTCTGCAGTTGGTTGTAGTCTTCAGAGGGAGTGGTGTACTTGTCTGTTTTGTTGCTGCAAGATTGTAGTCTGTACAAAGCTTACATGTTCTCATGTAGCTTGTGTTGGTTTGTAATGTCAGACCTTATGCCTTGACATTGTGCTTGAGCTGTTCAGCTATGTATTCCAGAGGGAGCTGTGTGTGTTCTCACTGCATGGTGTTCTAATATGGGTTCTGTTCTGTTTCTAGCATGTGTGCCTCTGATTGATTAAGGATGGTTCTGCTTGAGAAACAATCCTGTCTTTATGGATCAGTAAGATTCATTTTTCTTCTTAGTCTAAGCATATTGCTCCAAATTATGTTGAATGTTAGAAGATTCCAATGTCAAACGCGATGTCATGACATTGTATTGTGACAAGCTGACCACAATCAGTTGTTTCAAGGATTCTCTCTGTACAGCTGGACAACATTGTTATGACTGGTCAACATCCTATCTGGGGTGTTTTGGGAGGTTGTGTTAATGAATATTTATAGTATCTTCAATTTAGGAGGCATGGAACGCGTTTTTCTTTTGGTGCACACGTTTTTCAAGAAAAGCAATTTTTCAAGATATTGAAAATGTCATTTCAAAGACTGTAGTCAAAGGTTGGAAAGCTAAAAAGGAGAATGCCTCTGTTACCCAAGATATTTTCCCTCTGGTCCATAGTCCTATCCTTGACTGTCCAGACGTTATAAGCAAGATTGTTTTTTATTGTTTTAAAATTATACAGTTTCAGTCGTGTACCCAGTCGTGTTTTCAACATGAGTCAAAAATCCAAAACCACTGATGCTTCAAAGGCTGATATGTTGGATGCCAAGAATGATAAGAGTGCTGATTTGAAGAAGGTTGAGTCCAAAGTCGGGACGTCTTCTGGCTCATCTACTGGAGTATCTAGGACAAGGAAGACATCTGTGACAACGATGAGGTCCTGCAAGAAAAACCATGACTCTGATGAGGATGGTGATGAAGATTGGGTTAATTTCATTAACTCAGGAGGTTGGAGTGGATTGACGGATCCATAGTTGTAGTGTTCTTTTAGTTTTTTTTTGCTTTGATGTTTGTGTTGTAATAAGTCCCTGACAATTGTTTTATTTCTATCTGGT
Source organism: Lathyrus tuberosus (assembly GCA_022829125.1). NCBI lineage: Eukaryota > Viridiplantae > Streptophyta > Magnoliopsida > Fabales > Fabaceae > Lathyrus > Lathyrus tuberosus. Next base: position 9,367,270 of record JALAZF010000047.1, read on the forward strand.
GTTTTATGTTTGCTTCTATTTGTACTGTTTGTAGCCTTTGCTATTGTTTGATTCCAGTTCTTCTTGTTTACATTTACTCTATTGTCTTTTTGTCAATTTTTGGCTAAAAAGGGGGAGTAAAGTGTTGTTTTGTTCTGATGTTGAATAAGATGTCATGACTTCCTGTCACGTGTTTTACTACTGCTTAAGGAGAGTAGTTCTTTTGTGTTGTTGCTGGACTGTATGCAACTTTTTAGGGGGAGCATGATAATCTATCATGCTTGTGCTGCTGCCACTAAGGTGAGATATGTATGTGATGATGTGTAATCACATGTCATGACATGTTGAGGATGTGGAGATCCTTGGATGATCTATGATAATTTATTACTCAGGTACTCTGAGTAATATGTGTTGCTTCTGCTGTATGTGTTTCTAATATGTGTAGCTTCTGTTGTATGCATTTCTAATGCATGAACTTGGATAGTTCATGCTTATCTGCCTTGTGCTTTGGGTTTTCCCCTTGAGAGGTATGTGTGAACTGAGGCAGTAGAGGTTTGGAGGTCTTGTGCTTTGGGTTTTCCCCTTCAGGGGGAGTATTGGTGACAGGGGGAGAAATGGACCTGTCTGAGGTTACTGAGCTGTGCTGTCAGACCACATGTCTTGACATATTTGGAGTTTGAAAGGGGTGTAATCTATAATGTTTTGTAATTGCACTTTATATCTGATATCTTTCTGATTAAAGGTTTTGTGGTATTATTCCTCTTCTCCAGAATTGTTGTGCAAAGATTGTTTTAGCCAAAATTTGCCAAAGGGGGAGATTGTAAGTTCTGTGACTTTTGGGTTGGCTGCATTTTGGTAAAACAACAGATGTTCTGCCATGACAGTCGGACATCATGTTCTACATAATGTTGTGACATGTTCCAGGACATGTTATACTAGATAGTTAGGGCATGGCTATTTTGGTATTTTGAGTGTGATTTTTGAATGTGTTCTGATTCACACATATCCACTATCCAAGGAAGGATATTTTGGGAATTTCTATTTGGACAGATTGTGATGGTTTTCTGAAAAAGGATCGTTGAGCCTTTTTAGGAAACTTTGTATTTTATTCCTATTTTTGTGCAGGAGATTATGCTTATGGTTTCAAGCTGATTTCTGATGAATTACGCCTCATGAGCCCAAGCCCACAAGTTTTGAAGGCTATTTAAAGAAGACCTAAACGTAATGTATCTCACGACTTTCACTTTTGTAAAATAAATGGGCATTTTGTAGTGTTAGGTTTGAGAGTCTCTTGTGTGTTAATTGTATGTCACTCATGTATCTTCTGATGCATCGAGGTTGACTGATTGTTCATTGTTCATTGTCCACTCTAATGCTTTTAAACAAAAGTGTATTATTCTTGATTGAAGCTTTTAAGCAAGATCAAGTATTGTCTTGGAAGTGTGCAACTTCTATTGTTTGTGGAATTGTTGATTGTCACTGGGATTGTGACTGCTTAGGAAGTGAAAAGGGGATCTTATATCTAGATGGCGATTTCTAGGTAGAAGTTGTACAAGGTAGTGATTGGGCGAGAAGTTGTAAACGGGAGAGTTTAGCTTTGAACTAATGCTATCATAGTGAATTTCCTTCTTGGCTTGGATGCCCCCAGATGTAGGTGATGTTGCACCGAACTAGGTTACCAATTGATTGTGTTATTTATGTTTCTGCAGTTTATTTTTAGTCTGGTTTATTTTATTTATCTGTCAGACAAAAGATGTTGTGACATCTGTCTTGACATTATGTTCTGATGTGAGGACATCAGTTTAAACATGTGGTACAATGCCAGAATTTCAATTTTCAATTATAAGTTCATCTTCATATGATCCATGAAGATCAAAATCATGAGTTTGACTTGTGGTTTTGACTATTACATCCACCTTTTACATTTAAGGTCAAAATCCTGGTTTTACTTTTAAGCTTTGGTCATTTAGGTGTTCATTGCAAAATTTTGGTCCTTGTGATTCTTTTCACTTTTGTTCTCTTTTATGATATTAATACATTTTAAGTTTTATTTTTCATGCTAGAGAGAATAAAGAGAACTCTTGCAAAGTTAAGTAGCATTATTACCATAATCATTTAGTCATTTTAGTACTATTTAAGCATATTTTTTAAGGCAAAATATCCTTTTTGGCCCTTTAACTTTACCTCGGGGTCCATTTTGGTCCCTTAATTTTAAAAAGTTCCAAGTTCATCCTTTAATTGTTCAAAAAGCATCACGTTAGTCCTTTCCGTTAGGTTTGTTAGTCAAAGTCAGGGTCCATTTGGCATACATGCGCCACTGATGTGGCATATGCTTATTCAAAGGTTACCAAATTTTTTGCACACACACCCATATTCGAACCCTAATCCACTTGGTTGTTGGGCACACCACTTTACCACTAGTTCACTTTACCTTTTTATTTAGATTTACGCATTAAATATAATTGAAATTGTTTATGATTCATCATATAATTAGGGTTAATAATTTGGGGCTTCTTTTCGAAGAACAAGAACAGAATTTGATCAACCGAAAATCCCTGGAGGAGAATAAAACACTATAGCTGTTATCACATTCTCTGTTCTTTCTTTTTTAATTTTGCGGTATATAGCACCAAATCTTGAAGGTGTATGTGAATGTCTCAATGTTCTTGTACGATATAATATTTATACTCGATCACGATGAATGGTGACATGTCATTGTATTAGGCGAAATTTATTCATATATCTATGTTTATATGTCATTGATATTGCATTCGTCTGTGTGTCCGGTGAATGGTGATTGAAACTTCGTATACTGTGATTCAATAGCTCTGATTTCCAAGTTTTTATTTTGGCCTGTGTTTTTTGCAGGTAGTTTATGCACCTATGGGGCAGATATTTGATATGTTACAAGCAGTTGGAGAATTCGAGGCGAGTTGAATGTGTATTACTTTGATTCTTCTAAGTTCTGTTTTATTGCTGTTGTGTTGATTTGGGAATTTGGATTTCGTTTGTTCATGAATCTACCTGAAATAATAGAATTTGAATTGTTTCATTTCTTTTCTTAATGCTCTGATTTATTTGAATCTGTATATTCTGTATGAATTTGGATAGAAAGCATTGTTGGAAAACGTATGAATTGTTAATATATATTTGATTCGTAAAACAAATAAACAAACATGATGTAGCTTAGTGGACACAATCATTCCTAGTAACCATGGTGAACATGATTTGATTCTTGCCGAAAGCAAAAATTTTGGGCTTTTTTTTGGAATTTATGTGACCTTGGTGATGAAGAAGATGATTAATTGCCAACTCAGCTGCCACACGTACATAAATAAATGCCGTTTGAGCAAAATAGGCGGAGAGGATTTTTTGACACTATTTTAACATTAAAACCTATACCTAAAGCTCAGACCATGCAAGATTTCTTAGAATTTTTCACTGAAATTCTAAAGGCAATTGAGCTAAACCCTAAAATCTATTAGTGTCTGTCGTAACCCAAAATTTGATCTCCCTCTTTTGCCTTTTGCATGAGCATAAGCATTCGCATCGTTGGCATTAGCATTCACACTTTTCTTTGTGTGTCTCCTGTTGCAGGATATTCAGGTTTTCCAAGCCCGATTAATCATATCCTCACAAGATCATCCCATCATCAAGACAAGCACAAAATGAAGGTTTCTATGCCTATTCATCAATACAAGAGGTGGAAAATCGAAGCCGGGACCACATCACCTTTTTTTAGGCAAATTGGGCATATTTTGGTCTGGTTAATCGATTAACCATTTGCAGTGCAATTGTGTTAATCGATTAACACGGGCAGAATAGGCACAATTTGCTGCTTTTTCATGACAGCACCTTTGTACACACTTTGGTCTTGGATTCTACAGTATTCTAGCAGTATGTGGAATATTCTAGAATCTCTAGACATCTCAATTCATTCCAAGTGCATTTGCTATAATACTTCACTTCAAATCAAGTGCACCATGTTCCTTGTTTTCCAAGTAATGTGGATCATTGGATGTTGAAGTTCACCTTGGGATTGCTACCGAGTTGGTTCTAACTAACCGAGTTAACCACCTTGACTCGGTGAGTCAAGTCCAACTAACTCCTAACCTAGTTCCAAACCCAAAGCTAAGTCCAAACCAGATTCCGAACCATCTTACACTCCAAACCTAAAATCTATATAAACACACCTTCACTCACTTTTTAATCTCTCTACCATTTTGCTCCATTTTCTCCACAACCATTCTCTCCTATTTCTCACATTTCACTCTCAATTCTCTCACATTCTCTCTGATTTTTTGCTACTTCATTTTCATCTTCATCTCAATTCTCTCCCAAAACCTCACTAAAAGCTCTTAATTCTTGAAGGATAATCACTTTTCACATCGAAAGTGATTATTTCTTGAGCTTAACCTCCATTGCCATTCCATTATACTGGTTTTTTCTGGAGTTCTAGTAGCTTTTGGATTCATCTCAAGTGATCGATTCAAGTTTCTTCAGTGATAATTCTCATTTTGGAGTTTTCGTCGCAATTTAATCGGTTTCAATACGTTTCGTCTATAATTGAAGATTCCTATGGTTTTCTTTGATTATCTTCATCAAGATCATATTGCAACATTTACCAAGGCACATCTCAGACTGGTAGGTTGGTGGATCTCCTTCATTTTATCATTTCGATCATTTTCGTATCGTTTGCGATGTAATTACGATGTTTTTGCATGTGAATTGATTATACTTTTGCTTGATCCATGATCTTGATTGTTTAATTGATTCTATTGTTGATCATTTACTGCTTCTAAACTTGATTTTTCATGCATAATTGTTTGCCCTAGCATTGGAGTGATTGCACAATAAAAAAGTTGGCCAAAAGCACTTTTCAAAACTGATTTTCTGCTCTCTGTCCAGTGTTAATCGATTAACACATTGCAGTGCAATTGTGTTAATCGATTAACCAGTGTTTTTTTGCACTTTTTCAAGTGTTAATCGATTAACACTTTGCAGTGCAATTATGTTAATCGATTAACACTGAACCAGAAGGCCATTTTCTTGCATTTTCAAGTGTGTTTGCGATGATTTCTTCATTTTAACTTCCATTGATTGTCATGCTTTATTTTATGGATGTTTTATATGTCATTTAACTTCCGTTTGAAACTTATTCATGAACTTTTGTTGCACACTTTCAATTATTCAAATTGTTCATACTTTTGGTATCATGTGAATATAATCATTCTTGCATTTCTCTTTGATCACCATAGCATGACTTTGTGTTGCATATTTGTTGATCATTTGGTACTGTTTTGTACTCCCTTCCTTGGTTTTGCATTAAGTTTCATTCTTCATGGATGAGCTTAATTTTGTATAATCAATAATTCCCCCTTGCCTTAATGATTTTTCATCGCCTTTGGAAAATTATTGGCATGGCTTTCCGTTTGATTAATAGATCGAAACCATGTTTCGATTATTTGATCTTCCCCCTTTCCTATTTAGGCTTCCTTTAGTGATTTCTCTCTCGATCCTCCGTGGAGTTGGAGTTTCGCGCTGCGCCTTGCATCGGAGCACTGTACAATTGAAGCTGTTACGCTGTCCGTTTCTCCACGTAGGAGCACTGTACAAATTGGAGCTGTTACGCTGTCCGTTTCAATTTCCGCACTATACTTTGAGTGCTAGAGAATGAATGAGGAGGGAGTTGGCCTACCCCCATTCTGACTATTTCTTGGGTAAGGGTGTTGGCCCTCTCGCTGAAAATAGTCACCTCTATCCTTAAACTGTAGTGTTCCTCCATCCCCGGTTGAGTTTGATCCCTGATCACTTTTATCTTTTTCAATATCTCTTTTGATCAATCACCATTTCTCTTGGTTAAAGATCATTGTCTCTTAGGTTAGCACCCAACTCTTACCCTACTCTTTTCTTGCAATCATTGTTCTTTTGATTCCTCTGGAGAGTCTCTTTCCTTTTTCTTCGGTTTAAGCACAGTTTTCCTGTTAAATACTGAAACCCCTGCTGGGTTCGCGACCTTCTTTTGGTTCTTCTCCCTTTGTTTGGTTAATCACTGTCTGTCAGTTAAAACACCAATGTTTGTCTCTTTTCTCAGTTAACCATAGTCTGTCTGTTAAAATACTGAGTTTCCTCGGGTTAATCACCTTCTCTCGGTTAATCACCCTTTTCTTTAGTTAACCACAGTCCGCCTGTTAAAATACTGAATCCCTTTGTTTGAGTTAATCACCTCCCTTTGGTTAATCACTCATTTTTCTCCATTAATCACAGTTCTCCTGTTAAAACCGAACCCCGCAGTTGGCAACCTTTATTAATTAGAATACTTGCACCCTTGGGCTAGTAACCTCTTTTGGTTCAATACCCTCCTTAATTGGTCAAGTGCTGTTTGTTCAGTCAATACCAACACCCCTTTTGGGTTACGACCTTCGATCAGTCCTACACCCGCTCTTCTGGTTGATCACAGTTTTCTCTGTTAAAACCAATGTTTCTCTATCCCCACAGAGTTGCAATCCTTGTTTCCTCGGTTAACCACTGTTTATCAGTTAACATACCGATGTCCCCTCTGAGTCAAACACCTTCTCTTGGTTCAACACTCTCTCTCTTGGTTTATCACAGTCCATCTGTTGACACCAACCTCTTTTCCCCGCCAGGGTCTTACTTTCTTTCTTCGGTTAACCAATGCCGGCCAGTTAATACACCGAGTCTCCCTTTTCTCTTGGTTTTCACCACTATCCATTTATTTGGATCCCCAGCGGATTCTTTTCTATACCCTTTGCTCTTACTTTCTTGGTTTCGACACCCATTTCTTTCTGTTATCCCCAGCGGAGTTTCTTTCCTTCTTGGTTTTGACACCATTCTTCTCCTAGTCTCTTATGAAATCGCTCTTACTGTGTGGTCTTCCCCAGTAGAGTTTTCCTTTCACTCTTGCTCTTGGTTTTGACACCACTTCTTTTGTTTTCCTGTTTCTTTCTTGTTTTGTTTTCCGTTCAGTTCCCCAAACTACGGAAGCTCTGATTCTGCATTCGTTCGAATGTCAGATACGTAGGCACGAGACGCGATGTCTTGGCGAGCATACTTCCACCCTTCTTACCTTCTCCCTTTCTTCCTTCTTTTCTGTCCCCTGGTTCCACGAACTACGACGCTCTGATTTCCTCATTGCACTATGAGGGTACGTAGGCACGAGGGCCACAATCCTCTGCGAGCACTTTCTTTCTTTTCTTTCTTTTTCCCATTATCTCTCTCTCTCTCTCTCTCTCTCTCTCTCTCTCTCTCTCTCTCTCTCTCTCTCTCATCCTTCTCTTAGCTAGAAGCCTTTAGATTGATAACCCATCTAAGCCTAGAAGCAAGCGAAATGGTTCCCGTCGAGTACGACGGATGCGTTAGGTGCTAGTACCTTCCTTTCGCATAACCGACCCCCGTTCCCGTTTCTCTTCCCCTTGGGTTTTATCGATATTTTCCCTGTCATTTGGGACTAAATAAAGTTCAGTGGTGACTCTGTTGTTATCTTTGAGTGTGCGATTCACTCAGGATGTAAACCAGCCATCTTCAGTTGGCGACTTTGCTAGGGACAGATTGACCTCTTGCTGGTCCATCCCTTGAGGGGTTTAGCCTAGTTTTGTTTAGTTTCTTGCTCGTTTGGGTGTTTATATTTTGCGCTTTACTCGCTTTATTTTACTTGATTTAGCTTTCTGGTTATTTACTGCACTTCTTTACTGCTTTAAATATTCATATGCTGTATATTCTGGATGTCTGCTATTTTCTTTGTTGTTGTCGGTTGGGTTGCTACTTGAGAGATAACCCCACTACCCAGGCTTGAGCATACACATAGTTATTAGCATGGGTAGGCGTGACGCTCCCGTGGTGTTGGCCACGTCGGGTGTTCACGAGACCTACAACCAGACGAGGTTCTATCGAGAGATATCTGCTACTGTATGTTGATACAGGCTAGTAGTTATTCTTCTGAGGAGCTGTCGACTCTGGTGACCAGTCCTGAGGACTCAGTTGAGGTAATCCTCCCAAGGAGCGATAATGGCAGACCAGAAATGGAAAACCCATTACGCTTCTTGATCCGAGGACCCAAAGCTGGGAACTTGCCATATGACCTTTTTGTTAGGGGAATCAGTGGACGACCTCTTTGTTTGGCAATAATACTGTACCCGAGGGATGGATGTACTATTGCTTCTCAAATCGAGAATCCGAAACTGAGAATCCCGCTTTCTATATCATACCTGTGAGGGGGATATTGGGTTTTTCTGCAGGAAACCAAGACTCTTCCCACCTTTGTTCTCTCATTGCGTCAGATCTCGCACCAACATAGCACTACCTTTGCAGATGTTCAGATTTGACTATTCAGACTATGTTGGCTTGTTGATTCTGGTGTTGCATATCATCTCATCATGTCAAATTAATTTTTTCATAAGCATTTTAAAACTTTATTTTTGCATAAATTGCATTCATTCATGCCCGCATATGCATGTCCTTCATCCGGGAACCTTTGCTTACTCTGATCATTTCTGGCTTGTAGCAAGACGACGACTCGACATCGGTATTTCACTCGCTCAAGCAAATCCAGGATCATGGCTGACTTTGAAACTGAGAACGCTGCTTATAAGGAAACTCTGGCTCAATTCCAAGGGCCGATGGATCAGTTCCAGACGAACATGGATGTCATCATGGAACTCCTTCGTGCTCAGAGGGACGCCGCTGCTGCTGCCACTGTTGTTGCAACCCCTACTAATGCAACTGTTGTCACTCCTATTGTGACTGTTCCTTCTGTTTTTACAGCTACTCCTGCTGTTGTTGTTCCTTCTCCTGCTATGGTTGAGGTACCAGTTGAGCCTGTGAATCAGCCTGTTGTTCAACCCAGTTTGAACCAGATGCCCGCTGGATTTCCTTGGGGCATGCCTCCGAATTACACTCCTCAGATTGCAAATAATGGTAGTGCCTTCATGCCATATCAGCCTTTTGTTGCGCCCATGCCTAATGGGAATGCTGCCGCATATCCATGGGTCATGCCTACTCCCGTCCCACCTCCAGTGTTGAATGATGATCCTGAGAATCTTCAGGTTCAAACTCATCAAACTTCTGGGTTGGCTGACACTGAAATTCCTGACGAAGAAGAGCATGTGTATAGGGGTCCTCCTATTCATGTTCCGGTTTCATCTCAAGTTGCTCAAACTGCTGTTCAGAATGTTCATCCTGGGATGTTCTACCCTTGGGCATCTTCCTCAACTGCTGGGGTACCTTCTCCGAATTATCCGTATGGTGTTCTGATGGGTCAGAATGCTGGTCAGATGATTAATTCGGGTTTGGTATATCCTTCTCAGTTTGCTACCCCGCAAGTGAATGCTCCTGCCGCTTCTTGTCACACCCTAATTTTTGACCCTAAGATCTCCGCTTTCCCCTTTTCATAACATATTAGGTCAATCATTTGTGCATATCTAACCGCTTTATCTAGCTTTGTCTGTTTGTTTCTCTTTAAAGGACAGGTGCTGCTGTAGAAGATTCAAGGTCCTGAAGGTTGTGCTATGTGTGTGTTTGTGAAGGTTCTCTGGTCTTTGCAAGATGTGTGTGATCGTGTCCTCATTCCTTTGGTCCCTAAGCCGCTACCAAACCTTTCTTCCCTCAAGACTGCTCAGAAGCCTTCTCCCCACAGAATGTTAGGTCCTCATCTCCTCTGATATGGAAACTGGCACCCTAAAGACCAGTCACTGGTTGTGTAGCATATTGTATCACAAGATGACATCTTCCCCCTTCTGTAGGCTCCTCGAGACTAAGAGATGTGTTTTCTCTATATTCTTACGTATTGGTTCATCAAGGAAGGTTCAAAATCCAAATTTCGGACTTATGACAAGATATCTTTCATAAAGAGTTGTTTTAAAAAAAAAGAGTTTTTTGTGCATCAAGCTTGATTCTAAGATTCAGGGTTACATGCTCTCTTTTAAAATACAAAAACTCAATTCTAAAAGGTTCAAGCTTATGACAAATAAATTATTGGTGATTGTTACAAGGAAATTCAAAATTAGTCATTCAAATCACAAGGGAAGTTTCATGTGGTTTCAAGATTTAAGATAGTTTTCATTACTCTTTCACAATCCAAGATATGAGTTTAAATTTAGAATCAAGTTCAAATTGTGAAGAATTGCAAGGTTTAATTCCAAAATACCAAACTCAAATCCAATAGGACCCATAAGCCCATCAATTCATTGAAGGTCCATCTGTTCGTTACAAAAAAAAAACTCCAAACGAGTTCTAGGATTAAGGTTGAAAATTCACCGTTTTCAAAGACTTCAGTGTTCATTACAAGTTACTTTAGACGTAAATTCCTTTCTAACTAATTACACCCAAAATACAACCATCAACTCAACGTTGCATGAACTGCTAAAATCCCATATGAACTGTCAAAAGCTACGAAATAGAGTCACAAAGAATACTCAATGCCCACACGAGACTTTCCTTAACCCGCAACCGGAGTTTCATGCATTCCTAAAAAAAACGACAGTGCCCATTCCCAGTCAATGCAAAATTTGCAGTGTGCAGAACTTAATGTTTTACATTCACAACCTAAATTCTATTCTTCCATGATGACTACCGATAGAAATCACGATCAATCTCTGCAAGCATATCCTAATCATAATGTCTTACTTCCGCCACCTGATCTCCATTCCTCTATGACGACGAACAACAGTTATACTCAATCAATGCAAGATTATCCACCTTGGCACGACACTCACACTACAAAAAAGATATGGTTAGAATCACGTCATCGTCAAAAAACCAGAAAAACAAAGCACAAAGCTATTTCATAAACATGAAATGGAGAACATGTCCACCAGTATTTTACATAGTTCGATTCGTTTCCTGTCAGGCTTCACAAATACGAGTATGCGGCACATAGCAACCAGATCCTTGGTTACATCTGGTGTGCTCGAGCAGGTCAAGCTCCTTGGCTTAATTGTTTACAACAATCATGTTTCCCTGTAAAACAATACAAGAAGTTTCAGCACAAAACAATTTGCAGAAGATGCTTCGTGATCATTTACAACCCCGACGCTACGGTATTCTAGCAACAATCATCAGTATTACATGAAACCTATATATCAGTATTTACCACGGTGGCTAGAAACATGAGAAGCCGCCGACTTGCATTGTTGCCTGCAACCATATGCATTCTTTTAAGAAATTCAAGGTAAAGACCAAGTTTTTCACCTGCTCTGAACTTGAAGCTGGAAAACAAAGGTAGTGATAATAGGAAATGAAGAGCGTCAATATCTCGGACTAAATAGAAGCTAGAAGCAGTACAAACGGAATGAGTAATAGGGTGCAAAACCTGTATCGCACCAGTACGCACCTAAACCTCACGTTGCAGTGGCACGAACTAAAGCGGAAGTCGTCTTCATCAACCGTAATCCTGGGCATCAATAATACCAAACAACATTATGACTGCCCTGAATAAATCCCAACAAGTATACTTCAATGGAAAACTACATGTTCATCCAAAGTATCACGTGCATAGTTTTGAAGTAATTAATGAAGGAGACGGAACCGTTATCTGTTAACCATGGAAGAGAAGAACAGGCTACATGGTGCAATCTGGAGAAATAATTTGTTTGTCTCGTGAACAATAGAAAGGGATGTCAACTTGTCTCGGCGTCGGAACTTAGAATGGTTAGATTCTGTTTCACTTTTGGCTTATAAAAAGCTCTCCTTCATGGAAATCTTGACGTAGCCCTGAAATAATTGATGAAGTTCGAGTCATGTAGAGGCACAGTAGATTCTTGAGCCATGCCATCTGTGTTACAAAGGTACGGGTACGTACCCAGTACCTGGTACGGGTACTGGTACGAAATACGCCATATTTAAAAAAACCAAGGTACGGGTACGCGAATATAAATTCATATGTATTTTGATTTTTCTTAACAGAAGATGAAGAACTTGGTTGTGCGAGGAGTTTCAATGCAATTGATTGAAGTTTAGCGATTAAAGATCCATAAGTTATCAATCATTTCTTTGGTTTCAAGATCCTATTGATCAAACTCTACATCAGCACTTGAAAAGCCCATTAAAAAAAGTATAAAACTATACCATTAGAAGAAAAAAATTGAGTTCGTGTACCCAATATGTATCCAATATGTACCCGTTGGAGTACCAACTTAAAAAACTATAAATAAAAAATAGGTACGGTGTCGGTACGTACCATACGAGTACCGTACGCGTACCGGTATCTGGTAAGTACCCGGTACCGGTACTTTATCTAAAATGGAGTACCCATGCTTCACAGCATGCCATAAACCCGTATTCACGATATAAGCCACCAATTGAAAGAGCTCCACCAATCTTTGGATTTTCAGCTGCCAAGGCTATATGTGAACGCCATACCAAGATATGTATCTTCCAGGCAGCTCCAGAGTCAGGGCCATAATCTTCAAACACACATGACAAGGGGAGGAAGGAAAGAAGGTCAGTATTTCGAACAAGTAAAAAACCCAAATCAATGCAGATGATATGTCCAAACATCACGTTTCAACAGCATCCATCACAGTTTTGACAATAATTGAGAGTTAACGCATAATCAGACACAATAATTTGGAATTAGCAAGTTTTACCTTAGTATTCATGGCAACCAAAGAGGAAAATATTAGAGTTTATTCCAGACAATATCAATTCTCTCCAACAAGCCAAAATAATATAATCAAGCGAGATCAGACCAGTTTCAAACTTTCCAAAACAGATTCTAAGAAAGCTCAGAACATATTCAGTACAAATTCAAATACTTTCCAAAGCAATACACAAGCATGTCAAAATAAAAACAGAAAGGAATTTATCACGACATCACACACGTTCCATTTTGAAAAGGCAAGTTCTAAACCACTTTCATTGACATCATTCAAGAGGCAAAGAGAGATTCAAACTATTTCCAAGACCAGATCACAGTCATAACAACCGTATTTTTCTTTCCAAAAAAAAAAAGGCAAACTCAATCAAGCATTCAAATAAAGAATCAAAATTGAGTGAGGGAAGAGATAGCAGCGTGTTTAGACAGGTTCTGAGTCAAAAAGGAAAATTTCATCAATTTATTTCTCATCATCAATTTCCAAAACAATTTTAGAACATGACATAAAAAAAGGAAAGGAATTCATTCTCATTAACAGCATACTTCAATTCAAATTTCAAAAATCACCTATATAAGGAAAGGATAACATATCATTATGGGGGGAGAAGAAAAACACCACACCTACACAACACGCAAGGGGTGGCGATTCAAAAAAATGCATACCAAGATTTCAAACCAAGTAACATAACCATTCATCATCAATAAACCAGATTCATCAAAACCATATACAATGCCACGCACACGATCCGTGACATCAAGATATCAACACTCAAATTCAATCAACAAACAAAGTCAGTAAAGCAATCAACAACATCAATAATTCGAAGCAGCAACAGGGCGAGGTAGACATCCACATACACATTTCCAGAACAACAACACACATACACCACGAAGGAAGAACGAGGCTTATCTAAGAGGAGATCTTAAGGTCGCGATCACCGTTCCTCGCCTTCAACTGCCGGCATCTTTTTATTTTCCATCGCTTTAATCTTGTAATATGTAACCAAATTATAGTGAAAACTGGGGTATTGGGTTGTGTGGGGTTGAGGTTGTTGATTGTTTGTATGTTTGATAGGAGAAGACGAGAGACTGAGAGCGGCGGCGGAGTTACGGGATAGGGGTGGCGGCGATTTTGTTGGATTTAGGTTTCAGAGAAGGAAAGACGGAGAGATAAGAGAACGAGAGAGAATTAGAGTTGGGGGAGGTTAACTGAGGTGTCTTTGTTTTCACTTTGTGTTATCATTATAATCGCATGCACACACGCACTCACGACACCACAGTGCTCCCTCACATCGTATACGTCAGATCACCACGCGTCTCCATCCAACGACCATGATTTGAGGGTCCATGATGGATCCTCCCCCTTGCACAACACATAATCCCTCCGTTTTATTTTAATAATCAATCCGTTTTTTATTAATAAATTCATAATAATCAAGTTTTTTTTTAAATATAATCACTTTTTTTAGAAAATAAATATAGAACCTTTCTAATACCACCTTTTTTAATATAACCTCTTTTATTTAAATATCCCTTTTTATAAAACATAACTAAAAATAAAGTATAAACTTTTTAGATAACCCTTCTCTTTTTACTAAAATTTCTTTTAATATAATAGAAAAAAAAACTTTTATTAAAACCTTTTCTTAATTAGTAAAACCTTTTTAAAATAATAATAATAATAATAATAAACCTTTAACCTCCTTTTTAATAACGATCTTTAGTAATAACTCTAAAAAATAATAATAAAACATTTTCGAAATTAATAATAAACTCTTTTAATAAACTTTTGCTCTTTTAGTGAAACTTTAAATTAAATAATAAAACTTTTTTCTCTTTAAATTTAATCCTTTTATTAATAAGAAACCTTTAACTTTTTCAATTTAAAATAATCTTTAAAACATAAATCTCAAAAGCGATAATGATAAAACCTTAAAAAACTCCCCTTAACAAACCTTTCCCCATTAGATCATTGAGTGTACGCTTGTGTGTTTTGTTTGATGCCTTATTTGTGCTTTGTCTGCTTACTATGTTACTTGATGGTGATTGCTCCAAAACCTTTTTCAAAATATAAAAATCTCTCGATCCAACGTCGAGCCCATTTTCTACCCATATAAGTCGATCGCCTTAGGGTATCGCATTCGACCTACCGGTCACTGGACACAAGTCTAGCATCACTTTGCTAGCACCTTCGCCTAAATAACAATAATTTAATCGCATTAATATCCAAGGGAAAATCTCATGCATGATAACCATGTTATTGTGCATGGTGCACATCATTTGCATCATAATCGACACCCTTAAGTTAAGACTATTAGATAACTTATGATAGATTTCCTAGGTTAGTCCCCCCTTAATTTTGATTTTTTAAATCAAACTTTAGCCCACCTAATTCTCCACACAAGAGAATTAGATGTTAATCATCTCAAAGAAAGGGACATACAATCCCATACCCCACAAAATACAAACATTTTCAAAACTGTGGTGGTCTTTCTTAAAATGATGACTCATCTTCTTTTCCTAAACCTTTAAACATTTAGTATCCTTAATAAGGAACTACAAGTGCTCTGATTCCCTCATGACAGGATATGTAGGCACAAGATGCGATATCTTGTCGAGCACACCTAGGATTAATAATAATAAATCACCTACCCTTAAACCCTTAGCAAAACAGATAACAAATAACATAAAAGGAATCAAGAGGTTCCTGTAGAGTACTACAGATATCTAGGATGCTAACACCTTCCCTAGGTATAACCAACCCCCGAACTTAGAATCTTAGTGCATTTGCATTGCATTGTGGGTATTCGGTCTTTCTCCCTTCCCTTGGATAAAATCAAAGACGGTGGTGACATTAAAAAATGTGATCCTAGTTCATTAATAACTATGGTATCTAATTTTCACCGCGACAGAAATGGCGACTTCACTCGGGATCTTCATAAGAGGGTTCCCCCTAACTTGATTAATTATGTTTTTGTTATATATTTGTTATCTGTTATGTATGCTTGGGTTATTACTTGTGTGGTGAGACAAAGTCCTACACCCGGACTGGAGTGGAAATTATGATAGGAACGGTGAGAATTCAAGGATACTTTGAGGGAGTCGATTCCTGAAAAAGTAAATTGAGACTTCACCACTCAGTCTAGGCCCTCTCGAATGAAATATTTGTCCAACGAGTTCATTCATGAAGATGATATGGTTTCGATCTAAAGGCCATCGGGACTAGGGACCGTAGTTACCTTTAACCCAACTTGGCCTATTAGGGCGTAGTGCGGGGACTATGCGGGAGTCTATTTCTGTGATAGTTGCTACGCGATACTACACTCAGATGAGATTCTCTTGAGAATATTATTGACTACCAAGTGATCTGGAAAATCGATAATATCCGAAAGATGGATTATAGACTCTGGGAACTTTGTAGAACCCGTTCGGCAGGTACATTTGAAACTATAGTGCACTCCTATTGGGATGGGTAGACCTTGGCTCCATGCTGTGACCTTTCAAACCTAGGACCTTTTGTCTGTTTGATTGCTTGTGTGTGCTTTGTGCTTTATGTGTTTGCATCCCTGCATTCATAAGCATCATATCATAAAGATTCATGGAACTTAGTCTTGTTTATAAACATCATAAGGATATCATGGACTCTAAAAAAAAATTTTAAAGAAAAAAAAAACATTGAAGTACCTTTACAAGAGTCATAACTTGGACGATCTAAGGGGATTGGAGACCTTATTGACGGATAAAGAAGGGTTCAAGACCAGATATGGGGAAACTCTTATCGATAAGGAAATATTATCTACTGGAGAATATTCTCAGTCCATCACTATTGGTGACAACTCTTGAAGAATATTCTCATCTAATGGAGTTACTTATTCAAGACAAAAATCCATTTCCTATCTTCGGTTAATATTCAAGCTAAGATGACTACAAAAGGAGAATTTCAAAAAAAAATGCTACCTATTGCAAGAAACGGAAAGCTCAAGACGTCTTATCCCATCAGTCAACACTTCGTCGACAAGCTTATTTTAGAAGAAGCCCAGATGGAAGAATAAATCGAGCGACTCAGACGAAGACCATTGGAAGAGTCTCCTTAGATCCATCATTATTAGCTTTACGTTATGACTGTTGTAAGGCGTACATACGCGTTTTAATTAAATCAATTTTAGTATTCCAGTAATAATGATTGTAACCGTTTTTTCATGCGAGCCTGTCAATATTCCTCAATGATTATAAATATCTGAGTTCCATGAATCTTGTTGCATAGCATTCGCATTTGCATTTGCATTCCTTTGCGTTCCAGGTTCTTATTCGTGTCTCTCTTCTCAGACTCCGAATCATCGATACAATACTCGAGCCGGTCGCAAGAAAAGAATGGATCAACTCGAACAGGAAAACAGAGCACTTCGGGAAGAGGTTTCAACACTGAAAGGAAATATGGAGAAGATCAATGGGATGATGGAAACATTGATGGCCGCTCAGAATCAGTCATCACATAATGTGCCAGAGCAGAGAACTATAATGATATCTGCACCGATTCCAGTGGTTCCCACTACAAGTGAAGTTTAGTATTCTATGCCTTTTGGTTTCCCGTGGGGAATGCCTCCTAATTTCACTCCAGCAGGATACCACCCACCTGTGTCTCAGGTCCCTGTTACAAGTGCTGTATTGACTGTGCCATCACCCGTGGTCAATGTCACTCCTTTCCAACTAAAAGAGCCTGTGTTCCATGCTACTCCTAGTGAAAGTATTGCAATGGAAGAACGAATGGATGATTTCCGAGACCAATTTCTAGAAATGAAGAAAGAAATCAAGGCCCTTCTTGGGAAAGAGCTATTTAGGAAGAGTGCCTCTGAGCTATGCTTGGTCCCTAATGTTAAGGTTCCTCCAAAGTTCAAACTCCCTGATTTGGAGAAGTATAAAGGAAATTCTTACCCACATAGTCACATAGTTATGTATGCCCGGAAAATGTCTGTTCATAAGGATGATGACCCACTATTGATACATTATTTCCAGGATAGTTTGACTGGTGCAACCCTCAAGTGGTATGTGGGACTAGATAGTTCAAAGGTCCGCAGTTTTAATGACCTCTGTGATGCTTTTATTAAGCAATACAAATATAATGTCGACATGGCACCAGATAGAGACCAGTTGAGAGCCATGGCCCAGAAAGAAAGAGAAAATTTTAAGGAGTACGCCCAGCGTTGGTGTGAACTAGCTGCTCAAGTTACTCCACCTCTGGAGGAGAAAGAGATGACCAGAATTTTTCTGAAAACACTGAGCCCATTTTTCACTGAGATGGTAAATATGGGGATGCGTTTGGAAGAAGGAGTCCGCGAAGGAAGATTGGTTAAAGAAGGAAATGTTTCCCGCAATGACAAGAAGTACATAATTAATTTTGAAAAAAAGAGGGAACATGAAGTAAGTGTTGTGCATCAAGGACGACCAAAAAGAAGGTATCAGCAACCTCAACATATCGCTGCTATATCTCCCGTCACCAACGCTACTGCTCATCAACCACATGCTCTTCTATCATTCAACAATCAAAACCGCGTTCAAAGGCAGTTTGATCCGATCCCGATGACCTATGCGAAATTGTATCCGTTTTTGATACAAAGGAACATGGTGCAGACACGAACTCCGCCAGCCATCCCGAAGGATCTCCCGTGGTAGTATAAGCCCGAGGCTCGTTGTGCTTTCCATCAAGGTGCACCCGGACACGACATCGAAGACTGTTTTCCTTTGAAACATGAAGTACAAAGGCTAATGCGACGTGGTGTCTTGTCTTTTGGAGACTCTGGACCTAATGTGAAAACCATAAGCTCAGACTGAGACAACCTCCTCAAAGCTTTAGTTGATTTACTGCTTTTCGCATGTAATGCTCCTTGTTTGTTAATGCATTTGTTATTTGCGTGTAAGAACTTGTTATTTTGAATAATTGATGCAATGAATAATGTTTGTCTTGAAGAAATCCATTCGTTTCACTCATTTTAAATGCTTTTTCTATTTTATAATGCCAATACTACCCCAATCTCTTGCCTTGGCAGAGAATTGAATGGAGGATGATGAAATCCCAAACATTAGATCTCTTGTCGTATGCTTTTGAATAAAACTCTGCTGGTGATATAAGGCATTATTTGAAATATCCTAAGCACCGGAGACATAAGGAGATAGACCCTCGTTAACCCTTTTGAGCCTTTGAAGTAGGAGTTTTCTTCTTCCAAATCAAAAACCCTCATTCTTAACCAGGGGCAGGGAAATTTTTCAGTTAACAAAAATGGAGTAAAATATCACGATGATTGGGTGGGTACAAATAAACTTTGAGCCTTTATCCTTCGTTTCTTAAACCGTGAACCCAGCCACGATACATCCCTCAGAAGACCTTAGTGAAGCAGGGTTTACTTCAAAAAGCATAATCATTGAGATATCGTTTCCAGACTCCTATGAGCTATGCTCAAAAACTTGCATTGACATTATAAAATCGGTAATTCGACCACCAAAAATATTTTAAATAAAACTTCAAGACAAACATACGTTGCATTATCTGTTTTGGAATTAACATTTTCTACTTGCTAACATTGCTTGACATCGTAGAAATTAACATACGTGTGGCATTGATGAGCTAAAAATTTAGTATTGTTTCAAGGAGATGATAGTATCCAGGGGCACGTCACCTAAAGAGCTTACTGAGCAGGGGCAAGTTGTTTCCCAGTTAAAACACCAATGTTTGTCTCTTTTCTCAATTAACCACAGTCCGTCTGTTAAAATACTGAGTTTCCTCGGGTTAATCACCTTCTCTCGGTTAATCACCCTTTTCTTCAGTTAACCACAGTCCACCTGTTAAAATACTGAATCCCTTTTTTTTTGATATAATCACCTCCCTTTGGTTAATCACTCATTTTTCTCGGTTAATCACAGTTCTCCTGTTAAAACTGAACCCCGCAGTTGACAACCTTTATTGGTTCGAATACTTGCACCCTTGGGCTAGTAACCTCTTTTGGTTCAATACCCTCCTTCGTTGGTCAAGTGCTGTTTGTTCAGTCAATACCAACACCCCTTTTGGGTTACGACCTTCGATCAGTCCTACACTTGCTCTTCTGGTTGATCACAGTTTTCTCTGTTAAAACCAATGCTTCTCTATCCCCACAGAGTTGCAATCCTTGTTTCCTCGGTTAACCACAGTTTATCAGTTAACATACCAATGTCCCCTCCAAGTCAAACACCTTTTCTTGGTTCAGCACTCTCTCTTGGTTTATCACAGTCTGTCTGTTGACACCAGCCTCTTTTCCCCGCCAGGGTCTTACTTTCTTTCTTCGGTTAACCACTGCCGGCCAGTTAATACACCGAGTCTCCCTTTTCTCTTGGTTTTCACCACTATCCCTTTATTTGGATCCCCAACGGATTCTTTTCTATACCCTTTGCTCTTACTTTCTTGGTTTCGACACCCATTTCTTTCTGTTATCCCCAGCGGAGTTTCTTTCCTTCTTGGTTTTGACACCATTCTTCTCCTAGTATCTTGTGAAATCGCTCTTACTGTGTGGTCTTCCCCAGTAGAGTTTTCCTTTCACTCTTGCTCTTGGTTTTGACACCACTTCTTTTGTTTTCCTGTTTCTTTCTTGTTTTGTTTTCCGTTCAGTTCCCCGAACTACAGAAGCTCTGATTCTGCATTCGTTTGAATGTCAGATACGCAGGCACGAGACGCGATGTCTTGGCGAGCACACTTCCACCCTTGTTTCCTTCTCCCTTTCTTCTTTCTTTTCTGTCCCCTAGTTCCATGAACTACGACGCTCTGATTTCCTCATTGCACTATGAGGGTACATAGGCACGAGGGCCACAATCCTCCACGAGCACTTTCTTTCTTTTCTTTCTTTTTCCCTTCTCTCTCTCTCTCTCTCTCTCTCTCTCTCTCTCTCTTTCTTTCTCTCTCTCTCTCTCTCTCTCTCTCTCTCTCTCTCTCTCCTCCTTCTCTTAGCTAGAAGCCTTTAGATAGATAACCCATCCAAGCCTAGAAGCAAGCGAAATGGTTCCCGTCGAGTACGACGGATGCGTTAGGTGCTAGTACCTTCCTTTCGCATAACCGACCCCCCATTCCCGTTTCTCTTCCCCTTGGGTTTTATCGATATTTTCCCCGTCCTTTGGGACTAAATAAAGTTCGGTGGCGACTCTGTTGTTATCTTTGAGCGTACGATTCACTCAGGATGTAAACCAACCATCTTCAGTGTCCACAACACAACCAACAACAACACACTCAACATAAATTGGAGTAGGAGAAAAAATTAAAAGAAAGTACAAAAAATCGAAGAGCAAGGATTCCAAAAAATTTCACCTGAGAATCACTTGGTAGTTCTCCTTCCTTCTTAATATTCCATCATGCCTGAATACCTCGTTTTTCTCTGCACCTTTAATTTTTGGACTCGTGTGTTATTGACTTGAACTTGCTTGAAACATTTTTCGTGCTGTTCATGCTTGCTTGAATAACTCGTAACCGTTGCGTTTTGGTTAGATTAGGACATGGATTTGAGTTTTGTGTGATAAGGGTTCATTAGGCCCGATCCTGTAATTTGGTTGGGTTTTGAGTGAAAATGAGGTAAGATTTGGAAAGAGGGGTTAAAATAAGGTAGGTTTAGTGTTTAGGTTTTGGTGTTTGGTGGTGGTTGGCAGCCAGAGAGGATGGTGGCGCCGGCGTCGGCCGCCGCCCCTCTCCTGCGAGGTGTGAGGAAGAAGATATCCGAATTCATAGAGAGAGAGAGAATACAAAACATTTATTTTGAGGAGAGAGATGAATGTTCCAAATGAACGTTCTCTCTTCAGTTTCTCACATTATGATCCCTTTCCTTCTGTGCACGCGTGCCACTTGTTAGCTTTCCTAGACCAAATGGCTATCCTTGGTGCTGCAACACATTTTTGACTTCTGGTCAACATGCGAGCGGTTCACACCCTTTAGATTTCTCGTTCGTTCAATTAGAGGGCTAGGATGAGATCAATTTTTTTGACTCTCCCTACCTCCACTATGCCAAAAAAGACCTTTAGCAGCGCTTTTTTTGGCCTTTAGTAGCGCTTAAAAGCGTTTCCAAAGGTGGCGCTCCTGTAGGTAAAGGCATCACTTTTTTTCTTTTGAAAAGCGTTGTCTTAGGTCCCCCCCTTAGGACCCCCTTTAGCAGCCTTTTAAAAGCGCTTTCGTAGGACCCCTTTTAGCAACGCTTTTTCAAAGAAAAGGGGTTTCGTAGGATCCCCTTTAGCAGCGCTTTTCAAAGCGCTTTTGTAGGACCCCGTTTAGGCAGCATTTTTTAAAGGAAAAACGCTTTCGTAGAGCTTCCTTTAGCAGCGCTTTTAAAAGCGCTGTCTTATGTATACGTTAGGACCCCCTTTAGACAGCGCTTTTTAAAAGCATTTTTTTAAAAATCATTTTTTTGGAGCGTTTTTTTTTTGCTAAAGCGCTGTCTACTGTGTATTTTTTCCATAAGTCCTATTTTTTAACACAAACCTGTATAATAAATCTGTATATTTCAACACAAGTCTTTATTTCAACACATAGGCCTTGTATACCATTATAATTCAACACATAGGCCTTGCATACCATTATAATTCAACACATAAACCGTAATAACCATTATATATATTTCAACACAAACCTCATACACCAAAATAACCATTATATATATAACTCAATACAAACCTCATACATCAAAGTAAACATCCAAAATTCTAATAACAACTTCCAAAACTAATTACACCAAACATCCTAAAGATGCACTAATTCTAAATCTTATACAACAATTCCATCACCTATACATCAACTTCCAAAACTATTCAACAATTTCCAAAACTGTGCAACACCTTCCATAAACTTAACACAAAAAAAAGAAAACAATAATATACCTCATATAATTCTCATTTCAACCATGTATTGACACCATTCCTCCTTTATTTCTTCCAATTTATCTTTCGTGTAGGTGGCACACTTGAATTCATCAAAGTACTACATAATATAACATAATATTCATGATTTAGTTAAAAGTAATTAATTAGATGAAATATCCGATAATAAGTCTTAAAATAAATCATAACTTATAAATCCATACCATGATTGGAATCTCAATTTGTTCCAAATGAATAATTTCTTTCATGAATCTCAATACAAAATAACCACAATCTATACCATTATGCTGCCGAGGACACTACACATAAAAAAAAGTATGCATATGTATCAGGATATATAGTTTAACTTGTGTTATCAAGTAGCATCACTATTATAATAACAAATGTGAAAATATACATGCACTCTTATCCATGTAATGTTGTTTGCTTTGCTCTTTGGTACTCGAGCTTGTCGTTGTGATTGGAATATTTGTATGGCTCTATCATAATATAAACGAATATTTAGAACAATCTCACATAAATAAATAAATACACACGTGAATATTTAGAACAATCGCATCACTTACGTATCAATCATCTTCTTCATCTCCGGGTATTTTGTATGATCACCATCTAGCGAATCTAGATAATAGACTATTTCTTTTATCGGATTAATCGCAAGCAACAACCAGTGTCCACTGTAAAATAAAACAAAAGTTTAGATGGAAATGTTATACACAACGTAAAAAAGCGAAAGATTATAATAACGGAAGTTAGAATGAAAATCTAACCCATGACCAGTATTATATGGTAAAAGATACAACTTCTCTGTATCTTTGTTGGTTATAAATGCATCTACTAAGTGATCTTTGACCGCATTTGCAGTTCGATCAATTAGATTTGCATTGACACAACTGGGAGACAAGAAAGAGAATCTATCTGTCAATTACGCGGGAGCATCAATTTTTCATACAAGAACCTGAAATAAAAACATAATCAACATTCAAATATTCATTGAAATAAGTAAATAAATTGATCAATTAATTAAATAAAATCGATGGATTACCTGATGTATGAATTCATAACACCGATGCCTAATTCAGCATGCTGAAAAATCTGATCAAAGTCTTCTTTAGCAATTGTTTCTGAATAGGCAAACTCAAAAATACCTTCTTCCATAGGTATTTCACAGATACCACCTTCCATCAAATCCGATGTGCCTACAAATGTTTCAAGGCACAACCGAAATTGAGGAATAGAAGCTTTTTTTGGCTTGGCTAATTCTGGCTTCTTATTCTTGCTCCCTTGTTGCACCTCTTGTGTAGGAATCTGAAAATCATATAAGTCATAAAGTATAAAATCATGAAGCTTTTGAATTCGGATCATAGAATTAACATTTTCAATGCATATATATCAATGTACCTCTTTTTTTGATGCAACTGACTCGGTTTGCCGCACAATCCCTTTATCTTTTGATTTGGATTTTGTAGGAGTCTAACAATACCATGTAAATAAAATGTACATAAAAGTAAGTAGAACATAACTTATATGCAAGTAAAACATTTGAAAACTGAAAGGTTAACAATCATTTTCAACATACCGAGTCATCTATGACAATGGGGTTTGACGGCCATGCAACATACGACCCTATTGCGTTCCCCACCAATGTTGCATCTGAAACGTCGTTAGGTATAGGTAGTAACGCATCCCGCTCTAAAGCAAATTCAATCGAAAATTTCAAAAATCCAGCAGGGAGCGGTCTATGGTGAAGTACGTCTCCCGAAGTGTTATGCACTTTTCCCTTGCCAACCGTGCGATATGCCGATGCCGATAAATATTGCTGACAAGGTGAAATGCCCTCAACCAAAAAAAAATTAATATGAAATTGTTATTGTGTATATATGTCAATATAAAAATTGTGCTAATTTAATAAATATAATTACCTCTGGAATTTATTGTTGAAAATTGATATTATCTTTGTCACTAGTATCTTTAAATTCTGAACCGCGCCTTTCCGACATATATCTTTCTTTATCCTTTTACAGTTCACGAACTTGAGCTCTCAATTCTTCCAACGTTTCCATCACATCTTTATTGCTAGGATTTTTGGTCTTTGGACGCTTATACAAGGCAGATGGAGTGACTCCAAATCCCTTAACCCTCACGCGACCAGAATACTCAGGAACATTTACATAGATAACATCATGTACTTACGCTTCATACATAGCCCTGGAGGTAGGTTATAAATCATAATAATCACAGGCTATGTGGTATGTGATATACTTTGAAGACCATGTGGGTTCATTCCATCCGTAGATAATGCCAAGCGAATGTTTCTTGCTTCTTCTCCAAAATCAGGATAATCATTATCAATTTTCATCCACTGTGGTGAATCTGCCGGGTGCCGAAACTTTCCATCTATAATTCTTTCATCTGCATGCCAAGTCAAGTGTTTTGCATCGGTTTTAATATGAAACATGCGTCTAAATCTCGGAATTATAGGAAAATACCATAAGACTTTTGCTGGAGACATTTTTTTCTTATATCGAGAGACACCGCATTTAGGGCACTCATTTAACGATGCATATTCATTCCAAAACAAAATGCAATCATTTGGACAAGCATGTACCTTATCATAACTCATGCCAATAGAGCACAACATTTTTTTGGCCTCATAGGTTCGATTGGGAAGAACATTATCCTCCGGAAGCATATCTTTCACAAGGGCTAATAACTCTGTGAAAATTTTATCCGACCATCCATTGCCCGCCTTTAAGTTGTACAACTTTAATACGCAGACAATCTTGTGAATTTAGTGCAACCTTTATACAAAGGTTTCTCTGCATCGCTTACCAACCTCTCAAACATTTTGGAACAATCTTGAAGATCTTCTTCAAGTACTTCTGCAATCTCTTCGACTCGATCACAATCGTGTGTATCCGTGCCATTGTCGTTTGAAGCATAGGTCGTATTATCCCCCGGTTCAACATTCTCGTTACTCTCACCATGTAATATCCAACATGTATAACTTCGATCAATTCCATGCCTCATTAAATGCGATTCCAACTGAACTGCGTCAATCCGACGACCATAACAGCAACCTAAGCAAGGACATGTGATTTGACTGGGGTATTTGGAGTGTTCAACCGCAAACTTAATGAATTATGATACCCGAGTCTCGTATTCTTTTGACAATCGATTGGAAGACATCCATTTTCGATCCATGGTTTTACTAAGTAAGCTAAACAAACACAAAAGAACAACTAATTATAAGTACCTGTATAGACGTCAACAACTTCTGGACTTAACCACAAAGTGTAAGATTCTTGAAAACGATCCGAATTTCACTCTTCTCAGGTAACCCCTATAGCAAATTCACTAAGTTAGTAGCTGATGGTGTATACCAAATATAACAAGACAAATTTAGTAGGTCGCAACAATTAACAAAGAAATCATCTTCAACCTCAACAAAGAATCATCAATTTGAGCATAAATCAATCACCAAAATTATCAATTCCACATTTAAACTCAATAGCAACTTCAACCTCAACAATTAAAAATTAATTTCATCAATATTCATCATCTTCAACCTTAACAATTAACAAACTAATCACTAAAAATTATCCGTCAACAATGTCATTATCATCAATTAATTCCAAGAATTCATCACTAACATTCAATATCAACTTACAAAATTAACACCAATTCTCAAAATAAGTTCACCAAATATCACTATTCATCATCTTCAACCTTACTACAACAACAATTTCAAAATCAAATGCTAACAACCACAACAACAACACTATTATTTGGTCACGAAACAAGAACAAAATCAAGAAACAAAATCAAATTCTAACAACCACAACAACAACACTATTATTTGGCCACAAAACAAGAACAAAATCAAGAAACATAATCAAATGCTAACAACCACAACAACACCACTATTCTTTGGCCGCGAAACAAGAACAAAATCAAGAAACCAAAACAAATGCTAACAACCACAAGAAACAAAATGAAATGGGAAACAAGAAATGGAAATGAAAAATACCTTGCTCAAACGGCTGGAGGAGCAGTGACGGCGGCGGGAGAAGCAAGCAAACACGGTCAAAACTGTTACAGTGGTGGGAGAATCACGTATTCACGGCAGAGGAACAATGGCGGTGGCGGAGATGACACGAACATTGACGGTGGAGGGAGCACGATTGCGTAATGGAGAGAATCGTGAAAGTGAAAACTGAAATGTTAGGGTTAAACAGTAGAAATGATTAGTTACTGGTGTTCTGCGTTTTAATTTTTACTACCTAAAGCACCTTTAACAGCGCTTTTAGAAAGCACTTTCTTAGTTTGCAGCTTTAGCAGCGCTTTCTGGGAAAAGCGCTTTTTAAGGTGTGTAGTGAATTGGGCCTTTAGCAGCGCTTTCCTAAAGCGCTGCCTAAAGTACGGTATACCTTGGGCCTTTAGCAGTGCTTTCCAAAAGCGTTGTCTAAGGTATGACTTATGCAGGACCTTTAGCAGCGCTTTCCTAAAAACGCTTTCTTAAGGGTAGCCTTAGTTTGGCTTTTAGCAGCGCTTTTTAAAAGTGCTGTCTGAAGTCCACCTTTAGCAGCACTTTTTGAGCGTTTTTTTTTGTTTTTTATAAAACTTATAGCAGCGCTTTCTTGGAAAAGCATTGTCTTTGTAGTGCTGCTAAAGATCATTTCTGGTGTAGTGCTCCATTGACCTGCATTGCTGGGCCCTCTTTTATTAGGCTTGGATCGTATTTCCTTATTGCACCTAGGGGTGGGAATAGGCTGGGCCGAGCTAGACTATGTCAAGCCTAAGCCTGGCCTGCTAAAAACTTCAAAGCCTAAGTCTGACCTATGGCCTATCGTAGGCTTATTTTTGGGGCTGAGCCTGGCCTTTTCGAAGCCTGTTTGGCCTATTAGCCTGCATAAAAGCCTATTGTATTTGAAAGTTTGTAAATACGCAATTACATTGATGTTTAAATAGACTAACAAATTAAAAGATCAATGAGATTAAATGCTTATTTGCATTGACTTATTCAAGTTTACATATTAACATAAGTTTGTGATACTATTTGTTTGAGAGAACTTATGAAAACAACTTATGACATTGCTCATAAGGTTTTTTTTAAACTTATTTTCATATGTTCTTAAGATAACTAAGCTTTACTTTTTTATTTTAATTCAAAATACAAATAAAATATAATAATAATAATAAAATTATTCATATTTATTTAAATAGACCAGTCTGATAAGCTTGAAAGACTTTTTTTATGGCCTATGGCCTAACCTTTTTAACTTAATAGGCTTATAAAAAAGTCTAGGCCTTTTCTATTTGAAAAAAAGTCTGGCCTGGCCTGAGCCTGTGTAGGCTAGACTGTAGGCCCCTGTTAGTTGTCCTGACCTATTCCCACCCCTAATTGTACCCCTAGTTATTGCGTACACACTGCTGTCTTGGGCTATTGGGTTAGTTTTTCTTTTGTTTTCTTTTTGTATACTTGTTTATTTTGAATTTTATTTTTATTATGAGAATAAATTAAAAAAATGATTAAATGATAATTAAGAAATATAATTCTAGAAACGTTTTCCATTATTTCTTTTTCATTTGACTTAATTGATTATTTGTTATTTATTAATTTGGTTATTACTAATCAATTAAGTAAATGTTTACTATTAGTTAAGTGATTAAATATATGATTATCCATAATTCTAAATTGTTTCTAATCATTTATTTTATTATTTAATTGACTGCTTATTTATTTATTTATTTGTTGCAAAATAAAAAAAATAAATATATAGTAAAATTGATTAAATAAATGGATAAATAATTATGACATATTCTAAATCTTGGCTCAACACCAAAAGTTTCTTTCTTAACCCGATTAAATCATTTTCGTTTCGATTCAAATATTTTTCTAATTAAGTTTAATGCAAATCCTTTCTTAATGAAACACGAAAGAAGAAGATTATTGGAGTCTCGCATTTCTTGAATCTTCAAATGAACGCTCTCGAGGCACACACCTTGGGTTAACTTTTCATTCACTCTTTTCGTTTCTAAAACACCTAACTTAAAAACTTGGACGAAAAGAGGGGCCATTGGAGTCTAGCATTCTAGTGGAACCTTTGAACAATTAACTCCGAGACACACGTCTCGTTCTTGTTGAAAATTCATTGTCCATCAAACAAATTTCATAATACATTAAATGAAAAAGGTATCGTTGGGGTCTAGCAATCCGATAATACCCCAATTAATTGGTTTCGAGGCTCACGCCTCGTTCTTTCTGAATATTAGTCATTTATCTTTAAAAAAATACTCAAACACATCAAACTTATTTTCTCGCTCCTGTGTGATTGAAAACATTTCACAAGAAAACATTTGTCTAATCCCTTCTAATGAGTAGACAAACTAGCACTTAAGTCTCCCTCGTGAGCATGCCACCCAATGTTTAACCATTAGGACGCGATCTAAACATGTGTTCACCATAACATACTTTAATCAATCAATCTCTTTTCATAAGAACATTGCTTAATCCTTTCTAACGCTTATACAAACTTGCGCTCAAGTCTCCCCCGTAAACATGCAAGCCAAAGATTAACCCTTAGAACGCGATCTAAGTACTTGGTCATTAAAATAAATCAACAAACACCCCGAACTATGAATCTTTGAGTTCCTCATTGTACTCGAGGACACGTAGGAGTGAGACCCGAAATCTCGTCAAACACCCTAATAAAGACATTTTTGCGACCCGTTTTATTTTCCTTTTGCACTTTTGATCATTCGAAGAAAACAATTAACATTAGCTAACATTTAATCGCAAATTTAACTAAAAGGTTCCCGTTGGGTACAACGGACGTGAGGGGTGCTAATACCTTTCCCTTGCGTAATCGACTCTCGAACCCGAATTTGGTTAAGACGACCATTTTCATTTTAAAGGTTTTATCAATATTTTCCTTTCCCTTCATTGGAATAAATAAAGTTTGGTGGCCATTCTGTTCGAATCATTTTTCCGCGACCATTGCGAAGGATCGTATTTTTTGAGTTGCGACATCTGACGACTCTGCCGAGGACTATGTGTTAAAAGTGTTTTCAGTGGGGCAAGTATTTGTTTTATCGTATACACAGGGATTAGTGTGATATCACCGCCGTTATACAGTTAACAATGTTTTAAGTAAGGGTGTCAAAGGGTTTTCGATTATGAAAAGAAACATTCACTAGAATTTGTAACAACGGTAAAAGATTCGGACTTTAGCGGTTTAAAAAACATGTCAAGATTAGAGTTTATTAACCTATTTCATATGTATTAGAATAATATAGCATGTCAAATTCATTTATAATCAATATAATCATGTATCACTCATCAACACCGCTTATGTCTAACCAGTGTTGTGATTTTTACCGTATTATTTAATTGACGATCTCTCAGCCTATTAAACAATACAATAACATCTAAACTTGATACAAGTGAATATCAAACTCCAAATCTATGTATAGAATTTGGTCTTTGATATATGAAAACTTAGGTCAAGACTTGAAAGATATTTCCCAATAATGATTCAAACCACAAATATAACATAAAAGCTAAGATAATCATCTATATTGATCATTAACTAGTTCACAAACAAAGGATCAAAAGAAATACATACTAGTTAGATTAATTACATCTAATCTTGATACAAGAGGGTTTAGCTACACATCATGGTAGCTTTCCTCACAACAAAGTAGAAGGGACTCACAAGCATCAATGTTGAAAAGTTGAAGATTGATGCTCCAAAGCCTTGATTCTGGGTTCCTCAGATATTTTTTGTGTTTTTCTCTCAAAATAGGTATTTTGTCCTAAAATTATGAAGTACTAAAACATATATACTAGGCTGAAAAAGCAGACCGCACTAAGACCCATCATAGCTCTCCTACCCGCTGAGCGCGCTACCCTCTGCATGGCCACCTCTAAGCGCGCTTTAACCATGCTGAGCCCAAACTGAAACTCTTGATTTCCATAAAAAATGAATCTTGAAGTTTTTCTTTTTCCTTTTAACCTACAAAATGAAATGAATATGACCAAATTATACGATTTTTACATGATAAAACTAAAAAGCAAATATTTACACTAAAGTTAAAGTTTTGCCATGATATTCCAATGAAACCAAGTGAAAAAGGCCACAAAATACTATTGATAATAAACACAATTTGGCCCTTATCAACTCTCCTCAACTTAGAACTTTGTTTGTCCTCA
Source organism: Lathyrus tuberosus (assembly GCA_022829125.1). Lineage (NCBI taxonomy): Eukaryota > Viridiplantae > Streptophyta > Magnoliopsida > Fabales > Fabaceae > Lathyrus > Lathyrus tuberosus. The sequence goes on from JALAZF010000047.1 coordinate 9,397,950, forward strand.
AACAAGAGTCTAAAAAACCTAAGGAAACCCAAAAATATCAAGGTCAACAAGTTTTGAGAAAATGAAACAAATGCATGGTTCAATTTCCAAAAGTACAAGCAAAGTGATGCTTACCACTATACTACAACAACACCATGATCATGAAACAAGTTCTATCCACAAAATACATGTAAAAAATTCTTAAACAACATAAGTTCAAATTTAAATCACACCTATTACACATCTTCGTCATGGATAAAGAACAACAATGAGGGACTTGACTCACACATAGTAATCTTGCTAACATATAGATCAACTTATGCATTCATCCAAGAAATTCAAATTAAAAGCATAAAACACGAATCACAAAGGACTTCAAGGATTGTAATGTGGCTTGGTTAACAAAGAAAGGTAATTTCTTAAGGTAATTGAAACAAAGTTGCCAAAACCTAAGTGCGCATTCAAAAATCACATTCTGAAGGCGTACTTCAACGAGATAGCGTTCCTAACTCCCACGAGTTGTGCTAAAAGATTTTTGTTGGTATTGCATGTGCATGCTATCTTTCATTAAAAAAAATCAATGTCGTAACTAGTGATTCCCTCACAGGGTTTTGCGACATCTTTTCAGTAAAAACTTCAAGATTAACATGTGTGTCGTATTAGAATTATCATTCTCAGAATAAACATTTTCTGCTTGCATACATGTGCTTGATCCTGCTAAACTGAAATGCCTGAAAATACGGAAGGACAATCATGTCAAGGGGGATGTTGCCAAAAGACTCTGTTGAGTGTGAGCTTTTCCAGTAAGTCGTGTTAAGATGTAGCCAATATGGGACAGTCACGTCGAGAAATCTCTTCAAAAGATGTAGCCAATCTGGGGCAATCACGTCGAGATTCAACAAATCTCTCCAAGAACAGTTAGTTTGGAGCATTCCCTCAAAGATCAGCCGGTCAGGGGCAAAGTCACTTTAAGGCTCGTATCGAGGCAGACCACCTCAAGAGCACGAGAAGTTATCCTCTCCAGACGACGGTTAATCAAAAACACCTATCCAAGGCTCAGAATACTGGGGCAGATATATCTCAAGTCATCATGGTACAAGGTTCTTTATGAATCCTCTCGAGGAAAATTCCTTTATAGACCATGCAGTTTAGGGCATGTTAAGAATTAAAGGAACCGTTGTTCACTCATGATAATCAGTATGCAGTTGACCAACAGAAGCTTGAAGCGCCAAAGTTGTTCCTAATATGGGGTTTCTCTTCCTCAGCAAGGTGCCAAAAGGTATCTTTTCCCAGCAAGGTATTGGAAGTTCTATTCTTGCCCAAGTAGAGAATCATCTTTAAGTAGAGAAGGGTTCTTTAGGAGGGTTTTCTTATCCCCAGCAGTGTATGAGGATTCCTCATTCCCAACAGCATAAGATGATGGAATATTCCCAATCAGTTTGAAAACGGTGAGAAGTCAGAGTGTTTTCTTCCTCAAAGGTCAGATCTCATAATTCCCCACAAGTCAAATTCCAATGGTTATTGGAATTCGCAACAGTTCAAAGTCCAATCTTCATTGGCATCCCCCAACAGAGTTCACGATTCAGCTTACGGTTCCCCAAAAGAGTTTACATCGCCAGTGGTTATTGGTGGTATAGTTGGTTATCTCTCCACAGGAGATCAGATTTTGGTGATCCAATCCTCAGTGAAGTTGCTTGTTTCGTTATGCGCATTCCCCGACGGAGTGTCCTCTCATTCTTGCATATAGTAATTATCATTACATTGCATCTACCAAACGCGTAGCATTTCCATTCGACATAGAGCATTACGCCATAAAAAAATTCAAACATGCATCGAAGCATAGGCCCGATTTAGTACCTTGTGCAAAAGCCTAGATTAATCCTCAAGCAAAGCAATGATTCCGTTCCTCCGAAGAGAACTTTACCTGTAAATTCCACCTTTCTTCCCCAACCTTAGAGTTGAAGCCTATCTTTTTCTCCAACGTCAGAGTTGACGTCTATCTTTTTCTCCAACCTCAGAGTTGACGCCTATCTTTTTCTCCAACCTCAGCGTTAACGCCTACCTTTTTTCCCCAACCTCAGAGTTGATGCCTACCTTTTCTTCCCCAACATTAGAGTTGACGCCTACCTTTTCTTCCCCAACCTCAGAGTTGACGCCTACCTTTTGAACCCCAACCTCAGAGTTGACACCTACCTTTTTTCCCCAACCTCAGAGTTGATGCCTACCTTTTCTTCCCCAAACTCAGAGTTGACACCTACCTTTTATCCCCAACCTCATAGTTCACGCCTTTCCTTTTTACCCAACCTCAGAGTTGATGCCTGCCTTTTTTCCCCAACCTCAGAGTTGACGCCTCCCTATTTTTCTCAACCTCGAAGTTGATGTTTACTCAAGTTTTTATCGACCTCAGAGTCAATGTTTATCCTCTTCTTTCTCAGAATGGATGTCCAATTTTTCCTTAACATTAGAGTTGATGTCGTACTGTTATCATAGTGTTCTTTACACAAGAAGCTTCGTTCCCCAACATACCTTTTAGTTAATTCCCAGGGTCGTAAATTCGGTAAATGTACCCATGGTTTACCTTTCTTTCCCCAGCGGGTTCATCTTCTCTTCACTTTAGGTCGTATCACTACTACGAAAAACCCATTTAAAAACGGTTGGGAATGACATATAATGACGTGGGCGAAGGCGTTGTTATGTAGATTATCGTTGTAAGTTCGCTATTTCTACAATGGTCTGGAAACCGTTATTGAAAGGCAGGACGTGCGCCATATATCACAACAGTTATGATAATAAACCGTTGTGATACATACACTTAGGTACTGGGTTCGAAACCCATCAGCAGCGAATTATGTAAAACATAAATTACCTATGATCTCGGTTACAATAGATAATCGTTGTTGTAAGTACCATGAGTTTATTATATTAAATGTAGATTGCTTGTTTTCCAAACACGTCACTAAAGAAATATACATGGAATCAATTTGATGAAGAAGTCTATAATCTGCAAATTAAACTGTTCTTAAAAACCAACTTAAACAAACCGATGTTTTCTGATTGCATTCGTCTCATCGTGCATTTCACGCTGTTTTACATATATATTATGGTTTATTGATCTGACTCATTCGATATATCGCTATCTTCGATTATAGTTAAATTTCCATAAGAACAAGACATTGGATAATCTACCTCATCATCATCACTTATCATCATAATTTTTATAATCGGAAGTTTTACGATTATAAGTGTTGATGGAGAGGCAGATTAACTAATAATTTGTTGTTAATGAAATTTAACTATAATGGAAGATGACGATGCATCTAAGGAGCCAGATCATTATACCATAATATATATATTAAACATCGTGAGATGGACGATGAGAGGGATGCAATTCGAAAATATTGATTCATATAAGTTGGTTTTCAAATACAACTTAATTTGCAGATTATAAGTATCTATGTCAAATTAAATGAATGTATTTTAAGTAAGGGTTAGTGAAACAAACAATCTACATAGAATATAATAAACTTAAACAACATTCTATACCAGATCCAGATATTATAAACTCATATAATACGCTTGCTACCACCAGCAAACTTTAAGTGAGGGTTAGTGAAACAAACAATCTAAATAGAATATAATAAACTCAAACAACATTCTATACCAGATCCAGATAGTATAAACTCATATAATATGCTTGCTACCACCAGCATCATCACCCTGTATCATCCCCTTAACCTGTAAGGAAACACAACAAACTTCAAAAATGAGCATCCTCAGTTGAAAACAAACCCTAAAACCATAATCCAGTGAAGAGTAAAGAGATGAATAGGAATAACGCACCTTTTAATGAAACTAATCGCGGAATAGGAATCAATTATGATGTTCAACTAGTTTGGGAAGCAATGAAAAAGAAATACAAGGAGGAAGAAGCTTACACAAAAGCTTCATACTTCTTATATTTCTTTTCATTGTTTCTGAAACTATGCTTACACTGTTGTTTCTTCATTTACTAACATCTTGTTCGTGAAGCTATGAAAAAAAAGTATAAGGTGGATGAAGTTTCCATCATAGCTTCATGCTTCTTATACTTTTTTCCATAGCTACACAAACATTATGAAGTTTCCAAAGTATGGTATTTGTTAAGGTAGCGAAAATGAATCTGAAAAAATGAGAACAATCAACAAAAACAACATGCAACAAACGAGATAATGGGAAATATCTAACAATAGATGGAAGAAGAAGAATACCTTAATGTATGAAGCACAACATTCACGACTAATGGTGAAAACGAAGAGAAAAAATGGGTTCTAGGGTTTCACTTTGAAGGCAACGGCGCTACTATTAATAAGTGAAAGTGAAAGTTATTTCGCTTATATATGGGTAAACTATTTCACAACGGTTAACAATACCAACCATATAGATAGGTATTTATTTATTATAAATATATCACTACGGTTAACCAGAAGAACCGTAGTGATAACCCTTTTATCTGTGAATTTTAAAATAAATAAAAACCGTATAGATAGGTATTTATTTATTATAAATATATCACTACGGTTAACCAGAAGAACTGTAGTGATAACCCTTTTATTTGTGAATTTTAAAATAAATAAAAAAGAAAAGGTGCGCCTTAACGTTAAAGGAATAAAATATTTTATGGCGCTGAGGTTCGAACCGACGAAAGTTTGAGTATATCACAACGGTTGGCTATGTAATCGATGTTATATACAAATAATTTTTAATCAAAAAACAAAATAAATATGGTAGCGCCTTAATTAAGATATGTCACCACGGTGTAGGGAAAAACCGTGGTGACCATGGCGTCGTTGAATGCGTGTTTTGTAGTAGTGTATAATCGGTTGATCTTACAACCCGTTTCGGTTCCAGACCGTCTTTTGTTGTAAGTTCGCCTTTGATCGGCGTTCTTTCCAAAACCTAGTTCCCGACTTGTACCTTGGTTCCCGAACAAACTGTTTCGGTTCCCGACCGTCCTTTGTTGCAAGTTCGCCTTTGATCGGCGTTCTTTCCAAAACCTAGTTCCCGAATATTACCTTGGTTCCCTACCAACCCATTTCGGTTCTCGACCGTCCTTTGTTGTAAGTCCGCCTTTGTTCGGCGTCCTTTCCAAAATCTAGTTCCCGACTAGTACCTAGGTTTCCAACCTACCCATTCTAGTTCTCGACTAGTACCTTGGTTCCTTACCAATCCTTTTTCGGTTCCCGACCGTCCTTTGTTGTAATTCTGCCTTTGTTCGACGTGTTTTCCAAACTCTAGTTCCTGACTAGTACCTAGGTTCCTGACCAACCCTTTTCAGTTACCGACCATCCTCTTGCTGTGAGTTCGCCTTTGACCGGAGTTCTTGGTTCCCGACCAACCCCTTTTGGTTCCTGATCAACTATTTTGTAAATCCAAGTCCGAACTGGTATCCAATCATCCTTTTCTCTCACCACAGATTGCAAATTTTAGTGTTTTTTGGTATTCAATCCCCTTCCACCTCGAATGTCTGAATGTCGTTGTCTTTCATACCTTCTGGTCCAAGTTGATTGAATAGGGGTAGCTGTTGTACCCCTAAATTTTTCCTTCTTTTTTTTAACCTTAATTGGCTTATGCTTCATTCATATGTATTTTTATTAGGTCATAATAATCAATCATGGATTACATTGAGTGCTTGAGACATGGGATTAGATTGTTTTTATGGCTCGAGACTTCTTTATATTTCAAGTTTTTAAGCAGCAAGTATCAGAAGTTCCAACATGCTCGGGGAGTTGGTACTAGATCTTTTTTTTCCAGCAGGGTATGTTGAGTACAAGAGGAAGTTCACAACTTATTTTAGGCATTATTCAGGTGCAATATCAAATAACAAGTTTCAGAGGCAGATCCATGCTCAGAACAAGTGGCAATAGTTGGTTTTCCAAGTTTCCCTCCTTTTGGCGCTAAAATTCAAATTTTGAATGTGTTAATCGATTAACCAAATTGCAGGTAAAATTGGTTAATCAATTAACACGTGTGATTTTTGCCCAGATTTTCAGTTTTGCAGCACTGTAGCAGTTTGGATCACTTTCACTTTGATTTGCATCAGTAGAAGGATCTACAATGCTTCTAAATTTTGGTTCATTTCCAAATTAACTTCATTTTCCTTCCAAAATTCAAATAATTCCACTCCTAATGCTAACCCTCATTCAAACCCACACTCCAAGCCTCTCTCACACTCCAAACCTAGAGCTTATTTAAGTAAATTTGCCCCAAACCTCACATAACTTCACTCACAATTTCATTTTCATTCTCAATTCTCTACAATTCTCTCTCACTTTTCACTCTCCATTTTCATCTTCAACCTTCACCAAAGCTCTTCCATTAGAATTCTCAAATTCTTCATTGGAGTTTGTTAATTCTAGAGCTAAACCTTCGTCATTTCCTTTCATCAACACAAATTCTGCATTAGAAGTTGATTTAGATCTAGATATAAAGTTTGGAAGCACTTTCTTGAAGTAACTTTGAAGCAAGTTCATCTCATTGTATTGTTCTTCAAGTTTCTTGCTAAGAATTCATTGGATCTTTGATTTTCTTTGCTTGATCTGTCAATTTTTGTTTGCAACACTTACCAAAGCAAATCTCCGATTTGTAGGTTGGTGATTCTTAGATCCAAACTCATTTGAGCTTATTTTGCAACTTTCACAATGTAGATCCATTGGCTTTTGATGTGAATTGATTCATTGATTGATTTAATTGTTGATCTTGATGTTTTATGGATTTAATTGGTGTTTAATTGTTGCTATTTGATGTAATTTTCGTGTACAATTGCATACCATAACATGTGGATGATTGGAGAAGTGATTTGCTGCTGAAAGTGCTTTGAAATGCTGATTTTCTACTTCTGGTACAATGTTAATCGATTAACCTGTTTAGAGGAAAATCTGGTTAATCGATTAACACGGCTGTTTTACGTGTTTTCTTTGCTATTTTAAAGGTGTTAATCTGTTGTGGTGAGAATCGGATATCAAACTATAAATGAACTTGAATCACAAAACTTTGAAATTCACCACCGAGCTTTGATTTATCCAAAGGAAAGGGTAAAGATCGAAGAAAACCCTAATTACGCTATGTGAAGACACAACAAGGAGATCTAAGTTTCGGGGGTTGGTTATACCTAGGGAAGGTGTTAGCATCCTAGATATTTGTAGTACTCTACAGGAACCTCTTGTTTGTAATTGTGTTATGTTAAGTTTGCTTGCTAAGGGAATCTGCTAAGGGTAAGGTAAGGACCTATGGTAAAGACCAAAATGCTAAAGGTAAAGACCTATGGGTATATACACTAAGTATGCTCGCCAAGACGTTGCATCTCGTGCCTATGTATCCTGATAAGGATGGAATCAGAGCATTTGTAGTTCACCTCAATGGGGTGAGGAACCATTGATTATGGTCAAAGTTCCAAGAGGAATGAGTATGATACTCATGTAGAGTTAAAGAACTCTCTAAGTCTAAGTTATAAAGGGGAAGTGACTACTCATGATGATGAGAATCACATAGAGTTTAAGAACTCTATCCTAGTTCTATGTTTAAAGGGATGAATGGCTCTAATAAGGCCAAAGGGGAATGGAACACCATGATGATGATGCTCACATAGAGTTGAAGAACTCTAGGTGAATGCTAAGGTATAAGGTAAATGGCTCTAATGAGGCCAAGGAGGGAGTAAACATCTATGATGATAGTGCTTATAAGAGGGGGAAATCTAACTAGGTCAAGGGTAGAAGTGACTCTAATGAGGCCAAGAGGTTGATCCTAATGAGGATAAGGGAGAGGAGTGGCTCCAATGAGGCCAAGAGGTTAATGAGCTATCTTTGACTTTGAGGTCAATAGAGAGATTTTCCTTTGGAAGGAGGAGGAACAAAGAGAGTTAAGTAGGAGAGCTAACAAGCTAGCCTCTCTTGAGGGGATAACAATGATATACACATAGCAAAGTACATGGATATAACACATGAGTAAGGATGGTGAATGTAATGGCATTCAAGGCAAGTATCTTAAAGAAGTAAACAAGTATTATGTAAACACACAAAGAATCATCCATTAATGAACAAGGTAAACACCTAAAGAGCAGAAGATATAGGTCTAAACATCTAAATTAAGTAGGTGATGACCCACAAAGGGGAAAGTTTTTGACCTAACCCTTGTGTCAAAGGGGAGAGTTTCACTTATGTTATCCTAAGGCTTACTTTTATGAAAGGGAAGTCTAAGCACAAATGACATGGTATGACCTAAGTGTATGGTTTTGTATCTACTTGATGTTATATACATGAGAGGGGAGTCCTAATTTGAAGGTAAAGACCTAATCTAAGACTTCAATGGGGGGTGACAAAAGTTTATACACCTAAAGGTAACAAACAACTTATAAGTGTACCTAAAACCAAAACCTACAATTATGTACAAGTCTTAAGACAATGGAAGGGGCCTTCCTATGTCAAAATGAACCTAAACAAACCTAAAAAGGTAAAGGTGATCAAAAGTTAAGACCTTAAGAACCAAAACTATCCTAAAATAACCCTAAAAACAACTAGGTTTTACATGTGAATAAAAGACCTAAAAAAATAATGTTTTTTTTGAGGTTTTAAAATGTCAACATAAAATACATAATAAAAGGAAAATAATGCAAAAGGAATGGACTAAAAATCACAAAAATTGAATTAGTTATGATTTTTGAAAGTTTGTGAACAAAACATAAAATGACAAGTAATAAAAAAAGAAAGGGAATGTCTTAGATGGGTGTTGAACCCATGCACCCAACCTTACAACCCAAAAGGCTTACCAGTCCTACCAGTGCACGCATGGTGACAAGGGGTGGCTCAAGGAGAATATATGTGAAACCTAATTTGATTCAGAAAATAAAACAAAAGACTGGGGCGAGGGGGATTCGAACCCCAGTCTTTTCGCTCAGCAAACAAACACACAAACCTCCATTGACCAGCGGTGCTACGCCCTCATCCGTTATTAAAACTAAATCTAATAATATATATTTTAAAAGCTCATCCAAACGGCCACCTTAACGCCATGTCACTTCCACCTCAGTTCCAACTCAGCCTTCCTCTTCCTTTCTTTTTCTCTCTTTCTTTCTCTCGCTTGTGCCCTAACCATTGTTGCACCCAAAAATTCTACCCAACATATCTCACTTATTTCTCCATCATTTCATGAGCTATAAAAACCAAAATTGGAGCTTTTCTTGCAAGGAACCTAGTGGTTACATTGGTTTGTCCTAAAACTTAATGTACACCTCACAAAACCTAACCTAACAGTGCAACATCACCACAGAACACATGAACCAAACAACACGTTTTTACCACAAACAAAACAAACAAAACTTCTAACACATCATACACATTGCAGGCTACATTTTGCTACAGGTATGAAACAATAAGATGTACAAAATATGAGCTTAGGGTTTCAATGGAGATTACCTCTTGGAGCAGGTCCAAGGCCTCTTCAAAAGGTGTTGCAGAGATGAACTAAGCTCCCTTTTATGCTTGTTGACACTAGGAAGGATGACTGGAGTGCTTGAAATGGTTGGAAGCAAGCTCAAACTTCAAACCCGTGTGTATTTGCAAATGAAGGTTGAAAAATGGCAGATGGTGAATGAGGTGTTACAGAACTTGTTTGATGGTTTAAACAAGTTCTATGGAGTATGCATAGAAGGTTTATGAGATTAGTTAGTGGTTTGCACGAGTAGAATGAAAATGGTCAGTGTTCTTGCAAGTTTGGTGAGTTCTTGCAAAAACTATGGGAGAGAGAGATTGGAGGGTTTTTAGAGTGGATGCTTGTGTGTTTTGAAGTGTGTTTGAGTGCTCTATTTATAGTCAAAGAGATGGGGGAAAGTCAGCTTGCAGAAATGTAATTGACTTGGTTGTGTTTAGTTTGCATTTTTGGTTGAAATGCAAGTGGACTTTGGCAAGACTTCAAGAGTTCCAATGCATAGTACCAACTTTTCTAGAGTAGTTGGAAGTGTGAAGAGCTTTATTATGGAACAAGGCAAGGGATCTGGTGTAGAAGAGACAATTTAGAGGCTCAAGATCACCTTTATGCATAAAGCCATGCTTTATCAAAATGGAAGTCCTCTCTTTATGCAATAAATGGAAATAACAAGTGGATTATGCTTAAACTTGATGGATATTGATCCAAACTCGTACCATTTTCTGAGCAAATGAAGATATAAAGTAATCTTTTTTGAAATGCCAAGATTTGCATCAAGTAAGTGGTTTTGTAGCAAGTGCACCAAGTGAAAAGGCATGAAAATCAAGTTTCAAACCCTCAACTTCAAGTCTTCGAAACTCATAGCTCACACATTGGATTGGGGAGTTCTTGTACTTTTTGGAAAGCCCCAAGTATGCTCTACAATGTTCATGATCACTCCAAGTTCTAGATCCAAAGGGATCATGATGAAAAATGGAGGTGAAGTTGGCTGAAAATTAGGGCAAAAGTAGTGAAATTTCACTAAGTCATAAATTGCCTTGAACTTCCAAGCTTCCTAACTTAAAAACCAAGCCTCTTTTGAAGAAGGACCCTCTAATACATTTTGAAGTTCATGATGAGAGCTTCAATTTGAGCATTGAGCCACAGAAATTGGATGTGTGGTTTGAAAGTTATGACTCTTCAAAGTTCACACAAGGAGTGAATTCTTCCACACTTAGAAAATTTCAAGAACCAAACCTTACCCTTTTTACAAGAAACCTCTCAAATGTTGATTTATCACGCTCTAACTCAAAAATAAAACATGTCTTGATGGAATATGGCTTGAATACTTCCTCTTGGATCAAAAATATCAAAAGTCATAGGTTTGACTTTTCAGTCAAAACCCTAATTTCTTCAGGAATTCATGATCTTGCTTTCTCAACCTCTTCCAATACCAATGGATAGCCTCTAAAGATGCATATGAACACATGGAATCATGTCCCAAGGCTTGGGATCATGCCTTGACTAAAAGTCAAAGGCATGGTTGACTTTTCCTAACAAAACCCTAATCTGGGGCCAGATGAACTTGGGGCTCATTGCACTTGTGATGAGAGCCAAACACACTTGATTTCTTGTTGAATAAGGCATCTTTAATGTATGTAAGCTCAATTGGTTGATGAACTAATCAAGGCATTGGCTGATCACACCAAGATCGCTTGTAATTCTTCAGGTAAAAAACTCTTGATCTTATGGTTTCTCTTTGATTTCTCTTGATCCACTCACATGAGATCATGGCATATGATTTTGAAAACTTCATGATTATCCCTCAAGACCAAATGGTTGAACTTTGGAGACTCAGTTGACTTTCTTGAATAGATGACTTCAAATACTCTTCCTAACCACCTAGTGAACACTTGGGATGGATGTATGGAGCCAAGAAGTGTCTTAGGAGACCTTGAAACATGTGAGAGCTTAGCTTATTGATCTTTCCTTCTTGTACAAACCTAGCTTTCAAATAGAAGGAACAAACTAACAAAATATGATGGTTAGTTAACAATGCATAGATGACTGAACCCTAATGCAAGTGCAAGATGTCATGACATCTAAGGGGTAAAATTTGGGGTATAACAATTGCCCCTATTTAAATAGCTTTACCGGATGGCGCGAGCGATGATAATCCTCGTGAAATTAAGGTGAAAAGGTATTTAAATATAGCAAACTGAACATTTTGCCCTTAGATGGAATGCATATGCTAAGGACAGGCAACAGACATGCAAATGCTGACATGCAATGAATTTTTAATATGATGCTATGATGACTTGCTGGTGCAAAAATGCAGACAAAACAAGACACCAAAGTACAAAGATTATACACCCACAGACGAGACTCACTGGGGATGAAGGTTAACAACCAACAAAAGAGACTCACTGGGGACTGACTAAGACAACACTGGGGGTAAGAAGATAAAATATGGGGGCCCACAGGTCCTCACTGGAGATGGAAATCAGAGAGGTGTTCTCCACTGGGGAAAGATCTAGGGAGGTGGACAACATGTTCAGATATGACCGGACGACATCGAGGACAGCAAGAGGGAAGGCAAACTCTTTAATGTGGATGAAACCAGAAAGAAGACATGATCTCCACTAGGGATCAATTTGAATAAAAAGGAAAAACGCCCAACAAAAGATTTTTTGGGGATTTCTTATACTAAAGAGTTCAAACGAGATCTTCAAGAAAAACTAGAAAAGACATAGACAAACACAAACTCTGCGTGCGCCAAATGATGATAATATCAAGGACTTTCAAAAGATATTGGTAATGACCAATCTTAAAATGCCAATAATGATTGGACTTAGAAAACATGCCAGTAATGACTGGACTTAGGATGCTGATAATGATCAGACTTTCAACAAATGCCAGTAAACACTGGGCTTTTACGGGGATATTGGTGATGACCAAAACCTCTGATGTGGATAGATAGTAAGATGCCAATAATGATTGGACTTTGAAAAGCATGCCAGTAAACACTGGACTCGTATACCAATAATGATTGGATGAAAAACATGCCAGTGAAAACTGGACTTTACGGTACCGATAATGATTGATATTGAAACAACGCTAGTAATTACTGGACTTGAAACATACTGTTAAGACTGACCAATTAAGTTTGGGTTTTTGAAGCAAAAGGGCATACAGTTATGACTGACCAATTATGATTGGATTTAAACAATTGCCAGTGATGGTTGGACTTTGGGTACCAAAGAAACAGATCTTCAGATAATGTCAGTAAACACTGGACTTCACAATGCCAATAATGATTAGATTTAAAAAACACGCCAGTGAATACTGGACTTCACGATATCGATGATGACCGATATAAAAACACGCCAGTGAATACTGGACTTGAGACTTACAGTTAAGACTGACCAATTAAGATTAGATTTAAAGACATACAGTTAAGACTGACCAATTATGATTAGACTTAAACAATGCCAGTAAATATCGAACTTCGCGGTACCGATGATGATTGATATTTGGGACAATTCCAGTAAATACTGGACTTTCAGTACCAATAATGATTGGATTTTTTTTCAAGCAATGCCAGTGAATACTGGTCTTTACGATACCGATGATGATCGATATTAAAACATGCCAGTGAATACTGAACTTTTGTAAACACCAATAATGATTAGTCTGAACAACAAATGGGACATCACTGGGGTTACATAGTGATGACTAAGCTTCCTGGGGAATAAGGATAATAATCAATTTGGTGCACGCAGGTGACAACCGGACGTAAGCAGGACACGGATAACAATCCACGAACTAAAAAGGACACCTAACCTGAGCAGGTTAAGGTAAAGGAGGTAAAGACCCACAAGAAAACACCAAATGTAAAAAATGCACCATGATATGGTATGATGTGAATGCTCGATGCTATGCAAGAGACGACTCTGACGAGAGATGAAAGACTGGTGAAAAAGGAAGATGGATAACACATCCACCGCAAAGAGCCACACTGAATCTGAAAAGAACAGCCGCTCAAGAGTAAAAGAAAGGGAACATTCTTCTTTCACCTGAGGGGGTAAAGACTTTCCACATTCAACAAACATCTGTGGAAGATATTGGGGAGAAATCCTTTGTATCATGGTAGTCCGTCATAACTTAAATATTCAATCCAGGAAACATTGCCAACTAACTTGTTTCATTGGGAAATTACACGCCAGATGGTTTAACAGTTCTTTCATCACAACAAGAGTCACTGGGGAAGGCATGTGATTTTACTAAATCGTTCCAAGAGCCAAAGTAGATTATGTTTCCATTGAGTTTTCTCAAAATATTTATTTATTTTTATTTCAAAATTTTCTGCTTTCAAAACCATTATTAATGAATAAGTGAAGTGTTGCATAACAAGGAAAAAGAATAGAGAAATGATAAATATCAAACAAAGAATGGTCTAAAATCTGATTTCATTAGAATGACAACTTGCCAATGGCAAAGTTCCATGGATCATTACAATTAGAAAAATGGCAATAGGAAAAGGTTACATTGTATTCAATGACCACTACTATCCCAAATGACTAAGAGTCCTTCAAAACCTCGCTGCTGATGAGAGCAAATGAGCTTGAACTTCTGCTTGAATTACTCGGTATTAATGACAACCCTTTCTGACACAGTGAAATGCATTTTGTCCCTAACTGTTGCGGTGAGAATCGGATAACAAGCTATTTATTAAATTTCATCACACATCATGAAATCCACCACCGAGCTTTGATTTATCCAAAGGAAAGGGTAAAGAACGAAAACCCTAATAAGAGAATCTAGGTTCGGGGGTTGATTATACTAAGGGAAGGTATTAGCACCCTAAGTATCTGTAGTACTCTACAAGAACCTCTTATTTGTATTTGTGTTATGTTATGTTTGCTTGCTAAATGGAAATGTGCTAAGCTAAAGAAAAACCTAGGGGTATATACACTAAGTATGCTCGCCAAGACGTCGCATGTTGTGCCTACGTATCTGACTAAAGAATCAGAGCAACCGTAGTTCACCTATATGGGGTAAAAGGGTAAGAAGAAAAGGTGGAATCCAAGAAGGCATTTGATGTAAAGGAAAAAGGTGGAAAAATAAAAAGGTAGCTCATTAGAATCTCGCAATCCTATGCCTACGTATTCTTAAAAGGTGAACTTGAGAAATCAGAGCAATCGTAGTTCCCCTCAACGGGGGTGAGGAACTCTTGATTATGGTCAAGGTTTCCAAGGGGAATGAGTATAAGCTCATATAGAGTTTAAGAAACTTTCTAAGTCTAAGTTATGATGTAAATGGCTATGAGGCCAAGGGGAAGCAGGGTGAAAAGCTTGAAATCAAAGCTTGTGAGGATTGATTGTTTAGGAGAAGAGATTAATGGCTATCTCTTATGAAAGGATTATGAAGGGTTTGACCGTCTTGAAGAAGAAGAGATTAATGGCTATCTCTTAGGAAAGTTTAAAGAAAGGGTTAAGAGTTATAAGAGATCAATGGCTATCTGTTGGGAAGACTAGGTTGAAAGGGAATGAAGTGTGTTGCCTATGACTATGGGGTCAAGGAGGGAGGTTATGAGCTTTCTATGACTTTGAGGTCAATAGAAAGACTTTCCTTTGGAAGGAGGGGATATAATAACTTATGTACAAGAGTTGAAGGGGAGATAATAACTTCTTAAACAAGAAAATTACTAGTGATTCTGAGATTAAATGGATAGCATTAGTTTTAAGAACTCAGGTAGAATGTACAACATTTAAACATGAATAACGTCAAGAGAAATCAAGGTAAACAAGTGACGGAGAAGCTTGTGTTTCTCCGAGATGCTTCGGGTGTGGAGTGTTGGCTTAGTGTGTCGTTAGTGGCAAGAGTGAAATTGTTGAGTGGGACAGTGTTGTTATGTTATTGGAAAGATTGGATATCATGTCACTGCATGAGGAAGTGCAGTTTTGGATTGTTCACCTATTGCCTCCTTGTGAGGGGGGAAGGCAACGTTTTGGCTAGAGGTCGGGTCAGTGAGGTGTGGAGTATCACGACGTGTTTCCTAAGGATGGGCGCAGTTTGTCTACAGTTGGAATAAGAGGATATTATTTTGGGACGCGTTGGTAGGAGCTAAACCTTGTGTTTATCAATAGTTGGATGAGTAGGGCAGTGTGCTGCAGATATTAAGAATGTAGGAATTGTGAGAGTGTGTTGTTTCTAAAATGGAAGGAAATATAGATGGAATTCTTGTGTTAACTAAGGATTGTGCCTTAGATAGCTTGGGCACAAGGTGTGAGGAACACTATTATAGTTTGGTAAGGATGGTTTATGCCTCCATCATGATTGTCGACTGTCTATTGACAAATTGAGGAACTGATCACCCTCAATCTCTTGTTGATAGTAGACGAGATCATGCGGGATAGAGTAGACGTATCTTGTTGGCTTAGATGATGGGTTCAGTGAATTGTTCAGAGTTAAGCAAAGTGCTTATCGATGGTTTTGATGGGCCAATGCAGATTCGGATGTATCTGAAGATGAGACAGATTCAGGGTTTTGTATGTCGGCCAAGTTGGGGTGTCTCTAAGAGAGAGTGATCTGGTATTGTGGATGGTTACTTTTTAGAGAGTAAAGAGTGGACCTAACTTTGACGGAAGTGAAGAGTTAAGGTTATACCTGCTAAGTAATTTGTGATACCGAGGGTGTCGCCTTGGAGAGCTTCAGTGTTGTTAGTAGAGAAATGGATAGTAGTATGAAGTTGTGTTCTAATCGTTGAGTAGTATGGAAACCACAGTTGTATTCTAGATAGCTTGAGTTTGAATTGTGACGAATCACGGATGATTTGAAGTTCCTTGATGGTATTATGTTTGTGATGGGTTGAGATTTTGTGTCAATAGAAACATAAAGTGGGTCGAAACCCCGTAAGAAAAATTGATATGGAATGTGGTAATCAAAACCAGAGTGGTCAAGCTATTTCGGATAAATTGTTTCAAACTCAGGATGAATTTTGAATGTTGCGTATGGTATGGTTGTAGTAATAGTACTCTTGCATCTCTATCATTGGAGAGTGTTGGACCTATACTAAGCGGTTGTTTGTGGATGGAGAGGTTATTCTATTGATGGACATGAAGGAGAATGTGTACTGTTTGATGAGTAGGCACTCCAATGGATAAGTTTGTTCTATGTAGATTGATAATTCTCCAAAGTGTTTAAGGATAAGTGTCTACTTTCAAGAATATATGACTTGGAATCTTTGGAACTCGGTTGGAGTATTACAGTATAGGATGGTGTTGTTCGGTGCTTGTAATGCGTTGGTGTGTGTGTGGGAATTACGAATCATATCTTCCGTACTTAGTCGGATCAGTTCGAAGTGGTGTTCGCTGGGGTATTCTGGTCTATTATAAAATCAGAAGAAGAACATGCAACGTATTTGAAGATTGAGTTACCAGTATTGAAGAGAGATGAAGTTTATCCTAAGTTATCAAAGCGTGATTTCTGGTTGATAAGGATGTGTTTTCTTGGTTATGTTATTTCAGATAATGGTGTTGTCGTGGATCCATCCAAGTAGATTCAATTCTACAAGGAGGAAGCTCCGAAGTTGGTTAAAGAGATTAGAGGATTTTTGGACCCAATAAGTGATTACAGTAGGTTATGGAAGACTATTCCAAGTTAGCATTTTATCTCGGTTGACTTGCGAAAGGTAAGTCTTTTGTTTGAGGAATGTTCATTGCGAGGAAAGTTTTCGAGAGCAGAAGTAGAAGTTGACTACGACTCCAGTTTTGGTTCTACCTAATTCTAATAAACCATTAATGGGATATTGGGATGTGGTTGTGATGAGTTTAGACAATGTACTAATGTAAGGTGGTGAAGCCGAAGCTGATACTTTACAACATATGAGAATTCATGAAAGGGTCTATCGTGTTTAAGATTTGGGATTGGCGGCGGTTGTGTTGTGCTGAGGACCTGGAGGTATTATCTCTATGGATCTGGATTTGAAGTATTTAGTAATCACAAGAGTGTAGAACACCTGCTTGGTCAGAGAATTGGAATGGAGTAGCAGTCTATAGACTTATATTTGGTGTGTGAACTGGCGCAGTAGAGGGAGAGGTTGGGAATATAGATGGTGAATGATGACTTCCTGGTGAATATTAGAGAGAGTCAGAGGTTAGATGAAAAATTGGTGGATGTGATAGTTGCGAGTAATCAGAGTGCGCAACAGAAGCGTGAGTAGCACAGTTCGTGTATGCGTGCGTGACTTGTAAGAGTTTAGAGGTTGAACATTATGATCTGCAGGAATGGAAGTTATGTGGTGAACGATTATAGTGTTAATCATGTACTACTAGTTATATGCTCGATTGGTGAATTGTAGAATGGTTGTCTTGATGATTGTGTGACTACGAGGTTGGTGTACCGGTTATGTTGAAGTGGTCAGGATGATGTTGTGTCGTGGAACTTATGATCTTATCTTTGTCGTTGCCTCGTTTCCTATGGTGGTGGTCCGAGTGCAAGTAGCTAATTCCTGGGATGGGGAATTAGTGAGGTGTCACCGATGGTGATGATAACGATCGTGTTGTGTTTTGGTTTAAGAGTAAACATGTGTATGCATAACTCGGTTATTCTTTGCGTTTGAGTTGGTCGTCGAGTCATTGGTGTGAACATTGCATCTTGTTGTTGTTATTGATGAAGTGGTTTGCAGTTTTGTGTCACTTATGGTGTTACCTTTAATGACTTGGGAGTAGAAGAGCAGGGTGCGTGGGGAGTATCCTGAGTCGTTCGTATCGGACGAATTTTCGAGGACGAAAATATTCTAAGTGGGGGAGAGGTGTAACGCCCCAAAAATAATTAGGATATTTATTTAATTTGGTTATTATAGACAGTCGTAATTTTCGGTGAATTTTGGTGGAATATTTCGATGCCGGATGACTTGTGTCGTGGGGTACTTAGGAGGTTAAGGGGGTGCTGAGAGTATTTGGAAGGGTGTGATGTGCTAATAACATTTTAGTAATAATAATATGAGAATATGATATATATTATTATTATCATTTTAAAATAAAAGGAATGGCTAAGTGGTAATTGTGCGGGAGTAAGTGAGGACGAAGTTGGGAAAACATAATTGAGGTCCAAGGGTCATAATAGGAGAAGGAGGAATTGGAAAGGAGGAGAATCACTTTTGGAACCGATTGAATTCTGGAGAAAGGAGAAGAGGAACGAGAAGCAGGGCTAGGACCTAGAGACATCTGAAGAATCTTCATCTAAGGTAAGGGTGGGGTTCTTTAATCTCTAAGGGTTGCATAATGTTTGTATGAGGGTAGATAAATCATTAGGATCATCCCTATGTGTTTGTGGTGTTGAATTGGGATTGGGGTTTTTGCGTGTCGGAAGTTTGATAATAGGAAAGAATGCACAAATTTATCGGTTGAAATGTGATTTCTGTAATTCCTACTTGTTTGTATGATAATATATGGTTATATGTGTGTTTTTGGACTAAATTGGGAGTGAAATTAGGGAAGAATTAAGGTCTGAGTCGTGCAGAATTGTAATTGCAAGATTGTTGATCCTGCCAGATTCGCCAGGCAAAAGGAAATCCGCCAGGCAAAAATCCGCCAGATGGTCGCCAGGCGAAAATCCTCCAGATGGTCGCCTGGCGAATCGAGAGGCGAGCGAAGGGTGAAAAATAAGGGCTTCTGGATTTTGTATGGGGAAGAAGATTCGCCACGGCTCTGCCTGTAACACCCTCAATCTATACCCCAATTAAATAAAATGATAACAAATAATCAGAGTATAATTCAAACATTCATGGCATAGACTGAGGCGTCACATCAATTGAAACAAAATACATTAACCTGCTCATACAGATATGCAACAATCAGGTAGTAATACAAACAGAGGAACTCAGTTCCTAACACCCACAATTCAGGTACAGAATAAAAGCGGAAAATCTGCAACTGAAACCTCATATATATATCACATAAAAAGTTTGTCTGTCATATACAGAATCATACAGGTACAATCCAAAAGAACATATACGTATACACATAATCATAAACGATCTCCCCGACTACCCGGTGCTACATATCGGAGCCGACCAACAAAAGAATGAAGACCTAAGCTTCACAAAAAGACCTCCAACATCTAATCTGCAATGCCTCACAGAGCATTCAAAACAACAGAAGGGTGAGAAACACAATCATACTATAATTGCATACAATTATATAATAACACCAACATACACATATAGAATATTCTCACCACAACTTACACCAGAATTCAAATACAAAACAACCCAATGCATATATCATATATCCATTACCAAAGTATATCAACCATGCATAATGCATTTATCACCAATATATATATATATATATATATATATATATCAATCCATCTTATCCATTCACAATTCCACACAAAATCAATCCATTCATGATTTATGCATATGCACAGAGACCGACACAACGACTCTATGCAATGTAATGCGGTACCATCCATCCATCATCTCATCACTAGTTCACTCAGGAACTATTGGAATCGTCGCTTGTTACTTAGTGTAACTCCCCGTCGGGCAAACGATGTTCCCCGTCGCTTTAGGTCCTCTTTGTATAAGGCACACGACGTTTATGGATCGCTTTAGGTCCTCTTTGTATAAGGCACACGATCCGATCGCTTTAGGTCCTCTTTGTATAAGGCACACGATCGTTTATAATCATCGCTTTAGGTCCTCTTTGTATAAGGCACACGATGTTATAGCGGATTCCCTCTGGAATCGATTCGTAACTCACACTACACAAGGGCACACGACATCACAAGATACATATCATGATGCTTGGCATACAATGACTCATGACATTCAAATGCACACATATACACATTGCATAATCATGCATTCACAACCAAACACAACACATTGCATTTACTTGCCCTTAGGCCACAAACCATCATCACAACACATCATCACATGCATTCACATCATATAACATCACACAAGTCATACGATATCCATATCAAAAGCACATTGTATGAAACACATCAATTACACACACTTACGACGGTAAAAGTCGACAAAACGACACTATTCCCAATTCCCGACATAATTAAATCAGCCAAAAATCTCAAAACCATTTTAATAAGAAAGTACATCTCAATAGCTTTCCAACGATACCAAGAATATTCAAAATGGATAATCGGTACACAAGTTATGGAATTAAAAAGAAAAGGAATCGCGAAAAGACAACATTTTGCACTCTCACTGGCCATACGCGTATTGCCCTGAGCCATACGCGTATTGCCCAAAGTGATACGCGTATGGGCAGAGACTGATTTTCCCCAAAAATTCCACTAAAAATCCAATACGCGTATTGCCTCACTCCATACGCGTACCATTACGCGTTTCAGCAGATGGCCGAGAAAAATGGTTTTCCATACGTGTATTGCCTCAAATTGCACCTGCCACACACGTATTGCCCAACCCAATACGCATATGGACATGCCTGATACGCGTAACGGCAGCGACAACCCAGAATTTTTCTGCAGAATTTTCTGCTGCGAAATTCCACCAAAATCACTCCCAAATCTCATCTAATCACTTGAAAATTACCAATAGATTGCACAACAACACCTATCTAACATGTATCAACAATAAGGAACCTGAAAACATGATTTCCGACACAATTTAATCGAATTCTAACAATCTCAACATATTATGGTTTTTGTTCTATATCCAATTTCAACCCAACAACAACCAAATACAAACATACATAATCATACACTAGTATAAGATAATCGATTTTCGCACCCTTACCCGATTTAATCGTGTTTGAAAAGTCGGTTGATCAATTTCTTAAATCCCAAGTTTTTCCCTCTTTTTCTTCTCTTCTTTTCCTTCTTTCTCTTTTTCTTTCTCTCTATTTTTCTCTCTCTTTTACTAACTTAAGAAAAATAAAGTAAAATGACCAAATTACCCCTACACTCAAATATCTCGCAAACGCTCTCAAAACGCGATAAAACATATCAACAATGAAAAATAATATATTATCAAATAAAAGTCAAGAATAAAATAATAAAATAATAAAAATAATTAAATCGACTCGATTAAATAAAACTAACAAAAACTGGGGCATTACAACTCTCCCCCACTTAGAAATTTTCGTCCTCGAAAATATTACCTGAGACGAACAACTCCGGATACGACTCCCGCATCCGACTCTCCAACTCCCAAGTCAAATTGCCCTCAGCAGCGCCTCCCCACGCTACTTTCACAAGTTCAATATCCTTGCCTCTTAACCGCTTTAACTCGCGATCCAAAATCCTCACCGGTAATGCCTCAACCGTAAGGTTATCCCTTACCTCTACCTCATCCACCGGAATCACATACGAAGGATCTGGAACATACTTCCGAAGCTGTGAAACATGGAACACATCGTGCAAATTCGAAAGATTCGGCGGCAACGCCACCCGATAAGCCACAACACCCACTCTCGCGGATATCTGGTAAGGACCAATAAACCGAGAAGTAAGCTTCTTCGACTTCAATGCACGACCAACACCCGTCACTGGTGTAACTCTCAAAAATACATGATCGCCCTCTTGAAACTCAAGATCTTTCTTCCTTCAATCATGATAACTCTTTTGCCTACTCTGAGAAGCCTTCATTTTCTCACGAATAAGTTTCACCTTTTCCGTAGTCTGTTGCACCAACTCCGGTCCAACCACCGAACTCTCATCAGATTCATGCCAACACAACGGTGTTTGACATCTTCTTCTATACAACGCTTCAAAAGGTGCCATTCCAATACTCGAATGGAAACTGTTGTTATACGTGAATTCAACCAACGCAAGATAACTATCCCAAGCACCACCTTGCTCAAGAACACAAGCCCGCAACAAATCTTCCAATGACTGAATAGTTCTCTCGGTCTGACCATCCGTCTGTAGATGATAAGCCGAACTCAATCTCAACTTGGAACCTAACGCTTTTTGCAAAATTTCCCAAAATCTGAAAATAAACCTCGGATCTCGATCTGAAACAATACACAACGGAACACCATGTAATTTCACAATCACACTGATATAAATCTCCGCCAACCTATCCAAAGAAAAACTGATGTCAATCGGAATGAAATGCGCCAATTTAGTCAGCCTATCCACAACCACCCAAATGGCATTATGTCCCCTATGTGTATTCGGCAACCTTATCATAAAATCCATAGAAATGTTGTCCCATTTCCACTGGGGAATATCCAACGGTTGCAACAATCCACTAGGCTTCTGATGTTCTACCTTAGACTTCTGACACATCAAACACGCATAAACAAACCGAGCCACATCCCTCTTCAATCCAGACCACCAAAAGATCTTCTTCAAATCTTGATACATCTTATTAGCTCCCAGATGTATACTCAAACTACTCCGGTGTCCTTCCTCCAAAATCATATTTTTCAAGTCCGAATCATCAGGAATACAAATTCTACCACGAAATCTCAAAACACCCTTATCATCCACTTTAAAGTCACCATTCACACTTTGATCTCCAACCGTCATCAAATCAACAAATTTCACATCCAGCTTCTGTTTCTCGCTAAAGGTTAACAGAAAATCATTAGTAACCTTTAACATTCCAAGCCTCACGCTATCAAATGTCAATTCACACACCAAACTCAAATCTCTAAATGCTTCCAAAAGTTCCCACTCTTTAACCATTAAAGCAGACATATGCAAAGATTTCCGGCTTAACGCATTGGCTACCACATTAGCTTTACCAGGATGGTAATTCAAGCTAAAATCGTAGTCCTTAAAAAATTCCAACCATCTCTGTTGCCTCATATTCAACTCTTTCTGATCAAACAAGTATTTCAAGCTCTTATGATCACTAAAGACTTAGAATCTTGCACCATAGAGATAATGCCTCCAAATTTTCAACACAAAAACCACTGCCGCTAATTCCAAATCATGAGTAGGGTAATTCTTCTCATGAATCCTCAATTGCCTCAAAGCATAAGCCACAACCTTACCTTCTTGCATCAACACTCCACCTAAACCAATCAAAGACGCATCACAATACACCACAAATGGTTTACTAGGATTCAGTAAGATCAAAATCGGAGCTGTAGTCAATCTTCTCTTCAGCTCACTAAAACTTTCCTCACACTGAATATCCTAAATGAACGCTTTACCTTTACAAGTCAATTGGGTCAAAGGAAGTGCTAACTTGGAAAAACCTTCAATGAACCTCCGATAATAACCAGCTAAACCCAAAAAGCTTCTAATTTCAGTAACAGATCTAGGAGCCTCCCATTGTAGAACTGCATCTACTTTATATGGATCCACAGCAATACCATTACCTGAAATCACATGCCCAAGAAAACTCACTTCTGACAACCAGAACTCACACTTGGACAACTTGGCAAAAAGTCTCATTTCCTTCAAAATTTGCAACACAACACGCAAATGCTCCGCATGCTCCTCCCGGGACTTAGAATAAATCAAGATGTCATCAATAAACACAACAACAAATCGATCTAAATGCTCATGGAAAATACGATTCATATACTCCATAAACACACCTGGCGCATTAGAAACTCCGAACGGCATCATAGAATATTCGTAATGACCGTATCATGTCCTAAAAGCCGTCTTCTGAATATCTTCCTCTTTCACTCTAATCTGATGATACCCTGACCTCAAATCAATCTTACTAAACACACACACGCACCTACCAACTGGTCCATCAGATCATCAATTCTCGGAAGAGGATACTTATTCTTAATCGTCACCTTATTCAGCTGGCGATAATCAATACACAATCGCATACTTCCATCTTTCTTCTTCACCAATAAAACTGGAGCACCCCAAGGCGATACACTCAGCCTCACAAACCTCTTTTCTAACAATTCATTCAACTGCTTCTTTAACTCAACCAACTCAGATGCCGACATAGGATAAGGTGCCATAGACACAGGTCTAGTACCAGGAACTAGATTTATAAAAAACTCCACCTCTCTCTCTCTGGCGACACATCTGAAATATCCTCCGGAAACACCTCTGGAAATTCACACACAACTGGAAACACATCAAGTGCAACTTGGCTATCCACAGTCAACAATGCAAACAACTCGAACAACTGAGCTTCATCCACCAAAAGTTTCTTCAACTCTTTGGTAGATAAGAAACTCGATTCCTCGTCTTCCTCAAGAGATGGAAATCTTACCAACATATGATAACAATCAATACGAACCCGATTGAACTGCAACCAAATCATACCCAGAACCACATCTAAACCCTCCAAAGGAAAACACACTAAATCCATCTCAAAATATTTACCATAAATGGTCAAAGGACAACTTAAACAAACCAAAGAAGTAGTTACCGACCCCATTGCTGGAGTATCAATAACCATCTCTCCACCCATCGAAGACAACAAAAGATTCAAACGCTTCGCGCACTCAGACGAAATAAACGAATGAGTCGTTCTGGTATCAATAATAGCAACTAAAGGAGTACTATTAATATATCAAGTACCTCTGATCAGACGGTCTGCACTAGTAGTTTGAGTTCCTGCCAATGCAAAAACTTTCCCACCAGCTGGAGCTTGCTTTGGTTTCGGACACTTCGTACTAACATGACCAGGTTCACCACAGTTGAAACACTTCACCACATTCCTCTTACAATCAGCTACAATATGTCCTAAACCTCCACAATTGGAACACTTTCTCATATCCTTCCTACATTCAAACTGACGATGTCCTAAGTCACCACACCTAAAACATCTCGGAGGATTAGACATACCTCCCCCACTTGGCCTTTTCTCATAATTACCCCTTTGCTTACCCTTGTCAGCTGGTGTCACATAAGGACCACCACGAAGCGGTTGCTTCCCTTTCCTTTTGTTCACACTCTTATAGTGAGTAGAACGAGCCTTGCTATCTTCTTCATAAATCCTACAACAATCCACCAAGTCTGAAAACCTCCTAATCCTTTGATAACCGATTGCCTGCTTGATCTTAGGACGCAATCCGTTCTCAAACTTCACACACTTGGAAAACTCCGCAATCGCTTCAGCATAATGTGGGTAAAACTGAACAAGCTCGACAAACTTAGCAGTGTAATCAATAACAGACATATTACCTTGTTTCAACTCCAAGAACTCTATCTATTTCTTTCCTCTTACGTCTTCAGGAAAATACTTCCTCAAAAACTCCATGCTAAACAAAGTCCAAGTAACCTCTTCATCTCCAGCTTCCAACACATGACGCGTACTAACCCACCAATCATCAGCCTCCTCCTGCAACATGTGAGTACCCAGTCTCACCTTATTTACCTCAGCACAGTCCATCACTCGAAAGATTCTCTCAATCTCCTTAAGCCAAATCTGTGCACCATCAGGATCATGTCTTCCTTTGAAGATAGGCGGTTCTTCCAGAACTCATCATTCTCACCAGTATTAGGTGCACCCTGCACAGCCTGAGCCATAGCTTGCATAGCAGCAGCCAAAACAACATCATTCCTACCAGCCATATTCTGTTCATATCCAATGACAGCAACTATGGTTAAACAAACAGCTCACCCAAACACAATGACCAACAAGGACTGACACAAACTGACACGGACTGGCTCTGATACCACTTAATGTAACACCCCCAATCTATACCCCCAATTAAATAAAATGATAACAAATAATCAGAGTATAATTCAAACATTCATGGCATAGACTGAGGCGTCACATCAATTGAAACAAAATACATAAACCTGCTCATACAGATATGCAACAATCAGGTAGTAATATAAACAGAGGAACTCAGTTCCTGACACCCACAATTCAGGTACAGAATAAAAGCGGAAAATCTGCAACTGAAACCTCATATATATATATATATATATATATATATATATATATATATATATATATATATATCACATAAAAAGTTTGTCTGTCATATACAAAATCATACAGGTACAATCCAAAATAACATATACGTATACACATAATCATAAACGATCTCCCCGACTACCTGATGCTACATATCAGAGCCGACCGACAAAAGAATGAAGACCTAAGCTTCACAAAAAGACCTCCAGCATCTAATCTGCAATGCCTCACAGAGCATTCAAAACAGCAGAAGGGTGAGAAACACAATCATAATATAATTGCATACAATTATATAATAATACAAAAATACACATGTAATATATTCTCACCACAACTTACACCAGAATTCAAATACAAAACAACCCAATGCATATATCATATATCCATTACCAAAGTATATCAACCATGCATAATGCATTTATCACCAACATATATATATATATCTCAACCCATCAATTCCATTCACAATTCCACACAAAATCAATCCATTCATGATTTATGCATATGCACAGAGACCGACACAACGAATCTATGCAATGCAATGCGGTACCATCCATCCATCATCTTATCACTAGTTCACTCAGGAACTATTGGAATCATCGCTTGTTACTTAGTGTAACTCTCCCTCGGGCAAACGATGTTCCCCGTCGCTTTAGGTCCTCTTTGTATAAGGCACATGACGTTTATGGATCGCTTTAGGTCCTCTTTGTATAAGGTACACGATTAGATCGCTTTAGGTCCTCTTTGTATAAGGCACGCGATCGTCTATAATCATAGCTTTAGGTCCTCTTTGTATAAGGCACACGATGTTATAGCAGATTCCCTCTGGAATCGATTCGTCGCTCACACCCCACAAGAGCACACGACATCACAAGATGCATATCATGATGCTTGGCATACAATGACTCATGACATTCAAATGCACACATATACACATTGCATAATCATGCATTCACAACCAAACACAACACATTGCATTTACTTGCCCTTAGGCCACAAACCATCATCACAACATGTCATCACATGCATTCACATCATATAACATCACACAAGTCATACGATATCTATATCAAAAGCACATTGCATGAAACACATCAATTACACACACTTACGACGGTAAAAGTCGACAAAACGACACTATTCCCAATTCCTGACATAATTAAATCGACCAACAATCTCAAAACCATTTTAATAAGAAAGTACATCTCAATAGCTTTCCAACGATACCAAGAATGTTCAAAACGGATAATCAGAACACAAGTTATGGAATTAAAAAAAAAGGAATCGCGAAAAGACAACATTCTGCACTCTCACTGGCCATACGCGTATTGCCCTGAGTCATACGCGTATTGCCTTGCTCACTCGCCCAGCCATACGCTTATTTCCCAAAGTGATACGCGTATGGGACGAGACTGATTTTCCAAAAAAATTCCACTAAAAATCCAATACGCGTATTGCCTCACTCCATACGTGTATTGCCCACTCCCATACGCGTACCATTACGCGTTTCAGCAGATGGCCGAGAAAAATGGTTTTCCATACGCGTATTGCCTCAAATTGCACCTGCCATACGCGTATTGCCCAACCCAATACGCGTATGGACATGTCTGATACGCGTAACGGCAGCGACAACCCAGAATTTTTCTGCAGAATTTTCTGCTGCGAAATTCCACCAAAATCACTCCCAAATCTCATCTAATCACCTGAAAATTACCAATAGATTGCACAACGACACCTATATAACATGTATCAACAATAAGGAACCTGAAAACATGATTTCCGACACAATTTAATCGAGTTCTAACAATCTCAACATATTATGGTTTTTGTTCTATATCCAATTTCAACCCAACAACAACCAAATACAAACATACATAATCATACACAAGTATAAGATAATCCTGTTTCGCACCCTTACCCGATTTAATCGTGTTTGAAAAGTCGGTTAATCAATTTCTTAAATCCCAAGTTTTTCCCTCTTTTTCTTCTCTTCTTTTCCTTCTTTCTCTTTTTCTTCTTCTCTTTTTCTTTCTCTATATTTTTCTCTCTCTTTTACTAACTTAAGAAAAATAAAGTAAAATGACCAAATTACCCCTACACTCAAATATCTCGCAAACGCTCTCAAAACGCGATAAAACATATCAACAATGAAAAATAATATAATATCAAATAAAAGTCAAGAATAAAATAATATAATAATAAAAATAATTAAATCGACTCGATTAAATAAAACTAACAAAAACTGGGGCGTTACACCGCCAGGCGAGCATGAGGCGAAAGGGGATTCGCCAGGCGAAAGGAAAATCCGCCAGGCGAAAATCTGCCAGATGGTCGCCAGGAGAAAATTCGCCAGATGGTCGCCAGGCGAGCGTCAAGCGAATAGATCTGAGACGAAACAAATTTTTTGAAACTTTAAAAATTCGTATCTTTTGATCCGTAGGCCCGTTTCAGTCGCCGTTCAAAGCGTTGGAAAGCTGGTTTCGCATACTATTTTTAAAAATTGATTTCAATACCAGAATTCTAACCCTTTGACGTGCTAACTGGGTTTTTTGTGTATTGTTATATGTGGTAAGTGGAGACGATGGAGTCGTCGATGTGTATGCATGATATATTTGTATATTGCTGTTGTAGCAGGTATGAACTGCGGTTGCATCCTAGTATTATGATGTATTGATGTGTTGGTTGTCGTGTGCATGTGATTACTGTTATATTCGTTGATTGTTGTCGTTGTTGTTGTGTGTTGTCGTTGCATGCATGACAGGTTGCATAGTTGTGGGATGGCGTGCCCAGAGCGGGAGTTATCGTCTATCCGAATTCCTTGATGGAATCGTTGTTGTTGGTACGATCATGAAATAGGGGTCATACGTGACCATGAAATAGGGGTCGTTGGTGTGATCATGAGATAGGGGTCATACTTGACCATGAAACAGGGGTCTAGAGTTCCGACGGGAACTGTGATCATGAAACAGGGATCGATTGGTACCACATGCATTGAGTTGAGTCGTGGGTCTCATTGAATTCAATCCTTGTATGTTGATTATTTGTTGTATGATGAATGTTGTTGTGATGATGTTGTTGTGATAAGGTGGATTCCGTATGTTTTTATGCTTTCATACTTATGCTATGCATTCCTTATATTGATTGAGAATCTCACCCCTTCTGTTTGAATGTTACCTCTACGTGGGTAACATGAAGATAAGCAGGAGTAGTCGCAAGTGGAGTGGTGAAGACGAGGTCTTTTGGTGTGAGTTATCGAGTCGCGTCTGCTCTGAGTTTGTAACACCGGGGGTGTCGGAACGCTAGAGTCTTTTGAATTCTGTTATATACTATTACTATTTTAACTAAGAATGTTGTGTGTGACTAAATATGTTTTTACCTGAGTTGAATTTTCCGCTGTGCATGTATGTTAAAATGTCATGTTTAATTATAATATCACCATATTGTTATTGCGTGCATGTTAAGTTGAGTAGTAGAAGTAGCATCCTAAATCCATGTATTTTATTTTTACTCTGATAAATTACGTTTAAATTGTCGCAGGGGTTTAGGGTGTTACACAAAGGACCCTTTGGAGATAAAGAACGCAGAGGAAGTAACGGAGAACGACGAATCAAATTGAAGTCTTGTGGAACAATCGGTGCAATTGATCGTGCGCGAAAGCTTTGGAGATAAAGAACGCAAAGGAGTAGCAATATCGACAAGTCAATTGGCATCCATTGTTGTCTTGGTCTTACTCAAGATCAAAAGAAGAAAAGGGGTTGAATCAACATCAGAACCAGTAGTGTTTGTATGGTTGATCTGAACATTTTTCTTGTATATCGAATTTTTGCATAGTAAGAAAGTATCCTAATTCCACATTGGAAATTAGGCGCAGACGTAGCCACACACGAGGACGAAAGTGGGGAACTGCGTGAACAAATCCTCGTGTCGATCTCTCTATTTTCTCTTTACTCGTTTTATTTTTCATTACGCAATTTATCAAATAGCATTGATTAATCGATCGACTCGTAAGAATTTTCCTATGACCTTTTGTTTTA
Source organism: Lathyrus tuberosus (assembly GCA_022829125.1). NCBI lineage: Eukaryota > Viridiplantae > Streptophyta > Magnoliopsida > Fabales > Fabaceae > Lathyrus > Lathyrus tuberosus. The sequence continues at coordinate 9,428,253 of JALAZF010000047.1, forward strand.
AACTTGATTGTTGATAAGCTTATAATCACTTTTGATTATAAGAGGTTTTCATATCAACAACAACACAAAGGAAATTCTAAAAATTCATTCGCACACCAAGTGTTTGATAAATTGCATAGTTTAATATTTTTGCTTATTATCATTGGAAATAACATTACTAAGTTCATTAGTTTAAACGAGTAATAACGTGATACTCGATTAAAGGTTAGATTTTATTATTGTGTTTGTCATTCCATATTTGGCTTTGCATATCCGAGTTCCAATAACTAGGTTCGTATAGACGACTTTTATCGATCCATACCAAAACCTTCCGCGCGTTCTCTTTTTCAAACAACTTTAAAATCCAAATTTTATTTGGTGATTTTAGCTTGGGTGTCTATTCAACCCCCCCCCCCCCCCCCCCCCCCCCCCCCCCCTTTTCCTCTAGACAAGTCGTCATCGTTTAACAAATATATCAATACCTTACCTTACCATCTTCTGTTACACATTATAATATTATATTTTATTGGATTCTAATAAAGAGTATTCAAAACGGGCTAACATCCAAAGAAGGGGGAGCCTCCCCCAAAGCTAGCGTATAGTAGCCCAACGAGAGGAAAAGCTCTCTAGAGCTAGCACCTGGTAGCCCAAAGAAGGGGAGGGAGCCTCCTCTAAGGGTTAGCACCTAGTAGTCTAACGAAAGCATAAACTGCCTTTGTTGAACTTAGGTACAGATAACTAAAGGGCCTGTCAAAGGGGCAACCATTTCCTCCATAATTCTAGGAAGACTAAGTCTTACGTTGACCATTTCCTTAGTCATATAGCTAGGGCATAACCATCCACTAGCTATGCAACTCAGGCCCAAGAGAGTCTACATAAATGCCTCACCCCTAGTGGGTGAAAGACAAAACCTAATTAATACGCTTAGACCTAAGCATCAGCAAAATTCACAGAGCCTTTCACCTCTTGTGAGCTAACCTTCTAAACCACTATAAACACCACCATATAGGGCTTCTCACCGTTGTGGGCAAGCCCTAACCACAATACAACATAATATACCTACTAAGACTTTTGAATTGCCCTGTCCTTGCAGAGGTAACATGCACACCTATACTTTTTTTTACTAGTACAATGACGCCTACCGTGGAGCCCCAGTAAAACTAACTTGGGTCACATATTTTTCATCATCATCCTCTCTATCTTTCCTCGAAGATGGTCAATAAAAATTGTTAAGTGAAAATTTTGACTTATTTTGAACCATCTTTCTTGGCATTTTTCAACTCATTTCTCATATTTTAATGGATTTATTTCTTGTTCTTGTGTAATTCTTCAAACATATTGCAAATACCTTTGGATTATTTGATGTGTGTGTTATTGTGCAGGATATAGGCATAAAACATCAATGATTAAGATACAAAGGATTGGGCAAGGAAACCAAAGAAAGGAAGAAGAATCAGCAAGATTCGCAGTGCGAACAGCAACGAGGTCAAAGCGAATGTTCGTTGTCCGAGGTCACATCAAATTCCAGGCGAGCTGAAAACTTTGGATGGCAGTAGGAAATGGACCCAAAGTTCGTTGTGCGAAGAATAAGCGAAGAATTTTGCTATGCGAAGAATGAGTTCGCACTGCGAACTCAGATATTTCCAAGGGCGGTTTAATTATTCCTAAGGCATTTGAAGTGCCTAAAAGTGGTCTTCGCTGTGCGAAGAAGGTGTTCGCTAGGCGAACAAGACAGATTTTCGTTTTACTATATATGTATTTTTCTCACTTTTTAGACATAACTTTTATAACATATATTTTAGAGATCGGAACTTTATCTCTCTTCATTTTAAAAGAATATTTTAGAGAGAAACACAAACCCTAATAGGGAGAAGGTAAGAGCTTCGATCTCTTGTTGGGTTTGGATGTAATCTATTGATACCTTATATATTTCATCTAATCTATATTTTGTGAACTAGTTTTGATTCAATACTGTTGTTGTCTTTGATTTCTTACTTGTGGGTCTTGACAAAACCTTTTCAAATCTTAGATTCAAGATATTCATCTATCAATGAGAAAACTTTTGACATAGTCTTGTAAGTTGATATTCACTAGTATCACTTTTATTTTATTATGTTGATTAGTAGCATGAGTAGGATCAATACGGTAAAGACCACGATAACGCTCTTGACACGAACGGTATTGTGAGGATGCGTGATAATAAAGATGAAGAACTATATTCACATACATTTGGAAAATTAGTTGAATACATGTAAAAAGGGTTAACCGTATGTACGTATTCTGATCATGGCATTTTATGTGAATCAATCATGAATCTGATATGGATGTTATCTTTGTTACCTGTTTATCTTTGATTTGAACCGCTATAGAAATATACTCTTCAGATCTGGATCTAGGATGAATATCTGTTAGGTTCTAAACTCTAGACATAGATTTAGGCTTAACATTTGCGCCAGTATCAGTTCTTAATGCTATGTGTTATTGAGTTGTGTGAGACATCACCAATGAGACAATACGGTTGTTCTCTCGACGTTGTGTTAGACATAACCTCTGTTGTGGGTGATACTGAGGATATTAGATGAATTATTGATTTGTGTTTAACTGGTTAGAAGAATGCATGTGCTATCAATTGATGAGATCTAATCCCAACAAGGCACTGCTTATTTTAAGTCTTTACTTTATATTTTTCGTCTTTATATTTTCTGCCTTTATTTATGGTACCTTTGATCTATCACCAAAATTATTAACAAGCTTAGAAACGTAGAGACCGTTGAACTGCATTCTTTCCTTCGCACCGATCCATGTGGAGATGATATAAATCTCGGAGGGAATATTTCCAAAACTAAATTTTTGCTTCTTGCCACTTTACTGCAGTTTGAATAGAAATCCACACTCAATGGTTAACACCATATCAGGGGATTTTGCCGGCGAAGACGATATTAAAGAAGGTGATCAAGTAAAACCATGAAACAATAAGTTTACTATCTAACACCTATTGTAAATTACTAAGAATTAATAATCTTGAGGGTGTTCCTAAATGACAAGAAAATATGCAAGTGGAGATTAATTTTGAATTCAGGAATAGGCAAAACTTGTGAAATGTTGCAGTAGATTTGAATTCGGAAATAGGTAACACTTTGTGAAATGTTGTAGAATGAAAGTATGCAACTCTTGATGAATGTTGTTCTATGCGAAAAAATGTAACTTTTGACAAAAGCTTATAACTCTTGGTAAAAAGAAGTTGTTTCACCAAGGGTCTCAACCTTGTGAAACAACACCAATATGACCTATATATACTTCATTCCTGATTCAGAAAAAGATAACAAAAAATACACTTTCTTCACTAAAATTCCAGATACTCTTCCCTACATTCGAGTTTTCATCGATCTTGTGCAAACTCGAGTATAGACTAAATTATCCTGGGTATTCCCGCGTTCAAACTCTAAGATATTTGAGAGTTCTTGAAATACTTATAAGAAAAGTGATTTCATTCACGGTTCTTGTCTTGGTCCAATTGATTTAAATCAATTTTTCTAACAATCTTATAAGTATTTTAAATAATGGCAATTGTGGCTTCCACATATCGTGCTTTTAGAGATGATGCTCTAATCAAGAAATTCAAAAAAAATTGTTGAGAAAGGAATGGACAAAAGAAATGAGTAAAAAAGAAGCACCAAGAAGGAAGGTTACTTGCTTTGAATGCTGAGAAATATGACATGTTAAAAATGAATGTCCTACACTTTAAAAGAAGAATAAATTCAAGAGAAAGAAGAACAAAAGGCATAAAAAGCTTATTTTAAAAAGTTGTCAGCACTTTTTAAGTCAGGTTCGTTGCACTTTTTATGTCAGATCTGATCAACCGACTTAACAAAATCTGTTGCTGTTTGAAATTAAAAATTGTTTGAAATTCAAAATTCATCCTGCACTTGTTAAGTCAGGTTTCCGTTTAAATGACTTAACAAGTTCTGAAGAGAATTCAAAATTATTTCTTTTCATGAACCATTGTCATTCTAAACTATTGCAAACCTTCATGAAAATGTCTCAAACTTTTGCATCAATTCCTAGAAGTTTCTTAGGATGCATTTAAGGAAAAATACATTAGTTTTCAAATTACCTCTTTCATTATTAATTTATCATATCAACTCAAATAATTTTCCAAGTGTTCATTCTTTTTCAAAAATGTTGAAACTTTGTGCATAACTTTAAAACCATTCATAAAAGTTTCATAATACTTTTTGAGCACTTAAGGTTCATATATTATTAAATTGTAAATTGAAAGAGAAGATCAATTGTCTATAGAAATTTATTCAAGAAAAATTACATATATTCAAATTTTTTCAAGTATTGTAGTTGATCACCAAGTGTGTGATGACTTAATTTGTAAAGAAAGCGTGCGTACTTTCTAAAAGTATTTGCAAATAGAAAGTGGTATTTTTTTATTTGTTGGAGAAAGGTCCTTTGAATTGGTTTGATTCAAGGCCACTATAGTTGTTGGTGTATTTGTGAAATCAAGGAAGTAATGTCTTCAAGAGACTCCTCATTTAGAAGGATGTTATCCAAGACGAAATGCATTTAATAATGTTAAACCACACTTGGGAACTTGTATATCTAACTAAAAGACAAAGACCCGTTAGATGAAATTGGGTGTTTAGAAGGAAGTATCGTAATGATAGTACACTAATAAACACATACATGTATAGATTAGTAACCAAGAGTTTTAGAAAAAGGGAATATGTTGATTATTTTGACATATATGCACTAGTAGCAAAGACAGCGACAATTAAAATATTATTTGCATTAGTTTATTTGCATGAATTTATAGTTCATCAAATGAATGTCAAAAGGACATAGCTAAATAGAGATCTCGATGAGGAGATTTGCATGGGGCAACCAGAAGGTTATGTGCTTCCTGGTAATGACAAAAAATTCACAAATTAAGGGGAAGACAAACAACTTAGGGAGAGATTTTCAATCATTGTCAAAATACAAAGTCAAAAAGTATGTCATCATCAAAAGGGGGAGATTGAGAAGAATATATCTTATGTATAGTTCAATTTTGATGAAGATAAAGACTATCAAAGAAGAAAAGGTTCAAAAATGTCATGCACATCAATAATGAAGTTGATCAAGAAGTTTTAGCATGTAAATTCAAGTGAAGATTTGAGACAAGTGAACATAAATAAGATGTGCATTGTAATTTATACTATATCACTTTAAATTGCTCATAATTTCATCTCTCACTTCATTTAAAACCTTCTTGCATTATCATACATGATTATCTAAAAAACCTTCTTCAATTGATTCTTGTTACAAGTGTTTGTGCTCAAAGTTGTGTGAGAATATTGTGATATTCATTTGTCTCCATGATGATTATATGATTGATCATTAGCAATGAGATGAATGGAGTTTTAGAAACAAAGAGGTTTCTAAATTACACATTCAAGATGAATGGTATTGGACTAGTTGACACACTTTTGGGGATCAAAATAAAGCAAAATAGTGGGGGTTATGAACTTAGTCAAACACATTATGTTGAGAAAGTACTTGATAAGTTCAAACACTTACATTTCAAGAAAGTGAATACTCTATTTGATCCTAGTGTCAAACTTTAAAATAATGATGGAAGAGTTGTGGCTCAATGGGAATATGCAAGTGCAATTGGTTGTCTAATGTATTTGATGCAATTTACTTTACATAACATTTGCAGTTGGTAAAATGAGTAGATTTACTAGCAATCCAAATGGTGAACATTGGAAGACCATCACAAAGAATATTGTTATCTTTTGAAAAACAACAATTTTGGCCTCCATTATGGTAGTTTTCCTTTCATACTAGAAGGATATACCGATGCGAGTTGGATATCGAGTGTTGGGGATTATAAATCTACAACTGGGTGGATATTTACATTAACTGGAGGTGCAATTTCTTGGAAGAGCAAGAAACAAACATGCATTACTCTCTAGGACATGAAAACAGAGTTTGTGGCTCTTGCTTCCGCTGGTGAACAAGCTAAATGGTTGATGGACCTTCTGCTGGAAGCTCCATTGGCTAAAGGCAATGTTTCAAAGGTGTTGATACGTTGCGATAGTCAAGCCACTTTACCTAGAGCATATAAAAAGTGTGTAACAGAAAGTCTAGGCAAGTAGGACCTAGAAATGTTTTCATGAGAAAATTGATTAAGGATGTAATCATTTCATTCACATATATACGGTCAAGCTATAATTTATTTGATCCAAGAGGTATGGGATTGAAACTCCTTGAATAAGGATTCTAACAACAGTAGCAACCCAATATGAAGTTAACAAATCTTAACCTAAGATTCAATGGATAACAACAAGTCGTTGATTTGGATGTTTTTGCAACATTATGTGACAATGTTGACTATTACATATTGAGAGTTGAGTTTTTTCAAACTCTTAATGAAGTTCTATATTGAGGATATATATCTCAAGAAATGGATACAAAATGAACTTCACCTATATGAATTTCGAGATGGTACCGTAGCTACCTAACATTTCGATTAAACTTTCCATACTAAGGTTAATTTCAAATCGAAAGATACTTAATTTTATTAATATTCTTTTACTCTACTTTCTGGGATTGGTTTTGTCATTATTAGAACAAGTGGGGAATTGTTGTAAATTATTAAGAATTAATAATCTTGAGTGTGTTCCATAATAACAAGAAAATATGCAAATGAACATTAATTTTGAATTCAGAAATAGACAACACTTGTGAATTGTTGCAGTAGGTTTAAATTCGGAAATAGGCAATACCTCGTGAAGTGTTGCAGAATGAAAGTATGCAACTCTTGAAGAATGTTGTTGTAGGTGATACAATGTAACTTTTGACAAAAACTTGTAACTCTTGGTAAAAAGAATTTGTTTCACCAAGGGTCGCAACTAAGGATGCTCATGGATGGTTCTATAACCATAAATAATTCATATGTTATAACCGGTTATTAAAACCAATTGTCGTAACCGGTTTTCATTTTTGTAAAATGGTTATAAACTAGTTATTAACCGGTTATATTCATAACCAATTTTATAATTAGTTTTGATTTAATTTTATTTTAAAATCATTTTTTTAAAGAATTTTTTATTAAAAAAAATAATTTTTTTAATTTTAAGAAAAAATATTTATGTTCAAAAATAAAAAAATTATTTTCTTTTTTATTTTATAAAAAAAATATCTTTTTTTTAATTTTTGAAAAATTTTCAGTATTTTATATTTACTGAAATAATATTTTTATAAAAAAAAAATCCAAAAAATATTAATTCCTTTTTGAAAAAAAAAATTCAAAATGAAAAAAAAAATTATATAAAAAAAATTGATTAATTTGGTTTTTATTTTGAATTTGAATGTCCAAATTATGGATTTGGTTAAAACCATATTAATAATATATCCAAAGTATGAATTTGATTAAAATCATACTTATAATTAACCGGTTTTTAATAACTAGATTTAGATATGAATATGGATAATTTAAATAACCGGTTTAATTTAGCACTCCTAGTCGTAACCGTGTGAAACAACATCAATATATGACTTATAAATACTTTATTTCGGATTCGAAAAACATAACAAAAAATAGATTCTCTTTATTAAAATTTCATATACACTTCCCTACATTCGAATTTTCATCGATTTTGTGCAAACTCGAATATAGATTAAATTATTCTGTGTATTTTTGTATTCAAACTTTAAGACATTTGAGAGTGTTTAAAATACTTATAAGAAAAGTGATTTCATTCACAATTCTAACATTGGTCTAATTGATTTAAATCAATTTTTCTAACAACATCTAGAGGAGAAGCACAAGCGAAGCGAGACAATATGTGAGGATACAAATTGAGCCTAAGCCTGTTGAATGGTATTCACGATACATATACACATAGTTGTCATTTATTGGTGCATATACGTTTATATCAATATAAGTGTATGTGATCATCACATCCCATAAAAATGTTGCCTGTGTTAGATACATAATAACTAAATTAATATGACAAGTTAGATTCTTCATATTATTATCTAGAATTATAAGAGAAGTAGTGACACACGTGAGTACATTCAAATATTGGATGTCATAATTGTTGAGGATCTTACTTGTAGTTTTGACTATTAATTAGTTAGTATAAATAAAAGCATTATTTATAGTGACTGCATATAAAAACAGAGACGTGAATCCATGAACCTAGCGCAATCTAAGGAGCAGCCGCAAGTTTACTAAATTAAACATTATATGTGGAATAGAAGCATTAGTAAAAGAATGGCCACTACTTATTTTTTGATAATAGAGCTAGAGCATTATTTTTGGTTTTTATGACCATGATCATCAGCAAAATGCTCGCCATTTTGTATGTGTCTATTGGAGTGAAGTAAATTGTGCTCACACATAATACGTGCATAACTTTTACGTTGATATATTAGTTATCGAACATAGTATGTGGTGTAAATAGTTGATGTATCTAAGTTTTATAATTGATTATTACAATTAATTTAATATAGTGGAAAATAATTAGGGATGGTAATGGATAGGGTACTATAGTACCCGTCCTCATACCCGCAGTTAAAAAAAATTCACGTACCCGAGCTCATACCCGCTTGAGTTTTAAAATTGGAACCCGTCCACGTACTCTATAGGTATATAAGTGTCCGTACATGTACTCGTTATCCGCATTTCTAATAAAAATAAATATATCAAGTATAAAATATCATAATATTTTAAATTTTTAAAAATATTAAAAAGTTTTTAAAAAATTTTATTGTTGAATTATGAAATAAATTATCGTGTATATTAAATATGTAGTAATTTAAAATTGATGTTTTTTTTTAAATTTTATAAATATTTTTTTTATATAATAATATAAATTAAAATATATAAATATATATTGTGCGAGTATGAGGCGGACTGGATACTAAGGTGTTCATCCCGCACTCATTCCCGCTTATTTAAGTGAGTAATTATCTGAGTCCGTATCAGTACATATTTTTACAGATTTTTACCCTACCTATTGTGAATAATTTTCTAAATACCCACTAGAAATGGGTCAAATTGTCATCTTTACAAATAACGAATGCAGCTGATTTCCCAACTTTAGGTTAAGAATAAATATTAAATAGCTATGGATTTGTAACACATGATATTACGAAGAACCTACGCGGGTTTATTAAATATGATATTAAACATAGGCGATGCCCATGTAAGGAGCAATATAATTACCAATTGGGTGTTAAAGGGAACCGGTGGTAGCATTAATTGCAAATGCATATATTATATATTGTTAAAAGCCTGGTTCATGTGACACCCTTTTTTATGATTTCTATTTGTCCCATAAACATTTGCATACTCATTGCTTGCTATTGAAAACGTCATAGGAAAGTAAGTTCATTTTGTGTTATAGAGTAAACGCATGAGCCAGTCTAATATAAGGTTATTCTCATAAGTCAGCCAAGAGAGAAACCTATCATCGGCGACCAAACTTTATTATATATGGCTTGTGTATAAGTTACACAAATGTATATGATTCTCCATAACTAATATGAACATCAAATGTATCCGAGAGCGGGATTATAAACTGAGTTGGCAAATCATAAATGGATGCGAAAATAACCGAGCTACCATTATAAAAAAAAAAATATTTCTTAATATACCATCTTAGTTTTTTATATACCACGTGAAATTATTTTTTTGTCCCCCAGTTTCGGATGTGCACATTCGGACGCACCATTTTTTTTAAAAACGTTGCCTTTTTTCGGATGTGCAAATTCGGAATAACAATTTACGCGTATTCCAGATGTGCACATCCGGAAAAATGATATATTTATTTTAAAAAATAATAATAATATGTATTTTAACAGAGTAACGATCATCCAGCAATCGTGACAAACATGACCTCTGTAACCATAAGTTATATATCTAAAAAAGGCACTGTGAATATCCGAACTCCTAAATCTATCCTCGAAGATTGTAGGACAAATCAAGATCAACAGTAAAACATTACTTCTTTGACGTTATCCAAGATAAATGACACCAGAGTCGACACAAAATTGGTGGTACTCCTATTACCACTTGCAGAACCAATGGACTGACTTTAGGTCACAAGATACAGAGGAATTGTTTCTTCTCAGGTTCATTGCGAGGAGATAATTCAAGATCTCTTTAAAATAACAGTGGATCCTTAGAAGGGAAATCGACTCGCTGGAATGATAAGATAATTTTGTTAGATTTGTGTATTCCTCATGATAGGATAATTCAGGGAGTGACGTGTGGCTTTCTATAAATCAACTGGGTTTAAGCCTAAAAGGATTATATTTTACAAGTTCGCGTTGGTTTTTTCTAAATGATACATACTGATGTCTATCGATGTATATGTATATATTATAACTTGTATATTAATGATACAATTCCTCCTGCTTATTATGCACACATGTTAGCTTTCCGCCCTCGATACTACATAAGTGAACTCGAAAATTCTGATTCTGGTTCTGCAAGTGGTAATAGGAGTACCACCAACTTTGTGTCGACTCTGCTGCCATTTATCTTGGATAACGTCAAAGAAGTAATGTTTTACTGTTGATCTTGATTTGTTCTACAATCTTTATATAATCCTTTTAGGCTTAAACCTAGTTGATTTATAGAAAGCCACACGCCACTCCCTGAAAACCAAAATGGTAAATAATAATGAGTTATTTATACATTCAAACACTTTTTTTGTATCTTGTAAGTTAGTAAGTACTCTCATTCTTAACCTTTCACCTTTCACTCTGTAATGCATGTTTACTTCATTTACATTGACTGAAGATCTTCATCACGCTATCAAGAATCTCTCCGCTGAACTTTATGCTAAAGATGTTCATTTTCGCATGGAGCTTATTCAAGTGCATTTAACCTTTCATGATGCATTCATGATGTTAAATGATAGTTGTTTATATTCATGACCGTAAATCTGTTGTTAACTTTATCAAAATGCCGAAGACAACCATTATATTGACGGAGAGACTCCAACCCTAGAGTTTGTTATAACTTCTGATGACATTACTGCTACTGGTGCACCAGCCACATTACTTATTTTCAATAACGAAAAGGGTTTATCTCCGAAAAATATTGAGTCTATCTGTAGTGTTGGAGGATCAACAAAGAAAGATAACAGGAGCAGTGGTTACACTGGAGAGAAAGGTACATTCTCAGATTTGATATGTTTTTAATCTCATTCTCATTAGAATGTATATTAACTTGCGATACGAAGAACAAAGTTTTCTATTGCAGAGATACGAAGAACAAAGTTTTCTATTGGAGAGATACGAAGAGCAAAGTTTTCTGTTGAAGAGATACGAAGAACAAAGTTTTCTAGAGGTGTATTTACAGTTGACAAATCTCAAGGTATTATTTTTCCAGTATTGAAAAAGTTTGAGACTGGAGACTTCTCTTGATTAAGTGCGGGTGCGGATGATGTTACTTTAGAACTTAAAGCACCTCTACTTGAAAGTGTTTACATAAGACAAAATTCTAAGTCACTGACTCGCGAGCCACGTCTCTGCAAATGTTGAGCCTATTTCTCTAATTTTTGTCTTATTTAGACTTTGTTTTATTACAAATCATTAGGGAATATTGGAATTCAACCATGAGCTTCTTAACTCTGCTGATGTGCCAGATTGTTTGACATCCACTCTCTAAGTTGTGAAATTTGGAAATGTCAGTGGAGACGAGCATAAGCTTATATTAGCTAAATATTTAATGGAAAATGGTACAGTGCTTGAGAGGATGAGTTTCTCCTTTGCTAATTCAACAAACAACAAATACAGTAGCCTTCGAACTAATCCCTTCTCGCTCCCCTCATTCGAATGTATATTAACTTGCGATGATATATTAACGTATGCGACCAACCAACAAAACCGATTTAAAAAAAAAATAAAGTTATGCTATTTTCCGGATCTGCAGTTCCAGAATTTAAAAAAATAAAGCTATACTATGTTTCCGGATGTGCACATCCGGAAAATATCAGCGTTTTTTAAAAAAACGGTGCGTCCGGATGTGCACATCCGGAATCAGGGGGCAAAAATGAAATTTCACGTGGTGTATAAGAAACTAGGGTGGTGTATTAAGAAATGGTCAAATAACTAAAGGACATCAAGTTGTCCGCAAAATAGGAGACATATGCCACACTACATCATGAGTAGTAAAATATGAGCCAACAATGCTAATTTTAAAAGCAGAGATTTATCAAGCGAGATCGTTGACAAGACCTGGAGGCGGGACAGACACAAATTTACACTTTATGAAACTACATTTATTGGATAATGCCAGCTATTGTCTCTGCCAATTGTAATTTCTTTAAAAACTCTTTAAGTTGTATGAATTTTGTAAGATGTACTTGAAGACAGTAGGAGTTCTTATGTTAATGAAGATGCTGAACTGCAACAGGAAGATTCTTGCTGCCTCCTAAGGAAATAAAAATATGATGTACTTTCACAGGAAGATAATTTGCTACAAATATGTACCAGATGCTGGAAGGAAGAAGTTAGATGACAAAAGTGAACTTGTGATACTAGTTAGCTATCACAAAATTTGAGTTTATATACTTATTAATCTAATCAATGGAGGACTTATGGTTAGTAGATATATTGTTGTTGATGAGAATTCTGACTGGAACGGAGACTCCAACAATACAACTAAAAAGCTTATGTTGAGCTCATGCTTGGAAGAGGTAATTATAAGTGATGAGCTAGATGCTCCACCTGTTGAAGTAGCTAAACATGGTCATTTTGAGGTAGACAATCATGATGAAGAGTAGGCCATAGTTCAAAGACCTCAAAGAACAAGAATAAGTCCACTACTACAAAACACGCAAACAACAACGCCAGGTTTACAATGGATTCATAGACACCATTGTAATAGGTCAAAATTATCGCGCTCAATGAGTAGATGGATTTATAAACAGTAATTTGAAGACGGTTGTCTTAAAACACCGTAGTAATAAATGAGTGTAGCAAGCTTCGATTCCTATTAAATATATTTTCTTCTATTTTTTAGAATACATTAAGCGTGTGTCACTTAAGTCCATTATTTAAAAAATAAATTGTAAATGAATTTACAACGGTGAAGTAAACCAACCGTTGTTAGAGGACTTAAGTCCATTATTTAAAAAAAATAAATTATAAATGATTTTACAATGGTGAAGTAAACCAACCATTGTTAGAGGACTTACAATTCCACTATGGTTGGGTTATCCAACCGTGATTAAAGGGTTTACTGATAAATTAAATCAAAACTTGTTCTGTATTTCTTTCATAAGACGCCCTAGGAGAACAAGCGAGCCAGAGACGATAGGGGTGGCGTAATCTTTACTCTCTTTGTATCCATTCATTTGTAGCTCAAATCTTCACCCTCTTTGTTCATTTGATTCTTCTTCTTCGAAGTATGGTACTCTTCAACATCTTCATTCCTTTTTCTTGGTTTATGTTGTATATGCTCAAATATTCACCTCTTCGTTCATTTGATTCTTCAGCTTCGAAATACGGTACTCTTCAACATCTTCATTTCTTACGTGCATAAGATTCTTCAGCTTCGAAGTACGGTATTCTTCAACATCTTCATTCCTTTTTCCTTTGTTTATGTTGTATATGCTCAAGTCAGTATATTTATGTTGTATATGCTCAAGTCAGTATGAGAGTACATGTTTCATATGCTTTAGGTTTAGATTTGCATATGCATATGCTTAAGTTTTTGGATTAGATTTTGGTGTGTCATTCACATTATTATACGTGTATAAATTTCAGAAGTTGTTATGGATCATTGTTGGATGAAAGCCGGTAGATTATGTCTGATTTATGAGAACAGAGTTCTTGAATTTCTTGAATACGCTGATAAACATCTTCCCAACAATAATGGTATCTTTTATTGTCCTTGTGTTGTTTGCGCGAATATCAAAAAGGATACAAAGAAAGAAATATTCCATCACCTTTGTTGTGATGGTATATGTCAAAATTATATAATATGGACGTGGCATGGTGAGGTGGATAAAGAGGAAAGTCGGACGTCGCAAAGTCAAAGAGTGGAAAAAGATGAATATATGGAAGATCATCTAGAGGATATGGTCCGTGATATTGGGGGATCTTCTTTTAAGAATGCTCATATTTATGATACTTCATGTAGTGATAAAGATACCCCTTTATATAAGGGATGCACAGATTTTAAACGATTGTCAGCGGTGTTAAAGTTGTTTAATCTGATGGCAAAAAATGGATGGTCGGATAAAAGTTTCACGGAATTACTTGAATTGTTAAAGCAAATGTTACCAGAAGATAAAAAATTGTCAGATCGTTGCTATGAGGCCAAGAAGATATTGTGTCCAATGGGTCTGGAGTATATCAAAATACATGCTTGCCCTAATGATTGCATATTATACTGGAAAGAGTATGAAGACTTGTATCAATGTCCGAAATGTGGTGTGTCGCGTTACAAGCTGAAGGCCAATAATGGTGATGACAATGACTATGACAATGTTTGCAGGAAGCATCCTCCTGCGAAAGTGTTATGGTACTTGCCAATAATTTCACGATTTAAGAGACTTTTTGCTAATTTGAATGACGAAAATAATCTTAGATGGCATGCAGATGAAAGGAGTCGTGATGGAAATATTCCCCGATGGAATGAACCCCTTTGGTAATCTGAGCACTAATCATACTTTGTGGCCTGTTCTTCTTACTATTTACAACCTATCTCCTTGGTTGTGCATGAAGTGCAAGTATATATTGTTAAGTATGATGATTTCTGGACCACGAAAACTTGGTAACGACATAGATGTTTATCTAAGTCCATTGATTAATGATTTACGACTCTTGTGGGATGAAGGCGTTGAAGTTGATGATGCATATTCTGGGTGCGTGCAATGTTATTTTGCACAATCAACGACTTTCCTGCTTACGGTAACTTGGCTGGATATAGTGTCAAAGGACATTGAGCGTGTCCTATATGTGAAGATGATACTTGTTATCACTAACTTAAGTTTGAAAAAATGAATGTTTACCTTGGGCATCAAAAATTTCTAAAACCCGATCATCCTTATCGTAGATTGCGGAAGGCTTTTAATGGAGAGCAAGAGTTTGATGAGGCACTTGAACCTTTAATCGGGGATGAAGTTTATCAACGACAGGAACACATTAATGTTATCTTTGGGAAGAGAGAAAAAGAAAAAGGGGCAGCTGCAAAAAATATATGGAAAAAGAGGTACATCTTCTTTGCTCTTCCATATTGGTCAAGTCTTGATGTTAGACATTGTTTTGATGTGATGCACGTGGAGAAAAATGTGTGTGATAGTTTGATTGACACACTTATAAATATTCCAGGTAAGACTAAAAATTGTAAGACTTCCCGTCTTGATATGGAGAAGATGGGTATACGGAAATAGTTGGCTCCAATAGAAAAAGGAAAAAGAATTTATCTGCCACCAGCATGTCACACTCTATCTAAAAAGGAAAAGAAAATTTTCTGCGAGTGTTTGCAAGGTATTAAAGTTCCGCAAGGTTACTCATCAAACATCAAGAAACTTGTATAAATGAAAGATCTCAAGTTAATTGATTTAAAATCTCATGATTGTCATGTATTGATGCAACAACTTCTACCAGTGGCTATCCGTGGAATCCTACCAAAAACTGTGAGAGTAACTATAACGAGATTGTGCTTATTATTCAATGTCATATGTAATAAAGTTCTTGATTTCAAAAAATTAGATGAATTAGAAGATGAGGCTGCCATAATCTTGTGTCAATTGGAGATGTATTTTCCTCCATCATTTTTTGACATTATGGTTCACTTACTCTTTCATCTAGTCAGAGAAATCAGAAGTTGTGGTCCAGTTTATTTAAGGTGGGTGTATCCAATAGAGCGATATATGAAGATCTTTAAAGGATATACGAAGAATCATCACCGACCGGAAGCTTCGATTGTTGAAAGGTACATCACAGAAGAAGCTGTTGAGTTTTGTACAAACTATTTGTCAGACGCAGATTCTATAGGAATTCCAAAGTCTCGTCATGCTGACACAGATGGAAGAGGTATTCAAGGTCTAAATGTTAAGTCAATGGCTCGAGATGTAGTTATTCAAGCACATTTCTATATATTGAATAATATAGATGAAGTTCAACCTTTCATAGATACTCACAAAGGACTTTTAAGGGAAAAATATCCCCAAATGAGTGACAAGTTGTTGTCGATAGAGAATAACAAGAGATTCATAGATTGGTTTAATAAAAGTGTATCTAATGATCGTAGTGCATCTGAGATACTTAAATGGTTGTTGTACGAGCCAAAATTTTGTGTCATTACTTGGACTGCATACGACATTGATCATTATACTTTTATACAAAATCAAAAGATGATCGTAGTACAATGCAAAATAGTGGGTTTATGATTGAAGCCGAATCAATGTATTTCTCTAGTTCGAAAGATAAGAATCCTGTATTGGCAACTACCGCGTTTTATGGTGTCATTTATGAGATTTGAGAGATTAATTATGTTATTTTTAAAGTGGTTTTATTTAAATGCAAGTGGGTTCCCAATAATAGTAATGGTGTACACATTGATGACTTAGGATTCACCCGGGTCGACCTTGGCAAGGCATCTTTTATGACCGAATCATTCATCATGGCTTCTCAAGCAAACAAAGTTTTCTATGTTATCGACCCATCAGACATATCGGGGAAATGACCAATCGTTCTCCAAGGAAAATACATTCCTCTTAGTGATGAAAGTCTTGATATTCTATCCACACCTTCTTACACAACACAAGTTCCTACCTCATATGATGAAGTTGATGGAGATGGCGTGCATGCTATTCGAATCGATCATGAAGAAGGCATATGGAAATATTAACAAGTACGTAATTTATTCTTTATTCATAATATATTAATTGTATGTTATAGTTTCTAAGTATTTTTACTAACAAGCATAATTATTTGAAATCATAGGTCTTTAGAGTCAAGACAGCAAGAGACAAGAAATCAAAACACCAAGTTACAATTTTGTGATGTTATGTAATGTGTAAATTGTAGGTTGTTTGTTCTGATAAATTGTAGGATGTTTGTTGCGTTACAATTGAATATGATACAATTATGTGATATTATAAATATGATACAATTAATATTATTATGCCAACTTTATCACAAATGTGAGTTGTATTTTTTGCTGTGATATGGTGAACAATAATACAAGTTAAAAAATGAGATTAATTATAAAAGCAGGATATTATTTGTTAATTTTGGAGAAAATGTAACAACGGTTATATATCATAACCGTTATAATATCTCGCGCGCTGTCCAGGAAAAAATAAATATCAAAACGCCGCAGCTGGGAATCAAACCTAGGACATTATTTTTATCACAATGGTCTTTTGGAAAAAAATGTGATAGGGTGCACGCTTTCCAGTTTATTACAACGATTACTGGTCCGTGATTGTAAGTATCATATATACAACGACGCTCTACATAACAACGCCTGTGCCCGCGTGATTATATACCTTTCTCAACTGTTGTTAAATGGATTTTTCGTAGTAGTGGTCCAACAAGACTTCAAGATTGTGAAGTCATTGGTGATAATTAAGTTACAACATTTGAAGATTTGGTTCACTTTGCACTACTAGCAAATGCAGAGCCCATAAACCACAATGATGCCTTAAGGAACAAAGAATGGAAAGCTGCAATGATTGAAGAGTTATAAGCAATTGAAAGGAATAATACTTGGGAACTGGCCAAATTTCCAAACAATACCAAAACAATTGAGGTCAATTAGGTGTATAAATTGAAGCACAATCTTGAGGGCTCTATTGCTAGGCATAAGGCCAGGTTGGTAGAAAGGTTACCTTCAAAGAGTAGACATTGACTACTCTGAAGTTTATGCTCCAGTGGCTAGACTAGAAACTATCAAATCAGTAGTAGCCTTAGCATGCAAGAAAGGTTAGTCAATATTTCATCTTGATGTGAAATCAACTTTCTTAAATGGACTATTAGATGAAATAGTCCATGTTACTTAACCATCTGGCTTCGTGATACAAGGAAAGGAAAATATACAGGTTGTATAAGGCTTTATATAGCCTCAAGTAGATGCCTATGGTCTAGAATAAAAAAATTGACTCTTATGTTGTAGAATTGGGCTACACAAAATGTAAGTCTAAATAGGGCATATATGTGCAAGCAAAGGAAAAATATATAACACACATATGTTTGTATGTTAATCATCTGCTAGTAACTAGCAATAACACAACAATTTTGTGAAATTCAAGTAGTTGATTGAAATTTTGGTATCAGATATGAGATGTCGAAATAGATGTCACGACACTAATATCTGAACAATGATCAATATAAGAATGATATAAAAACAGTAAACAATAGAAAAGAGACACAAGCAATTGTTAACCCAGTTTGGTGCAATCACACTTATGTCTGGGGGCTACTAAGCCAGGAAGGAAATCCACTAAACAAAATTAGTTTGAAGACTCTCAGTAAACACACTCCAGTTTACAATCTTCTCACCTAATCTCTACCTGTGAGATTTCTATCTAAGACACTTATACAAGAGACACCTCTCACTTCCCCTCAATCACATGCAGTGATAACTACAGAACAATACTAAAGAGAAGAACACACTTCAAATACAAAGCTTGATCATGCTTAAAAGCTTCAATCAAGAACAAATCACTCGTACTTAAAAGCTTAGAGTGTACAAATTACAACTCAACTAACCAGTCCAATTCAAGATCTAATAGATGAATGAATGGCTCACAAAAACAATACAATGCTTAAACCCTAAAACTCGAACGTAGCTTTCAATAACTTATTCTCTCTGCACAGCAATTAGGGTAGAACATCTTTAAGTAGTAATAAACTCTTTGGGCTTGGGCATTAGCAGATCTTTGATTCAATTAATAATTAAAGCTAATTATTCTCCATATCTTTTTGCAAGAAAATAGCAATAACCTATTCTTTAAAATATCACAGAAATTGCTTGCTTCAATTTAAAGATACTCCAAGATTTTCGCACGCAATTACTGAATAAAAGCACAACAGATTGCAAAAAGAGCGTAGCAAATAAAACATAATATTCTCAACAGAATGTTCTGTTAACAGATGTTAGGACATCGTGTTTGAAATCATGCACAAAGTCCTGCAATACTAAGAAACACCACCTGCAGAATGTTAGAAACAACATGTCAAGACATCAAGTAAGACATCTTGATGAACCACTTTGTTTTAGCAAAATTGCTGCCAATACATAACTAACAAACTCCCCCTTTGAATTTTTTTGGCTAAAACACTATAGCACCAACAATGAATAGAGATCCCTGCAGTAGAAGCAACACACAAACACATCTAACATTCCAAGATAACCAGAAACTCCCCCTCAAGCCAAGGAGCAAAGAAAACCAGCAAAAAAAACCAAGAAAACCAGCTGCACACACAGAACAAAACTACAAATACAAAGCTACTCTCCCCCTTTTTAGCCAGAATTAGACAAACATCAGACAGAAAATTCCATAACAAACATCGCTAAAATTATCATATAGAAGCTGTCATCAAAAGAGAAGTACAAACATCTTCAAAATTAAGATTATGTACACAAGAGTGCCACCAGAAAACCAGAACAGAATTCAAGCATACAAGGGTGCCAAAAGAAATCCAGAAAAAGAACCAAAATAACAACAAAAAAACTTCAAGAACAGATCACTCAAGCATCTCCAGAACCAGCAGAGTCATCACTCTCAGAATTGTCTTCATCACCCTCTGCATTGCCATCAGACTCACCAGAACCACCCTCCTCAGAACCTTCCTTCTCATTTGCATCCTCAACAGTATCACCTTCAGCCATTCTAAGAGTCATGATCATTCTTTCAAACTTCAGTTTTCTTTCTGTACTGACTCTAATAACCTCAGTCAGTTCCTTGCAGGCTTCTACCAACTCAGAAATTACCCTAGACTTGTTTGTGGGCTGGTGTGAAGTAGAGGCAGATGTCATGACAATGTCAGGGACATGTTGACCTTCAAACAATTTATAGTGAAGGGACATGGCAGACCCCCTTTTGCAAACAACAACAGAATGAGATAGGATACCAGGGTGCTGATTTAAAATAATGCCACATATAAGGGAGGGGAAGGCAATGGGCATCTTCACAGCAAAAGTGCCAGCTTGTTTCATAGTCTGATCAAATATAAAGGAACCATAATCAAAACTCTTCTTAGTCCCAACAGCATATATGAACCTTCCCAAACCAACAGAAATAGTGAAAGTGTGATTTGTGGGGACCTATTTAGCAGCACCTATCCTATGCAAAATAGCATATTTAACACTAAGCAGGCCATCAGATAACTTGTGTTTCATAGGCCAACTTTCAACCTGATTAGCTGTGATAGTTTTGCACACCTGATTATCAGTATCTTCCAGCTCACATTGATCATCTTCATTTTTGCCAAGGTACTTGTTGATTATGGTAGGAGAGACTTCCTCACACTTTCCTCTAACATACACCTTTCTGAAATCTTTACTATTCTTATCATTACAATCAACAGGAATGTTGACTATAAACTACTTCACTAGCACATCATAGCATTTTGAAAACTTGTTCACTGTCTTCATCAATCCAGCATGATCAATCAAAGCCAGTACCTCTTTACACTCCAAAGCGTCTTTCCCTAACTCTCTCTCCAGTGCTATCCTCCTTTGATAAACATACTTCCACCTTTGAACACTGTCAGCATAGTGGAAGGAGATGTTATCCAAAGGAACATCAGGGACTATTCCAGAAATCTTTTTTAACATAGTCTTTTTCACAGGAGTGATATCTTGGACATCTTCTTCAACATCAAAGTCTGAATCAGTGTCAGACCTAGCCTTCCTTTTCTTGGAGCTGGTAGCCACCTTGCTCCATGATTTTGAAGGGCCAACAACAGGTTTCTTCTTAGTACTCCTAGCAGGAGTTTTCTCAACAGTAGTTATTCCTCTTCTGGTCCTCAATCTTTTGACCATTCCAGGGTTCACACAAGCAATCAGGTCATTGTCTGACAGGTCATCAACATTCACAATATTGTCAGCCTTTGTATGCTCCCTTTCCTTAGGGTCAGGATCATTACTCTTGGTAGGAAAGCTTTTCTTTGCCGAAGATGTTTCAACATCTTGCTCAACCACAGTTCCAGCATTTACCAACATAGAGCTAGCCAGTGTGTGAAGATTTTCTTCAAGATTATCTTCCTCAGAATTTGAAGCATCATCATCCCTTTCCTCACTTTGATTCTCATTTAAAGTGGGGACAACATTAATTTGAGCAAGTGGGATCGAAATCCCAGGAGCCTTACGATCACCATACAACAGTCCAGTGACAATACTTTTAATGGTTCTATCCATATACTTACTACCTTCCCTATGATCATAAGAAGACTCAACAGTAGTTTTAGAGGAGTTACCTGCAGGTGTATGTTTGGAACTTCTTACATGCAGTTTGTTGGGCCTTGTCTTTTTAGTATCAGAATGGGGAATCATGGATAATAGAGCAACATCAAGAATAACTTTAGGAGAGATACCTTCCGAAGAAACCCTAGATTTCGAAGGGGTAGGATTTTTAGCAGGAGAGTTCTTGGACGGAGAAGAATATTGTTGAGACATTGTAGACTTCTTGCAAAGGCTTGAACTTGGAGTAGAAGGACTTCTTTTTCTAAGAGGGAAGGTGAAAGGACTGAGAACGTAAGAAGCAAGATGGATGTAGCGTGTGGGAACAATGCGATAAAATGATTGCTATGGTAGGGGCTGTTTTTGTTGGAAACTTAAAAGGAAGTAAATAATATTTCCACAAAATAGTAAATGGCCTTTTAAATTTTTAAATTTCAATGAAAGTTGCCCACACGCCATTAATTGCTACAGATCTTCATAAATACAAATGCCTAATTTTCCTCTTAAGATTTCAAATTGACTTGCATCCAAAGCCTTAGTGAAAATGCCAGCTAACTGCTTCTATGTGGAAACATGTTCTAGAGTAATAACCTTGTCTTCTACAAGTTCCCTTATGAAATGATGACGAATATCAATGTGTTTGGTCCTGCTATGTTGAATAGGGTTCTTGGATATGTTTATAGCACTCAAATTGTCACAATACAATGTCATGACATCCTGTGTGACATTATATTCAGTGAGCATTTGTTTCATCCACACTAGTTGAGAATAACTACTTCCAGCTGCTATATACTCTGCTTCAGCAGTAGATAGAGAGACACAATTTTGCTTCTTGCTAAACCATGATATAAGATTGTTCCCCAAGAAGAAGCAACCTCCTGAAGTGTTTTTCCTATCATCAGCACTTCCAGCCCAATCAGCATCACAATATCCAGATAAAGTGTAGCCAGATCCATGTGTGTATAACATACCATAATCACATGTTCCATTTACATATTTCAGAATTCTCTTGACTTGATTGATATGACTCACTTTGGGTTCAGCTTGATATCTAGCACAAACACCTACAACAAAAGCAATGTCAGACCTGCTAGCTGTAAGATAAAGTAGACTTCCTATCATACTCCTATATAAACTTTGGTCCACATTAACACCATTTTCATCTTTAGACAACTTCAGATGAGTAGGAGCAAGTGTTCTTTTGTGACTGGAATTCTCCATCCCAAACTTCTTAACTATGTTCTTGGCATATTTACTCTGAGATAGAAATATAGAATCTTCCATCTGCCTGACTTGCAACCCAAGAAAATAAGTTAACTCACTAACAAGACTCATCTCAAATTCAGACTGCATTTGTTGAACAAAATGTTTAACCATCTTATCTGACATCCCACCAAACACAATATCATCAACATAAATTTGAGCAACCATGAGTTTCCCTCCTTCATCTTTGACAAAAAGAGTCTTATCTATGCCACCTTTTCTGTATCCATGCTCAACAAGAAATTCAGTACATCTCTCATACCACGTTCTTGGAGCTTGTTTCAAACCATATAGAGCTTTCTTCAACTTATAAACATGTGCAGGATAGGTTGGATCAATGAATCCCTTAGGTTGTTCCACATAAACTTCCTCACTCAGATAACCATTCAAAAAGGCACTCTTGACATCCATCTGAAACAGCTTGAACCTCAAGATGCAAGCAACTCCTAATAACAAGCTGATAGATTCAAGACGAGCAACAGGAGCAAAAGTTTCATCAAAGTCAACCCCTTCAATTTGAGCATATCCCTGAGCAACCAGTCTAGCTTTATTTCTTGTGACCACACCTTTTTCATCTGACTTGTTCTTGTAAACCCATTTTGTTCTAATCACATTTGTTCCTTCAGGTCTTGGAACCAGCTCCCAGACTTCATTTCTTTTGAATTGCCCTAGCTCTTCTTGCATGGCATTAATCCAGAATTCATCAGTTAAAGCTTCCTTGATATTTTTGGGTTCAATTTTTGACACAAAAGAAGAGTTTGTGATGACTTCTCTTGATCTGGTAGTGACTCCCTCATTTGGATCACCTATGATAAGGTCTCTAGGATGATCCTTCTGAATTCTGATGGAAGGTCCTTTGTTTACTGGCTCAGAATCAGATTCTGCAACAGTAGGATTGGGATCAACATTTTTGTCTGAAATTTCTGCAGATGTATCAAGGAATGTTCCAACATCCTCTAGAACATCAGCCTCCTTATGCAAATCATCAACAACAACATTTATGGACTCATCATAACCTTAGTTCTGGAGTTGAACACTCTGTAGGCTCTGCTGTTAGTAGAGTAGCCCAAGAATATTCCTTCATCACTTTTTGGATCCATCTTTCTTCTTTGTTCACGATCTGCCAAGATATAGCATTTGCTACCAAACACATGGAAGTATTTAACAGTAGGTTTTCTTCCCTTCCATATCTCATACAGGGTAGTAGTGGTTCTGTTCTTAGGGTCACTCTATTATGAACATAATAGGCAGTGTTCATAGCTTCAGCCCAGAAATGGTAAGGCAGTTTCTTGGCATGAATCATAGCTCTAGCTGATTCCTGGAAAGTTCTATTCTTTCGTTCCACAACTCCATTTTATTGTGGAGTAATGGGAGAAGAGAATTCATGGCCAATCCCTTCAGAGGAACAGAATTCAGCAAATTTGTGATTTTCAAATTCCTTCCCATGATCACTTCTGATTCTAACAATATTACTCTCCTTTTCTCTTTGGAGTCTTTGGCAAAGCTCTCTGAACACATCAAACACTTCATATTTTTCTCTAATAAAACTCACCCAAGTATATCTGGAGAAATCATCAACAACCACATAGGCATACTTCTTTCCACCAAGACTTTCCACTTGCATAGGCCCCATCAAATCCCTGTGAAGTAGTTCCAACACTTTTGAAGTAGTGAGATGTTTAATCTTCTGATGTGACATCTTGGTTTGCTTTCCAATTTGACATTCACCACATACTCTTCCTTCTTCAATCTTTAGCTTAGGTATTCCTCTAACAGCTTCCACGGAGATGATTCTTTTTATACCTTTTAGATGTAGATGACCAAGTTTTTGGTGCCACAACTTCACTTCATCATCTGTAGCAAGAGCACAAATGGATGAGTAACTAGAATCCAGAGGAACCCATAAGTAGCAGTTATCCTTAGATCTGACTCCCTTCATGATCACTTCATTCTTTTCATTTGTAACCAAACATTCAGATTTGGTGAAGTTGACATTGAATCCTTGATCACACAGTTGACTGATGCTGATCAAATTCGCAGTTAACCCTTTTACCAGCAACACATTATCAAGGTCTGGAACTCTTGAGCAGTTCAGCTTTCCAACTCCCTTGATTTCACCCTTGGCTCCATCACCAAAAGTCACATAGCTTATGGAGTGAGATTTGATGTCAACCAACAAATTCTTAATCCCTGTCATGTGTCTAACACAACCACTATCAAAATACCAATCCTCCTTAGCTAAGACTCTGAGAGACATGTGAGCTATCAGACTGGTAGCAGCAGTCTTGGGAACCCATTGTCTTCCATTAGTAGAAATGTTTGTATTTGACCTAGGTTGAGGAGCAGGTTTAGGATATCCATAGAGTCTGAAGCAAAAAAGTTTTATGTGACCAAAACGCCCACAGTAATGGCATTTCCATCTTTGGAATCTTCCTCTTAAGTGATTGGAATGACCACTCCTATGATGTTGATGCATATTATGTTTAGGTTCAGATACATGTTTTCTCCCATGATGTTGAGACATCTCATGTGACATGTTACGTTTAGGTCCAGAAGGACTATCATCAGAAGATGATTTCTTCTCTCCCTTAAATCCCAACCTAGTAAGATCGCCTGCCATTTTTCCACTCTGAAGGATTTCATCCAATGTGTCAGTTCCACTGTTCAGCATTCTGACAGACTTGGTCATTTGATCAAGTTTGGAGTTCAACAACATGACTTCATTCTCTAGCTCAACTTTTTCAGCCTTCATTTGAATGATAAGTTTCTTCTATCTCTCCCCTTTAAGACATAATTCTTCACTTCTGAGACACAGCTTTTTGTAGGAAGCTGCAAGTTCTTTAAAGGTTAATTCATCATCACTAGAATCTTCATCAGAGACATATCTTCCAGTCAAGGCAGTTACATATTTAGCAGATTCTTCTTCAATTTCACTTTCAGAGTCCTCATCAGACCAGGAGACAGCTAGGCTTTTCTTTTGTTTCTTGAGGTAAGTAGGACATTCAGCTCTAATGTGACCAAATCCCTCACAACCATGACACTGAATTCCTTTTCCTTGAGTGGATTTTTCTTCAGACCTTGTTCTCCTTCCACCATCATTGGACCTGCTGGTGTCAGATGAGTTGTTCTTGACATTTAATCTTGACTTTATGTCTATTCTCTTCATCACCTTGTTAAATTGTCTTCCTAGCAGAACTATAGCATTAGATAGGCTTTCATCACCATCCAGGGGACTCTCTTCCTCTTCATCTTCAGTATTGGAAACAAATGCTATGCTCTTGGCTTTCTTTTCAGATCTGTCACTTATTCCTAGTTCAAATGTTTGAAGAGATCCAACAAGTTCATCAACCCTCATCTTGCTGATATCTTGAGCTTCTTCTATGGCAGTCACTTTCATGTTAAATCTCTTTGGAAGAGATCTGAGAATTTTTCTTACCAGCTTTTCATCAGACATCTTTTCACCTAGGGCACTTGAAGCATTGGCTATTTCAAGAATATTCATGTGGAAGTCATGTATGCTCTCATCTTCCTTCATCTTTAAGTTTTCAAACTTGGTAGTCAGCAGTTGAAGTCTTGACATCTTTACTTTGGAAGTACCTTCATGAGTAGTATTAAGTATGTCCCAAGCATCTTTAGCTATCTCACAAGTGTTCACCAATCTGAATATGTTTCTATCAATTCCATTGAACAAAGCATTCAATGCTTTAGAGTTTCCAAGAGCCAGTTCATCCTCCTCCTTAGTCCATTCTTCCTCAGGTTTCAGATCAGATGTTTCTTTTCCATCTTTCCCAATAATGACAGGATGTTTCCATCCTTTTAAGACAGCTTTCCAGGCCTTACTATCCAATGATTTCAAGAAGGCCACCATGCGTGGTTTCTAATAATCATAGTTAGATCCATCCAAGATGGGTGGTCTATTCACAAATCCTCCTTCCTTATCCATAGTACCAGAAAATGTCGTCCCTAGATCTCACCCAGAAACAGAACAGGGTGCCTGCTCTGATGCCAATTGAAATTCTGGTATCAGATATGAGATGTCGAAATAGATGTCACGACACTAATATCTGAACAATGATCAATATAAGAATGATATAAAAACAGTAAACAATAGCAAAGAGACACAAGCAATTGTTAACCCGGTTCGGTGCAATCACACCTACGTCTGGGGGCTACCAAGTCAGGAAGAAAATCCACTAAACAGAATTAGTTTGAAGACTCTCAGTAAACACACTCCAATTTACAATCTTCTCACCTAATATCTACCTGTGAGATTTCTATCTAAGACACTTAAATAAGAGACACCTCTCACTCTCCCTCAATCACATGCAGTGATAACTACAGAACAATACTAAAGAGAAGAACACACTTCAAATACAAAGCTTGATCTTGCTTAAAAGCTTCAATCAAGAACAAAACACTCGTACTTAAAAGCTTAGAGTGGATAAATTACAACTCAACTAACCAGTCCAATTCAAGCATCTAACAGATGAATGAATGGCTCACAAAACAATACAATGCTTAAACCCTAAAACTCGAACGCAGCTTTCAATAACTTATTCTCTCTGCATAGCAATTAGGGTTGAACATCTTTAAATAGTAATAAACTCCTTGGGCTTAGGCATTAGTAGATCTTTGATTCAATTAATAATTAAAGCTAATTATTCTCCATATCTTTTTGCAAGAAAATAGCAACAACCTATTCTTCAAAATATCACAGAAATTGCTTGCTTCAATTTAAAGATACTCCAAGATTTTCGCACGCAATTACTGAATAAAAGCACAACAGATTGCAAAAAGAGCGCAGCAAATAAAACATAGCATTCTCAACAGAATGTTCTGTTAACAGATGTTAGGACATCGTGTTTGACATCATGCACAAAGTCCCGCAATACTAAGAAACACCACCTGCATAATGTTAGAAACACCATGTCAAGACATCAAGTAAGACATCTTGATGAACCACTTTGTTTTAGCAAAATTGCTGCCAATACAGAACTAACATTGATGATGAAAGAATGTGAGATGTCAGACTTAGGAAATCTGTCATATTTCTTAGGCATGAAATTTCTAAGAATTGATAGAGGCATGGTGTTGCACCAAAGAAATTATGTTAGAGAGGTTCTCAAGAGGTTTAGGAAGCTTGAATCAAATCCTACAGCCTCTCCTATTGAAGCAAACCTAAAATTTAAGAAGAATGGCGATGAGGACAAGGTTGATGTAACTTTGCTCAAACAAATAGTAGGCTCATTGATATATGTGTTCAATAGCAGGTCTGATATAGGCATTTCAGTTGGTTTAGTTAGCAGATACATGGATGATCCTAGAGTCTCTCATATGAAAGCTACAAGTAGAATATTTAGATACTTGAAAGGAACACTCAACTATGGAATTCTTTTTCCTAGGAGTGCAGATGGCAATGATGTAGTGATTACTTGTAATTCAGATGTAGATTGGTGTGGAAACAAGTCTGACAGGAGGAGCATAACTGGTTACTTTTTCCAAGTGTTTGGTGCTCTAATTTTATGGTGTTCTATAAAACAACATGTTGTGGCACTGCCCTCATGTGAGACAAAATATATTGCAGGATCTTATGCAGCTTGCCAATCTATTTAGATCAGATCAGTGCGTAATGAGTTACATGTCCAAGTTAAAAGGCCACTTGTTCTACGACTTGACAACAAGCCAGCCATCAACCTAGCAAGGAATCCAGTTCTACATTACAAAAACAAACACAAGCACGTTGAGGCTAGATTTTATTTTTTTGTGGGAGCAAGTGAATCAAGAAAAGCTTGGAGTGAAACATTGCCCAAGTGAATCTCTAACTTGCTGATATTCTAATCAAAGAATTAAAGATTGTTAGATTTTTGTCCCTTAGGAAGAAATTGAGAATCATACTGTTTGATTAAATGTGCATAGTTTTTTGTTTTCTAAGTTGGATTATAGAGAGCAATGTTGTTATAAAATCCAACTTAGTTAAGGTAGTTAAGTCAATTAGAAGGTGGTTAGAATGTTAGTTACTTGTGATAAAGTCATCTCACAAGTTGTTTAAATAAGTTGTATGGTACCTTTTCAATTTTTTAGAGATTCAATACACAATCCTTTACTCTATTTCTTCTCAATACTCTTTGCCATCTCCTCTCATCAAAATAGAGTGCAACTATGAGTTTGCACTAACAACGAAGAGCAGTTGTTGGACTTGTTATCTAAAATTGAAGTTCAGATAAGGGCAAAGCATGAGTAGTCAATCTATTTCAGACTAAATGTTTGTGAAGAAACATAATTTGTGCGTGTGTTGATATTCCTATTGCAGGCATTGGAATTAAAGTAAGGCCAATTTGGTTCCAAATTATTAATCATTGAGCTGCAACTCCAAGTCTCCAACTTCAATAATTTCTAAGTTCAACTGCTCAAAGAAGAATCCGTTAAAAAAACTAAACTTTTCAAAGAAGGCGCAACATCATCCCTTGCGTAAGAGTTTCAATTTGAAAAGATTACCATAATATTATAATTATTCAATGTCGTAAAACATAGCTATCAAAAGCTACCATAATATTATAATTATTCAATGTCGTAAAACATAGCTATCTGAACTCTGAAGCTAAAACTGAACTACATCTGACTTTCTCGAACAAACAAAAGAGATATTACACAATCACGTGATTCACTGAACATAACACTGAACATAAAACTATATTCTTCTATCATACGTAATATAATTCCCCAAACACAAAGAAAGCTATCTATTCCTGAAAGGTAACTGACTAGAGGTTATCCATTGATTGGATTTGGAGGTATCGTGGATTTATTTATCAACAAATGCTGCCTCAGCCAAGTCGATGGAGCGAGCAAGACCAGCAGCTTTGTTTTGACACTCTTGGTGCTCATCAGTTGGGTCACTGTCGGCCACGATACCAGCACCAGCTTGAAGGTAAGCGATCCACTCCTGGCGTTTGTTTAGGTCCTTGTATGAGTACATTGTGTCGTACCTAGTTCCAGTTGGAAATACTATTGTCCTTAGAGCTAGAGCTATGTCCATGTCACCAGAGAAAGAAATGTATCCAAATCCTCCACTATAAGGTCCCCGCCTTGCCACCTCCAATTCATCGATTATCTGCATGGCCCTCACCTGCACCCACCAGTTTTACCTTGTTTGTAAAAGAACGAATAATTGAAAGGGAATAATGATAGAACATGTGCAGAAGTAGATCATACAATATTCTGTCATTCTGCACCAGGTTGCAGAAGAATCATGGCAGGATATAAAATTACAAGACCCATGATAAAACGGGTTTTTTGAATTAGTTCAGAATTGCATTTTGACTAAAAGGAGTGAAGAAAATTATGAACCTTTGGTGCTCCACTGACAGTTCCAACAGGCAATGCAGCACGGAGAGCGTCCCAGCAGGTTAAATGGTCTTGCAGCTCTCCAGTAACCTTTAAATATAAATATAATTAACAATGCAAATATTCATGTTGAAATCAAAAACATGCAATTAAATATCATCTAATATCATGATTTTATTTATAAGTAAAACATTTTCCTTGGGAAAAAGGACTTCATTTTGCATAGCAAACTACAAAAGACTTGTTTAAAAACATCAATTATCACTAGAAAACAAAACAAAAAAAAGGTCCTTACCGTCGAGCTTATGTGCATGACATGGGAATATCTTTCAATATTCATAAGCTTCTCAACCTTAACAGAACCACTTCGTGAGACCTACAAACAGAATTTTTGTTACAATAACCATCACAAATTGAAGTAAATAATACAAACTTTCTTTCAAAAAGTCAGGACAACTCTTTTATTATATGAATAATAAATCCATTCAAACAGCTGTCAGCATTGTGATATAAAGCCAAATGAGATTAAAGAAACTTTTGAGATTATAAATATTATTTGTCATAGAAGTTACAAAGAAAGGAATAATACTTTCTAATTGCAAATCCTTGATATAACAGTTTAAATCTTTAAGATCCATAAGCATACATGTGTACCTATTTTTCGTCACACAACCAGATAATCCAGTTGCAAATTGGCTTTTAAGGAACAACTAAACAAGTTGATATGGATTGACAACCACAATAAACAAAAGCACTGCTCATAATCTTTTTTAACAAAGGCACTATTCAACCCCGGTTATTAGCTATATATTGATTTGTGTAAATTTGAAGTTACATAAACTTCAACATCAATAGAGGATTTTATGAAGGAAACATAATATAAGAAACACGAGTGGAAATATTTTATTTAAATAAAAATAATAGTGAATCCATCAAAGTGAAATACATAACAGACCTTCCCTACATCATTGCGTCCCAAATCAACCAGCATTACATGTTCTGCACATTGCTTTTCATCTTTCAAGAGCTTCGCTGATAACTCTTCATCTTCTTGTGGCGTGTTGCCCCTTTTACATGTCCCAGCTAATGGACGATTGACAATCTTCTTCTGTTCATGACAGGATCGTTTTGTAACTTAATTAACCAGATATTTTTTTTCATTAAAATTTGGAAATAAACATTTCAATGACCAAGTAAGAACTATCAATTAATTTAAAAATCTCATTTTACTAAGTACAAAAACATACATTCTTTATACGCGCAAGAATCTCTGGACTCGAAGCAGCCAGAATACATCCCCTAGCCTGTTAAGAAAAGATATGACTGTCAGAGGATGAAAAAGATGTGCCCCGGCTTTCCGGGAAAAAAAATATTTTTGTGTTGCATTGAAATAAACCTGCAAATAAGTCATATATGGACTTGGATTCACAACTCTCAGTGCTCTATAAACTTCAAATGGATCAGCGAAGGTTCTTCGTTCAAATCTCTGACTTAATACAACCTGAAAAATGTCTCCTGCTTTAATATGTTCTTTTGCCTGAAGGACTGCCTTCTTGTATGCATCAGGTGTCATGGTTGATTCCTTTAAAGGTGGACCAAATTGACGAGTTTTTAACCCAACGGCACCAGGAGCAAGCTTCGGGCTAGGAAATTCAATTACGTTTTTAATTAATTTTGATTCATAAGCAAGTACATCATTAGAGAGAGCAACATTCAACAGATAATTTACTGTTTGTCATCTTGTAATTTGGCCACTAATTTGTTTAATTGTTTTGTTCCGTCCTCGTAAGCACTCTCAGCCGAGGAGTATCGGTCAGTCCTCACCCAAAGAATCACGTACGCTTTCTGTTGGGTAGAGCGCAAAGAAATTGAATCAACCGTGAAATATTAGTTATGAATAAGGTCTCTATATCATACGTAATAATGAAATTGAATAATAATGAATAATCTTGAGCCGTATAACTATAAATGCAATGGATTCCGAATCAGTGCTGAGTATTTACTTCACCCCTCAACAGTCATTTCATGATATCAAACCATTACATGACAATTATATCCTTGCAATAGTATTTGTGCATGCAAAAAACAGATACCTTCTCCACGTGATCAAACACAATCACAGTCTCATAAAGGCCCAGATGGATGTCTGCGAGGCTCCTGTCATCCTTTGGGGCGTCTGAAAATGAAAGCTTTTTCTTTTCCACATAGCGAACTGTGTCATAAGAGAAATAACCAGCCAAACCACCTACAACAACGGCTTAAACTAGTTAATGCATTGTAGATAATATCATTAGATGAGAAAAAAATGTCAACATTACTCTCTCACGTAAATCCACATGCGCGCACAGACAAGATCCCGCATAACAACAAAAAAGTCAACATTACTCTCTCAAGTAAGTCCGCACGCGCATAGACAAGATGCTGCATAACAACTAAAAATGTCAACATTACTCTCTCGTGTAAGTCCAAGCACGCGCATAGACAAGATGCCGCATAACGACAAAAAAAGTCAACATTACTCTCTAACGTAAATCCATATGTGCGCACAGACGAGATGCTGCATAACAACAAATAATGTACTAATGCAGAGTGTCGGCATTCAGATCACAAAATCTTAACCCTAGATTTCAACTTCATTTATTATAGTCATCAAAAATACCAAAAAAGACATTATTTCTCATACAATTATGTCTGTCTGAATATTTATTAACTGAATCATAATTTGACATGAGCCCATCTTGATACACAAGTTTTATGATGATCGTATAACTCTTACCACAGAATGCATCTGGAAGTTGATCATTAAGAACTGGTCTCCACTCCTGTGAGATTTGTTTGGGAATCTCCATAGGATCGTCAACGATCTCCTCTGTTAAATGACCGGAGACATGGTCCATCACTGTAACCTTATTTTCTTTTGCAACAATTTCCATTGATGGTTGAGCTCCCACAACACTATAACGCCCCTGCAATCAATCCACTCCCATATTAAAAGAAAATCTAAATTTCAAAATCACAAAACTACAAAAGCAAATCACATACCACATTGGAAGACTGGGAATTAGGCTCAGCAGACTCAAAAAGAAAGCTCGGAGCTTCCCGGTCATCCTTATCAACCAAGATCCGGTAAGCAAGAACAGGAGTAAGCTGATCAGCGAATATACACTGATAGATAGGAACCAAGTTTCCTCTTTTCGAATCCTCAACAAACCTCCTTCTTCCATCATCTTCTTCACCTGCAAAAACAATAGATCCTTATATTTCATCATGAAAAAACCGATATCATTGAGATTGAAAATGCACGTTATGTTATAAATCACAGCGAGTTTGACAAAATCATGTTGGCACAATCATTTCGTAGAAGCTCTAAAGTCTAGCTTCTGTCAAACTCACACTCAATCCAAACATGCATCAAATCACAAAATCATGAATCTCAAATTTGCACAAAACTCCTTCACTTAATCAAAATCAATCAGATTCATCATCTTCCATCCAAAGCTACAACATTCATCTCATCATTCAACAAAAAAAACTCATTACACTTTCAAATATACTAAATTACACTAGTTCACCAAAATGCTATAACCTCAACAAAATACCCAAATTTCACTCTACCAATAATTTACCAAAAACACAAAACAAAACAAAACCTCAACTCACCAATAGATGAAACTGAGATTGAAGAAGACCTCAATGTAGCACAAGGGAGCAAACGACGACCACCACGACAAACTGAAACTCCGGCGAGCCTCGCCGGAGATAAACGGCTACCGGAAGATGGAACCACAAGGCGGTTAGAAACCGTTAGGGATTGCATTGTGGAGCATGATTTAGTAGAAATGGGGGAAAAAGGAAGCACAGAAGAAAGCATCATTTTTGAACTGAAATACTATTTACTAGTTTGTTGCAGAAAGAGGATGAAGAATAATGAAGAAGAAAAGATGAATTTATAGTTACAAGTACTTCGTTCGGTGACGTTTGGCATTGTCAAGTTTCAATGTACAGGAACCATTTATGGATTTTGTATCATTTTTGAACTTTTTTTCTCATTTTAAGGGATGATTGAATGTATTTTGAGTTCAGAAAAAAAGGACAATTTTATTTTCTTTAAGTAAATATTTCATGTATATTGATAAAATTGTACTAGTCTTTGTTCATACATTGTTTTTGGAACTTTTTGGCTACATTCCATGTTTTTTATTTCAATTCTGTTTTTAATTTTAAGTTAAAGAAGCAAAAAAGGAAATTAATCTCTTTTTCCATTTTTATTACCCAGACTTTGAATTTAGTCATTAAATATTTTAAATTTGACAAATACAATGTAATTTATCTTTGTAATGTATAATGAACTGAAAAGATCATTCTCATTTTAAATTATTAGATAAATATTAACTGTAAAAGAATTATTCATTGTATCAAAATAATATTGAAAAGTCTACTAAGAAATAATTCCAAAAAAAAAATAGAAAGAATTATATGTGTATTATTGATTTTAAAAAAATTTAATTTGTGGTTAATTTAACAGTGACATGCATCAAAAGAATTGTTACGAACCACTTTTCACTTTAAATTTCAATAAAATCGCAATGTTACATTATTTGATAAATCTATTAAAAAAAAAAGCATGCCTCAATCCCCTTAAAAAAACAGAATAAGACTTTTAATTTAAATTATGTATATTCTTATCGTTTTCAACACGGTACATGTTTCAATATTTGCTTAACTATTAATTAAACTTGTTTAATGAGATTATAAAATATATTTTTAAAATTTGTGAATTATCTTATTTAAATTCAATTTTTTGTTTGATTAAGAGATAGGAATTATCAAGAAAATCCAAGAAAAAGTAAAATAAATGTATTTAGTTTTACATTAAAATAATATATTAATTTACGACAGAAAAAGAGTTTTTTGTGTTTATATTTTATAGGAAGAAGTATTAGTATAATTTTATTTAAACCCTCATATTATAATTTTTAGGTAAATTTTTAAATACCCATGAATCTAAGTTGGATACCGATATTTTTAATGCAAATTGAGATAAAATTTTAATTTATTTTAAAATAAAATAAAAAATAATGTGGCATTGAAGTATGGTATTTGATTGATTAATGACATTGATACTCAATTAAATTGGAAGATACTGAAGTTCACCTAATTTTTATGCTTCTTTTTGTTTAGTTTATATATAGCATTTCTTACATGAGAAAAAAAATAAACACTCAAGTTTTCTTTCAAAAATAATGTCAATATAATAATTTCTTTCATTTTTACTTTGACTTTTACGATAAATTCTTCAACAATTATTGGTAATTGTAAAATTTCTTTTACACTAGGCATGATTTAGGTGCCTTTAGGGTGTCAAAGGCACATGCTTTTGTGTCTTTCTTATTCTTCAAAGTTTCTTTCTTATCTTTTTATATTTTTATTTTATAATTTCTTTTAACAAAAAATTGACTGATTATGACTTAAAGGCACGGTGCTTTTGACGCCACAAAGGCACTTAAGTCATGCCCTTCATTTCTATCCTTTTACACCTATCTACATTATGAATGAATAAGTTAATAACATACCTTCACTTAATTTAAACTAAAAACTCAATTTACTTTAAAACAATTAACTAAGAGTAAATTTGCATGTAATTTACTATTTTTGTTAAGCGTGTTTGCGGTGCGGTTTGAATCATTTTTGAAATAAAAATTCATCTGATTCAAAAATAAATTTATCGTAGTCTAATTCAATTTTAGATGATTAAAAGATCAAATCCGATCTGATCTAATTTCATATGATTTAGTTTGAATTGGTTTTTGGATATCTAAATTACAAATTAAATATTTTATTAAGATTGTAAAAATATTAATAAATAATAAATTTAATATGATATATTATATATAGTATATTAAAAATTAATATTATAAAATGAGAATATCAATTATAGTTGAAACAAATAAAATAATATAAATAAATAAATTAAATTAAACCAATAAATAGTATTAAAAAATAAATATCATCGAATAAAAAATTAACCAATAAATATATACAATATATCATATATATATATATGTATATATATATATATATATATATATATATATATATATATATACATACACACACATATACATATATAATATTAAAAAAATATCATTGAATAATAAATTAACACAATATATCATATTAATAAATAATGTGTATGTGTGTGTGTGCGTGTGTGCATGTGTGTGTGTGTGTGTGTGTGTGTGTGTGAACATAACGTCAAAACTCCAAAACCGTAGAAAAAAACCACGGTTGTTGTCAATAGACAACCAGAGAATAATACTATGTGAAAATTGTTACAACACATAATATACTCACAACTAACTCAGGCCCCCATTACATACACACTCTCCAAAATAAATATTTAACTACATCTCACAACACTCTAATAAAAGAGCATAAGAGAACAAATAAACTCAAATATAAGCTTAAAGAGCTTTTGACTGGCGCATCTTTGAATGAAGAACTTAGTTCTTATATATAACATTGGACTCCCTCTTCCTTCACAAAACTAAGTGATGTGGGACTTCTTCAACATATATATTTTCAACCAACCCCAACAACACGCACTTCGATTCAGTTTTGAAAAAACAATACGAAATTCAATTAGAATCGAACGATTATTATAAAATGATACTTAAACACATCTGTAATGTTATATTTACAAGAAGTCTAGCCTAGGCCGATACCCTACGAGCGCCTTAAGAGAATGCGACGACATGAGGTCGCCCGAAAGGAGGTATCTCCTCGTCCTTAAGTTTTCCTCGCCCCTAGAGGGAAATAAATGTGGGATAAGATGTGTCTTAGATAAAGACAAAGTCAGAGTCGTTGTTGACTTCCATCACCCTCAAAAATAGGGATTCAATTATCCACCATTTGACGGAGTA
This sequence comes from Lathyrus tuberosus, assembly GCA_022829125.1. Classification (NCBI taxonomy): domain Eukaryota; kingdom Viridiplantae; phylum Streptophyta; class Magnoliopsida; order Fabales; family Fabaceae; genus Lathyrus; species Lathyrus tuberosus. The sequence continues at coordinate 9,465,195 of JALAZF010000047.1, forward strand.
GGTAGTGGCCTTTTCCGATGTAACCATAGGTCCTAACGCCTCTATAAATACATTACCCCCTCAAGGGGATGGAGAGATTCTCAAGTCGTACACATTTACCACTAAGCATAGAGTATTACGCTCATAGTAGCCTAATACACCATCAACCTAACTGCCTGTCTGCAACCTAGTAGCGCCGGCCACCAACGGGGCCTCTCATCTCGCGTGAGTTGGTCCTTTAAACAACCTCAAAATACACCATATAGGACTTCTTGCTGCCGCGAGCAAGCTCTCACTACCCAAATTATAAATCACCTACAAAAGCCTCTAAGTCCCCCTGCCCTTGCAGAGGAAACACACACACACCCTTTACTTTTTGATAAGTATAACATCTAATAATATTTGTTTTCTTTTTTGTAATTTTAGATTAGTTTGCAGTTTTTATATGAATCGGTTTGGATTTTCATTATCAATATTCAGTTATTATTTTTCGTTCTTGTAATTAATGTTTATTTTTCTCTACACAATTAATTAATATTTCCCTTTTTAATAATAATTTCTCAATTGTTATTTTCTATTAAAAATGTTTGATTTTTTTAGTCTTATTATTAACATTTTGTAAAAATCCTACACTTTTTTAAATAACTAATTTTATATATATATATATATATATATATATATATATATATATATATATATATATATAGGTATTAGGGTAATTTACATCTCTAAAAATATATAACGTCTCCTTCCTTTTATTAAGTTTTTGTTAATCAACCAAATAATGTTTGTAAAATTCCTTACATTTATATGCGTTCGGATGCACCCAAATCACACTAAATTGCGTTATTCTGATATCCAACTCGTGTTGATCAAAATATGGTATGGAGTTGCATCTCCGTGTATTATTTGGGTATATTCAGAGACACATCTCCGAAATATCTCCTAAAGTGCATCTCCAGAAATCCCCCAGAATGATTTTAGAACATCACCATTGTCCCAACATTATAATTTTTTGAGGCAAAGTTATATTAACATAAAATTAAAGTAAAATCGCAATAAAATCAAGTTTAATTAAAGGTAAATGAAAGTAAAAAGTCATACATTAATTCAAAAATGAAACATCATACGTAATATTTGTCCGAAAATACAAAAAAAAAATAATGCATCCAAGCATAAACTATTGTGTATGTCGAACCCCTTGGCTTCTCCTCCTCCTCTGACTGTACTGCACAATATTTTATAACTCAACAACCATGTTCTCTATGAGGGCCAACTAGGAATTGTCATCCTCAAAGAGTCTCACCTCTATGACTGTTCTACCCATCTTCAAAACACGCCGAGAGACCGTCGTCACACTCACGGTATGGTCATCCTGAGCCTCAAGTATGTCCTGGTTAGTTGGCCTAGGTGGTCTTCTAGGAGCGTCTGGTATCATGATAGAGTGTGACACTCTATAGAACCATACCATGTAGTCATATGCATATGCCCACTCTACAGGAGCTAGTACCATGTGATACTCCTCTGGTACCAAGTGACTCTCATAATCATCAAGTATCGCATCAAGATCTCTGCGAGGACGGTGGGAGAAGCAGACTCATAGGGGAGAAGCAGACTCATAGGGGGTCTCAAAATAATATGCAAATAGGAAAACTTTCACATCACTCGCTCAGACAGATAAGGATACATAAGAGATTACCCAAATGTAGCCATCCAGAGTATAAGGATATGACACCAAATGGACGCGTCTCGTGGTGACCACTATATAGGCAGAAGGAGGAAGAAGGAAGGGTCTGGCACCATGATATGAAACAACACCGTCTGGATATGCATCTCTGGATCACTAAGTAAATTTTGAATAAATGGTATTTACATATATGCATCTTCGGACTAACATTTTACGCATACACCTATACATATACGAATTATATTTTTCAATAAATAGGGTGCCTCTTCAATTTGGTATGAGGAATGGATTAAAAAGGTGCGTCTGGAGATGCATCATCGGACACTAGGGGAATTAGTGACTTTTCACGGTGGTGGAGGAGCAAACATAAAGGTGGAAAGAGCAATCCCCATAAAAGAATAGCACAAATTCTCATTCATAGCTTTAGAATATTCCAGAGTAAGAAATAAAAAATTTTATTCAATTAAATTTAAGAATAAAAGTTATTAAGAAATTTATAATTTTTAAAGAAACGAAAAATATCATAAATAAAAAAGAAAGTATAAAAAATTGGGGGACATAAATCATACTCAAGAACCACATATCAACCCTAAATGAGTAATACAACAATGAAAAACAAAAATGGTATATAAAAGACAAACTAAACATAAATTTAATAAAAAGCACAATGTAATGTTGATAGATGCATACAAGAACATAATTCAACCGAACGTGGGATCCAAAACCAAATTGCAAAAGAAATGTGTATAACAAGCCGCAAGCTTTATAAACGAATAAGATACAAGCTTGAATAATCAAACACGTCTTTTGAAGAATGGTGAACGAACCGACCGCCAACACAGACAAATACATACTGTCATACCCCAAAATTTACCCCTAGATTCCATCATCATTTGAATAACATCCAACACATTTTAGGTGTGTCATTCATGCATAACTAACCCTCAAAATTATCAAAATATTGTCTTGCTTTGCTTTGTTTGTGAATTAGGGTTTGCATCAAGGAGATTATTGGTTGATCAGTCAAAGTCTTGGATTGATCATTAATATATCAAGTTCTCATGATCAAAAGTTTCCCTACATCAACATTCAAGTGTATTGTGGTCTCATTACAAGTTTACCAAGTTTCAAATTCCTCTGGTCCACAAATTAGGGTTTTTGAGCCAAAGTCAATTGCACCTTTGACTTTTGACCAAGACATGATCTCAAGCCTTGGGACATAATTCAAGACACCTTTGGAGTCCATCCATAGTGTTCAAATAGCTCAAGAGTTTGATTTCATTGAAGTATGCAATTTGGATTTCATCTGATACAAAAGTCAACCACTAATCAAAGTCAAGTTTGACTTTTGACTTTTTTGGTCCAACATGGTTTTCTCAAGGTGAATTTCATAAAAATATGTTTGATGAGTGAATTTGATCAAAGGAAATCACGAAAATCAAGGAAAACATCAAAGGATCATGATTTGGTGGAATTAGGGTTTTCATGATTTTTTTCTAACTTATGAAATTCTATGATTTTTGCCCAACTTCCCAAGTTCATAACTTCCTCATCAAGTAACCATTTTCTTTGCTCCAAATACCAAAATGAAGATCTTGTTTCATACTACAACTTTGTCTTATGGGATGATTTTCAAAAGATGCATGGATTAAGAGATATGGGGCCATGAAGTAGAGGGTTCATTACTTTTTAAACAAAAACACTTAGAAAAATTTTCAACAAAATCTGCCTTGTCAAGTGACTCACTTGTTGGCCATTTTTTCACCATGATCCCTTTTGATTCAAGAAATATTGTTAACATGAAAGTTGTAAAGGATGTTTTAAGCTTTCCAAAAAGTCTAAGAACACAATTTTATCATATTTGAGCTAGGAGTTTCGAAGAGATGAAGTTAGCCTTCAAATCTTGAATTTCGGTTCATGTTCATGGCAAGTTCTTGTTGCAAACCCTAGCCAAAGCTATTAAATCTTGATTTGCAGACCACATTACTTATAAATCTCCCTCCAATCAGAAGTTTACACAAGTTTGTGATGCATTATCTAAAGATTTGAGCCATTAACCAAGTTGTAATGTCATTTATTCATTATTTTGCAAGAAAGTTCACAATGCCATTTGCATAAAGTGACTTTAATCAAGAAGTCAACTTGTCTTGAGCTCCAAATTATTCCTTATGCACACAAACTCTTCTTAGCACAGAAGCAACACCTCTGTAGGGTTCAACCACTCTAGAAAGGCATTGTATTATACCTTGAAACCACAAGACTCCATGGAACTACCACTTTGAATCCAACCAAACCAATTGCTTCAAAATTGCATTCTGCATAACTCCTAATCCCTCAATCTTTCCCTATAAATAGAGAGCACTTCCTCAGTCCAAAACACATAGAAAACATAGAAAAAACACTTGAATACACCAGAACTTGCATTTAACCTCATTGTTGCCAAACACCTCCATTTTCACATAACTTGTCAAAACCTTCTCTATTCACAAAAACCTCAAACCACCCATCCACACACACCATAAAACACATAACAAGGGTGTTCCAACCATCATCTTCATAAAAAATCCTCAGGTTCAGAAAGTCAACCTTCAACCTTCATTTGGTTGAGTTTTTGCACAAAACACCACAACTCTCTATATCATCCATTTCCAATCCATCCAATCATTCAAACACCATCCATAAACATGTCTTGAACTGTTCCAAGTGCCATTTCACAACTGTAACACCATTTCCTTGGAGTTCAAGTTTGCATTTTTCATTTTGGCAAGAGGATTCAAGTTGACTTGCTGAAGTTGTTTCAGTACAAAGTGAGCATTCTAAAAGCATCAAGGGAGGTCATAGAAGCTTCTTGGATCATCATATACCTTCTGTAACCACTTGAAGGGGCATTGGACTTTGCTCCAATAGGTAAGATTTTTCAATTTTGAACTCACTCATACACGCATCATTTGTGTTTAATTTCTAAAGCAAAGATATAGTATTTGATGTCTAGATGGTGTACCTTAAGTGAATTGCAATGTATCATGTGTGTATGTGAAATTTTGCCTTTCTGAACAGTTAGGGTTCATTTTAGTTTTGATGATATAATGTGTTATTCTTTTATTTTTAGTTCAATTAAAGTGTACCATTAGATTGCTCATGAAATTTCAAGTAAGCTTGGTCTTTTCATCTTTGCATTTGGCTGAGAAACGAGGGAGATAAGATTTCAAAAATTTGAAAAATGGAGGAAGAGGGTGAAGGTTGAAGACGATGGTGGTGGCGCCATTTTATGCATTTTAATTGCGTTTTTATTATTTATTGTTTTGCTTGCGTTTAATGAACGACTTGGCCATTGCACCATGGTGGTAAGTGTGTTTGTGTGTGAGGCTTAGGTCTGGGGTTCGAATCCCCCTCGCCCCAGACCTTTTGCATTAATTTTTTAACCATTTTTCAACTGAAACCTTGAAATATTATTTACCACGCGCATTGTATTTCAAACCAAGGCACATGGCCCAGTGGTTAAATTTGAACCCATGACCTCAGGGTCACAAGTTCAAGCCATGAATGTGACATTTCTTTTTTTTTTTACACTAGTTTTTTTATGTTTTGTTCACATTTTCTCTTAATTATTTCCCATAGCAAATCAACTTATTTTGAGCCAATTTTTTGCACATATGCTAATAATGATGCATATTTTATGAGTATGTGAAAAAATTCCAAAAATATATAATTCTCAATCATTTTTTATTTAGCCAAAGTGGGTAACTTTTTAATGTGTGTTTAGGTCTTTAATTAATTTTCTTTGGCTTATTTCTTGATTCCTTTTTAATCTTGGTGATTGTTGTGAATATGATACATCTTGTTTAAACCTTGTTTGATGTTGTTATATTTTTCAATTGGTTTCTGCCCAAGTTTGGCACACTTTAATACTTGATTTTTATGTGTTTAACCATGAACATTTTTATGTGTTTAACCATTAACATTTGCCTTGAATTTTTAATGTTTAACCATGAACATTTGCCTTGCCTTTGATGTAAATACACTTGCTTGCTTTTTCCTACTACATTGAACCTTTGATGAACATTTGATACATGATTGTTATATCTTTGATAACATGTACATACTGTTTAAAGCATTTATATCATATCTTTGTTGGACTTTATGTTCATTATATTCAAACCTTTTGAAATGCTTAGACTTGTTGTAATCACAATGAACCCTTGACATGAACCCTTGGTTGTTACCCTTATGTATTGAGCCATGTCTAGCTTGTTTTCATTATTAAATGGTATCTTAAACTTGTCCATGATTGTTTGAAATCTTAACTTGTTTTCATGATTAAGTGGTGTTAGTGTCAACCCTAAACCATGTCACAGTCTTGACCTTTGTTCATGCTTACTCTAATTGTTTATACTTGAACTTTTCATCCATATCCTTTGTCCATATGATGATAGATATACCTTTTGACTTTATTCATGCATGTTTGATATTGTTATGATTCACATGTTGATTTGAACCTTTGTTTGATATTGTTATATCCATGACCTATATGTTTTATATTGTTGATATTTGTTTCCATGACTATAATATTGTTATATTCTCCCTTTATGATTGATATTGTTATATCCTTCATGTCCATGATGATGTTGTTGATGTGTTACATTCATGTTCATGATCATATGTTGTTACATATGTGTTTATATTCCATGCTCACATGTTATTGTTATGAACATGCTATGATGTGCTATACTTGTGTTGTTACTTTGGTCTTGTTAGAACCATGTCTCATGTATGCTTTGACTAGGCATCATCCATGTTTATGTGTTCATCCTCGGTTGTTACCATGATTATTTATGACTTTGTTAAGTATTATCTTAGATATTGTCACATTTACCTTCATGTGCTGGTTGTTACCATGTTTATTTGACTTTGTTATATCTCATTTCATCTCATGTGATCCTTTAGTTGATATCATGTTTGAATGTCATCTTTGCCATGAGTTGTGTATCTCTGTTTGATGTCATGTTTGAACATCATCTTTGTCACTTATTTGCTTTAATTGATGTTGTCATACCCCAAATTTTGAACTAAGATTTCCCATAATCGTGAAAATCATCACCACAATATGGATGAACCATCATGCCTCATCAGCCTCCCCAAAGATGGGTGAGCATTTACTATTATCAAACTTAGGGTTTCAAGCCCTCTATGAGTCTTAGGCAAAAGATCAATCAAGGAATGACATGATCTTCAACTTGTCTAACCTCTCAAATATCCATAATGGATCAAGAGGACTCCCACTTCAAGGATTAAGCACAAGGCTGCTCCCTTCTAGGTGGATCGAGCCTCAAGATCGTTAGTGTCACCAAATTAGGGTTTGGTCGACCAGGGCCTCCAGATGGAAATTTTCCTCTGGGCATGAGCCAATTCTTCAAAGCATAACCTAAAATACCCTAAGAGACCTCATAAACCCAATCATCAAGTCAATTTAGCCTCAGGGGATGCATTCACAAAAGATCAAGAATTAGGGTTTCTTGACCTAATTCACCCCTAAGTTGAATTTTGGGACAAAACATGAGCCAAGACCTCAAGAGAGGATTTTAGGGTCTCTCATAAACCACATTGATCCATTTAAAACAATGGATTGATCTAATAAGCTTGATTCACAAGTTTCAAGTTCATCTGAACCACCGTTAGGGTTTCGCGGGAAAAGTCAACTGTAGCTTTAACTTTTGACCAAGACATGCTCCCAAACCTTGGGACATGATTCAATACACCCTATAACACCTATGGAACATATCCATCAAGTTTGATTTAGGTCAAGGACTTGATTTCATAGAGGATCGCACAGTTTGAAATTCATCTAACAAAAAGTCAACTGTGCACAAAAGTCAACTTTGACTTTTTGAGATTTTTCAGAAAATATGGTTCTTTGACCCTAAAATGATGTCAATGCGTGATTTGAATCATCATTCATCAAGAAAAATCAAGAAAAGTGGGATAACTTGTAAAAGGGGTAACCATAAAAACTTAGAAATTTTTCTAAGTTATGGAATAAAGTGGCTAGGGCACCAACTTTGGAGGATCATAACTCCTAAACCACAAGGCCATTTTCCCCCATCCAAAGCTAGATTTGTAGCCCTCATGGCCCTCTACAAAAGCTTCAACTACACCTCATTCCAATTCATTATGGATTTTGAGTTATGGAATGATCAAAGTGGCTGAAAACATGAAATGCCACTTTTTCCAACACTTAGTGAAATTTTCACTAAGTCAGAATCTGCCTTCACTTTTTCCCAAATGTAGGGGCATTTTTCACTTGGATCCAAACAGTATCAAAACCAAATATGATCAAATAGTTGTTGTATCATAGAAGGGCTTTCCAAAATGGCCAAGAACCCCATGAAATTCCACTTGAGCTATGAGATATGACAATGGCAACATGCCTTGCTGAAAACTGCCAAGGCTAGGCAGAATTTTGCACTTTTGCTCGATTTGGCAAAATCAGATCATTCCAAGCCTTGTCATCACTTTGGACACATCTGAGGATCAAATCTAAAGGGGACAAACACTGATCCAAGCCTCCAAAGTCCTTGGAACAAGAAGTAGCATGCCAAACCTAGAATTGCCTAAAAGAGGGACAAGACTCCAATTTTGGATTAGAGCATTCAATGCATACACCAAGGTGGCATGGACTGAGCTATTTGCAACTGAATTCAGTCAAGACTTATCCAAGACCAAGGGGACCAGCATTCTGTGCCCCAACCTCTAGTCAATGGCTCGAGGAGACTTGGATTCTCATTACTCAACATTGGCCAAACCTCTGTTGCAGTTGCCATTCACTATTGCAGCTTGCTCTACTATAAATAGAGCTCAATTGTGTTCAATTTGAGTACACCAAAGCACTACAACACTTGCTTTCCTCAAAATCTCTTTCTCTAAGCAAAAATACCTTCTTTAGCAAGGTAACTCTGAGTTTTTGAGTTAGCGAACAATTCCACCATAGCTTATGATCCAAACACGTCCAATATGTCATATCTAAGCTGTCCAAACACTCACAAGTGACCTGTAACATCAAAATCACAAAGTCACCTCTCAAAACCTCAAAATAGGCCTTTTGTGCATTTTTTAAGCCATGTCTTGATTCAGTCACTTTCAAAACCAAACAAGGCCTCAAACACACTCCAAATATCATCCTTGAACTGTCCCAAATGGTTCCCCCCATCTGGAACACCATTTGAGAGAGTTGCCATTTTGGCCACTTTTGCCCCTTTTGCAAGAAATAGCTCAAACTTGCTCCTGAGGTTTCCAGCTGATTCCAACCATCCTAAAAGCTTCTAAGAGATCATTTGAGGGTGTCCAAAGCATCAAACCATTTTTGGAACAAGAAACTTGGCAGATTGCACAAAAAACTCCAAAAGCTCAAAAAGAGGTAAGCATCATGACTTGAACTTTCCAAAATATGCATTGCTTTGAAGTCTACTGATCATGCACATCTTATACATGTTATATATGTTGTGTTTGCACCAAATTACCATGCAATTCTTGCATGTATCATGAGATAGCACAGAAAATGCAATTAGAGGCCTATTTCAAAACGATTATCGGGTTTTAAAATGGAGACATGATCTTGAAAAACTACCACCACCATTGGATTCCTTGTGAAATTCTAGGCAGGATAGACCTAAATTTTGTCTCAATCCATGGAGAAATGAGAAAGTTATGACCTTCACGTTTCTGAGCCAAAACTTGCCTTGCCTTGCCTTGGCCAGGCCTAGAAAACAAGGCAAGCCTTGTATATTTGTTGTTTTGTTTTAATCAACGGATGTATCACCACCCCAGTGGTAAGGTGCGCGCCCTATCACCTTGAGGTCGTGGGTTCAAACCCCACCCATGCCATTTTGTGTTTTCTCACATTTTTGTTATTTTTTCCAATATTTTCATGTTTTGTTAATTAATTGGAAAATTAATAACTCCTTCAATTTTAATTATTTTTTATTGGTTCTTTTTGCAAAAAATCACAAAAATATTGAAATATTTTATTCCACAAAAAAGTTAAGTTTATATTATTTATTTAATATAATTAGTATTTTTATGAATAATATCCTTTTTAATTGTTTTTTTAACATTTAAAAGTGAATATTTACTTTGAAAATAAAAACCAAATGAGTTTTAATTCATCTTGTGATTAATACATCATTTTTCAAACCTTAAAAAAAGGTCACAAGTAGTTTATTCAAACTTATTTGGTATTTTTATCATTTTTAATTGATTTTCAACCCTCACTAATCATTTTCAAAATTTGGGCCTCTATTAGAGTGTAAGACCCAACCCCCTTTTTTTTTAAACCAAAATAATTTGGGCCTCAGATGTTGTATAAGACCCATTGTGTTTTAAAAAAATAAACCTCGGCGCAATCGCCGTTTTCAAACAAAAATCATTTGGGCCTACCCTCTTGTTATAAGCCCCATTCTTTTTCAAACAATTTTTGGGCCTCTATTAGAGTGTAAGACCCAACCCCTTTTGAAAACCAACCTTTTTAGGCCTCAGTCATTGTATAAGACCCACTGCGTTTTGAAAAATCTCGGCGCGATCGCCATCTTCAAACAAAAACTCTGGGCCTCTCCTTGAGCTGTAAGCCCCACCACTTATATAAAAATAAACCTTTGGGCCTCTTGAGAGAGTGTAAGACCCATCCCTTTGTACAAAAAACCTTTTGGGCCTCAGTCACTTGTATAAGTCCCTCTGTACAAATACAAAACAACAGTGCAATCACTGATAAAACCTTGGGCCTCTCCTTGAGCTGTAAGCCCCAACAATCTTTTCAAAGCACTTTCTTTTTTATTTATAATATAATTGTTATCAAAGTTTTCTTTGTTGAATAACTAACCAAACAACATGGAAGCTCTACAACAGAGTAAGTTTTTACCCGCTTTCTTTATCCGCTTTCATATATATATATATATATATAACTGTATTGTGGGGCTGCTCACTGTAAGTCTTCTTTCACAAACTTTTATATACCTGTCAAATATCAACTGTGTAATACTAGTATAGTTATTTAGAGTTTTCCCCGGCAACTACGTCTAGCACTAGGTAAAGCCCCGTTGATCGCTCTTAAATACAGTCAAAACTAGATCCCCATAGGATTACCAGACATAGTCTTCCCTCCTCTTGGGGTTAAACAATATGGAGATGTGAAAGGTAGATTCTTTTTGAACCCTTTCTCAGACTGTCACCCTTAGAAGTTGTCAAAGAGACTCTACTCCCCAGAGATGATCTTTTCTCCGTGAATGGCATCTCTCGAGTTTTTTCCAAATTCTCGGACTTTCCTGGTTTGATCTATTCTCGGTGAATAGCATGTCTTGAATTTCTCGGGGTTTGGGGACCCACAAGATTCTTAAAAGCACCCTTAGAAATTGTCAAAGGAGCTCAAACTCCCCAAAGATGATCTTTTTTCCGTGAATGACATCTCTTGAGCTTCTTCCAAATTCTCGAACTTTCCTGGCTTGATCTATTCTCTGTGAATGTCATGTCTTGAACTTCTTGGGGTTTGGGGACCCACAGGCTTCCTAAAAGCATCCCCGCCTTCTCTTGGGCGTTGTACAAGGACCCTTCAGCTTCTTAAAAGCTCTCATGCCTTCTCTTGGGCTTAGTACAAGGACCTAGAGACCTCTACAAGTATAGGAACAGAACCTAGTCATCAATTTGCTAGAGTTGTCTTTCTGAGTCAAGTGTCAGACCAGTTAATAGGTTGACCTTCATCCCTTAACATACCAGCCTTCTCTTGGGCATTATACAAAGATCATTCACTTATCCGAGAATCAATTTCTCAAAACACCTGTAGACTTGGACAGTCTCAATACCCTTTGGATTTCCTATTTCCTTAAAGAAAAGGAAATAACCCCGATCCTCTGATCAATCCTAAGGTATAACATTACCCATATAAGAACTGATTTTCTCTTTATCCGACATACTGGACCTGTCACTAAACTGAAACAGTCGCCAACGGATAGCCTCCTCTTAGGCTTGGGATAATGATCCTTTCCTCAGGAAAGTTAGCCTCCTCTTGGGCTTTGTACAAATGATTCTCCCCAGCGGAGCTAACCTTTTAGCCTCCATCTCGGGCTTTGTACGAGATACTAAAACACTCTCTTGTTGAGTATAAAAGACTCTCTTGTTGAGTCAAACCCATTTTCAGCCTCCATCTCGGGCCTCGTACGAGATACAAAATTACTCTCTTGTTGAATATAAAAGACTCTCTTGTTGAGTCAATCACCCTTTTAGCCTCCGTCTTGGGCTTCGTACAAGACATATACAAAAACTCTCTCTTGTTGAGTATAAAAGACTCTCTTGTTGAATCAATCCCTTTTAGCCTCCATCTCGGGCTTCGTACGAGATACCAAAACACTCTCTTGTTGAGTATAAAAGACTCTCTTATTGAGTCAACCCTTTTAGCCTCACTCCCGGGCTTCGTACGAGACAAATAAAAGCACCCTCACCCTCTTGTTGGGTCAATAGCCTCCTCTTAGGCTTCGTATAAGAAAACCCCGGTTGAGTCAATCAACCTTTTAGCATCAAAGTTGTGCCTTGTTCATAGCATATAAACATCAACAACTTGTCTTTAGAGATGACAAAATCTCTCTAAAGTCAAAACCCTTTAGCTTCACATCTTGGGCTTTGAACAAGATACAAATCCCCTTCAGCTTCACATCTTGGGCTTTGAACAAGATACAAACCACCGTTTAGCTTCACGTCTTGGGCTTTGAGCAAGACACCAAAACAACCTTTTTCCTCCCATAGAATAGGAGGAACTATGATCACTCTGATTTCCCTGTTTCATTAAAACGGGAATACGTAGGCATAAGATTTGAAAATCTTAGCGAGCACACTAATAAAAAAACCCAAAATCCCATACCTTCATACATCAATCGAAAAGCATCAGTCCTAACATCCTACCAATAGTCTATACCCCGTGTTCTCAACAACATAACCTATGAGAGACCCACAATCTTTGTAGCAGCTGTTAACCAACAATTATCTGTTTAAACTCAGTTTGCAAGTAGGGTTAATTGGAGACATCTATTTCCCTTCCTTCATCAGCTTCAATAGGATAAAAAATGAATCGAACTGTAGTACCCAAAAGTGATAGTGCTTCGCAACCACACATAAAACTCGTGCTACAGAAAAATGGCGACTCTGTTGGGGACAAAGACTTTTGTCCTTATCGAATGTTCCCATCTCGTAGGCAGAGACCTTGAGTTCACATTCATGTCACAGAAATGACAGCTCTGCTGGGGTGTCATTGTCTGTATAGGATCATAAGGCTAGAGGTCTAGGATGATTAAGACAAATATATATACTACTTTTCCTAATTGATATCTATGTTTATTTTTCTGCTAATGGGAATGCGTGTGATGTCGCATGTGGAAAGATTGAGTATACACCTAAGATAGGTGATGGCAATGCGGGTAATCCTACTGGGAGTGAATTCCAGTTAAGAGCCCCGATCAACCATCAAACTCAGTGGAGACTCCCTTTGCAGATACATTGCCTATACGACTTTGGTTGTTGAAAATAGTGTGGTCGACTGGGTTATCTGAGAAGCTGAGGTTTTTAGTAGACTGCATCCCTTTTGTAGTGCGGAAGCTATCGAAAATAGTTGTCACGCGATACTACCCTCATCTGAGATCACTCCAGGATACATCAGCTCGCTGGTGATCCGCTTGCTGTTGTTATCCCAGAGGGGTCAATAATTTTGTGAACAGGTACAAAAAATCACTAGTATAAACCTTTGGGGGGGGGGGGGGTAGTGCCTTGACTTCATGACACCGACCCTTTGACCCCATGTTTTCTCTATGTTTTTGTGTGTTGCATTCATGCATTCATCTAAAAAACATTAAAACAAAAAAAATCTTCGCTTCTAGTCTCTCTTTTTCAAATTAAACTGAGACAATGATTGCAAATGTCAGAGAGAATGGAGATTGCGCTAATGGATTTCGGTAGAAGGAAAACTCATAAGTACATCTTCAAGGTTCCAAAGTTAGAGGATTTGAGAGGTTTGGCGAGAATGATCACCAACCACGAGGCTTTCAGCGCCAAGTATGGAGGACTGCTGTCTCTATTAGGGGTCCATGTAATCGAGGGAATTATGTCTACGCTAATCCAGTTCTACGATCCGATCTATCACTGTTTCACATTCCCAGATTATCAGCTTGCACCAACACTGGAGGAGTATTCTCACCTGACTGATCTGCATATCACTGATCAGGCTCCTTTTTCTGGACTGGAAGAAAGCCCTGTACTTTGGCAGTATAGGGAACGTGGCCGCTTTCGAGAGCATCTTTGTTTTGCTCACCTACGGGTTATTTTTGTTTCCCAACATTGATAGCTTCGTAAACATCAATGCCATTAAGATTTTCCTGATTGGAAACCCCGTACCGACCTTACTCGTAGATGCATATCATTCGGTACACTTAAGGAATTTATACAGCGGAAGAATGATCACATGCTGTGTACCCCTGCTATACAAATGGTTCACTTCCCATTTGCCCAAGTCTACTGCATTTTGGGATCAAAAGAATAATTTACGTTGGTCGCAGAGAGTCATGTCTCTTACCAACTCTGACATCGATTGGTGCAATCGAATCTACGAAGGGATCAAAATTATTGACCGTTGTGGAAATTTCCCAAATGTACCCCTTATAGGAACTAAGGGAGGAATCAACTATCATCTGGTGTTGGTTCGTCGTCAATTTGGATACCTAATGAGGCATGTCCCACGAAGTGCTCATCTGGAAGGTCTTTTCTTCAAGGAAGGAGAAAATGACAGGGCACTAAAGACAGAAATAGTGCACGCTTGGAAACACGTTTATAGGAAAGGACGAGAGTCTCTAGAAAAACCAGACTGTGTCTCGATGGAGCCCTATCTCCATTGGGTACAAGCTAGAGCTCTCAAGCTGAGGATACCTTACCCTCATCAGGAAGTTCTTCCATTAAGGGACTCTTCCCTTTATTTCATGTCTGAGACGGAAAAACTTCAACTTACTCTCAGCAAAGTTCAACAGGAGAAGAGGTCTTGGAGGAACAAGTACCGTATTCTTAATGTGGAATGCAAGAAAATACAACAGCTGTTAAGAGAAAAAGATGCTCTGATTGAGATTTTAGAGCAACATGCTGTAGAGAATCAGGATGACCAAAGGAGTTTGCTCACGCCTTTCACTTGGCAAAGGAATGACAACCCGACAACGGCCCAAGAGCCCCGGTCAAAAAAGAGGAAGGTACCAGAACCATCACTTGAGCTCTCTTCAGAGAGGACTCAGGATCCATTAGTTTAGGTTTCCTTTTTTAGCACTTTGTAATCTACTGTATTTCCATTTTCGCAATCCTTTGAATTCAATAAAACGGGGTCTTCCCCACTATTTGATATTTGCAAGCTAATTGTTGAAGTTTACTTTGAATAAACAAAAAATAATTAATAATCATTGCATTCATCATTCTCATAAACACATTCTTCTTACCTACGAATCTCACATTTGCGTCTCGATTCTAGAGTTAAACTGTCTCATTCGTACAATACTCGGGCCACTCGTCAGAAAAAATGGATGATCTCGAGGAAGAGAACAGAGAGTTAAGAGAAGAGATCAACACTCTGAAAGAGGATCTGAGAAAGCTTCATAACGACATGCAAGCTCTAGTAGAAGCTCAGATGTAACAAAAAAATACTGTGATCTCAGAGGTCACATCGACGCCCATAGTGGAGAAGTCCGATCCTAGGTACAAGATGCCGAAAGATCGTCCCTGGGGCATTCCTACCAACTATATCCCAGAAGGATATGTTTCGCTGATCAATGAGGATCAAGGAACTGTAACAGGAGCCGCTGGGCCTGAAGGTTACAAACTTCGGGAAAGCAAAGATGCCAGGGGCATGACAGCATCTCCTGAAGGTTACAAACTTCGGGAGGCACCGAGAGTCTCGGCCATAATGACTATACCACCGCCCGTGGTACACACTGTCCCGGAAGAACAAATTCCACATATACCTTCTGGTGGAAATGACAACATGTTCGACAGAATGAATGAGTTCCAAGAACAGTTCCTGGAAATGCAGAAAGAGCTGCAAGCCCTTCGCGGTCAGGATTTATTTGGAAAGGACGCCGCAGACCTCTGCTTGGTCCCCAATGTGAAAGTTTCACACAAGTTCCAAGTGCCCAACTTTGAAAAATACAAGGGTAACTCTTGCCCTCAGAGTCACTTGGTGATGTACGCTCGGCGAATGTCAGCTCAGACAGAGAACCAGGAGCTGCTCATTCACTACTTTCAGGATAGTTTAACTAGTGCCGCCTTAAAATGGTACATGGGGTTAAACCGCGCCACGATCGGCACGTTCAGAGATCTTGGCGCTGCCTTCGTCCAATAATGCAAATACAATTTGGCCATGGCACCGGACAGAGATCAACTCAGATCGATGTCCCAAAAGGACAAGGAAACCTTTAAGGAATACGCTCAGAGATGCCGTGAAATTGCCGTTCAGATTTGTCCCCCTCTAGAGGAAAAAGAGATGACAAAAATCTTCTTAAAGACCTTGAGCTCATTTTACTATGACAGAATGGTCGCCAGTGCGCCCAGTGACTTCACCGAGATGGTGGGCATGGGAGTTCGTCTTGAGGAAGCGGTCCGAGAAGGACGTTTAGTTAAAGACGATGGATCATCAAGTAGTACAAAACGATACGGTAGTGCTCTCCCTAAGAAAAAAGAGCAGGATATTGGGAATATCTCTCTCGGAAAGCAAAGGCGACATTATCAACCAGTAGCAGCTGTAACTCTTGCTATTAACCCGACGCCTATTTCTACGCATCAACCTCAGGTTGCGCAAAGCCAACCGAATCAACATCAATATCAGCAAAGAACACAATAGCCTTTTCAGCAGGCTCGTCCTCCATATAACAACAATCGTGCAACACGACCACCAGGGTTCGACCCTATACCAATGTTGTACGCCGAGCTATTTCCGTTACTACTGGTCAAGGGGCATGTCCAAACCAGGTCTCCTCTTACAGTACCAGAAAATCCGCCTTTCTGGTTCAAAGCGGATCAGACTTGTCCTTACCATCAAGGAGGACCAGGGCATAACATAGAAAACTGTCTCAGTTTCAAATCCGATGTACAAAAGCTTGTTAGGAGCGGGGTTTTATCTTTCAAAGATACGAATCCGAATGTTCTCACGAACCCGCTACCTCAACACGAGAAAGCTGCAGTCAATTTGATAGAAGGAGAGTCTAACAACTCCTATCAAATTCATGATGTACTCTTGTTAAGTGCCAATTTGGTCAAGATGCATTGTAGACAGAGTGAATATGGCCATGTGCCACCTCATAATTATCACCAGTGTGATATCTGCTCTAAGAACAATAAGGGATGTTCTGTGGTGCAATCAGCTCTACAGGAACAATTGGATCTCGGATGGATCCAAGAGCATCGAGTTCGTGGAGTCAACATAACCTATACGACCTCCAACATCATTCAGAACCACGACAACCGTGCAATGAATGTCAACTTGGTGGCGATGCACTCAAGGCAAAGCCAATATCATAATCTGCTGCGGCACGATTACAATTCCTATCTGACTTGCTCGGTAAACAAACAGGGATGCTTTTTTGTACAAGAGGCCCTCCAGCGTCAGATGGATCTTGGATGGATCCAGGACTATCATGATAGAAATCCTTATCAGATCAACATGATTCAAATCTTTGATATTCGTCTGATGAATACCAGCTTGGTAGAGTTACACGCTACACAAGTACAACTCGGTTTTCTCACTTCGCATAATTATCAGAACTGTAAAGGATGTTGTGAGAGTAACCAAGGTTGCACTCTCGTTCAGAGAAATTTACAACACTTGTTAAACCACTGCTGGCTTCCAATCTATATGGAGGAAGACACGCAACAAATCAGTGGGCTTAATGGGAGCCCTACTAGGCATCAGAGTCAGGATGCTCGATCGATGGAAACCGACCTAGTAAGGTTACACTGCATTCAAAGCGGGCGTGGCCAGGTGCCACCACACAACTATGAATGTTGTCGAGTTTGTTCAGAGAATAATCAAGGATGCTACCTTGTGAGAGCAGCTCTTCAGGGTCAGGTGGATCGTAGAGAAATTCGCCCATGTCCGGGTTCCGAACCAATCAACTAGACGCTGAACTACTTCGCTGATCAAATCAGAGACGTGGTTGTAATCTCTGACCCTGAGAGGAACAAGGATGTTTGTACCGTCATCCCTCTACTAGACGAATCAAAGGTTCTTAGCCAGGAGCTGATTGAAGTTACCTACGATAGTCAAAAAAATCAGAAGGCTCCTGTAGTTATCTATCTACCGGGACCATTACTGTATGAATCAGCTAAGACAATCCCTTACAAATACGGTGCAACAATAATTGAGAATGGAAAGGAAATTCCATTACCCTCCGTCGTGAATATTGCAGACATCAGTCGAGTAACACGGAATGGTCGAATCTTCAACCGAGGAGTTAGAGAACCTAAAAAAGAAAAGGAACTTCAAACAGAAGCTCCCAATCCACCAGTCGGTCAATTCAGTAATCCCGACTTTTCAAAAAACAACGATGAGATGCTGAAGCTCATCCAAAGGAGTGAATACAACATTGTTGATCAGCTGTTACAAACTTCTTCAAAGATCTCTGTGCTATCACTTTTACTCAGTTCCGAAGCCCACAGGGAGGCTCTACAGAAAGTCTTAGAGCAGGCCTTTGTGGAACAGGATGTGTCAATACGACAGTTCGATAACATCATCTCTAACATCACTTCCTGCAACAACGTAGGGTTCAGTGATGAGGATTTGCCAGAGGGGGGGCAAAAGCCACAACATGGCGCTCAATATCACGGTTAACTGCCAGGATGATGCTTTAGCCAGCGTACTGGTAGACACATGATCAACCATCAATGTTATGCCAAAGTCCACTTTAATGCGACTATCATTCAAAGGATCCCCGATGAGGGGCAGTAAGGTCATCGTCAAAGCATTTGACGGGTCTCAGAAAGCAGTTATCGGCGAAATCGACCTTCCCATAACTATCGGTCCTCACACTTTCTTAATCACTTTCCAGGTCATGGACGTCCGGGCAGTATACAACTGTTTATTAGGAAAACCTTGGATACACCAGGCTAGGGCAGTCACTTCGACGCTGCACCAAAAACTAAAGTTCGTCAAGAACGATCAACTCATCACGCTCTGTGGAGAGAAAGCCTTGCTCGTGAGTGAATTGTCATCGTCTACTTATGTAGAACCCGAGGAGGCTATTATGACTCAGTTCCAAGCACTTTCGTTGAGCAATGAAAATCGATCAGAGAAAGGAACCTCGATTTCCTCGTACGGAGATGCTCTCAAAGCGATCAAAAGTAACAATACAAAAGGATGGGGATAGCTTGTCATTCCTACTGATAATAAAACAAAGAAGGGTCTTGGTTTTTCTGCAACCTGTACCCAGACAACTGCTAACGATGAAAGTCTTCATCCCATTCAGGACTTCTTCCACAGTGGAGGTTTCCTTCACCCAGTGCCTCAAATAGTCCATACTATCAACGAGGAGGATTCCTCTGACACGGGTAAAGAGTGGAAGTCCTATCTTAACGAGGACGGTTATATGTCTCAGGAAGAGGTGCCTACGCCATTTTGCTATCCCACACAGAGTCCTAGATTTATACCGAGGTCAGACGTCGAAATGATATATGGAGATTGTGATCCAGAAGGATGCCGTGCTCCACCAAACTCATTAGAGGAGGACACTCTAATGAAAGACAACTTTGACCACGACTATTATGGCCCAATGGATGGCCTGCCTATCTGGCAACCTTACCTAGGAGACTTGGGGCAAGAAAATCAGCCGAACAATGAAAATCAGTTGAGCATCATTGAATAGAATACCTGTGTCCCCACCATGGCATGGGATCAACACTCAGGTCATGCAGAACCTATCCAGTACGACAATGAATTGGCAAAGCTTGCCGGACTAGAATTTATCAATTACGCTTTTCCTAAGGTCAACGTCATTGAGAGAGATGACTCCTCCAGTTCCAAAGAAGTGTGGGACACCTTGGGACAACCGAGTAGGAAATACGACTTCTTGGTCAAGTACACCGCTCCCGAAAGCTCTCATATCAGGCTCGAAGACATCCAGCCAACTGGATGGGAAGATATGCCTGAGAGCACAAATAATATACAAAATACATCTGAGGAATCCTCCTACAACAATTCTGCCTGGGAGATAGATTCCAATGATCCAGCTCCGCCAGAAATCAGCGTCATTTCTGAGGAAAAACCAAGAAGAAAAGTACCATACTTTGTGATTCACCGAGGAGTTTGCCGTCAATGGATTGCTGTCGATGTTCTGAAGATTGTTCATGAGTCAAAGTAATTGCCATCTTTAACCTTTCACCCTGCCCCGATGAAACAGATGTTTCGATATGGCTCGCTTTCTGTAAATTTCCCTCTTCGCTTTGCCCAAAACGACAGAGTTTTGTTTTATAGGGCTGTAGTTTCAAGAATCGACTTGTTCATTAATAAAATAACGTCGTTCTATAATTTCCGCATTAATTGCTGTTTTCTTTTTTCGCTTTTCTCAGAAAATGGTAATCCTAAAAACAACTCAATAATAAAAACAAGCAGTAAAAAAATACACTGCACACACTTGCATTCTCTCTATCTCTTCTAAACACGAATCATACCGTCATGTAGATTGGTTGTTTTAAACCCCGTTGAAACATATGATCCGATGCCTTTTCCCAACTTTGAATTCCCGGTATTTGGGGCCTAAGAAGAAGTTGACAACGAAATTCCAAAAGAGATCTCCCGACTACTCAAATAAGAGGAAAGGTCCATTGAACCTTACAAAGAGCCTTTGGAAACGATCAACGTGGGTTCAGAAAAAGAGAGAAAAGAAATCAGGATTGGGGCACTGCTCAGTCCAACTGCCAAAGACAGTCTGACAAAGCTTCTCAAAGAATTCCCCGATGTGTTCGCTTGGTCCTATCAGGATATGCCAGGGTTGGATACCAGCATTGTGGAACATCATTTACCATTAAAACCGGAATGTCCGCCAGTAAAACAAAGGTTGAGAAGAACTCACCCAGACATGGCCATCAAAATCAAAGAGGAGGTACAGAAACAGATTGACGCAGGCTTCCTCGCCACGTCTGAGTATCCTCAATGGTTAGCCAACATTGTACCCATTCAGAAAAAGGATGGAAAGGTCAGAATGTGTGTAGACTACAGAGATCTAAACAAGGCTAGTCCAAAGGACGACTTTCCTTTACCACACATTGACATGATGGTAGACAATACAACAAAGTTCAAAGTTTTCTCCTTCATGGATGGATTCTCGGGCTATAATCAGATAAAAATGGCGCCGAAAGACATGGAGAAAACTTCGTTCATTACCCCATGGGGTACCTTTTGTTAAAAGGTGATGCCGTTCGGTTTGAAAAACGCCGAGGAAACCTATCAAAGGGCCATAACTACTATTTTTCATGACATGATACACAAGGAAATCGAGGTATATGTCGATGACATGATTGCAAAATCTAAAACAAAGGAGGAGCATGTGACCCACCTGTCAAAACTATTCGAGTGGCTGAGAAAGTACAAACTCTGCTTGAATCCCAACAAATGCACCTTCGGTGTCCGTTCAGGGAAACTCTTAGGGTTCATCGTCAGCCAGAAAGGAATTGAGGTTGATCTTGACAAGGTCAAGGCCATTCGAGAAATGCCTTCTCCGAAAACTGAAAAACAAGTCAGAGGATTATTGGGACGTTTGAACTACATCTCCAAATTCATATTCCTTATGACCGCGACCTGTGCGCCGATCTTCAGATTACTTAAAAAGAACCAGGACTGCGTTTGGACAGAAGATTGCCAAACCGCCTTTGATAATATCAAGGGATACCTGTTGAATCCGCTGATTCTATCACCTCCAGTGGAAGAAAGACCGCCGATCCTCTACCTAACAGTCTTGGAAGACTCGATGGGTTGTGTACTTGGCCAACAAGACGAAACCAAACAGAAAGAGTCTTCCATCTACTATCAGAGCAAGAAATTCACTGACTGCGAGACTCGGTACACTATGCTCGAGAAAACTTGCTGCGCTTCGGCTTGGGCAGCCAAACGTCTTCGCCAGTACATGATTCGTCACACTACTTGGTTAATCTCTGAAATGGATCCAATCAAGTATGTTTTCGAAAAGCCTGCTCTCACAGGAAGAATCGACCGTTGGCAGATGTTGTTATCAAAATACGACATCGAATACCACGCTCAAAAAGCCGTTAAAGGGAGTATTTTAGCCGATTATTTGGCTCATCAACCGATTGACGATCAAGAATCAATTGGGTTTGACTTCCCAGACCAAGATGTCATGTATTTGAAAATGAAAGATCGCGATGAACCGCTACCCAGTGAAGGGCCAGAACCAGGTTCCCAATGGGGACTAATCTTTGACGGAGCTGTCAATCATTATGGAAATGGAATTGGGGCAATCATTGTTACCCCTCAGGGTACCCACATTCCTTTCACCGCCAGACTTACGTTCAAGTGTACAAACAACGAGGCCGAATACGAAGCTTGTATCATGGGTCTCGAAGAAGCAATTGATTTAAGGATAAAAAACTTGGACGTATATGGCGACTCAGCCCTGGTCATCAATCAGATCAAAGGAGATTGGAACACATACCAATCGAGACTGATTCCTTACAAAGACTATGCGAGAAGGTTGCTACCTTTCTTCAACAGAATCGAGTTTCATCACATCCCTCGTGATGAGAATCACATGGCTGATGCATTAGCCACTCCCTCTTCCATGATTAGCGTAGGTCAATGGAATGACCTACCTAAGATCGACATAATGCGCCTTGAACGGCCCGCTTACATCTTCACGATTGAAGCAGTCATAGACGACAAACCTTGGTATCACAATATCAATTGCTTCCTTCAGAAACAAGAGTACCCACCTGGGGCATTAAGGAAAGACAGAAAAACCCTCAGACGATTGGCTGGAAACTTCTTCCTGAGCGGTGACACACTCTATAAAAGGAATTTCGACATGGTCTTGCTCCGATGTGTAGACAGACCAGAAGCAGACATGCTTATGAAGGAAATTCATGAAGGATCCTTTGGCACTCATGCCAATGGACACACAATGGCGAGAAAAATTCTGAGAGCAGGGTACTATTGGTTTACAATGGAATCCGACTTCTACAAGTGCACGAGGAGGTGTCACAAGTGTCAGATATACTCCGAAAAAATCCATGTACCGCCTACACATCTCAAAGTTCTCTCTTCTCCGTGGCCTTTTTCCATAAGGGGAATCGACATGATCGGCATGATTGAGCCCAAGGCTTCGAATAGACACCGGTTCATCCTGGTCGCCATTGACTATTTCACCAAGTGGGTCGAAGCAGCGTCATACGCTAATGTAACCTGACAAATGGTGGTCCGATTTATCAAAAATAATATCATCTGCCGTTATGGTGTTCCAAGCCAGATCATTACTGATAATGGCTCTAACTTGAACAATAAGATGATGAAAGAGTTGTGCACAGAGTTCAAGATCGAACACCATAACTCATCTCCCTACCGACCCAAGATGAACGGAGTGGTAGAAGCGGCTAACAAGAACATCAAGAAGATCGTTCAAAAGATGGTTGTAACCTACAAAGACTGGCATGAGATGCTACCCTTTGCTCTTCACGGTTATCGCACATCTGTCCGCACTTCAACAGGGGCAACCCCTTTCTCTCTAGTTTATGGCATGGAAGCAGTGCTCCTCATCGAAGTAGAGATCCCATCAATCCGGGTATTGATGGAAGCTAAGCTTATAGAAGCTGAATGGTGTCAAAATCGACACGACGAGCTGAACTTGATCGAAAAAAAGCGAATAACAGCACTATGCCACGGTCAATTGTATCAACATAGAATGAAGAAGGCGTTTGAAAAAAAGGTTCGATCTCGCGTTTTCAGAAAAGGAGACCTTGTGCTAAAAAAGATACAATCATTTCTCACTGATTCGCGGGGCAAATGGACTCCGAATTACGACGGCCCCTATGTCGTCAAGAAAGCTTTCTCAGGCGGTGCCTTGAGACTTGCAACCATGGATGGAGAAGAATTTGCCTACCCCACAAATGTTGACGTAGTCAAGATATACTTCGCCTAAATAAAAAAAAATGTCTCGGTGGATTGAAAACCCGAAAGGGCAGTCCAGGAAAAAATTAGAGACATGATAAAAAATCATCCAGCTGGATTGGAAATCCCAAAGTACAATCCAGGAAAAAGTTAGGGATAATGGCAAGTAACTACGTCCAACAGGGGCAAATCCCTCAGCAGCAGTTACACCCTCCATCGAAAGAAAACTCCAGTCAAGGTCATCTTCGACAGAAGCTCAGGATGTCCAGAATTCAAAGTTGGTAAAAAGATAGTGGTCGTTATGTTTCAATGTAGCCCTTTTTCCCTTAAATTGCCATTTTCAAATTTTGTAAATACTCTATGGAATCGCGCGCTTGGCTAATTTCCATCCTATCAATAAAATTTGAGCCCTTGTGCTTTTGTTTGCAATTCTTATTTGTTTTAGGTTTACAGAATGATATTTTAATATGATCAACGATTCTTGAAATGAAACAAAAATGAATTTACTTGTCAAACTTTTCTGTTTTTAAAATAAAGATGGCAATTTCTTTGACTGTTGAACATCAGAAGAATGTCGCCAGCTTCTCCAGAAGTAAGCAAGCTTCAAAGTGCAGAATCAAAGTACTCCTTCTAAGCCAATGCGCCTGAATGAAGGATCAGCTGTATCAGATGCGGCTTTCCCATCTGATACCCCCGGCAGAGTTCTTACCTCCTAAGCCCGACCAACATAGCTCCCAACAGGGACTATCTCTCCTAAGCAAGACAAAATTGCTACTTTTGGACCAACGATACCTCTTCTTCCCCCGCAGTGGCCGAGTATCCCGTCGTGTTTATCCGTCACTTTATATGTCGCGTCAGTTTTGTCAGCATAAACATACATACATCATGCATTATTGATTTGTATTCACATTCATATTGCATCACTATCTCTCTAGTCGGTCTTGTCCCCTAGTGATAAAAGTCCTCTCAATTGAGATGTCAGTTATTTCCTTGTCCGGAAATGTCGCGTCTGAATAATCTCTCTCCCCCAGTTTATTCCTGGATTGGAGTTGGCCCTTGACCACTTTGATAACTTGAACCTCTGAAATACCAGAGAACTTTCGATAAACGTCACTCTTCGCCAGTGAAAATGATATATCCGTTTTCCCAGATTAAGGAAAATCTCCAGAGAAAGCCTCTTAATTAGAGATTCGACAATACGGCAGTTTTTCTCTGAAAAATCCGCTGATGAAAAGGTCATTAGCACCTCAAAATTGGATCACATCATATGGTATTTCTCTGAGAAGATCTCCGAGAAAAGTATGATGTAATATACCCAAGTAGAAACAGTCTCTCAAGAGACTCGTTTTCCCCGATAGAGTCGACAAATGGCGTCTCCAACAGAGAACTTTGTACACCTCTACAACTCAGATGACTGGGTTCCCCAGGAAGTCTGACATCAAATTTTTTTCCGTCAAATGGCATCTCCCCAGGAAAATTCGGCGAGAAGTTTGAAGGAAAACCACTACCAATAGCGTGGCTTGTCAAGAAAGTTTATTGACAAAAGAAACTTAGACCAGTTCCTTGGTAGGAAACCAGGATCGAGGGGAAGTTTATATAGGAAACTTAGACCAGTTCCTTGGTAGGAAACCAGGATCGAGCGGAAGTTTACATAAGAAACTTAGACCAGTTCCTTGGTAGGAAACCAGGATAGGGGGAAGTTTATTTCAGAAACTTAGACTAGTTCCTTGGCTGGAGGCTAGGATCGAGGGGAAGTTTTACCTTTTCTAAGCATCATTTCTTAGCAAAAGAAGAAGGATGCACAAACTGCCATTCATAACCACCATCAAAATTTCAGGTATTCCGATATTTAATCCTCTTGCACCCCAAATGCCCGAATACCTTCGCCATTCACACCTTCGGGTCCAAGAAGATTAAATAGGGGCATCTGTCATACCCCAAATTTTGACCACTAAGATTTCCCATCATTGTGAAAATCATCACCACAATATGAATGAACCATCATACCTCATCAGCCTCCCCAAAGATGGGTGAGCATTTACTACTATCAAACTTAGGGTTTCAAGCCCTCTCTGAGTCTTAGGCAAAAGATCAATCAAGGAATGACATGATCTTCAACTTGTCTAACCTCTCAAATATCCACAATGGATCAAGAGGACTCCCACTTCAAGGATTAAGCACAAGGCTACTCCTTTCTAGGTGGATCGAGCCTCAAGATCGCTAGTGTCACCAAATTAGGGTTTGGTCGACCAGGGCCTCCAGATGGAAATTTTCCTCTGGGCATGAGCCAATGCTTCAAAGCATAACCTAAAATACCTTAAGGGACCTCATAAACCCAATCATCAAGTCAATTTAGCCTCAGGGGATGCATTCACAAAAGATCAGGAATTAGGGTTTCTTGACCTAATTCACCCCTAAGTTGACTTTTGGGACAAAAAATGAGCCAAGACCTCAAGAGAGGATTTTCAGTGTCTCTAATAAACCACATTGATCCATTTAAAACAATTGATTGATCCAAGAAGCTTGATTCACAAGTTTCAAGTTCATCTGAACCACCGTTAGGGTTTCGCGGGAAAAGTCAACTGTAGCTTTGACTTTTGACCAAGACATGCTCCCAAACCTTGGGACATGATTCAATACACCCTATAACACATATGGAACATGTCCATCAAGTTTGATTTAGGCCAAGGACTTTATTTCATAGAGGATCGCACAGTTTGGAATTCATCTGACAAAAAGTCAATTGTGCACAAAAGTCAACTTTGACTTTTTGAGATTTTTCACAAATATGGTTCTTTGACCCTAAAATGATGTCAATGTGTGATTTGAATCATCATTCATCAAGAAAAATCAAGAAAAGTGGGATAACTTGTAAAAGGGGTAACCATAAAAACTTGGAAATTTTTCTAAGTTATGGAATAAAGTGGCTAGGGTACCAACTTTGGAGGATCATAACTTCTAAACCACAAAGCCATTTTTCCCCATCCAAATCTGGATTTGTAGCCCTCATGGCCCTCTACAAAAGCTTCAAATACACCTCATTCCAATTCATTATGGATTTTGAGTTATGGAATGATCAAAGTGGCTGAAAACATGAAATGCCACCTTTTCCAACACTTAGTGAAATTTTCACTAAGTCAGAATCTGCCTTCACTTTTTCCCAAATGTAGGGGAATTTTTCACCTGGATCCAAAAAGTATCAAAACCAAATATGATCAAACAGTTATTGTATCATATAAGGGCTTTCCAAAATGGCCAAGAACCCCATGAAATTCCACTTGAGCTATGAGATATGACAATGGCAACATGCCTTGCTGAAAACTGCCAAGGCTAGGCAGAATTTTGCACTTTTGCTCGATTTGGTAAAATCAGATAATTCCAAGCCTTATCATCACTTTGGACACATCTGAGGATCAAATCTAAAGGGGACAAACACTGATCCAAGCCTCCAAAGTCCTTGGAACAAGAAGTAGCATGCCAAACCTAGAATTTCCTAAAAGAGGGGCAAGACTCCAATTTTGGATTGGAGCATTCAATGCATACACCAAGGTGGCATGGACTGAGCTATTTGTAACTGAATTCAGTCAAGACTTATCCAAGACCAAGGGGATCAGCAGCCTGTGCCCTAACCTCTAGTCAATGGCTATAGGAGACTTGGATTCTCATTGCTCAACATTGGCCAAACCTCTGCTGCAGTTGCCATTCACTATTACAGCCAAAACAAACTTGCTCTACTATAAATAGAGCTCAATTATGTTCAGTTTGAGTACACCAAAGCACTACAACACTTGCTTTCCTCAAAATCTCTTTCTCTAGGCAAAAATACCTTCTTTAGCAAGGTAACTCTGAGTTTTTGAGTTAGAGAGCAATTCCACCACACCTTATGATCCAAACACATCCAATATGTCATATCTAAGTTGTCCAAACACTCACAAGTGACCTGTAACATCAAAATCACAAAGTCATCTCTCAAAACCTCAAAATAGGCCTTTTGTGCATTTTTCAAGCCATGTCTTGATTCAGTCACTTTAAAAACCAAACAAGGCCTCAAACACACTCCAAATATCATCATTGAACTGTCCCAAATGGTTCCCCCCATCTGGAACACCATTTGAGGGAGTTGTTATTTTGGCCACTTTTGGCCCTTTTGTAAGAAAGAGCTCAAACTTGCCCCTGAGGTTTCCAGCTGATTCCAACCATCCTAAAAGCTTCTAAGAGATCATTTAAGGGTGTCCAAAGTATCAAACCATTTCTGGAACAAGAAACTTGGCAGATTGCACAAAAAACTCCAAAAGCTCAAAAAGAGGTAAGCATCATGACTTGAACTTTCCAAAATATGCATTGCTTTGAGGTCCACTGATCATGCACATCTTATACGTGTTATATATGTTGTGTTTGCACCAAATTACCATGCAATTCTTGCATGTATCATGAGATAGCACAGAAAATGCAATCAGAGGCCTATTTCAAAACCACTATCGGGTTTTAAAATGGGGACATGATCTTGAAAAACTACCACCACCATTGGATTCCTTGTAAATTCTAGGCAGGATAGACCTAAATTTTGTCTCAATCCATGGAGAAATGAGAAAGTTATGACCTTCACGTTTTTGAGCCAAAACTTGCCTTGCCTTGCCTTGGCCAGACCTAGAAAACAAGGCAAGCCTTATATATTTGTTGTTTTGTTTTAATCAGCAGATGTATCACCACCCCAGTGGTAAGGCGCGCACCCTATAACCTTGAGGTCGTGGGTTCAAACCCCACCCATGCCATTTTGTGTTTTCTCACATTTTTGCTATTTTTTCCAATATTTTTATGTTTTGTTAATTAATTGGAAAATTAATAACTCCTTCAATTTTAATTATTTTTTATTGGTTCTTTTTGTAAAAAATCACAAAAATATTGAAATATTTTATTCCACAAAAAAAGTTAAGTTTATATTATTTATTTAATATAATTAGTATTTTTGTGAATAAATTCCTTTTTAATTGTTTTTTAACATTTAAAAGTGAATATTTACTTTGAAAATCAAAACCAAATGAGTTTTAATTCATCTTGTGATTAAAAACTCATTTTTCAAACCTTAAACAAAGGTCACAAGTAGTTTATTCAAACTTATTTGGTATTTTTATCATTTTTATTTGATTTTCTTTAAGTATTTACTTTTAAAGGAAAACAAATTAGGGTTTCTTTGATTTTCAACCCTCACTAATCATTTTCAAAATTTGGGCCTCTATTAGAGTGTAAGACCCAACCCCCTTTTTTTTTTAAACCAAAATAATTTGGGCCTCAGATGTTGTATAAGACCCACTGTGTTTTTTAAAAAAAAAACTTGGCGCAATCGCCGTTTTCAAACAAAAATCATTTGGGCCTACCCTCGTGTTATAAGCCCCATTCTTTTTAAATAATATTTGGGCCTCTATTAGAGTGTAAGACCCAATCCCTTTTGAAAACCAACCTTTTTGGGCCACAGTCATTGTATAAGACCCACTGCGTTTTCAAAAATCTCGGCGCGATCGCCATCTTCAAACAAAAACTCTGGGCCTCTCCTTGAGCTGCAAGCCCCACCACTTGTATAAAAATAAACCTTTAGGCCTCTTGAGAGAGTGTAAGACCCATCCCTTTGTACAGAAAACCTTTTGGGCCTCAGTCACTTGTATAAGTCCCTCTGTACAAATACAAAACAACAGTGCAATCACTGATAAAACGTTGGGCCTCTCCTTGAGCTATAAGCCCCAACAATCTTATCAAAGTACTTTCTTCTTTGATTTATAATATAATTGTTATAAAACCTTTCTTTGTTTAACAACTAACCAAACAACATGGAAGCTCTACAACCGAGTAAGTGTTTACCCGCTTTCATATATATATATATATATATATATATATATATATATATATAACTGTATTGTGGGGCTGCTCATTGTAAGTCTTCTTTCACAAACTTTTATATACCTATCAAATATCAACTGTGTAATACTAGTATAGTTATTTAGAGTTTTCCTCGGCAACTACGTCTAGCACTAGGTATAGCCCTGTTGATCGCTCTTAAATACAGTCAAAACTAGATCCCCATAGGATTACCAGACACAGTATTCCCACCTCTTGGGGTTAAACAATATGGAGATGTGAAAGACAGATTCTTTTTGAACCCTTTCTCAGACTGTCATCCTTAGAAGTTGTCAAAGAGACTCTACTCCCATAGATGATATTTTCTCTGTGAATGGCATCTCTTGAGTTTCTTCCAAATTCTCGGACTTTCCTGGCTTGATCTATTCTCGGTGAATAGCATGTCTTAATTTTCTCGGGATTTGGGGACCCACAGGCTTCTTAAAAGCACCCTTAGAAATTGTCAATGGAGCTCTAACTCCCCAGAGATGATCTTTTCTCCGTCAATGGCATCTCTTGAGCTTCTTCCAAATTCTCGGACTTTCCTGGCTTGATCTATTCTCTGTGAATGGCATGTCTTGAACTTCTCGGGGTTTAGGGACTCACATGCTTCCTAAAAGCATCCCCGCCTCCTCTTGGGCATTGTACAAGGACCCTTCTGCTTCTTAAAAGCTCTCATGTATTCTCTTGGGCTTAGTACAAGGACCCAGAGACCTCTACAGGTATAGGAACAAAACCTAGTCATCAATTTGCTAGAGCTGTCTTTTTGAGTCAAGTGTCAGACCAGTTAATAGGTTGACCTTCATCCCTTAACATACCAGGCTTCTCTTGGGCATTATACAAAGATCATTCACTTATCCGAGAATCAATATCTCAAAACACTCATAGACTTGGACAGTCTCAATACCCATTGGATTTCCTATTTCCTTAAAGAATAGGAAATAACCCCGATCCTCTGATCAATCCCAAGGTACAACATTACCCATATAAGAACTGATTTTCTCTTTATCCGACATACTGGACCTGTCACTAAACTGAAACAGTCGCCAACGGATAGCCTCCTCTTAGGCTTGGGATAATGATATTTTCCTCAGGAAAGTTAGCCTCGTCTTGGGCTTTGTACAAATGATTCTCCCCAGCAGAGCTAACCTTTTAGCCTCCATCTCGGGCTTTGTACGAGATACTAAAACACTCTCTTATTGAGTATAAAAGACTCTCTTGTTGAGTCAAACCCATTTTTAGCCTATATCTCGGGCCTCGTACGAGATACAAAATTACTCTCTTGTTGAGTATAAAATACTCTCTTGTTGAGCCAATCACCCTTTTAGCCTCCGTCTTGGGCTTCGTACAAGACACATACAAAAACTCTCTCTTGTTGAGTATAAAAGACTCTCTTGTTGAGTCAGTCCATTTTAGCCTCCATCTCGGGCTTCGTACGAGATACCAAAACACTCTCTTGTTCAGTATAAAAGACTCTCTTGTTAAGTCAACCCTTTTACCCTCTCTCTCGGGCTTCGTACGAGACACATAAAAGCACCCTCTTGTTGGGTCAATAGCCTCCTCTTAGGCTTCGTATAAGAAAACCCCGGTTGAGTCAATCAACCTTTTAGCATTAAAGCTGTGCCTTATTCATAGCATACAAACATCAACAACTCCTCTTTAGAGATGACAAAATCTCTCTAAAGTCAAAACCCTTTAGCTTCACATCTTAGGCTTTGAACAAGATACAAATCCCCTTCAGCTTCATATCTTGGGCTTTTAACAAGATACAAACCACCGTTTAGCTTCATGTCTTGGGCTTTGAGCAAGACACCAAAACAACCTTTTTCCTCCCATAGAATAGGAGGAACTACGATCGCTCTGATTTCCCTGTTTCGTTAAAACGGGAATACGTAAGATTTGAAAATTTTAGTGAGCACACTAATAAAAAAACCCAAAATCCCATACCTTCATGCATCAATCGAAAAGCATCAGTCCTAACATCCTACCAATAGTCTAGACCCTGTGTTCTCAACAAACCCACAATCTTTGTAGCAGCTGTAAACCAACAGTTATCTGTTTAAACTTAGTTTGCAAGCAGGGTTAATTAGAGACATCTATTTCCCTTCCTTCGTCAGCTTCAATAGGATAAAAAATGAATCGAGTTGTAGTACCCAAAAGCAATAGTGCTTCACAACCACACATAAAACTCGCGCTACAGATGTCATGTTTGAACATCATCTTTGTCACTTATTATTTTCCTTGATTGATGTCATGTTTGAACATCATCACTTATTATCCACTTTAGTTGATATCATGTTTAAATGTCATCCTTTGTCATGTGTTGTTTACTTTGATATCATGTTTGAATATCATTCTTGTTCATCTCATCCATTATCACCCATATACTCATGTTTATTTTGACTTTGTCAAGTCATCCCCTAGTGATGTTAGCTTGTTAGCTCTCTTTTTTCTCTTTTCTTTTGCTGCCTAAATCTAAGGGAAATATTTCTTTTGTTGACTTTATGTCATAGGTAGTATAGCATTCCCTCAACTACCCCTTTTGACTTTGTTAAGACATTAACCTTTCAACATAGTCTTAGGTTAGAGTTTGTAAGCTCTTTGACTTTGTTAAGTCATGCAAGTGTTATTATTATAAACACTTACTTTCCCCTTTGGAATCTTGATCACTATCAAGTGTTCTTCACCCGTAGTTAGGTGAACTACGATTGCTCTTATTCCATCCTTGTTAGGATACGTAGGCATAAGACTGTGAAGTCTTGGCGAGCACACTAGCAATAAACCTCCTTAGGTTCCCTATCTCATAAAACCCAAAATAGAATATTTCCAAACATTAGCAAGAAAATTACCATAACACAAATACTTTCAAAAGGTTCCTATAGGATACTATAGATACTTAGGGTGCTAGTACCTTCTCTTAGTATAACCAACCCCTAAACTTTTAAATCTCTTTGCATTATTGTTGCATTGCACAATTAGGGTTTTATTCGATCTTTTCCCTTTCCATTGGATAAATTAAAGTTCGGTGGTGAACATTCAATGTTTTGTGATTCAAGTTAATATAATAGCTTGATATTTGATTCTCACAGTGACACATACCAACAACCTCTGTGAAATAAACCACAACAATCTTAACAGCTCGTTTGAGCCTACCTAACCCACACCGCAATGAGTTAGTTCAAATTCATCTGATCGAACAACATCAGGACATCGCATTGGCGACGACTCTTTAACCACTACAGAACCACTAGTGGAGTGTTAGAAACCCAAACACCTTGAAAATTGTAAATCTCAACAGATATGTAAAGAACCAGATAACAAAATTAGGAATCCACCACCAACACTGGAAAATTGTAGCTTGAGAACAACAAGAGTCATATTCAAAGTGAAACCACAAAAAACAAACACAAGCTATGCAAGAAATTATCCTAGTTAGCTTGATTATTCGGAAAGAGGAAATATTTGAGTATTTCCAATACTTAAGAAATGTTTATTCCACAATTGTTAAATAATATTAAAATTATTTTTTTAGTGATGGTTGAAGGTTATTAATCAAGTTGTATTTTTTGACATAAATTTTTGGTAGTTTAACTCTGCTATTAATATTGAATTTTCTAGCATGTAATTGTATCAGTGTTGTTTATTATAATTTAAATTTTGTGGTTTTATTTTTTTTCTTTATTTGGACACATCTTGCCCTTGAATTCATTTTCTTTATAAAAAATAAAAGCATTTCAATATTTTTGCAAGTAAAGTAAATTTTATCAATGATGGTTCCATATATGGATGAAAATAGATAGATTAAAGTAGGTTTTGTCAAACCTAAGTCTGATTTAGTCATATAAATCAAGGCATATATCTGACATGTAGTTTATCACAGATTTATTAATGAAAGACTAATTAGCATATTAGAATCTATTAAAATATTTAAATCTATTTAAATAAGAAGTTTCATTTATGTTTAAATAAACTAACGAGTTAAAAGACTAAAGAGATTTTTTTAAATGAAGGCATCTATAGATATAAACCAAAACATGACAAAAGAGGGTGGACATATAACCAACACATAAAAAAAAAAGAATCTAAAAAAAAGCATTCATAACCTTTTCTGTACAAAGTCCTTCCTAATACCCAAAGGAAGGGATTTAAAAATGGTTAGAGTGTTGCAAGTGAGACCTAAATCTTCCAAAAAGTTGGCACAAGAATTCCCTTTTCTATAAATATCGGAGATAAAAATGTGTTTACATGCAAAATGAGCCAGACATGTATTCCATTTGTTTCGAACTTGCAAAGGTAACAAAGTTGGTTTGTGGAAGGCTTGAGCCACAATGCTCGAATCCGTTTCAATTCAAACCTTAATCCTTCTTTCTATAATAATTTTTGTTGCCTTAGGGATTGCATAGAATTCTTCTAGGTAAGAAGAAGACCAAATGACTTGTTCTACAAATGCCAAAAGAAAACTACCATGCCCATCTCAAAAGATACCTCCACAACTAGTTGGAAGAAGATTATAATTATAGGCTCCATCACAATTGCATTTGATCCAATCTAAAGGAGGAGGAATCCAAATAACTGCTATACATTTTAAAGGTCTAAGAGGATTTATGGAAATGTTGAAAGCCTTAAGGATTTGAAAGACATCTAGGGAAGATGATGTAGTGGATGAAAACTTGTTTCTCGTTAGAATCAATTGAGCCTAGATCTTATGAATTGTGTGCCTGAAGTTTGGACAAATGCTTCTGAATTTGTTCCAGTTCCTAACTTCCCATAGGTAGTATAAGATGTAGACGATATCAAATTTTAAAGTTAGAGAACATTTCTTGGATCTTTTAATGGTGCAAGTAGTCCATCAATCTTCAAGGGATGAAGGGGGATTAATAATTCTAACATTTTTATAAAACCACCTCTAGGTTTTCTTGGCATAAGGGAAATCAAAGAAAAGATGTTGGGAAGTCTCTTTAGAATTCCTAAAAAGACTCCATCTAGTTACAATGCAACAACTTTTTTTCTTCAATTAATCATCAGTGGGGATTTTATCCATCACGAGTCTCTAAGCCATCATGGATTTTGAAGGAGGTATATCAACAGTCCAAACGATCTTGGCCCAAGGTAGAAGGATATAAGGAGCCTTAAATTAATTAGCTTGCTTAAGGTCTAGGATGCCCGACTTAGATATATGCGAGATAGGAAAATATTCAGAGTTTATGTTTTTAGAAAAAAGGCTTCAATCTAGAGGGGGTGAATAGATCATAAATTTTACAACCAAAAACTTTGGCAATAATATGTTTTCAAAATATGGTGCAGCGGAAAAATGACCCAAATCGAATCGTTTAACTAAACCTACTATCAAAAAGCAATATGCGTAGCGTAAACCAAACAAAGTGTTAACGAACGTAAATTTTCAACAATGATCAATCTACGAATCAATTAAATGTAATGCTAAATGTAATTCTTATATCCAATGAACCAAAACGCAAAAAAAAAAAAATACACACAAACAATTTATCGAACACTTGATGTGCGATTGATGACAATTGGAAATTTATTTTGTTTTGTTGATGTTAAAACCTCTCACAATCAAAGTGATTGTGATTATATCAATAACAACACCTTTAAAAGATAGTAGAAAACAATTTCCAATTGAATTGATCAAACAATGACGAAATTGATAAATTATGTAATCAACAATAAAGAGATAAAAAGATAAGAGAGAGAGAGAGAGAGAGAGAGAGAGAGAGAGAGGGAGAGAGAGAGAGAGAGAGAGGGAGAGAGAGAGAGAGAGAGAGAGAGAGAGAGAGAGAGAGAGACCAAGATTTGTTTAGGAAGTTCCCCAATTGGCCTCGCTATGGTTTGTTGCACCCCAAAATTTGCCCTTGGTTTTCTAACCTTAGCTGGCTTATGTTCCCATCCATGCACATTCGTCATGGCATTAATCATGTTTTGCATTGGGCTACCAAGGCATGGGATCACAATGTATTTCTTGTAGTTTAAAGATTTATTCATTTCAGAGCGTATTTCAGTAGCATTCAGAGCTGAGCAGACAATCGTCAGAGTCTGTGAGCATTTATTTTGCTCAGCAGATGGGTTGATTATTTCAGAATAAAAAACAGAAAGCACATAGTTCATGTGATCTTGTTCCATACAAGTTATCTATCATGTTTCAGGCATTATTCAAGGGCTTTATCAGTGGCTAAGGTTCAGGTGCGAAGCCAGGCTAAAAACAGGTTGCAGCAGGGTGATTTTAGCAGTTTTGCCTTGATGTAATCGATTAACATACAGGTGTTAATCGATTATACCCCTCTAGAAGGCGCCAGATTCAAATTTTTGGATGTGTGATCGATTAACTAGATCATGTTAATCGATTACAGCAGTTGATTTTTGCCCAGAACAACAGAATTTCAGCATTGTAGCAGTTTCAAACTCATTTCAATCACTTGGGTTCACACTTGCATCAGTAGAAGGATCTATAATGCTTCCAAAATATCATATTTTCCAAATTAATTTCATTTCCCTCCATAATTCAAATAATTTCCATTCGTAATTCTAAACTAAAAAACCCAATCCTCATTCAAAACCCAATTCCAAACCTCATTTTCATTCCATACCTAAGCCATATTTAAACTAATTTCTCCCATTCCAAGAGGATCATGAATCATTTTCTACAAAATTTATGAATTTGCTCTCAAATTCTCTCTCACTTTTCACTCTCCATTTTCATCTTCATCCCTAACCTCACCAAAGCTCTTCCATTAGAGTTACCAAATTATTTATTGGAGTTTGTTAATTCTTGAGCCAAACCTTCATCACATTGCACTTCCATCAATCAATTCTACACTAGAAGTTAATTTGGATCAAGATCTGAAGTTTAGAAGCATTTACTTGAAGTGATTTTGAAGCAAGTTCATCTTATTGTATTGTTCTTCAAGTTTCTTATGAGGAATTGATTGGTTCTCGGGTGTTCTTTGCTTGATCTATTAAATTCTGTTTGCAACCATTACCAATGCAAATCGCCGCTTTGTAGGTTGGTGATTCTTAGATTCAAACTCATTTTAGCTTATTTTGCAACTTTCACAATGTAGATCCTTGTGGTTTTGGTGAATTAATCCATTGATTCAATTGCTTGATGTTGTTGATTGTTTGATTGATTCAATAGGCATTTGTTTGTTGTTAATTGATGTAATTTTAGTGTACAATTGCATGTTATTACATGTTGCATTTGATCATTGAATTGATGATGGAAAACTGCTTCTGAAAAGTGATTTTCTGCTGTTTCTATAGGTGTAATCGATTACACCCTGTTTCTGCGCCTGGAACTGATTTTTAACACTGTGTAATCGATTAACACATATATGTTAATCGATTACACTTGCTGTAGAGTGTGTGTTTTTGCTTGTTTTTTTAGCTTATATTGATTCCTTTCCACATTTAACTTCCATGGCATGGTATATTTGATATTTGTGGAATTTTCTTTAGTTGTTTATCCTCTATTTAAGTACGTGTGCGAATCTTTGATGCACAATTTGTTGATTATGTGATTGTTTGAATACATGAAGCATGTTCATGATGCACACTAGTTTATATGTTGACACTCGCTAGTTGATGCTTGCATAATCATGATGCTTGATGTTGGTACATGTTCATATGCATTGTCAAGTGTTGAACTCTATGAAGCATGTTCATTTGTTTCGTTGTTGATGCATGTTCATCATGATTGATTATTCTTTTGTCACATGTTCACATACTTTACTTGATCTTGCTCAACAGATGCTCATGATGGCTTGAATTCTTGATGTGTGTTCTTGATACTTGATTAACCTTGTGGAACGCATGATGCATGATGCATGTTCATGTTGCTTTGCATACACTGCTGTCTTGTGCTATACATGCTGTTAAATGATGTTATTCTGTTACTGCTGCATACATGCCTGCCCTGAAAAATATGTGTTGTTAAATGTTATTGTGTTGTTGCTGGAAATACACTGCTGTCCTGATTTAAGCATTGTCGTATGCTGCTGTTTGTGTTTTTTCTTAGCTTTTTGCTTGCTCTTGCATGTTCCCCTAGGGCTTCCTAGTCCAACTTAATTTTTTTATTAAGATTGGAGTAGGATAAACATTAGGTTGTTGAACCAAGCATGACAACATTAGGGTAGCTTCTCCTTATCCTCAACCTTAGGGTCATCTTGTATGACAACATTAGGATAAAATCATCTTCTAATCCTAACCTTAGGACCACTTTGCATGATATCATCTAGGCCCAAGTCTCCCTTAGATCTCGCATTGCGTCCCTCCCTCTCTCTCTCTCTCTCTCTCTCTCTCTCTCTCTCTCTCTCTCTCTCTTTCTCTCTCTCTCTCTCTCTCTCTCTCTCTCCTCTCTCTCTCTCTCTATCTCTCTCTCTCTCTTAACACAAATAAAACACTTAATAAATACGATGTATATAGTGCGTCATGAGTCTTAAGCACAATGGGAAATGATAAGCGGGAGTCTCTCCTCACCTCATCTAGAGAGCTTTATGCACGAGCCATTTCAGATTGATCATATAAAGTACTCGCTCCTATTGTCATAGACTTTAGCACGATACGCATCACAAACAAATTCAATCCACTTCTTTAAAGAACATCAACAAATTCAAGCCATTTTTATCCTTCAGGATTTTCCCTTCAAACCATTTTCAGAAAGGGCATGTTATTTCCGTTCTACCACAAACAGGTAACGTGTAAGACTCCCGACAAAGAGCGGCAAATACCTAAACTGCTAGAACGCGAACATTAGCATTGTCCATAAAAAACACTAAGAAGCCCGTGGTCCCAGGAACTACATATGCTCTAATTTCTTCATTCTCATCCGAATGAAGATACGTAGGCACAAGGGCCCCAATCCTTGGAGATCAACCTTCCCATTCACCCGTAGTCCTCTGAACTACGTTGACTATGATTTTCCCATTGCACGAGGGAATACATAGGCATAGGATTGTGAGATCCTATAGAGTCCCCTTTTTGTTTTTTCTCCCTTTTCGTTTTTGTGTTCCCGTAACAAGCAAGCTTTATATATACACACCATTTGATTAGAACAACAAGAGTGGGTTCCGCTGAGTACAAGAGAAGCGAGGGGTGCTAATACCTTTCTCTTGCGTAATCGACTCCTGAACCCCGAATTTGGTTGCGAGACCATGTTCTTTCCCTTATGAGGTTTTCTCGATGTTTTCCTTTCCCCATTGGGATAAATAAAGTTCAATGGCGACTCTGTGTCTTTGCCTGCGATTTTTCACGGTAGCGACATGGGTACGTCTGCCCTCAACTCGAAATCGAATTGAGATAGTGCTATTAGCCTTTTCTTTGTAAAAATGTTTATACAAGAGATGAAGAATGCAAATCCCAAAAACCCTATTGTTTTATGTTGATTTTTCCATTTCTAACCCTTGATCAAAGCTTGATAAAGTGACCAACAATGCGGTTACAATCCTTTGATTATCCCGAGCACACAACTTGTTGAAACCCGAGATTC
This sequence comes from Lathyrus tuberosus, assembly GCA_022829125.1. Lineage (NCBI taxonomy): Eukaryota > Viridiplantae > Streptophyta > Magnoliopsida > Fabales > Fabaceae > Lathyrus > Lathyrus tuberosus. The sequence continues at coordinate 9,504,414 of JALAZF010000047.1, forward strand.
TCGAACAAAATTCACTGTCTCGCGCTACTCCCTTGTAAGGAAACCACCTTGTCCCAAGGCTTTCACTCGGTCGAATCTATGTTGACATGATCTCGCCCAAAACCTTCAAATTAACCCGATCTTGAAGGAAAATCCCACATTGGTTTTCTTATTTGAAACACACAAAGTCCCCAACCCAATATTCTCAGTTACACCAAACCTAATTAGACATTATCAACCATAATCTAGATGGTCGCCCAATCGAAAAATGATTATGTGTAGTTTCAATTGTGTGTATGCATAGAAGAAGGGATGAAGATGATGGACAACTTTGTAATCTGGTTTCGTTTAGGTTTTATTCTCTAGGAAACCTTACCTAGAAGAAGATGCATGTATGAGTATATATAGGTATGTGAATGAATGAGCAAAGGAATGCAAAAAGTTGAAGCAAAACTGATCTATGCGTGTCCTTCAGGTTGACCTGTGAAGGTAATAGGTTGGCTTGTGAAGGTCATAATTTGGTAGCCTGTGGGCAGAACCTACAGGCTTCAATACTACTCCATAGGAGTCGGCCTGAAAAGTCCATGTGCCGACCTATACTGAGGCAGAGGCTCGTATAGGTCAGTCTGTTCTTGCATAGGCCGGCCTGTACTGACTTGTATGCCCAAAAACATGTTTTTCAATGCAAGTACGGTGTTGACTCCCTTTCAAACTCATTTGAATGCTTCCTAATGACAAGATGCACATCTAGAATGGGATGATACAGTCCAATATACATAACGCCACACTATCCTGTTTTGACATCACCGAAATACAAAAGCACCTCACATACTCCCCCTTTTTTATAATGGAAAAACATGAGACGATGCGTTTAGCGACATTTTTTTCTGTTTGAAGACTCCCCCTGAATATGTGTATCCAACTTCAACACTTGGTATACTTCTCCCCCTTTAACAACATCAAAATGAGAACAAGCAGATAGTTAGAAGTATCAATAATCACAGACGAACATAAAATACCACACAAAGGAAATTGCAAATAGGATATCATCAATATGAAAAACATTCACATAGAATGATGTGCACATTGATGTAAAATGCCTAAACATAAATACAACCACGCCAAGTATCAATAGAACATAATTGCTACTCAAAGTGTCACATAAGATAGAAGAACATGAACAATGAAAGATATAACATAAAGATAAACCCTTGAGCTGCTGCAAAAGTGACACAATTATGTGACATATGTTTTTGGTGCTCCCGAAATGCTGCACACGCATGTGCTCTAGCAAGGCGATAAACAAAGTCATCACTGCTCAAACCAAAAGCAAGATGAACCATAATGGTGACATACAATAAGAATTCATTTTATATCATACCATGTTCAACCAAAGTTCATGACAAAATACATAACAAGCCAAATGCACTACAGAAATTTTTTCAAGTATATAGAAGGAGTAACACAACATCACTATAAGCATGTAATTGATAAAGATCAATAGTAATTTTTGGAAGTGAGGGTTGATAAACTACTTCATTCATCAAGGATATTAGTCATTTGGAGTACTAACAACAAGTAAGCTCACTAAGAAAGAGAAGGAAAAAGGAACAATATTACCTCTTATGTAGATTGATGAACCAGACATTCTTATAAGATGAAACTCCCAATAAAGGTTAGAGTAATAATATATAAGATGCATGCAATAAAATGATATGCTAGGCAAGATTAAAGATATCGAATATCCCCAATTACCTTCAGATGTTGAAAAATGTTTCGGTCGTGTCATGCCCCAAATTTTATCCCTAGATTCAATCATCATTTTCATAACATTCTAGGTTAATTATTCATGCATAGCTAACCAATTATCAAGATATGTTTGTTTTTGCTCACCTATGAATTAGGGTTTGACATAAAAGGCTCAAGGGATTGACCAGTCAAGGTTTTGGATGAATCATCAGTCAAACAAGTTCTCACACCCTCAAGAGATCTCTCTCCATCAAATATCAAGTGCAATATGGCTTCGTTACAAGTTCTTCAAGATTCAAATTCATCTGGCCATGAATTAGGGTTTTTTAACTAAAGTCAACTGCATCTTTGACTTTTGGTCAAGGCATGATCTCAAGCCTTGAAGTATGATCCAAGACACTCAAATACATCCTTAGCGTCATCCCATAGTGTTCAAATAGCCCAAGAGTTTGAATTCATTGAAGATCAAGAAGTGGAATTTCATCTGATACACAAGTCAATAACTGTAAAGTCAAAATTTTGACTTTAGGGTTTTTGGTCAAATATGAGATTCTCAATAGGGATGGCAGGCAGACCCAAACCCGCGGGGCCCACCCGCACCCGAACCCGAGTCAACGGGTGAAAACCCGAGTTGACTGGGTTCGGATTCGGGTTCGGGTGCCACCCGATATTTCGGGTGCGGGTTTGGGTAGTGTAAAACCCGTGCCCGAAACCCGAAACCACACCCGCTATATATATATATATATATATATATATATATATATATATATTTGAGTTTTTGCTACGGGTTCGGGTTTGGGTGAAAAAACCCGAACCCAACGGGTGCGGGCGTGGATGTTATTTTGTAACCCGAATAGCCTTTGGGTTCGGGTTCGGGTTCAGGTGGTGATTTCGGGTGCGGGTTTGGGTAGTGTGAAACCCGTACCCGACCCGATCCGTTGCCATCCCTAATTCTCAAGTCAATTTCCATTGGAAGCATGTTTGATGATTGAGTTTGATCAACAAAAATCAAAAGAATTGAGGTTACTTTCAAAAAGGGCAACAAAAGAGAAATTAAAAATTTCTAAGTTATGGATGCACAATGATTTTTGTCTAACTTGCCAAGGCCATAACTCCCAATCTAAACATCCATTTCCTTTGCTCCAAAGAACAATATGAATAGCTAATTACAAACTACAACTTTGTCCTTGAGGATGAATTCCCAAAAAGTGCTTAAATTTTAAGTTATGAGGCCATGAAGTTGGTGTTTCATTCAAATGTGAATTCCAACACTTAGAAATTTTTTGATACAAATCTGCCTTGTAAAAGTAACCAACTTGAGATCCATTTTTCATCATGATCCATTTTGATTCAAGGAAAACTTAAAACATGAAAGTTGTAGAGCATGTTTCAACCTTTCCAAAGAGTCCAAGAACTCATTTTTCCCATGCATGAGCTAGGAGATTCGAAGAGGCAAAGTTGACCATCCAAACTTGAACTTTAGGTCATTTTTCATGTCAAGGACTTGAGCAAATCCAATCCAAACCTACTAAATCTTGCTTTGCAGGTCCTATAACTTGCAAATACTTCCTTGATCAGAGGATTACATGAGTTCTTGAGCCATTATCCAAGGAGTTGAAGCATTATCCAAGTTTTACTTCCATTTGTGGAGCATTTTGCTAAAAGCTCCATATCCATTTTTATAAAGCTCCACTTTTCCAACCACTCTTGCCTTGAGACTCAAACTTGTTTCTTTTGCAGAAGCAAGCTCTAAAAAAGATTCCAACCACTCAAGATAGCCTATTACTTTGCATTGGGACTATGAGAACCATGAAACCACCAAGTTGAAATCCAACCAAACCATGAAACCATAAAGTTACAACTCTGCATAATCTGAACCTCATTCTTGCCCTATAAATAAAGGCTTGTTTCTTGCTTCAAAACAACAACAAAAAGACTTTGAAAACACACTTGAGCAAGCACCATAACAGAGTTTGCATCAAGATTGCCACTTTGAACCAAAAACATCATTTTGCACAAACCTAGCCAAAGTCATTTCCACTCATAAAATCTTTAAACCAACTATCCAAACACATCATAAAACACCTCATAAAGGTGTTTAAGCTCTCATCTCCCAAAAAATACCTCAGCTCCACAAAGTCAACTCTCAACCTATCACATAGTTGACTTTGTACACTTTTCAACCTAAAACCATATTCTGACCAGTTCCAAAACATCTAAGCCTTCCAACACCTTCCATAAATCACCCTTGAACTGTCCAAAGCATTACTTTGTGACTGTAACCTCAATTTCTTACAGTTCAAGTTTCCATCTTTGTCATTTTGCAAAAGGAATCTTATAGGGTATTCAAGTTTGTTTCAAGACCAAGTGAGCATCAGAAAAGGTCCTTGGAGGTTCATTGGAGCTCCCTCAATCAAGAAAACAGTTTTGTAACCTCTTTTGAGAAGTTTGGATTTTGCTCCACAAGGTAAGTTTCCTCCATTTTTGAACTCAATGATATATGCATTATCTTATTTACATTTGAACAGCAAACATGATTGGTTTGGCATACTAATTGTTTTCCCTTTGTCAATTGATAGAGACCATTGATATATAGGATGTTAGTTTGAGATTCCATTTTTAGGGTTCATGCAGGTTTACTTTGATTTTTGAGTTAGAAGCAGAATTAATTCAATTAGCTAGTACCATTGATTTCCTTGTTAAAAAATAAACATGTTTCATTTTATATCTTTTAATTTCATTCAGTATTCATGAAGTTAGGGTTTGTGAAAATTCAAAAATGGAAGAATTGTATCAGGTTGAAGACAATCGGGATGACGCCTTCCTTCATTTTTAGAAATAATTTTAGTATATTATTTATTAAGTATTAAGTGGGGATGATACAATGGATGTATCACCACCCCAGTGGTTTGTGCCAGCGCATTGAGTGTATTTGTGACAAAGGGGCATGGGTTCGAATCCCCCTCGCCCTAGATCCCTTTTGTTCTTTTATTTTATTTTTTCTATTTTATGAAGCAAGTGTAATATATTATGGCATGAAAACGTGTTTTGATTGGGCCAAGCATCTGGCCCAGTGGCTAGGTATTTTGGTTGCAAGATGGAGCACGCGTGTTCAAACCCTTGGGAGGTCATTTCCATATAATTTTAACACCTTGTATTTTCATTGTTTTTCACAAATTCATTCAACCATAACTCTCAAACCACACATCATTTTGACCTAATTTTTTTGCATGTCTCTTCCTTGCTAGGCCTATTTTATGATTCCATTTTAAAATTCCACAAAATATTTATTTTTCACACACTTTTGTATAGTTAAAGTAGACACATTTTTAGGGTTTTATTTAGTCCTTAGATGATGTTTTTGACTTGTTCCTTGATTCTAATTGTGCATGTTGATTCTTGTGAACATAATATACCATGTATAAACCTTGTGTGGAGTTGATAACATGTTTCTTTGAGTTTTTCCTAAGTTTATGGGTACTTAAATGCATTCTTTTCCATGTATAAATGACTTGTTTTTTCCATGAATGGTTTTGAAGCTCGTCTTGTGACCTTTGCAATGATACTTGTTGATTTTGTCATACCTTATTAAAAACTTGTGTGTATGTAAGTCCTTGTGCTTGTCCACCTTTGTTAATGTGTTCATAAATGCCTTAAACTTTGATAACACGTCTTTACATGATTCCTAATTTGTATGATTACCATGTTTAAACCTTTGTGATTTTTTAACCCCCTGAGTGTGATTACCATGAACCTTAACAAGCACCTTTGGTTGTTACCTATGTCTTGAACCATGTCCAAACTCTTTTACATGATTAAAGTGATGTTTTAACTTATTTTTCAAGATTGGTTTTCAATTGTATCCATGTTTAATTATTGTTATGACTTATCCATGCTTGTTTGAATTTTTGAATTGTATTCATGTTTAAGTATTGTTATGACTTATCCATGTTGGAATTTTTTATTTGTACCCATGTTTAAGTATTGTTATGACTTATCCATGCTTGTTTGAATTTTTGAATTGTATCCATGTTTAAGTATTGTTATGAATTATCCATATTTGAATGTTTAAATTGTATTCATGATTAAGTGTTGTTACAACTTATCCATGTTTGTATTGTATTCATGATTAAGTGGTGTTATTCGTACTTACCCTAATTGTGTACTTGAACTTTTCATCCATGATACCATGTTGATGTTGTTATATCTATAATTAGTTTGAATCCTTGTTACATCCATGATGCTTTAGTCTTGTTAGAACTATGTATCATGTATGCTTAGGTGATGTAACATCCTTGCTTGTATGTGTTTATCTTGGTTGTTACCATGTTTATTTGTGACTTTATTAAGTCTTAGATGTTGTCACATCTAGATGGTTGTTACCATGTGCATTTGAACTTTGTCATATCTTATATGTTTCCTTGATTAACATCATGTTTGAATGTTACCTTTGTCACTTATAATTGATATCAAATTTGAATACCATCCTTGTCCATCTCATCCATATTGACTCATATTGCTCATGTTTACTTTGAGAGGTTATCCCCAAGTGATGTTAGATTATTAGCCTTCATCCTTCTTTGTTATCTTTTGTTTCTAAATCCAAAGGAAAGGTCTTTTCATTGACTTTATGTCATAGGTAGCTTAGCCTTACCTCAACTTCCCTCTTGACCTTGTTAGAGTCTCAATCTTTTCAACTTAGATTTAGGTTAGAGTTTGTAAACTCTATGTAGGTGTTATTGTCATAAACATTTACCTCCCCCTTGGAACCATAATCATAATCAAGTGTTCTTCACCCTTGTTTAGGTGAACTACGATTGCTCTGATTCCATCCTTGTAAGGATACGTAGGCATAAGACCGTGAAGTCTTTGCGAGCATACTTAGCAAAACATTTAGGTCTTTCCCCATAGAACATTTCCAATCAATAACAAACAATAATAACATAACACAAATACAACAATAAGTTCATAAATAATACTATAGATACATAGGGTGCTAATATCTTTCCTTAGTATAACCAACCCCCGAACCTTAGATCTCTTTGTATTGTTGTTACATTTCACAATTAGGGTTTTATTCGATCTTTTCCCTTCCCTTTGGATAAATTAAAGTTCGGTGGTGAACATTCAATGTTTTGTGATTCAAGTTAATACAATAGCTTGATATCCGATTCTCACCGCAATAGGTCGCAAGTGGTTTTGTGAAAATATCTGAAACTTTATGTTTACTATCAACATGTTCAAATACAACATCACCTTTTTCAACATGATCACGTAGGAAATGATGGCGAATCTCAATATTCTTAGTGCATGAATGTAACATCAGATTCTTAGTTATAATTATAACGCTAATTTTGTCGCACATAATGGGAATATGTTGCAAGTTTATATCAAAATCAAGTAATTGTTGCTTGAGCCACAAGATTTGGGCACAACAACTACCGGCTGCAACATATTTCGCCTCGTCAGTTGATAAAGTAACAAAAACTTGTTTCTTGCTATGCCAACTTACTAAGGCATTTGTAAACATGTGGCAAGTTCCAATAATGCTTTTCCTATCCGATTTGTAACCAGGAAAATTAGAATCAGTCTATCCAACTGGTTACAATCGCTTCCTTTAGAATACCAAAGCCCATATTAAGAGGTACAGTGAAGATACCTAAGTATACGCTTGACGACTTTTAGGTGAGATTCTTTATGAGCCGATTGATAACGGGTACTCATGCATACACTAAACATGATATCTGGCCTAGATACAGTAAGATATAGAAGAGCGCCGATCATACCTCTATATTTCTGAACATCTACATCCTTACCATTTAAGTCCTTTTCCAAATTACCATTTATGGTCATAGGTGTATCGATAGACTTTGCATCTTCTATGCCAAAACGCTTTAGCAATTCTTTGCAATACTTCGTTTGACACACCAATGTACCCTCTTTCAATTGCTTAATTTAAAGCCCAAGGAAGTAATTTAACTCCCCCATGAGACTCATATCAAACTCTCCCTGCATAAACTTAGAGTACTCTTCTACGAGTTGCATATTACCTGATCCAAATATAATATCATCAATGTACACTTGAACTAGAAAGGTGTGTTTCCCTTGGCGTTTAATGAATAGGGTAGTATCTACTTTTCCCCTTGAGAATCCTTGTTCAATTAAAAATTTACTTAGTCGCTCATACCAAGCCCTATGGGCTTCATTAGACCATACAAAGCTCTTTTGAGCTTGTACGCATGGTTTGGATACTCATGACTTTCAAACCCGGGGGGTTAAGCTACATACACTTCTTCATTAATAAAGCCATTTAGAAACATACTTTCACATCCATTTGATATAACTTGAAATTCTTAGCACAAGCATAAGCCATTAATAGACGTATAACCTCAAGTCGAGCCACCGGAGCATAAGTTTCCTCATAATCGATGCCCTCCTCTTGGTTATAGCCTTGTGCTACTAGTCGGGCCTTACTGTGGGTTATCACCCCATTTTCATCAAGTTTGTTCCTAAAAACCCATCGGATGCCTATTACCTGATGATCTTTAGGACGAGGGACAAGGTTTCAAACGCCATTTCTTTTGAATTAATTTAGTTCATCTTGCATGGCCATAAGCTAATTCTCATCAAGCAATGCATCTTTAGAATTTTTAGGCTCTACTTGAGACACAAACACAAAGTGATAACGCAAATTACTTATCTTAGAGAGAGTAGTTACTCCCTTTGAGATGTCTCCAAGTATGTTGTCAATCGGGTGATCCTTTGATGTCTTCCAAGTCAAAAGTAGACCTTCCTGTCATACCCTAAAATTTGACCACAAGACTTCACATCATTGTGCAAATCATCACCTCAATATGGATGTATTTTCATACCTCATCAATCCTCTCAACGATTGTTGAGTATTTACCTCAACCAAGGATTAGGATTTTTGAGCCCTCTCAGAGCATTCATGAAAAGGATCAATCAAGAATTGACATGATCTTCAACTTTTCAAGCCTCTCAAACATCCATGAAGAATCAAGAGGTCTCCCACATCAAGAATCTAACATAATAATGCAACATTTCAAGTCGATTAAGCCTCAAGATCATCAGTGTCACCAAATTAGGGTTTTGGTCGACCAAGGCCTGCAGAGAGAAATTTTCATCTGGGCATGAGCTAATACTTCAATATATGGCTCAAGAAGCTCAAAAGAACCTCATGAGTCCATTCATAAGTTCAAAATAGCCTCAAGGGATGCATCTATAAAAAATTATGAATTAGGGTTTTGACCTAATTCAATCCCTAAGTTGACTTTTGAAACAAAGCATGAGCCAAGACTTCAAGATATGCTTTAAGGACCTCAAATACATTATATTGATCTATTCACAAGATTGAATTAGTTCAAAGAACTTGGTTCATAAGCAATATAAGGATTCAAATTCATCTAGACCACACACTAGGGTTTCTGAGAAAAAGTCAACCATACCTTTGACTTTTGAGCAAAGTATGATCTCAAACATTAGGACATTATTCAATACACTCAAAAACACCTTTGGAATCCATCCAATAGGTTCAATTTAGCCCAAGGACTTGATTTCATAAAGGATCACAAAGTTTAAGATTCATCTGATACAAAAGTCAACTGTGATCAAAACCAAGTTTGACTTTTGAATTTTTTTGGCAAACATGGCCTCTTTAAGTAAAAAACAATGTTAACTTGTGATTTGGATCATGATCAATCAAGAAAAATCAAGAAAAGTGAGGTTACTTGCAAAAAGGGCAACCTTGAGAAACTTGAAATTTCACTAAGTTATGGAAAATAATGGTTTTTACCCAACTTTGCAAGGCCATAGCTTGTGATCCAAGCAACCATTTTTCCTATCCAAAGCTCAAATGATAGCTCTTCTTAAATATAACAAGATTGTAAAGCACAAGTACCCCTAAAAAAAGGCTTACATTTTAAGATATAAAGCTTTAAAGTTAGGGTTTCATGAGATTTTGAACTAATCTGTCTCATGTTTTGCCCAACTTTGGAGGTATTTTTCATTATGATCCAAGAGGAATTAAGAACAAATGTAAACATCAAAGTTAAAGTATGATATACAAGCTTTTCAAAGAGTATAATAACTCCCATTAATTCAATTTGAGCAAGGAGTTATGAACCTCACAACATGCCTTGCTTAAACTGATTTTCAAGACAGATTTTGTGCATTTCTTGTGCCACACGATTTCCATCTTCAATTTTGTTAACTTACAAGCTTTGTCCTCTTCCAAGACTAGAAAGAATCTTGATGAATCACTTGATGTTTTCAACTTTGGACCATTGAGTCAAGAATTTAACTTGACTTGAGCAAATTCATCATTACAAATGCCTTGAATTTCAATTTTGGCATTTGGCATTTATGTGATGCATATAGGTGGCATGAATCAGTTACAAACCAGTCAAGATGAGTAAAAAAACATGAGTGTTCAAACCTGCAAACTTGGTTGAAGTCAATATAAGAGGAGACTTTCGTACCTTGGCATTTAAGAAAGGGCTACATGACAAAATCCATTGGATAATAGAGTGATCCCTCATCCAACACTATTCCTCCCAAAACAAACTTATTCTCCTATAAATAGGAGTTATTTCTGATCATTTCAATCACACCAAAACAATACCAAAGCCTTGTTTTCTCATTCTCCCTCTCTTACTTCAAATTTCAATGTTTCAAAGGGGAAACTTGAAATTCTCAAAACCAAAACCTAAACCATTCAAATAACCATCCAAACATATCACAAATCATCCATTAGAGGTGTCCAAACCCTCACCTTCATCTCAAATCACCAAAATCAGAAAGTCAACCATCAAAACCTCAAATTTTGACTTTTCTGCATTTTTCAAGCCATGTCTTGATTCAATCCCTTTTAAAACCAAACAACACCTCAAACACACTCTAATATATATCCTTAAGGTGTTCCAAGCACATTTTCTCAACTGTAACATCATTTGGAGGAGTTGCCATTTTGGTCACTTTTGCCAATTTTGCAAGAAAGAGCTAGATTCTGTTCCAGAGGTTTTCTTTGGATTTTGATCATCCTAAACGCTTCCAAGGGATCTATTAGAAGTATCCAAGGAATTGGTTTGCTTCTGTCACAAGTATCTTAAAAGTTAGCAAGTGGAGCTTCAAGAGGTAAGTGCATAAGAACTTGAACTTTGTGAAATATGTATTGCTTTGATGTACATTGATCATGAACATGTCATAAATATCATATTTCTTGTGTTTGAACTATTTTGCCATGCTATTGTTGATTGTATAGAGTTGTGGCATAAAACTTGCAAAACATGGCCTATTTTGAAACCACTATTGGGTTTTAAAATGTAGGAATTTTTAGAAAATTCTAAGACCACCATTGGATTCCTCATGAAATTCTAGGTATAATCCATCTTTATTTCATCCATTTTCATGGAGAAATGAAGAAGTTATGGCCTTCTTGCAAAACCGTCAAAACCTAGCCTCCCTTGGGCAAGAACCAGGTCATGGCGCCTTTGGCCAGGCCTAAAACCAAGTCACCCTTATGTATTTATGGGGTGAGTTTGATACACGGCTGTATCACCACCCCAGTGGTTGCAGCGTGTGTTTTCAAGTGTGTTTGTGTGCTAGGGCGTGGGTTTAACACCCACTCATGCCATTTTTTTTGATATTTTTCACTATTTTTTTCTTCATATTTTCCATATTTTTAACATTTTTCATATTATTTTTAAGTAAATATTTTTATAAATCAATTTTAATTATTTTTAAATAAATATTTTCACAAAATCACTCACATGTTTAAATATTTTATTCACCCAAAAAATCACAAAAATTATTTTTATTTGGTATATTTTTAATATATTTAAAAAATATTATTTTAAATTGTTTTTAATGTTTTAAAAATGATTTCTTTCTTAATTTTCTTTAAAACCAAAATGATTTTAAATATTCATGTGAATAAAATAACTTTTTTTCAAAAACCTTAATCATTGTTTATAACATGATTAATGATTTTATTTGATAAATTATACATATTTTTATTGATTTTTCTTTGAAAAATATCTTTAAAAAATATGAAATTAGGGTTTTGTTTTGATTCAATCTTTCAAACTTTATTTCAACACTCGTGGGCCTCTATTAGAGTATAAGACTCAACCCTCTTTGTAAATAAACATTCTTCATGGGCCTCTGCTATAGTATAAGTCCCACCGCGCTTTCAAAATCACGGTGCGATCACTGTTTTCACAATAATCCTTGGGCCTTGTTAGGAGTGTAAGTCCCATTCGTTTGTACATAAACTTTGTTTTAAACAATAATCTTGGGCCTCTGATAGATTTTAAGACCCAACACCCTTCTGTAAATAGAAAATTTTTTAGCGTCATTCATCCCGAGCTTTGTACAGGATACAAATAATCACCTGGGTCTCTATCTAAAGTGTAAGACCTAACTCCTTTGTTTTTTTCCTACTTGAGATCAAATTATCTTCAAATTCAAAACTTTCTTCAATTTCTTCAAAAAAAAACACTAATCTAATCTTGAAGAAAACATCTGACCAATCACAATACACTGGGCCTCTATCCAGAGAATAAGACTCACCACCTTTCTCAATTCAATTCATACTTTTTTATATACTTGTTCATATGTCTGTATATACACTTGTGCATATCTTGTTAAGTTCCTCTTAGCATTTAAATCATCCTCAGTTTAGACTAGTTTAAACAATAGGATCCTTTCAATCAGTATAACTTAGTTCAAAGAACTATCTCCCCCTGTACAAAGGAATACAACTAGCCTCTTCTTGGACTTTATCCAAGCATTATTGCCTCCTCTTGGGCATCATACAACAAATCTCCCCATGAGATAGCCTTCTCTTGGGGTTTGTTCAATTTAGTCAACTTGAAGCAGTTCAATAAAGAGAGGATTATTTCCCGGTGAAACCTCTTCTTTAACCATTTTAACCCTTGAACAGTTCAACAAAGAAAGGATTACTTCCCGGTGAAACCTTTCTTGAACTCTTCTTAGACTTGGAAAGTATCAATCCTTAGCCTCCTCTTGGGCTTCATACAAGGACTCACATGCTTCCTAGAAGCATCCTCAACCTTCTCTTGGGCTTCTACGAGGACCGTCAGGCTTCCTAAAGGCATAAGATAGATCCTAGTCATCTTTAACAATACACCAGTCCCCAGGAGAGTCAAAACCTTTAAGGCATTCAAGCTTATCCCTTTAAGTCTCTTCTGATCCTCAACAAGGTTTAGCTTTCATCTTTAAAATCCCTAGCCAGAACCATGATACCATCAAAAAATCCCCAAAGGAATAAAAGCCTTATGGCATCTAATAATTCAACTCTTCTCTAATGTCCAACAAGAGTTAATTTCCCTTTTGATTCCTCAAAATAGTTTAGACTTTCTCCTGGATTTAAATAATCCTCAGCAAGAGTCAGCCTCATCTTAGGCTTCATATAATGATTTTCCCAGTCAATCTCAATCTCGGGATTTGTACAAGACAGATATAACACTCCTCTAGTTGAGTCAGTTTTCAACTTTTGAGCTTCAACCTTGGGCTTTGATCAAGGCACAAAATCCATAATCCCCACAGATGAGATCATGAGTCCTCTCTGTAGAAGGATATTTCCTCTATACATCACATTTCAAAACAAATAATTAAACCTTTTTTCCAGATGATTGATGTAAATGTCACACTTGTTGATTCAAAATCCAAGTTGGAGCCCTCCTTTATCATGGCTAAAATTTCTCTTTCATCTAAGTGATGTAAGTAGAAAACCTCTGGATTCCACACATCCAAGTCAATGTCCCTCTCTTAGCATGCAAAGACTTATAAAGGAAGACGTGGCATTTCTGGATTCCACACATCCCAGTTAAAGCAACTTCCCTTATAATCAATTCTCCAATGTTTGTGATGAATATGTGAGATATCTCCCTTTCGAGATGACAAATTCTCTCTTAGTCAAACTTTTAGCTTCAATCTTGGGCTTTAAACAAGACACAATACTCTTTTAGCTTCAATCTTGGGCTTTGAACAAGACACAATACTCCTTTAGCTTCAATCTTAGGTTTTGAACAAGACACAAATACACTTTTAGCTTCAATCTTGGGCTTTGAACAAGACACAAATACACTTTTAGCTTCAATATTGGGCTTTGAACAAGACACCAAACAATTTCCTCCCATAGAATAGGAGGAACTACGAATGCTCTGATTTCCCTAAAATCTCTTTATGGTAATACGTAGGCATAAGATTGAAAAATCTTAGCGAGCGCACTAATAAAAAATCTTAGGTCAAGTACCTTCCCAAAAAACAATAGAAAACCCAAAAACAACAAAAACATTTCCTCAACCTTCACAAAGGAGAAACTTTCCCTATTGAACAGTAAATGGATTTAAATAATTAAGCAATTTAACAGTAGAAACATATGCAAATAAAGGTTCCTATAGATTACTATAGATACTCTGGGTGTTAACAACTTCCCTTTGTATAACCAACCCACGATCCCCGATCTCTTCGCATTTTTTAACGGAAAAATTTGCACGCAGGGTTAGTTTGAGATATCTTCCTATTCCTTTTAAGCTTCATAGGATAAATATAGAAATCAGAAAGTAGCACTAAAAGCGGTAGTGGTCGCGTGCCAAAAAACCGAGCTACAGAAAAATGGCGACTTTGGTGGGGAGTTTTATCTTTTTATGAGGGTTAAGCCTTGTATTTTTTACTGTTTATTTGCTTTCTTATTTGATATCATTTACTATTTTCCATCACACTATCTACTTATTTTCCATACTTGTTTAATTTACTGTTATCTGGGAATGTGATTAATACACATGTGGTGAGTCAAAAAGTCCTTAGTGGACTTGAGAGAATATTTTAATATAGGAGGTGGCAGACTCAAGAAGGCTTATAGGGAGTGAATCCCGACCAAGCTAACTTGAAAGTCCACCAAATCAGTAGAGGTACCCTTTTGGAATTACTGATGTTAAACGAGCAAGTCGTGAAAACATTACTTTTTCCACTGGGCACCCGTGAAACTGAGGATTAGTAAACATTTAACCTTGACTATTATTAGGACGTAGTGCGGTGACTATCGGGAATAGTTAATACGCGATACTACGCTCGAATGAGATTCATCTTAGGGATATTACAACTCTCATGAGTCAGTCGGTTTGCTAGTAATATTCTTAAGAGGGGTCAATGATTTTGGGAACCGTGTTAGAACCCATTCTACAGGTACATAAAAAGGGAACCCCTATTACATACCTTTGGGATGGGTAGACCCGTGGCTTCATGCTTATGACGATAAACCCATAAAACCATGTTTTCATATATTTGTGTTTGCTGCATTCATAAAAAAAGGCTTTCAAAAAAAAATATTTTCTAAAATTTTTTCAAAAGAACTAAAAACGGGGTGTTGCAAATATCATAAACTGTATTATGGATTTTGGTAGAAGAAAAACTCATAAGTACACCTTCAGAAGTCCAAACTTGAAGACTTGAGGAGATTGGGAAGATCGATTACTAATCCAGAAGCTTTCAGAGCTAAGTACGGAGGACTTTTGTCTCTTTTAAAGGTCAATATGGTGGAAGGAGTACTAGCTACATTGGTTCAGTTCTATGATCTGGTGTACCACTGCTTTACATTTCCTGATTATCAGTTCACACCAACATTGGAAGAGACTCTCATCATCTGATTGATTTACCCATCACTGATCAGGATCCATTCTCTAGTCTGGAAGAAATTCCTAAAGATCAAATCATTGCAAGAGTCACCTCTTTGGAAATATCAGATATCAAAACCCACATGACCACCAAGGGAGGAATACAAGGTCTACCAGCTAGGTTTCTATTAGAAAAAGCCCTGTACTTAGCCAGCATAGGAAACATAGTTGCTTTTGAGGATAACTTTGTTCTGCTCACTTATGGATTGTTCCTTTTCCCTAACATTGATAATTTTGTTGACATAAACGCTATTAAGATATTCTTAATTGGGAACCCTGTCCTAACTTTGCTTGGAGATGCTTACCACTCAGTGCATTTAAGGAACTTGCACAGTGGAGGGATGATTATATGCTGTGTACCATTACTCTATAAATGGTTTATTTCCCACTTATCCAAATCTGCTGCGTTTTGGGATATCAAAAGTAGTATGCGATGGTCGCAAAAGATTATGTCTCTCACCCATTCCGACATAGATTGGTACAATCAGGTCTATGACGGAATAAAGATAATTGACAAATGTGGAAGTTTCCCCAATGTATCCCTCATTAGTACTAAAGGAGGAATCAATTATCACCCAGTTTTATCCCGTCGTCAGCTTGGATACCCGATGAAGAACGTACCTTACAACATTCATCTGGAAGGTCTTTTCTTCAAGGAAGGAGAAAATGACAGAGCACTCAAGGATGAAATTGTACATGCTTGGCATCATGTTCATAAGAAAGGAAGAGAGTCTCTGGGAAAACCAAATTGCATCTCTGCAGAGCTTTATCTCCAATGGGTGCAAACTAGGGCCATTAAGTTAAAAATGCCTTACCCTCGTCAAGAAGTATTTCCCCTAAAGGAATATATCCTCTACTTCATGAATGACACATAGAAACTACAGGTCGCTTTCAACAAAACTCAACGTGAAAAGAACTCTTGGAAGAACAAGTATCAGATTTTCAGCTTGGAGTGCACAAAGATTCAGGAGTTACTAAAGGAGAAAGATGCTCTGATTGAAATATTAGAGCAGCATGCTATAGAAAGTCAAGAGGAACGAAGAAGTTTGCTCTCTCCTTTCACATGACAAAGGATCATCGACCCGACAACGGTTGAGGAGACCCGATCAAAGAAGAGAAAAGGGGACCAACAACCAGCATCTCGACCTTTGTCAGAGATTCCTTACGATTCATAGGCCTAATTTTCCTTCACACACTTTGTAAAATAATGTACTTTTCCCTGTAAGATATTGCAATCCTTTGAATACAATAAAAAGTTTCCACTGTTGTTTAATATTTGCAACGCAATTGTTAAAAGTTCTTTTGAAAAAAAAATCATTCTCATTTTTGCATATCATTCATCATTCTTACATTACACATCTTTGTGACAAAGTCTCACACATGTGTCGCACTTTAGAGTCAAATTGTCTCATTCGTACAATACTCGGGCCAATCGGCAAAAGAAAATGGACGATCTTGAGGAGGAAAACAGAGAACTAAGAGAGGAAGTCAACACTCTGAAGGAAAGTCTGGAAAGACTTAACAACGTGATTGAATCCCTGGCAGTAGCTCAGGATCAACCACCTCAAAAGACTGCAATCTCAGAAACTGTGTATACACCAACATTTGAGATACTCGTCAATCTTCTGCAGTACAACATGCCCAAAGGTTTCCCCTGGGGCATGCCTTTCAATTTCATACCTGATGGATATATACCACCGGTCACTGAAGACCTAGGAGCCACAGCCAGAACCTCTAGGCCTGAAGGTTACAAACTTCAGGTGAACGAAGATACAAGGGCTATGACAGAGACTAATGTATCTGAAGGTTACAAAATTCAGGTCACCGAAGCATCAAGAGTTACTGTAGTAATGTCTATACCACAACCTGTGATACATACTATCCCAAAAGAACAGATTCTTTAGACCACTCCTGGAAAAGAGGAAGAAGTATACGAAAGAATGAACGAATTCCAAGAAAGGTTCTTGGAAATGCAGAAAGAACTGCATGCCATTCGCGGACAGAACTTGTTTGGCAAAGATGCCGCTGACCTCTGTTTGGTCCCAAATGTCAAAATACCGCAAAAGTTTAAAGTTTCCGACTTTGAGAAGTACAAAGGCAACTCCTGCCCTCAAAGTCAGTTCGTAATTTTCACTCGGAAGATGTCTACCCAGACAAAAAATCAACAACTGCTAATCCACTACTTTCAAGATAGTTTAACCGGTGCCGTGCTCAAATGGTACATGGGATTAAATCATACCAAGATCAGTACTTTCAGAGATCTTGGGGCAGCTTTTGTTCAGTAGTACATGTATAATTTGGATAGGGCACCCAACAGAGATCAGCTCAGAGCTATGTCCCAAAAAGATAAAGAAACCTTCAAGGAGTATGTTCAAAGATGGCGTGAAATCGTCGCCCAAAATTTGTCCTCCTCTTGAGGAGAAAGAAATAACGAAAATATTCTTGAAAACATTAAGCTCATTTTATTATGACCGGATGGTCGCCAGTGCACCTAGTGATTTTATCGAGATGGTAAACATAGGGGTATGCCTTGAAGAAGCAGTATGTGAAGGTCGACTGGTTAAAGACTCCGAACCATCCAGTAGTAGTAAAAGATACAAGAATGTTTTTCCAAAAGAAGAAAGAACAGGATTTAGTAATATCTCGCAGAGTAAGCAAAGGCGAAGGTACCAACCTCGACAGGTAGCAAGGGTATCTCCTGTTGTCAGTCCCGTGCCGATCCCGGCATATCAACCACAGGTTGCTCAGAGGCAGCAAATCAACAACCGTATCAGCAAAGGCAGTAACAGCCTCTTCAGCAGGCTCGCCCGCAATACAATAACAACAATCGTTTTCCACGATCGCCAGGGTTTAACCCCATACCAATGTTATATGCAGAATTATTCTGACTTTTGCTAGCCAAAGGGCACATTCAAACCAGAACTCCTCTCACAGTATCGGACAATCCCCCTTATTGGTTCAAGGCTGATCAATCTTGCCCTTATCATCAAGGAGGACCGGGGCATGACATTGAGAACTGCCTCAACTTCAAATATGACTTACAAAGGCTCGTAAAAAACGGAGTTTTATCTTTCAAAGATACAAACCCAAATGTTTAAATGAACCCGTTGCCAGAACATGAAAAAGCTTCAGTAAACTTTGTAGATGAAGGATCCAGTAGCAGTTATCAAATTTACGATGTACGCCTACTAGGAACAAATCTGGTAAAAACGCATTGCAGGCAAAGCAGGTATGGCCATGTGCCATCTCACAACTATCACCAATGCGACATTTGTATCATACCCTAAAATTTGACCACAATCATCACCACAATATAGATGTACCTTCATGCCTCATCAATCTTCTCAAAGATTGTTGAGCATTCACCTCAATCAAGAAATAGGGGTTTTATGCCCTCTCAGTCCACTCAAACAAAGGATCAATCAAGAATTGACATGATCTTCAACTTTTCAAGCCTTTCAAAACATCCATAGAGGATTAAGAGGTCTTCCACATCCAGAATAAAGCATAAGAATGCAATATTTCAAGCTGATCAAGCCTCAAGATCACCAGTGTCACCAAATTAGGGTTTTGATCGACCAAGGCTCCTAGAGAGAAATTTTCATTTGGGAATGATCCAATACTTCAAAACATGGTCCAAGAAGCTCAAAGAGACCTCATGGATCCAATCATAAGTTCAAAATAGCCTCAGGGATGCATTCATTAAAAATTAGGGTTTCTTGACCTAATTCACCCCTAAGTTAATTTTTGGAGCAAGACATGAGCCAAGACCTCAAGGAATGTTTTGAAGACCTTAAATATCTTATATTGATCCTCTTACAAGTTTAAATTGACACAAAGAACATTATTCATGAGCAATATAAGGATTAAAATTCATCTGGACCACAAACTAGGGTTTTTGAGGAAAAGTCAACCATACCTTTGAATTTTGACCAAGACATGGTCTCAAACCTTGGGAAATGATTCAAGACACTCTAAAATACCTATGGAATCCATCCATTGGGTTTGAGTTTAGCCCAAAAACTTGATTTCATAAAGGATCACAAAGTTTGAAATTCATCTGATAAAAAGTCAACTATGCCCAAAACCAAGTTTGACTTTGAGATTTTTTTTTGGAAAACATGGCTTATTTAAGTCAAAAACAACGTTAACTCATGGTTTGGATCATCATCCATCAAGAAAAATCAAGAAAAGTGAGGTTACTTGCAAAAGGGGCAACCTTGAGAAACTTGAATTTTCACTATGTCATGAGAAAAAAGTGATTTTTACCCAACTTTGCAGAGACCATAACTTGTGATCCAAGAAACTTTTTTCTTTCATCACGTCGTCTAGAAGAGATCTCCCGACTACTTAGACAAGAGGATAGGTCCATTGAACCTTATAAAGAGCCGTTGGAAACGGTCAATTTGGGTTCAAAAGAAGAAAAGAAAGAAGTTAAGATTGGAGCCACTGCTTAGTCCAACTGTCAGAAAAGCTTGATAAAGCTTCTCATAGAGTTTCTAGATATGCTTGCTTGGTCCTACCAGGACATAGCAGGGTTGGATACCAGCATCGTAGAACATTTCTTACCACTAAAAACAAAATGTCCTCCCGTAAAACAAAGATGAGAAGGACTCATCCAGATATGTCCATCAAGATTAAGGAGGAAGTGCAGAAATAGATTGACCCACAGGTTTCCCTCGCCACCTCAGAATATCCTCAATGGCTAGCCAACATAGTGCCCGTTCCAAAGAAGGATGGGAAAGTCAAAATGTGTGTAGACTACAGGAATTTAAACAAAGCAAGTCCAAAGGATGATTTCCCCTACCACACATAGACATGCTAGTTGACAACTCAACAAAATTCAAAGTATTCTCCTTCATAGACGGATTCTCGGGGCTATAATCAAATTAGAATGGTGCAGAATACATGGAGAAAACTTCATTCATCACCCCATGGGGCACCTTTTGTTACAAGGTAATGTCGTTCAGTCTGAAGAATGCATGGGCAACTTATCAAATGGGCCATGACAACTCTATTTCATGACATGATGCACAAAGAGATTGAAGTATACGTTGATGACATGATTACCAAATCTAAAATAGAAGAAGAACATATGGAACCACCTATCAAAGTTATTTGAGCGTCTGAGAAAATACAAACTCCGCTTGAATCCCAATAAATGCACATTCGGTGTACGCTCGGGAAAGCTTTTGGGATTCATCGTTAGCTAAAAGGGAATTGAGGTTGATTCCCCGACAAAATTAAGGCCATTCAAGAAATGCCTTCACCAAAGACTGAAAAAACAAGTAAGAGGATTTTTGGGACGTCTCCATTACATCTTACAGATTCATATCCCTCATGACCACGACATGCGCGCCGATCTTCAAACTACTCAGAAAGAATCAAAGCTGTATATGGATAGAAGACTGCCAAAAGGCTTTCGACAACATCAAAGAATATATGTTGAATCCACCGATTCTGTCCTCTTTCAGTGGAAGGAAGACCACTGATTATCTACTTAACAGTCTTGGAAGACTCCATGGGTTATGTGTTTGGCCAACAAGATGAAATAAAAAGAAAAGAGTCTGCCATTTTATTACTTTAGCAAGAAGTTCACGGACTGTGAAACTCAATACACTATGCTCGAGAAAACTTACTGTGCTCTGGCTTGGACAGCTAAACGTATTCGCCAGTACATGATTTGTCACACTACTAGGTTAATCTCAGAAATGGATCCAATCAAGTACGTCTTTGAAAACCCTGCCTTAACAGGAAGGATTGCCTGTTGGTATATGTTGTTATCGGAATACGACATCGAGTACCATGCGTAGAAAGCCGTCAAAGGAAGTATTTTAGCCGATCATTTGGCTAATCAACTGATTGACGATCAGGAACCAGTCAAAATTAACTTCCCGGACGAAGATGTGATGTACCTAAAAATGAAAGATTGCGATGAACCGCTACCAAGCGAAGGGCCAGAGCCAGATTCCCAATGGGGACTAATATTCGACGGAGCTGTCAACGCTTATGGAAATGCAATTGGGGTAATCATCGTAACACCTCAGGGTACCCATATTCCCTTCACCACCAGAGTAACATTCAAATGCATAAACAATGAGGTCGAATACAAAGCTTGTATCATGGGCCTTGAAGAAGCTATTGATCTAAGGATAAAGAACTTGGATGTGTATGGAGACTCAGCCCTGGTTATAAATCAGATCAAAGGAGAGTGGAACACATATCAACCAGGATTGATTCCTTACAAAGATTACACAAGAAGGTTGTTGCCCTTCTTCAACAAAATTGAGCTTCATCACATTCCTCGTGAAGAAAACCACATGGCTGATGCATTGGCTAATCTATCCTCCATGATTAGTGTGAGTCGATGGAACGACGTACCCAAGATCGATATAATGTGCCTTGATAAGCCTACTTATATCTTTGCAATTGAAGTAGTCATAAACGACAAACCATGGTATCACAATATCAAATGCTTCCGTCAAAGACAAGAATACCCACCTGGGGAATTAAGAAAAGATAGGAAGACTCACAGAAGACTAGCTGACAACTTCTTCCTGAACAATGATGTGCTCTACAAAAGAAACTTCGACATGGTTTTGCTCAGATGCATATAATGACAAGAAGCAAATATGCTAATGAAGGAGATTCACGAAGGCTCCTTTGGCACTCATGCCAATGGACACACAATGGCAAGAAAAATTATGAGAGCATGATATTATTGGCTAACAATGGAATCCGATTGCTACAAGTACATTAGGAAATGTCACAAGTGTCAGATATACGCCGATAAAACCCATGTATCGCCAAAGTATCTCAAAGTCCTTTCTTCTCCATGGCCTTTTCTATATGGGGAATCGGCATCATTGGCATGATCGAGCCCAGGGCTTCAAACGAACATCGGTTCATCCTGGTAGCCATTGACTACTTCACCAAATAGGTCGAAGCAATATCATACACCAATGTGACCCGACAAGTGGTTGTCCGATTTATCAAGAACAATCTCATCTGCCATTATGGTGTTCCAAGCCAGATCATTACAGATAATGGATCGAACTTGAACAATAAAATGATGAAATAATTATGTGCTGAGTTCAAAATTGAGCACCATAACTCATCTCCCTACTGTACCACCCTAAATTCCCTACGTCAAATAAAACAATTATCAGAGTAAAATTCAAATTTAAAATGTAGCAATCAGGATGTTACTACAAACATGCACCTGCTCAGATAATTAACATGTAACACATAAATATTAATATTAAAATCCTTCTCAATAAGCAGCGGAAACTTCACCGAATTCTAAAATAAAAACATAACATGTTTAAAACATGTGTTCATCATCAATTAAAGCAAACATCATACGGTACAGAAAATAAGACATAGCGTTCCATAATCCTCAGTGTTACATATCAGAGCAGACACTACCTCGAAACATAAAGTGAAGGACTCCGTCTTCACTAACCACAACTGCTCACTACTCTTGATTATCTGCACGTTACCTACATAAAGGCAACATTCAAACAGAAGGAGTGAGATTTTCAATCAACAAAATATATGCATAATGTAAATATAAAAGCATTTAATCAATTACACAATTCACCCTATCATTACTACATCAACGAAATCACACTTTTCCACATAAGCAGACAATCGTACAATCCACCATACAACATAACTTAATGAAATGCAATGAGACCCACAATTCGACTAAATGCATGTGGTACCAATTCGATCCCTTTTTCATGATCATAATTCTCGTCGGAATTTCCATATAAGTCGCTCACACCCCACACAGGAACACGACACACGTAATCGCTCACACCCCACATGGGCACACGATTACCTCAACAACAACAACAACACGATTCTATTTTAAAGAATCCGGATAAGACTCTCACACCCCACATGGGCACACGGCTTATCACAGAACTTTATGCAACATGAATATGCATTCAACGACGACATACAACAGCGACTAATGCATATGATTAATATATAGTTAAGACATCACACTACAACTGTCCCACACAGAGCATATACCTGCCAAACATGCAACAACTGAAATACATAGCTACAACACGCAATCACACAACCGAATACAACATTTCGGTGTTCAACACATCTCAACCTACACGGAATACAATTAACGCATTGAATAGTTGGAATTCTGGTATTGAGATTAATTTTAACAGAAAGTGCATGAAACTAGCTTTCCAACAATTCGAACGGTGACTGAAACGGACTTACGGATCAAAAGTTATGAATTTTTGAAGTTTAAGAAAATTTTGTCCGTAACAGCAGAAAACCGAACTGTCATGCTCGCTCAATGTTCGCCCAGTGAACTGTCCTTCGCTAGGAGTTCTCCTAGCGAAGTCGCCAGCGAAACACCTTCTTTATACAAAATCCAGAGGCTTACATATTTGCCTCTCCCATTGCCTTTACATTTGCCCAGCGAACTTCGTTCGCCAGGAGGTCGCCCAGCGAACCTAGGGCGAACCTCCCCACACCTCATTCCAATATCCCATTCCCTTTCTCTTCTTTCGCTTCTCAGTTCGCCCAGCGAATTGCCAGCGAACCCTTCGCCTAACGAACTTTTATTCGCACGACGAACTACACGAATCAGTAACCCAACAATTGTGATTTTGCATGATTCCGACCCTAAGCTTCTCCAATTTCAACAGCAAACAACACAAAAATACACATAGAATCCACAGTTTTTACACAATCAATTAGATTCACATAAACCACAATTTAATCGATCAATTTACACCAATTACATGTTATTACGAACATCGACACGCAACCAACAACAACTAAACAATTAGAGATGCATAGAGATGAATCTAACGAATTACCCACCCTCATACATACATTATTCATCCCTTAAGTGATTGAAGAACCCCACCCTTACCTTATTGACGATTCTTCGAAGGTTCTCTAAGCCCTAGCTCTGCTCCTCTCTTCCGTTCCTCTTTTCTTAAAAAAATGCGATCTTTCCAAACAGATTCTCCCTCTTCCCAATTTTCTCTTTTCCTACTATAACCCTTAGACCCCTAATATAGTTTTCCTTCCTTACCCTTACTAACCCTCTTGAATAGTCCACTTTGTCCTCCTTATTTCTCTACTCATATAATATTATTGTTATATTTTTATTATTATTATTATTATTATTATTATTATTATTATTATTATTATTATTTAATCCAACCATTAAAATAATAACAACAATAATAAAACTAAATATTTATTTAAATAATAATCTCCTCATATTATTTAATTAAATAAATAATAACTAATTCACATAATTAGTATACTCCTCCCACCACCACATTCTACACTTTTGGTCACTACCCTCCACTAGGGGTACCCAAAACATCACAAAATACGCATAGTCACATAATTATACATATCAACAGATGAATATAATTACGAATATTGATTAAAATAAATCGAGGCATTACAACCCTCCCCCACTTAGAATATTTTTGTCCTCGAAAATTTACCTCATACGAATAACTCCGGATACGACTTTCACATCTTGCTCTCTAATTCCCAAGTCATATTTCCACCGACAGCGCCTCCCCACACTACCTGCACCAGATTGATCTCTTTACCTCTCAATTGCTTTACCTCACGGTCTTCAATCCGTATTGGTAAGACCTCAACTCTAAGGTTATCCCTTACTTCTACATCATCCATCGGAATCACATGTGATAGATCCGGAACATACTTCCGAAGCTGTGACACATGGAACACATCGTGCAAATTCGACAATTTGGGTGGCAACGCCACTCTGTAGGCAACGGGTCCAACTCTTGCGGAAATCTGATATGGACCAATAAACCGAGGAGTAAGCTTCCTCGACTTCAACACACGTCCAACACCGGTCACCGGAGTGACTCTCAAAAACACATGGTCTTCCTCTTGGAACTCAAGATCTTTCGTCCTCTTATCATGGTAGCTCTTCTGCCTACTCTGTGAAGCTTTCATCCTTTCCCGAATCAGCTTCACCTTTTCAATAGTCTGCTGAACAATCTCAGGTCCAAGTACTACACTCTCACCAGATTCATGCCAACACAAAGGCGTCCGACACCTTCAACCATACAAAGCTTCAAAAGGTGCCATCCCTGTAACGTGCGATTTTTTTCGGCGACGCGACCACCTTATCTCCATGGTTGGAATTGGGTGCTACTTTCTGATTTCTTATTTATCCTATGAAGCTGGAAAGGAAAGGGAAGCTATCTAAAACTAACCTTGCACACAAATGTTTTCTTTAACAAATGCTAAGAGATTGGGGGGTTCCGGGGTCAGGTTATATAATGGGGAGTTGTCAATTACCGATCCTATATATGGTTATCCATAGATCATTAGCAATTTCAACTGTTACCTACTTACTGGTGTTTATCTGCTTATTGGGAAAGTTTCTCCTTTGGGAATGTTTGAGAGAGAGTTCTTTATTGATTTTGGGTTTTTCGATGTTTTTGGTAAGGTACTGGACCTAAGGTTTTTGATTAGTGTGCTCGCTAAGATTTCACAATCTTATACCTACGTATTCTCGTTAAAGAAAATAGGGAAATCAGAGCAATCGTAGTTCCTCCTATTCTATGGGAGGAAAGAGATGTTTGGTGTCTTGTTCAAAGCCCAAGATTGAAGCTAAAGGGTTTTTGTGTCTTGTTCAAAGCCCAAAATTGAAGCTAAAAGGTTTGACTGAGAGAGAATTTGTCATCTCTAAAGGAGATATCTCGTCTGTCCATCACAGTTATTGGGTAACTGATTATAAAGGAGAATTACTTTAATTGGGATATGTGAATCCAGGAATGCCATAATTTCCTTTATGAGGGATTTGTCCCGAAGGAGGAAACTTTAACTCAGTGTTGAGTAATGCCATTTTTCCTTAGGAATCTTTCATGCTAAGAGAGGGACATGGGCTTGGATGTAAATAATCCAGAGGCTTGCCACTTACAACTGTTAGATGAAAGAGGAAGTTTACTAGGATAAAAGAGGGATCAGAACTTGGATTTTTGAATCAATAAGTGTGCCACTTACAACAGTTATCTGGGATTAGGGTTTGTTTGATTTTCTGTTTTGATGTGTGATGCACAGAGAAATGTCTTCCTACAGAGAGACTTTTGATTTCCTCTGAGGGGATGTTGGTTTTTTTTGTGTGCCTTGATCAAAGCCCAAGGATGAAGCTAAAAGGTTGACTCTATTTAGGGAGTTTTATCTATCTTGTATAAAGCCCAAGATTGAGGCTGAAGAGAGACTAACTCTTTTAGGGATATCATTATACAAAGCCTAAGAGGAGGCTGAACATTGACTTTTCCAGGGATATATTTTATCTATCTTGTACAAAGCCCGAGATTGAGGCTAAAAGAGAGTTGACTCCACTGGGGAATATATGTATGTGTCTTGTACAAAGCCCAAGATTGAGGCTAAAAGAAGAAACTAACTCTACCGGTGAGAGGTTTTATCTATCTTGTACAAAGCCCAAGATTGAGGCTAAAAAAGATGGACTCTGCTTAATGAGATTATTATACAAAGCCTAAGAGAAGGCTAGAAGGATTTGACTCCACCGGGGAGATTTTTCATGTGTCTTGTACAAAGCCCAAGATTGAGGCTAAAAGATATTTGACTGACTCAGTTGAGGATATTTATGGGTGTCTTGTACAAAGCCCAAGATTGAAGCTGAAAAAGGTTGAGGGAATATCATTATATAAAGCCTAAGAGGAGGATGGTTGGGGAATTTCTTATATGAAGCCTAAGAGGAGGCTAGCTTCTATTGAGGATTAGTGAGATCCAAAGACAGGTCCAATATTGGGGAATCAACTCTTGCTGAGGATTACAGAAGAGCTGAGTTATCAGATGCCTTGAGGTTCTGATTTTGTTAGTGTTGTATTGATGGTAAGTTGACCCTAGATGGGGAAATTTAGGATGAAAGTTTTAAACTTTGCTGGTGTATTGATGAAATGATCAGGGTTATTTATGTGTGTTTAGGAAACTTGAGGGTTTCTTTGAGATCCAAAAGGAGGTGAGACTGTCCAAGTCTACTGGTATGAAAAGGTTTATCTTTGTATGATGCCCAAGAGGAAGCTAGAGTTTTAAGGGATGAGAATCAACCCTAAATTGGTCTGATGTTTTGACTCTTTGGAAGACTACTCTCACAAAGGATGACTAGGTTCCGTCCTATACCTTTAAGAGGTCTCTGGGTCCTTGTATTAAGCCTAAGAGGAGGCATGAGAACTTCTAAGAAGCCTGAGGGTCCTTGTACAAAGCCCAAGAGGAGGCTGGGGATGCTTTTAGGAAACCTGTGGGTCCAAACCTAAGAAAAGTTCAAGAAAGGTTTCACCGGGAATTAATCCTTTCTTTAATGAAGAGTTCTAGGGTTTGAAGAAATTCAAGAGAGGTTTCACTGGGAATTAATCCTTTCTTTAATGAACAGTTCTAGGGTTTGAAGAAATTCAAGAGAGGTTTCACCGGGAATTAAGCCCCTCTGGGGAAATGAATTTCTTAGACAAATTTCTAATAGTGACAGTCTTGAGAATAGTTTCACCGGGAATAATGTATTTCTCTGTTCCATATTGTATAAGCCCAAGAGGAGGCAAAAGTGTATCTGGAATTTCCTATGGGGAACTAGTTTTGACTGTGTTAAAAGAGTGACTGTTGGTTTGATCTAATCCTAGACCTAATTGCTGGGGAAAACTCTAAGCAAGATATATACAAGCATATATAAGCAAGTATGAAAAAGAGTGTAGTAGGACTTACAGGTGAGAAAGCTTCCAGCATTATAAACAAGTATATATAAACAAGTAAAGAAAGCTGATAAAACTTACAGGTGAGCAAGCTTCCATTGTTATAGCTGTATGGTTAGTTACTCAAGAAATTAAAGAAAGTTTTGATAGCAACTATGAATTTGAATCTAAATCAAAGGATAAAGTTGTTTTTAGGAGATTGTGGCTTATACTCAAGAAGAGGCCCAGATGATTTTTGTTTTGAAAGAGGCGATTGCGCCGCGATTTTAGTAAACACAGTGGGACTTATACAATGACTAAGGCCCAAATTTTATTTATTTTACAAAAGAGGTTGGGTCTTACACTCTATTAGAGGCCTAAGGTTTATTTTGAAAAAAGAAAAGAGAATGAGACTTACAACACGAGGGGAGGCCCAGAAATAACAGTGTTCGCACCGTTGTTTTTGAAAATCGTATCGGGACTTATACCATGAATGAGGCCCAAGTTTATTTTATTTACAAAGGGATGGGAGTTACACTCTATTAGAGGCCTAAAGTTTATTTTGAAAAAAGAAAAGAGAATGGGACTTACAACACGAGGGGAGGCCCATATTAAAATGTTTTGAAAATGGTGATCGCGCCGAGATTTTTTTACGTACTGGGACTTATACAACGACTAAGGCCCAAATTATTTTTGTACAAAGGGGGTTGGGTCTTACACTCTATTAGAGGCCCAAGGCGTTTGAAAAATGTTTGAAAAATCAAAATTTAGAGGAAACCCTAATTTTGAATTTAAAAGATATAATTTTCAAAGGAAATTAAATAAAAAATGATATAAAATATCAAATATATTTAAAAACTAGTTGTAAACTTTGAAAAATATTTTGAAAAATCATGTTTGATCACATGAAAGCTTGAAATTCATTTGGTTTTGAAAAACAAGGTGAGAATTTCATTTAAAAATGTTTGAAAATAAATAAAAATGAAATTAATTACAAAAATTCTAATTATATTAAAAAATAATATAAATTGGATTTTTTTAAAATTAAAATAATTTAACATTTTTGTGACATTTTTAAAAAAAGAACCAATAAAAAATGATAAAAAATGATAAAAAATGAGAGAGAAATTAATTTTTGAAATTAATTAAATAAAATATAAAAAATTCAAATATTTAAAAATTTGAAAATGGGCGCCAAGAACAAGAGCTCTTGCCCACGTGCCTTATTTTGCTCAGATTTGCGTTTTCTCACTTTTCTCTCTGATTACTAAATGGTTTTGCACGATTTAAACACCAATCTTGTTCGTTTTTGAACAAGGATCACAACCATATAGATTAATTGCATTTATATTAAGTATAGAGTGAGAAATCAAAGGATAACCTCAAGAACCCTAGTTTCAGCATGAACACAATAAAATTCCATACACGATTGATTCATGGAAATTGATTGAGGGTTATCACTCTATATACATGCAGGAACAAAATGGTAACTCAAAACTTCATTTATGATGCATGTAATATGGAGTTTGAGAGTGTCATGCTTACCTCTTGCAGCTGGTGATCGAGCTTGATGATGGAGATGTTACAGATGTGTTGTAAGGACCTGAACAACTTCACTATACCCTATGGAGTGTGTTGAGATGCTTAGCCTTGATGGGAGATGTTTGGATCACCTTCTGGTACCTCAATTGCAACCTTGTCAAAAGCTTGAGCAACTGACTGGTGATTTTGTGATTCAGGTGTTTCAAAAGTGTTTCAAGGCCATGGATCACTCATATGTGATGTATATGAGGCGTTGACATGATTGGTTTGGTTTGAATCACTTCCAATTTCAAAACCCGATAGTGACTTGAAATAGAAGGCAAATTTGGAGTGAAAGAGAGATTTTAAGTAAAGCATCAGTTTGGGTGCTTTGGTGTACTCAAACTGATCACAATTGATGTCTATTTATAGTGCAACAAGTTTTTTTTGGCATTAATAGTGAATGGCAACTGGTACAGGTCTGTGGCCAATGGTTACCAAATGGAATATCAAGTTTCCTCTAGCCATTGACTTGAGATTAGGGAGCAGGCCTATGGTCCTCTGTTGCATGAGTTTATCTTGACTCATTTGGTTGATCATGGACTGATACATGCCAGCTCTATGCATCCTTTAAATGCTCCATGACAAATTTGAAAGTTTTGGATTTTGAACTTTGAATGCTACTTGCCAAAGGATAAGGTTCTTGACTTGCAAGGCTCTATGGTGTTGTAGCTCTGCAGAGATCATGTTCATTGCACTTTAGAAACTTGTCTTGTATGGTGATAAGGCTTGCCAAGTCATGAAAATGCCAAAATCGTGTGGCATGTACAAAGCTGTCTTGCGAAAAATAGTTTTGGAGGTATCATGTTTCCATGCTTGTAACTCCCTACTCAAGTTAAATTACGATGAGTCCTGGTACATTTTGGAAAGCTTGCATGATGTACTTTAACTTTGCTATTCACCAATGGACTTGGTTCAGCTTGAATCAAGGTGAAAAATGTCCTCAAAGTTTGGAAAGAAACAAATTCCGACTTTTGTTGAAAATTTCACTAAGTGTTGGAAAAAGTGGTCATTTTCACTTTTTGTGATTTTGATCAATCCATAACTCAAAATCCATGAGGATTTGGAATCTCTTGTAGTTGACACTTTTAAAGCATGTAAGATGAACTTTCATTTGAGCTTTGGATGGAAGAAAAAGGCCTTATGGTTTAGGAGTTATGACCTTGCAAAGTTGGTACCAAAGCCATTTTGATCCATAACTTAGAAAAAATTTGGTTTCGCAAGGTTGCCCCTTTTGCAAGAAACCTCAATTTTCTTGATTTTTCTGGATGGATGATGATCAAAACCATACATTAAAATTGTTTTTGACTTAGGGGAACCATATTTGTGAAAAATTCCAAAAAGTCAAACTTGATTTTAGGCACAATTGACTTTTTGTCAGATGAAATCCAAAATGTGTGATTCTTTGTGCAATCAAGTTCTTGATCCAATTCAAACCTAATGGATGGATCCCATAGGTGTTTTAGGGTGTATTGAATCATGTCCCAAGGTTTGAGAGCATGTCTTGGTCAAAAGTCAAAGATACAGTTGACTTTTTCTTCAAAACCCTAATTGTGGTCCAGATGAAAATGAAACTTGTGAATCAAGCTTCTTGGATCAATCCATTGTTGTAAATGGATCAATGTAGTGTATTTGAGGCCCTCAAATCATGTCTTGAGGTCTTGGCTCATGCTTTGCTCCAAAAGTCAACTTAGGGGTGAATTAGGTCAAGAAACCCTAATTCCTGATTTTTGATGAATGCATCCCTCGAGGCTAAATTAACTTGATGATTGGGTCCATGAGGTCCCTTGGAGTATCTTGGGTTATGCTTTGAAGTATTGGCTCATTCCCAGAGGAAAATTTTCATCTAGAGGCCTTGGTTAACCAAAACCCTAATTTGGTGACACTGGCGATCTCGAGGCTTGATCCACTTGGAATGTTGCAACCTTGTGCTTGATTCTTGATGTGGGAGTCCTCTTGATCCCTTATGGGTGTTTGAGAGGTTAGACAAGTTGAAGATCATTTAATTTCTTAATTGATCCTTTGTCTAAATGCTCTGAGAGGGCTTAAAACCCAAATTCTTGATTGTGGTGGATGCTCAACCATCTTTGAGGAGATTGATGAGGCGTGAAGGTACATCCATATTGTGGTGATGATTTGCACAATGATGGGAAATCCTGGTGGTCAAAATCTGGGGTATGACAGATGCCCCTATTTAATCTTCTTGGACCTGAAGGTGTGAATGGCGAAGATGTTTGGACATTCAGGGTACAAGAGGATTAAATATCGGAATACCCAAAATTTTGACAGTGGTTATGAATGGCAATTTGCTCATCCATCTTCTTTTGCTAAGCAATGTCACTTAGAAAAGGGTGAAACTTCCCCTCGATCCTGGTCTTCAGCCACGGAACTGGTCTCAGTCTGAAATAAACTTCCCCTCGATCCCGGTCTTCAGCCAAGGAACTGGTCTGAGTTTCTTCTTGTCGAGTTTCTTCCTTAACAAGGGACTCTATGGGTAGTGGTCTTCATCAAACTTCTCGCTGAGTTTTACTAGGGAGACGCCATTTGATGGAAAAAGGTTTGATGTCAGACTTGTTGGGGAAACCCATTTGTCTGAGCTGTAGAGGTGTGCAAACTTCTCTGTTGGAGATGCCATTTGTGGACCCTACTGGGGAAAACGAGTCTCTTGAGAGACTTCTTTCTTCTTGGGGATATTACATCATACTTTTCTTCGAGATCTTTTCGGAGAAATGCCATGTGATGCAATCCAATTTTGAGGTGCTGATGACCTTGTTGACAGCAAACCTTTCAGAGAGAAACTGCTGTATTGCCGAGAGTCTTCGGTTAAGAGGCTTTCTATGGGGATTTTCTTTAATTCGAGAAAGCGAAAATATCATCTTCAATGGTGAAGAGTGACATCTGTCGAACATCTTCTTGCCTTTCAGAGGTTCAAGTTATCAAAGTAGTTGAGGACAGGCTCCAAATTAGGGAGAAATTGTTTAGACGATACATTTCCTGACGAGGAAAGAACTGACAACCTTACGGCGGGAGGATGTTATCACTTGGGGATGAATATGGCCAAAGTGATATTAATGCAATATGAACATGAATATGAATTAAATATGCATGATGTATGTATGTTTATGCTGACAAAACTGACACGACATATAAACTAGTGGATGAACACGAAGGGATACTCGGCAACGGCGGGGGATAAAAAGTATCATTGGTTCAAGATAATAGATCTTGTCTTGCTTTGGAGAGGTAGTCCCTGTGGGGGAGAAAGAATCATTAGTCGGTCTTAAGAGGTAAGAACTCTGTCGGGGATATCAGATGGTACATTACATCTGACACAGTTGATCCTTCATTCAGGCGTACTGGTTTAGAAGGGGTACTTTGATTCTGCACTTTGAGGTTCAATCACCTTCGGAGAAACCCTCTATGTTCCTTTTGCGTTCATCAGTTAAAAGGAATTGCCATCTTTATTTTAAAAGCAGAAATTTTTTTGACAATTAAATTCATTTTTGTTTTATTTCAAGAATCGTTAATCATGTTAAAAATGTCATTCTGTAAAGCTAAAACAAATGAGAATTGCAAACAAAAGAACTAGGGCTCAAATTTTATTGATAGGATGGAAATCAGCCAAGCGCGTGATCCCATAGAGTATTTACAAAGTTTAGAAAATGGCAATTTAATGGAAAAGGGCTACATTGAAACATAACGACCGTTATCCTTCTACCATCTTTGAATTCTAGACATCCTGAGCTTCCGTCGAAGATGACCTTGACTGAAGTTTTCCTGATGGATGGCATTAATGTTGAGGAGTCGAACTGATCAGACGTATTTACTTGCCATGAATCCCTAATTTTTTCCTGGATTGTCTTTTGAGGTTTCCAATCCATCGGGATGATTTTTGCTTATGTCTCTAAATTTTGCCTGGACTGCCTTTTCGAGTTTTCAATCCACCGAGACGTTTTTATTTATTTATTTATTTAGGCGAAGTATTTCTTAACTATGTCAACATTTGTGGGGTAGGCAAAATCCTTTCTATCCATGGTTGCGAGTCTCAAGGCGCCACCTGAGAAGGCTTTCTTGACCACATAGGGGCTGTCGTAATTCAGAGTCCATTTTCCCCGGGAATCAGTGAGAAACGATTGTATCTTCTTGAGCACAAGGTCTCTTTTCCTGAAGATGCGAGGTCAGACCTTTTTGTCGAACGCCTTCTTCATTCTTTGCTGATACAACTGACCATGACACAGAGCCGTTATTCGTTTTTCTTCGATCATATTTAGTTGATCGGGTCGACTTTGACATCATTCAGCTTCTATTAGCTTAGCTTCCATTAATACCCGGATTGATGGGATTTCTACTTCTACGGGGAGCACTGCCTCCATGCCATATACTAGAGAGAAAGGGGTTGCCCCTGTTGAGGTGCGGACGAATGTGCGATAACCATGAATAGCAAAGGGTAGCAACTTGTGCCAGTCTTTGTAGGTTACAACCATCTTTTGAATGATCTTCTTGATATTCTTGTTAGTCGCTTCTGCCGATCTGTTCATCTTAGGCCGGTAGGGAGATGAGTTATGGTGTTCGATTTTAAACTCATCACATAACTCCTTCATCATCTTGTTGTTCAAGTTGGATCCATTATCCGTAATGATCTGGCTTGGATCACCATAACGACAGATGAGATTGTTCTTGATAAAACAGACCACCACTTGTCGGGTTAAATAGGTGTATGATGCTGCTTCGACCCACTTGGTGAAGTAGTCAATGGCTACCAGGATGAACCGATGTCCATTTGAAGCCTTGGGGTCGATCATGCCGATCATGTCGATTCCCAATATAAAAAAGGGCCATGAAGAAGAAAAAACTTTGAGATGCATTGGGGGTACATGGATCTTGTCTGCGTATATCTGACACTTGTGACATCTCCTCATGTACTTGTATCAATCGGATTCCATGGTCAACCAATAGTATCCTTCTCTCAAAATTTTTCTCGCCATTGTGTATCCCTTGGCATGAGTGCCAAAGGATCCTTCGTGAATTTCTTTCATCAGCATGTTTGCTTCTTGTTTGTCTACACATCTGAGCAAAACCATGTTGAAGTTTCTCTTATAGAGTGTATCACCGCTCAAGAAGAAGTTGCTTACCAGTCTTCTAACGGTTTTCTTGTCTTTCCTCGATGCCCCAGACGGGTACTCTTATTTTTTAAGGAAGTACTTGATATCATGATACCAGGGTTTGTCATCTATGACTGCTTCAATCGTGAAGATATAAGTGGGCCTCTTAAGGCACATTATGTCAATCTTAGGTACGCCATTCCAATGATTAACAACAATCATTAAAGAGAGAGTAGCTAGTGCATCAACCATGTGATTTTCTTCACGAGGGATATGATGAAACTCGATTCTGTTAAAGAATGGTAACGACATTCTCGCGTAATCTTTGTAAGGAGTCAGTCTTGATTGGTATGTGTTTATCTCTCCTTTGATCTGATTGATAACCAGGGCTGAGTCTTCATATACATCCAAGTTCTTTATCCTTAAGTCAATAGCTTATTCGAGACCAATGATACAAGCTTCATATTCGGCCTCGTTGTTTGTACACTTGAATGTCAGTCGGGCGGTGAAAGGAATTTGGGTACCCTGAGGTGTTATAATGATTGCCCCAATTTTGTTTCCGTAATTATTAACAGCTCCGTCAAAAATTAGTCCTCATTGGGAACCTGGTTCTGGCCCTTCACTGGGTAGCGGTTCATTGCAATCTTTCATTTTCAAGTACATGACATCTTCTTCTGGGAAGTCAAATCTGACGGTTTCCTGATCGTCAATCGGTTGATAAGCCAAATGATCGACTAAAATACTTCCTTTGACAACTTTCTGAGCATGATACTCTATGTCGTATTCTGATAACAACATCTGCCACCCGGGCAATCCTTCATGTGAAAATAGGTTTTTCAAAGACATACTTGATTGGATCCATCTCAGAGGTTAACCAAGTAGTGTGGCAAATCATGTACTGGCGTAGACATTTGGCTGCCCAAGCCAAAGCACAACAAGTTTTCTCGAGCATAGTGTACTGAGTCTAGTAAATGGCAGACTCTTCTTTTCGTTTTGTCTTGTTGGTCAAGTACACAACCCGTAGAGTCTTCCAAGACTGTTAGGTAGATGATCAGTGGTCTTCCCTCTACTGGAGAAGACAAAATTGGTGGATTCAACAGATATTCTTTGATACTGTCGAAAGCTTTTTGGCAATCTTCTGTCCATACACAGTCTTGATTCTTTCTGGGTAGTTTGAAGATTGGCGCGCATGTCGCGGTCATGAGGGATATGAACCTGGAGATGTAATTCAGACGTCCCAGAAATCCTCTGAATTATTTTCCAGTCCTTGGTGAAGGCATTTCTTGAATGGCCTTGACCTTGTCAGGTTCAACCTCAATTCCTTTTTGGCTGATGATGAACCTTAAAAGTTTTCCTGAGCAGACTCCAAACGTGCATTTGTTGGGGTTCAAGCGGAGTGTGTATTTTCTCAGACGCTCGAATAACTTTGACAAGTGGGTCACATGCTCCTTTTCTGTTTTAGATTTGGAAATCATGTCATCGTCATACACTTCGATTTCTTTGTGTATCATGTCATGAAACAGAGTTGGCATGGCCCTTTGATAGGTTGCCCCGGTGTTCTTTAAACCGAACGACATTACCTTGTAACAAAAGGTGCCCCATGGGGTAATGAATAAAGTTTTCTCCATATCTTCCGGTGCCATTTTGATTTGATTATAGCCCGAGAATCCATCCATGAAGGAGAAAACTTTGAACTTTGTTGTACTGTCTACCAACATGCCAATGTGTTGCAGGCGTAGTCATCCTTTGGACTTGCTTTGTTCAGATCCCTGTAGTCTACACACATTCTGACTTTTTCGTCCTTTTTTGGAAGTGGCACTATGTCAGCTAGCCATTGAGGATATTCTGAGGTGGCAAGGAAACACGCGTCAATCTGTTTCTTCACTTCCTCTTTAATTTTGATGGCCATATCCGGGTGAGTCCGTCTCAACTTTTGTTTCACCGGAGGACATTCTGATTTCAACGGTAGATAATGTTCAACAATGCTAGTATCCAACCCTGGCATATCCTGATAGGACCAAGCAAACACATCTGGAAACTATTTGAGAAGCTTTATCAAGCTCTCTTTGACAGTTGGACTGAGCAGTGCTCCAATCTTAACTTCTTTCTTTTCTTCCCTTGATCCCAAGTTGACCGTTTCCAACGGCTCTTTGTGAGGTTCAATGGACCTTTCCTCTTGCCTGAGTAGTCGGGAGATCTCCTCTGGAATTTTTGCGTCCTCTTCTTCTTTAGCCTCAAATATCGAGAATTCAAAGTTGGGAGAAGGCATTCGATCGTATGTTTCAATGAGGTTTAAAATAAGCAATCTGCATGACGTGATGATTCGTTTTTTAGAAGAGATAGAGAGAATGTAAGAGTGTGTGCAGTGTATTTTCTAAAAAATGCTTGTTTTTTTTAGGATTACCATTTTCTGAAAAAAGAAAAGTGAAAATAGCAATAAATGCGAGAATGAAAGAATGACGTTATTTTATTTATGATTTGTCGATTCTTGAAATACAACCCTATAAAACAAAACTCTGTCGCTTTGGGAAAAGCGAAGAGGGACATTTATAGAAAGGTGAGCCCTATAAAAACATTCGTTTCACCTGGGCAGGGTGAAAGGTTAAAACAAAGATGGCAATAACTTAGACTTATGGACGACTTTCGGGACATCGACAACAACCCATTGGCGACGAACCCCTTGGTGGATCAAAAAGTCTGGTACCTTCTTTCTTGATCGGTCCTCAGAAATGACGCTGATTTCTGGCAGAGCAGAATTGTTGGAGTCTCCCTTCCATGCAGAGTTATTGTAAACGAACTCTTCTGTTGTATTTTTCCTAATGTTTTCACTCTCAAGAGGATCTCCCCATCCAGTTAGCTAGATGTCCTCGTATCTGATACGAGAGCTTTCAAGATCGGTTTACTTAACCAAGAAGTCGTACTTGCCACTCGACTATCCTAAGGTGTCCCATACTTTTGTGGGGATAAAGGAGTCATCCTTCTCAATGACGTTGACCTCAGGAAAAACATAGTTGATGAACTCTTGTCCTACAATATTTGCTGATTCATCGTTGTGCTGGATATCTTCTGAATGTCCTGAGTAATGATCCCATGACTCAATGGGGACGTGAGTATTCCTTTTAATATTACTCAGCTGATAGGCATCACTTGGCTGACTCTTTTGCCTCAAGTCTTTTAGGTAAGGCTTCCAGATAGGAAGTCATCCAGGGAATCATAGCCACAGTTGTCTTTCATTAGATTGTCTTTCTCTAATGAATTGGGTGGAGTACGACATCCTTCAGGATCACAATCTCCATAGATCATTCGAACGTCTGCTCTTTGTATATATCTTGGGCCCTGCTTGGGAAAACATAATGGCATGTTTGTTTCTTCCTGAGACATATAACCGTCCTCGTTGAGATAAGACTTCCACTCCTCGTCCGTATCGGAGGAGTCACTCTTTTTGATGGTGTGTACTTCTTGAGACACTGGGGGAAGGAAGCCTCCGCTGTGGAAGAAGTCCTGAATGGGATGAAAACTTTCGTCTTTAGTAGTCTGGGTACAGGTTGAAGAGAAACTAAGACCTTTCTTTGTCTTGTTATCAGTAGGAATTACAAGCTGTCCCCATCCCTTTATATCATTATTCTTGATCACTTCGAGAACGTCTTTGTATGAGGAAATTAACGTCCCTTTTCTGGTTAATTCTCATTGCTCACCGAGAGTCCTTAAAACTGAGTTCCAACAACCTCCTCAGGTTCTACCCAGGAGAATGATGATAAGTTGCTCATGATTAAGGCCCGCTCTCCACATACTGTGACTAGCTTGTCATTCTTGACGAACTTCAACATCTGGTGAAGTGTCGAAGTGACTGCCCCAGCTTCGTGTATCCAAGGTTTTCCTAATAAACAGCTGTATACTACCCGAATGTCCATGACCTAGAAAGTGACTTGGAAAGTGTGAGGACTGATGGTTATGGGAAGATCGACTTCGCCGATAACTATTTTTCTAGATCCGTCAAAGGCTTTGACGATGATCTCGCTGCCTCTCATCGGGGCTCCTTGAAATGATAGTCATATCAGAGTAGATTTTGGCATAACATTCAGAACTGATCCTGTGTCTACCAGTACGCTGGCTAAAGCATCGTCCTGGAAGTTGGCTGTAATGTTAAGCGCCATATTGTGATTTTTGCCTTCTTCCGGTAGTTCTTCATCACTGAATCCTAAGTTGTTGCAGGAAGTGATGTTGGAAATGACGCTGTCAAACTATCTTACCATCACATCTTGTTCTATGAAAGCTTGCTCCAAGACTTTCTGCAGAGCATCCCTGTGGGCTTCGGAACTAAGCGGGAGAGATAACACATAGATTCTAGATGGAGTTTGCAACAGTTGGTCTACAATGTTGTACTCACTTTTTTGGATGAGCTTCAACATCTCATCGCTGTTTTTATCGGTTCTGAATTACTAGATTGTCCGTCTGGTTGATTAGGAACTTCTATTTGAGGTTCCTTTTCCTTGGCAGGTTCTCCAACTCTTCTGTTGAAGATCCGGCCGCTTCGTGTTACTTGACTGATGTCGGCAATGTTTACGATGGAAGGTAATGGAGTTTCCTTTTCATTTTCGATGGTTGTTGCACGGTACTTGTAAGGGATAGCCTTTTCTGATTTGTACGGTATTGGACCTGGCAAGTATATAACCACAGGAGCTTTCTGATTTCTCTGACCGTTATAGGAAACTTCAATCAACTCTTGGTTGGGAATTTTTCTATAGTCAAAAGGAATTCTTGATTCATCGAGTAGAGGGATTATGGCGCAAACGTCTTTGGTCCTCCCATGATCGGAGATTATGACAACGTCTTTGCTTTAATCGGGGAGATAGTCTGACATCACGCTACTCGACCCAGAACTTGAACATGGTCGAATCTCTTTGTGATCCAACTAATTTTGAAGAGCCGCTCGTACAAGGTAGCATCCTTGGTTGTTCTCTGAACAAACTCTACAACGCTCATAGTTGTGGGGTGGCACCCGACCACGTCGGCTTTGTATGCAGTGCATCTTTACTAGATCTGTTTCCATCGAGCGGACATCCTGACTTTGATGTCTACCAGGATTCTCTTCAGTTATACTAATCTATTGTGTAGCTTCATCCAAGTAGATTGGAAGCCACCAGTGGTCCAACAAGTGTTGAAGTGTTCTTTGGACAAGTGCACATCCTTGGTCGTCTTTACGGCACTCTTCACAGTCTTGATAATCATGTGAAGCAAGAAAGTCGAGCCTGACTTGCTTAGCGTGTAATTCTACCAGACTGGTATTCATCAAGCGTACATCAAAGATCTGAACCATATTGACTTGACGGTTATTTCTCTCACGATAGTCTTGGATCCATCTGAGATCTATCTGACGTTAGAGGGCATCTTATACAAAAGAGCGTCCCTGATTGTTTGTTGAGCAGATCGGACATGTGTTGTAATCGTGCCGTGGCAGATTATGGTATTGACTTTTCCTTGAGCGCATCACCACTAAGTTGACATTCATCGCACGGATTTTGTGTTTCTGACTAATGTTAGGGTGCGCACGGGCCATGTTGACTTCACGATTTCGGTGATCTTGAATCCAACTGAGATTTATTTATTCTTGTAGAGCTGATTGCACTACGGAACACCCCTGATTATTCTTTGAGTAGATATCACATTGGTGATAATTGTGAGGTGGTACATGACTGTACCCGCTCTGTCTACAATGCATCCTGACCAGATTGGTTCCTAATAAGAGTACATCGTGAATTTG
Organism: Lathyrus tuberosus; assembly: GCA_022829125.1. NCBI lineage: Eukaryota > Viridiplantae > Streptophyta > Magnoliopsida > Fabales > Fabaceae > Lathyrus > Lathyrus tuberosus. Next base: position 9,545,035 of record JALAZF010000047.1, read on the forward strand.
ATAACTGCGGCTAAATTCTTCCACCATTAAATTTACTGCAGTCTTCTCATGTTGTGGGAACGGGTTCGTCTGAACATTTAGATTAGTATCTTTGAGAGATAAGATCCTGTTCCTGACAAGCTTCTGTACATCGAATTTGAAGCTGATACAGTTCTCAATGTTGTGCCCCGATCCTCCTTGATGGTAAGGGCTAGTTTGATCCGCTTTGAACCAAAAAGGCAGGTTTTCCAGTACTGTAAGAGGAGAACTGGTTTGGACATCCCCCTTGGCCAGTAGAAGTGGAAATAGTTCTGCGTACAACATCAATATAGGGTCAAACCCTGGTGGTCGTGTCGCACGATTGTTATTGTTATACTGTGGACGAGCCTGTTGAAAAGGTTGTTCTGTCCTTTATTGATATGGTCGTTGACTTAGTTGGCTCTCAACAACCTAAGGTTGATACGTCGGAGCCGGCTCAGGGTTGATAATGGGAGTTATCGCCGCTATTGGTTGATACCTTCACCTTTGCTTTTCGAGAGAGATATTACTGGTATCTTGCTCTTTTTTCTTTTGGAAAGCACTACCGTATCTTTTTGTAGTGCTAGATGGCTCTGTATTTTTTACCAATTGTCCTTCTCGGACTGCTTCTTCAAGGCGTACTCCCATGTTCACCATTTCAGTGAAGTCGCTGGGCGTACTTGCAACCATTCAGTCGTAATAGAATGAACTTAAGGTTTTCAAGAAAATCTTTGTCATCTCTTTTTCCTCAAGAGGGGGACAAATCTGGACGGTAATTTCACGCCATCTCTGAGCATATTCCTTAAAAGTTTCTTTCTCCTTCTGTGACATTGCTCTGAGTTGATCCCTATCAGGTGCCATGTCCAAATTGTATTTATACTGCTGGACAAAGGCTTCCCAAGATCTCTGAAAGTACTGATCTTGGTGCGGTTTATACCTATGTACCATTTGAGTGCGGCACCGGTTAAACTGTCTTGGAAATAATGGATCAGTAGCTATTGATTTTCTGTCTGAGTTGACATTTTTCGAGCGTACATCACCAAATGACTTTGAGGGCAAGAGTTGCCTTTGTATTTTTCAAAGTCAGGCACCTTGAATTTGTGCGGTATCTTTACATTAGGGACCAAACAGAGGTCCGCGGCATCCTTTCCGAATAAGTCTTGACCGCGAATGGCATGCAATTCCTTCTGCATTTCCAAGAATTATTCCTGGAACTCATTCATCCTTTCATACATGTCTTAGTTTCCGCAATAAATTGTTTGCGGAATTTGTCCTTCCAGGACAGTCTGTACCACTGGTTGTGGTATGGTCATTACAGCAGTGATTCTTGGAGCTTCAGTGCCCTGAAGTTTGTAACCTTCAGGTGCTGCTGTTGTGAACCTTGAATCTTCATTTTCCCAAAGTTTGTAACCTTCAGGCCCAATGGTTGCTGCTGCAGTTTCTTGGTCTTCAGTGACCGGCGGAATGTATCCTTCAGGGACAAAGTTGAGAGGTATGCCCCAGGGGCGACTTTTAGGCATGTTGTACCGAGGATGATTCCCATGAGTCTCCATTATGGGTATAGATGTAATCTATGAGATCACAGTCTTTTGATACCGCTACTCCTGAGCTGCTGCCAGGGATTGCATGTCACTGTGAAGTTTTTCCAAAATTTCCTTTAGAGCGTCGATTTCTTCTCTCAGCTCTCTGTTCTCTTCCTCGAGATCATCCATTTTCTTTTGTCGATTGGCCTGAGTATTGTATGAGTGAGACAATTTGACTCTAGAATCGTGATACATATGTGAGACTCGAAGATAAGAAGAACGCGTTATGCGAGAATGATGAATGATATGCAAGGATATATATTTTTTAGCTTTAATCAAAAAGAACTTTAACAAATAGATTTCAAATATCATACAGTGGGGGATACCCCTTTCATTGAATTCGAAAGATTGTAGTACGATACAAAGAAAAGTACAATATTTTACAAAGTGCTGTAAGGAAAATGGCTAAGCTTATGGATCATGAGTCCTATCTAAAGAGAGCTCAGATGCTGGTTCTGGTACTTTCCTTTTCTTTGACCGAGGCTCTTCAGCCGTTGTCGGGTTGTCAGTCATTTTCCAAGTGAAATGAGCGAGAAAATTTCTTCAGTCTTCCTGACTCTCTATAACACGCTGCTCTAATATCTTAATCAGAGCATCATTTTCCTTTAACAGTTCCTGAATCTGAGTACACTCCACATTAAGGATTTGGTATTTGTTTTTCTAAGAGCTCTTCTCACGTTGATCTTTATTGAGAGCTACCTGGAGTTTTTCCGTGTTAGATGTGAAATAAAGGACATATTCCTCTAACGAAAAAACTTCTTGGCGAGGGTAACGCATCCTTAGCTTGAGAGCTCTAGTTTGCACCCAGTGGAGATAAGGCTCCATGGAGATACAATTTGGTCTTCCTAGAGACTCTCTTCCTTTCCTGTGAATATGTTTCCAGGCATGCACTATTTCCTTCTTTAGTTCCCTGTCATTTTCCCCTTCTTTGAAGAAAAGATATTCCATATGAACATTATGCGGGATATGCTTCATCGGGTATCTGAGTTGACGGCGAGCTAAAATTGGATGATAGTTGATTCCTCCTTTAGTTCCAGTGAGGGGTACGTTAGGGAAATTTTCACAACTATTGATGATATTTATCCCTTCATAAATCCTATTATACCAATCTATGTCAGAGTTGGTAAGGGACATAATCTTCTGCGAGCAACGTAGAGTACTCTTGTGATCCCAAAAAGCAGCAGACTTGGGTAAATGAGAAATGAACCATTTGTAAAGTAAGGGTACACAGCATGTGATCATTCCTCCGCTGTACAAACTCCTTAAGTGTACAGAATGATAAGCATCTGCAAGCAAGGTTGGTATGAGATTTCCAATCAGAAATATCTTAACGGCGTTGGTACCAACGAAGTTGTCGATGTTGGGAAAGAGGAATAACCCATATATGAGTAGGACAAAGATGTCCTCGAAAGTAGTTACATTTCCTTTACTAGCAAAGTACAGAGCTTTCTCTACCAGGAATTTAGCTGGTAAACCCTGTATTCCTCCTTTGGTGGTCATGTGAGTCCTGACTTCTGACTCGTCCAAAGAGATTGATCTTGCAATGGTTTGTTCCTTTGGAATTTCTTCCAGTATAGAAAATGGTGCTCAATAAGTGATAGGTAAATCAATCATATGAGAGTACTCTTCTAGCGTTGGTGCCAGTTGGTAATCCGGGAAAGTGAAGCAGTGATAAACCGGATCGTAGAACTGAATTAATGTAGACAGGATTCCTTCAACTACGTGGACCTTTAATAGAGACAACAGTCCTCAATGCTTAGCTCTGAAAGCATCAGGGTTAGTAATCATCCTCGCTAACCTCCTTAAATCCTCTAGTTTTGGAGCCTTGAAGGTGTACTTGTGTGTCTTTCTTCTACCGAAATCCATAACGCAATCTCTTTGATATTTGTAATTATTGTTTTAGTTTATTTTGAAAAAAGAAAAGATTTTTTCTTTGTTTAAGAGTTTTTTAGATGAATGCATGAATGCAGCACACAAAAATATTGAAAAAACATGGGTTCAGGGTTCAACGTCACGAGCATGGAGTCATGGCTCTACCCATCCCCAAAGGTTGTACTATTTTGGTCAATTTTTGTAACTGTAGAACGGGTTCAAATTCCCAAAATCATTGACCCCCTAGGGATATCAACAACAAGCTGGTTCACCCGAGCGAGCTGTAATATCCTAGGATGAATCTCATTTGAGTGTAGTATCGCGTATCAACTATTCTCGATAGTCACCGCACTACCAAATGGTCAAAGGGTTAATGCCTACTAAATCCTCAGGGTCACGGGTGCCGCACTGGGAAAACTCTGCTTTCACGACAATCAGTCGTTTAATAGTAAGTATCCACACAGGCCCTCACCTGATTTGGTGGTCTATCAGGATCGCTTGTTCGGGATTCAGTCCCTATAAGTTCACCCGTCTGTGCCACCCCTTATCTTAGGGTTCTCTCAAACTTTCCACATGCGTATCAATCACATTCTCATTGACATCAAAATAAACACGGATATCAAGTAGGAATAACAGCATATATATATATATATATATATATATATAGTATGTAGAAAATTTCTAACAACCTAGACCTCTTAGGAATTCTAATCCTAAAGACTCCCTAGCATAGTCGCCATTTTTTTGTAGCGTGCGATTTTTGTCAGTGATGTGACCACCTTATCGCCATGGTTCGAATTGGGTGCTACTTTCTGATTTCTTATTTATCCTATGAAGCTGGAAAGGAAAGGGAAGCTATCTAAAACTAACCTTGCATGCAAATGTTTTCTTTAACAAATGCTAAGAGATTGGGGGGTCCGGGGTCAGGTTATACAATGGAGAGTTGTCAATTACCCATCCTATATATGGTTATCCATAGATCGTTAGCAATTTCAACTGTTGCCTACTTAGTGGTGTTTATCTGCTTATTGGGAAATTTTCTCCTTTGGGAATGTTTGAGAGAGAGTTCTTTGTTGATTTCGAGTTTTTCGATGTTTTCGGTAAGGTACTGGACCTAAGGTTTTTTATTAGTATGCTCGCTAAGATTTCGCAATCTTATGCCTATATATTCCCTTTAAAGAAAACAGGGAAATCATAGCAATCGTAGTTCCTCCTATTCTATGGGAGGAAATAGATGTTTGATGTCTTGTTCAAAGCCCAAGATTGAAGCTAAAGGGTTTTTGTGTCTTGTTCAAAGCCCAAGATTGAAGCTAAAAGGTTTGACTGAGAGAGAATTTGTCATCTCTAAAGGAGATATCTCGTTTGTCCATCACAGTTGTTGGGTAACTGATTATAAAGGAGAATTATTTTAATTGGGATATGTGAATCCAGCAATGTCATAATTTCCTTTATGAGGGATTTGTCCTGAAGGAGGAAACTTTAACTCAGTGTTGAGTAATGCTATTTTTCCTTAGGAATATTTCATGCTAAGAGAGGGACATGAGCTTGGATGTAAATAATCCAGAGGCTTGCCACTTACAACTGTTAGATGAAAGAGGAAGTTTACCAGGATAAAAGAGGGATCACAGCTTGGATTTTTGAATCAACAAGTGTGCCACTTACAACAGTTATTTGGGATTAAGGTTTGTTTGATTTTCTATTTTGATGTGTGATGTATGTCATACCCCAAATTTTGGCCACTAAGATTTCCCATCATTGTGAAAATCATCACCACAATATGAATGAACCATCATGCCTCATCAGCCTCCCCAAAGATGGGTGAGCATTTACTACTATCAAACTTAGGGTTTCAGGCCCTCTCTGAGTCTTAGGCAAAAGATCAATCAAGGAATGACATGATCTTCAACTTGTCTAACCTCTCAAATATCCACAATGGATTAAGAGGACTCCCACTTCAAAGATTAAGCACAAGGCTGCTCCCTTCTAGGTGGATCGAGCCTCAAGATCGCCAGTGTCACCAAATTAGGGTTTGGTCGACCAGGGCCTCCAGATGGAAATTTTCCTCTGGGCATGAGCCAATGCTTCAAAGCATAACCTAAAATACCCTAAGGGACCTCATAAACCCAATCATCAAGTCAATTTGGCCTCAGGGGATGCATTCATCAAAAATCAGGAATTAGGGTTTCTTGACCTAATTCACCCCTAAGTTGACTTTTGGGACAAATCATGAGCTAAGACCTCAAGAGCGGATTTGAGGGTCTATAATAAACCACATTGATCCATTTAAAAATAATGTATTGATCCAAGAAGCTTGATTCACAAGTTTCAAGTTCATCTGAACCACAGTTAGGGTTTCGCGGGAAAAGTCAACTGTAGCTTTGACTTTTGACCAAGACATGCTCCCAAACCTTGGGACATGATTCAATACACCCTATAACACCTATGGAACATATCCATCAAGTTTGATTTAGGTCAAGGACTTGATTTCATAGAGGATCGCACAGTTTAGAATTCATCTGACAAAAAGTCAACTGTGCACAAAAGTCAACTTTGAATTTTTGAGATTTTTCACAAATATGGTTCTTTGACCCTAAAATGATGTCAATGTGTGATTTGAATCATCATTCATAAAGAAAAATCAAGAAAAGTGGGATAACTTGTAAAAGGGGTAACCATAAAAACTTAGAAATTTTTCTAAGTTATGGAATAAAGTGGCTAGGGTACCAACTTTGGAGGATCATAACTCCTAAACCACAAAGCCATTTTTCCACATCCAAAGCTGGATTTGTAGCCCTCATGTCCCTCTACAAAAGCTTCAACTACACCTCATTCCAATTCATTATGGATTTTGAGTTATGGAATGATCAAAGTGGTTGAAAACATGAAATGCCACTTTTTCCAACACTTAGTGAAATTTTCACTAAGTCAGAATCTGCCTTCACTTTTTCCCAAATGTAGGGGCATTTTTCACTTGGATCCAAAAATTATCAAAACCAAATATGATCAAACAGTTGTTGTATCATATAAGGGCTTTCCAAAATGGCCAAGAACCCCATGAAATTCCACTTGAGCTATGAGATATGACAATGGCAACATGCCTTGCTGAAAACTGCCAAGGCTAGGCAGAATTTTGCACTTTTGCTCGATTTGGCAAAATCAGATAAATCCAAGTCTTGTCATCACTTTTGACACATCTGAGGATCAAATCTAAAGGGGACAAACACTGATTCAAGCCTCCAAAGTCCTTGGAACAAGAAGTAGCATGCCAAACCTAGAATTGCCTAAAAGAGGGACAAGACTCCAATTTTGGATTGGAGCATTCAATGTATACACCAAGGTGGCATGGACTGAGCTATTTGTAACTAAATTAAGTCAAGACTTATCCAAGACCAAGGGGACCAGCAGCCTGTGCCATAACCTCTAGTCAATGGCTAGAGGAGTCTTGGATTCTCATTGCTCAACATTGGCCAAACCTCTGCTGCAGTTGCCATTCACTATTGCAGCCAAAACAAACTTGCTCTACTAAAAATAGAGCTCAATTGTGTTCATTTTGAGTACACCAAAGCACTACAACACTTGCTTTCCTCAAAATCTCTTTCTCTAGGTAAAAATACCTTCTTTAGCAAGGTACCTATGAGTTTTTGAGTTATAGAGCAATTCCACCATAACTTATGATCCAAACACATCCAATATGTCATATCTAAGCTGTCCAAACACTCACAAGTGACATGTAACATCAAAATCACAAAGTCACCTCTCAAAACCTCAAAATAGGCCTTTTGTGCATTTTTCAAGCCATGTCTTGATTCAGTCACTTTCAAAACCAAACAAGGCCTCAAACACACTCCAAATATCATCCTTGAACTGTCCCAAATAGTTCCCCCCATCTGGAACACCATTTGAGGGAGTTGCTATTTTTGCCACTTTTGCCCCTTTTGCAAGAAAGAGCTCAAACTTGCTCCTGAGGTTTCCAGCTGATTCCAACCATCCTAAAAGCTTCTAAGAGATCATTTGAGGGTGTCCAAAGCATCAAACCATTTCTGGAACAAGAAACTTGGCAGATTTCACAAAAAACTCCAAAAGCTCAAAAAGAGGTAAGCATCATGACTTGAACTTTCCAAAATATGCATTGTTTTGAGGTCCACTGATCATGCACATCTTATACATGTTATATATGTTGTGTTTGCACCAAATTACCATGCAATTCTTGCCTGTATCATGAGATAGCACAAAAAATGCAATTAGAGGCCTATTTCAAAACTACTATCGGGTTTTAAAACGGGGACATGATCTTGAAAAACTACCACCACCATTGGATTCCTTGTGAAATTCTAGGCAGGATAGACCTAAATTTTGTCTCAATCTATGGAGAAATGAGAAAGTTATCACCTTCACGTTTCTGAGCCAAAACTTGCCTTGCCTTGCCTTGGCCAGGCCTAGACAACAAGGCAAGCCTTATATATTTGTTGTTTTGTTTTAATCAACGGATGTATCACCACCCCAGTGGTAAGGCACGCGTCCTATAACCTTGAGGTCGTGGGTTCAAACCCCACCCATGCCATTTTGTGTTTTCTCACATTTTTGCTATTTTTTCCAATATTTTCATGTTTTGTTAATTAATTGGAAAATTAATAACTCCTTCAATTTTAATTATTTTTGATTGGTTCTTTTTGCAAAAAATCACAAAAATATTGAAATATTTTATTCCACAAAAAAGTTAAGTTTATATTATTTATTTAATATAATTAGTATTTTTGTGAATAAATTCCTTTTTAATTGTTTTTTTAACATTTAAAAGTGAATATTTACTTTGAAAATCAAAACCAAATGAGTTTTAATTCATCTTGTGATTAAAAACTCATTTTTCAAACCTTAAACAAAGGTCACAAGTAGTTTATTCAAACTTATTTGGTATTTTTATCATTTTTATTTGATTTTCTTTAAATATTTACTTTTAAAGGAAAACAAATTAGGGTTTCTTTGATTTTCAACCCTCACTAATCATTTTCAAAATTTGGGCCTCTATTAGAGTGTAAGACCCAACCCCTTTTTTTTTTAAACCAAAATAATTTGGGCCTCAGATGTTGTATAAGACCCACTGTGCTTTCAAAAAAAAAAAACTCGGTGTAATCGCCGTTTTCAAACAAAAATCATTTGGGCCTACCCTCGTGTTATAAGCCCCATTCTTTTTCAAACAATTTTTGGGCCTCTATTAGAGTGTAAGACCCTACCCCTTTTGAAAACCAACCTTTTTGGGCCTCAGTCATTGTATAAGACCCACTGCGTTTTCAAAAATCTCGGCATGATCGCCATCTTTAAACAAAAACTCTAGGCCTCTCCTTGAGCTGTAAGCCCCACCACTTGTATAAAAATAAACCTTTGGGCCTCTTGAGAGAGTGTAAGACCCATCCCTTTGTACAGAAAACCTTTTGGGCCTCAGTCACTTGTATAAGTCCCTCTGTATAAATACAAAACAACAGTGGAATCACTGATAAAACCTTGGGCCTCTCCTTGAGCTGTAAGCCCCAACAATCTTTTCAAAGCACTTTCTTCTTTGATTTATAATATAATTGTTATCAAATCTTTCTTTTTTGAACAACTAACCAAACAACATGGAAGCTCTACAACCGAGTAAGTGTTTACCCACTTTCTTTATCCGCTTTCATATATATATATATAACTGTATTGTGGGGCTGCTCACTGTAAGTCTTCTTTCACAAACTTTTATATACCTGACAAATATCAACTGTGTAATACTAATATAGTTATTTAGAGTTTTCCCCGGCAACTACGTCTAACACTAGGTAAAGCCCCGTTGATCGCTCTTAAATATAGTCAAAACTAGATCCCCATAGGATTACCAGACACAGTCTTCCCTCCTTTTGGGGTTAAACAATATGGAGATGTGAAAGGCAGATTCTTTTTGAACCCTTTCTCAGACTGTCACCCTTAGAAGTTGTCAAAGAGAATCTACTCCCCAGAGATGATCTTTTCTCCGTGAATGGCATCTCTTGAGTTTCTTCCAAATTCTCGGACTTTCCTGGCTTGATCTATTCTCGGTGAATAACATGTCTTGAATTTCTCGGGGTTTGGGGACCCACTGGCTTCTTAAAATCACCCTTAGAAATTGTCAAAGGAGCTCTAACTCCCTAGAGATGATCTTTTCTCTGTGAATGGCATCTCTTGAGCTTCTTCCAAATTCTAGGACTTTCCTGGCTTGATCTATTCTCTGTGAATGACATGTCTTGAACTTCTCGAGGTTTGGGGACCCATAGGTTTCCTAAAAGCATCCCCGCCTCCTCTTGGGCATTGTACAAGGACCCATCGGCTTCTTAAAAGCTCTCATGCCTTCTCTTGGGATTAGTACAAGGACCCAGAGACCTCTACAGGTATAGGAACAGAACCTAGTCATCAATTTGCTAGAGCTGTCTTTCTGAGTCAAGTGTCAGACCAATTAATAGGTTGGCCTTCATCATTTAACATACCAGCCTTCTCTTGGGCATTATACAAAGATCATTCACTTATCCGAGAATCGATTTCTCAAAACACCCGTAGACTTGGACAGTCTCAATACCCTTTAGATTTCCTATTTCCTTAAAGAACAGAAAATAACCCCGATCCTCTAATCAATCCCAAGGTACAACATTACCCATATAAGAACTGATTTTCTCTTTATCTGACATATTGGACCTGTCACTAAACTGAAATAGTCGCCAACAGATAGCCTCCTCTTAGGCTTGGTATAATGATCCTTTCCTCAGGAAAGTTAGCCTCCTCTTGGGCTTTGTACAAATGATTCTCCCCAGCGGAGCTAACCTTTTAGCCTCCATCTTGGGCTTTGTATGAGATACTAAAACACTCTCTTGTTGAGTATAAAAGACTCTCTTGTTGAGTCAAACCCATTTTCAGCCTCTATCTCGGGCCTCGTACGAGATACAAAATTACTCTCTTGTTGAGTATAAAAGACTCTCTTGTTGAGTCAATTACACTTTTAGCCTCCGTCTTGGGCTTCGTACAAGACACATAAAAAAACTCTCTCTTGTTGAGTATAAAAGACTCTCTTGTTGAGTCAATCCCTTTTAGCCTCCATCTCGGGCTTCGTACGAGATACCAAAACACTCTCTTGTTGAGTATAAAAGACTCTCTTGTTGAGTCAACCCTTTTAGCCTCTCTCTCGGGCTTCGTACGAGACACATAAAAGCACCCTCTTGTTGGGTCAATAGCCTCCTCTTAGGCTTCGTATAAGAAAACCCCGGTTGAGTCAATCAACCTTTTAGCATCAAAGCTGTGCCTTGTTCATAGCATACAAACATCAACAACTCCTCTTTAGAGATGACAAAATCTCTCTAAAGTCAAAACCCTTTAGCTTCACATCTTGGGCTTTGAATAAGATACAAATCCCCTTCAGCTTCACATCTTGGGCTTTGAACAAGATACAAACCACCGTTTAGCTTCACATCTTGGGCTTTGAGCAAGACACCAAAACAACCTTTTTCCTCCCATAGAATAGGAGGAACTACGATCGCTCTGATTTCGTTGTTTCGTTAAAACGGGAATACGTAGGCATAAGATTTGAAAATCTTAGCGAGCACACTAATAAAAAAAACCCAAAATCCCATACCTCCATACATCAATCGAAAAGCATCAGTCCTAACATCGTACCAATAGTCTAGACCCTGTGTTCTCAACATAACCTATGAGAGACCCACAATCTTTGTAGCAGTTGTAAACCAACAGTTATCTGTTTAAACTCAGTTTGCAAGTAGGGTTAATTTGAGACATCTATTTCCCTTCCTTCATCCGCTTTAATAGGATAAAAATTGAATCGAGTTGTAGTACCCAAAAGCGATAGTGCTTCACAACCACACATAAAACTCGCGCTACAGAAAAATGGCGACTCTGCTGGGAAGACTTTTGTCCTTATCGGATGTTCCCATCTCGTAGGCAGAGACCTTAAGTTCACATTCATGTCACAGAAATGACAGCTCTGCTGGGGTGTTATTGTCTGTATAAGATCATAAGGCTAGCGGTCTAGGATGATTAAGACAAATATATATATTGCTTTTCCTAATTGATATCTATGTTTATTTTTCTGCTAATGGGAATGCGTGTGATGCCGCATGTGGAAAGATTGAGTATACACCTAAGATAGGTGATGGCAATGCGGGTAATCCTACTGGGAATGAATTCCAGTTAAGAGCCCCCGGTCGACCATCAAACTCAGTGGAGACTCCCTTTGCAGATACATTGCCTATACGACTTCGGTTGTTGAAAGTAGTGTGGTCGACTAGGTTATCTGAGAAGCTGAGGTTTTTAGCAGACTGCAGCCCTTGTGTAGTGCGGAAGCTATCGGAAATAGCTGTCACGCGATACTACCCTCATCTGAGATCACTCCAGGATACATCAGCTCGCTGGCGATCCGCTTGTTGTTGTTATCCCAGAGGGGTCAATGATTTTGCAGACAAGTACAAAAAATACCAGTATAAACCTTTGGGGGGGGGGGGGGGTAGAGCATTGACTTCATGACACCGACCCTTTGACCCCATGTTTTCTCTATGTTTTTTTGTGTTACATTCATACATTCATCTAAAAAACATTAAAACAAAAAAAAATCTTCTCTTCTAGTCTCTCTTTTTCAAATTAAACTGAGACAATGATTGCAAATGTCAGAGAGAAAGGAGATTGCGCTAATGGATTTCGGTAGAAGGAAAACTCATAAGTACACCTTCAAGGTTCCAAAGTTAGAGGATTTGAGAGGTTTGGCGAGAATGATCACCAACCACGAGGCTTTCAGAGCCAAGTATGGAGGACTGCTGTCCTTATTAAGGGTCCATGTAATCGAGGGAATTCTGTCTACGCTAATCCAGTTCTACGATCCGGTCTATCACTGTTTCATATTCCCAGATTATCAGCTTGCACCAACGCTGGAGGAGTATTCTCACCTGACTAATCTGCATATCACTGATCAGACTCCTTTTTTTGGACTGGAAGAAATTCCAAAGGATCAGACTATTGCAAGAGCAATTTATTTGGACGAGTCAGAAGTCAGGACTCACATGACCACTAAGGGTGGCATCTAAGGTTTGCCAGCCCAGTTCTTGACAAAGAAAGCCCTATACATTGCCAGTATAGGGAACGTGGCCGCTTTCAGAACAACTTTGTTTTGCTCACCTACAGGTTATTTTGGTTTCCCAATATTGATAACTTCGTAGATATCAATGCCATTAAGATTTTCCTGATTGGAAACCCTGTACCGACCTTACTCGCAGATGCGTATCATTCGGTACACTTAAGGAATTTATACAGCGGAGGAATGATCACATGCTATGTACCTCTGCTATACAAATGGTTCACTTCCCATTTGCCCAAGTCTGCTGCATTTTGGGATCAAAAGAATACTTTACGTTGGTCGCAGAGAGTCATGTCTCTTACCAACTCTGACATCGATTGGTACAATCGAATCTACAACGGGATCAGAATCATTGACTATTGTGGAAATTTCCCAAATGTACCCCTTATAGGAACTAAGGGAGGAATCAACTATCATCCGGTGTTGGTTCATCGTCAATTTGGATACCCAATGAGGCATGTCCCAGGAAGTGCTCATCTGGAAGGTCTTTTCTTCAAGGAAGGAGAAAATGACAGGGCATTAAAGACAAAAATAGTGCATGCTTGGAAACACGTTCATAGGAAAGGACGAGAGTCTCTAGGAAAACCAGACTGTGTCTCAATGGAGCCTTATCTCCATTGGGTACAAACTAGAGCTCTCAAGCTGAGGATGCCTTACCCTCGTCAGGAAGTTCTTCCATTAAGGGACTCTGCCCTTTATTTCATGTCTGAAACAGAAAAACTTCAAGTTACTCTCAGCAAAGTTCAACAGGAGAAGAGGTCTTAGAGAAATAAGTACCGTATTCTTAATGTGGAATGCAAGAAAATACAACAGCTGTTAAGAGAAAAAGATGCTCTGATTGAGATTTTAGAGCAACATGCTGTAGAGAATCAGGATGACCAAAGGAGTTTACTCACGCCTTTCACTTGGCAAAGGAATGACAACCCGACAATGGCCCAAGAGCCCCGGTCAAAAAAGAGGAAGGTACCAGAACCAGCACTTGAGCTCTCTTTAGAGAGGACTCAGGATCCATTAGTTTAGGTTTCCTTTTTCAGCACTTTGTAATCTACTGTATTTCCATTTCCGCAATCCTTTGAATTCAATAAAACGGGGTCTTCCCCACTGTTTGATATTTGCAATCTAATTGTTGAAGTTTACTTTGAATAAATAAAAAATAATTAATAATCATTGCATTCATCATTCTCATAAACGCATTCTTCTTACCTACGAATCTCACGTCAGCGTCTCGATTCTAGAGTCAAACTGTCTCATTCATACAATACTCGGGCCACTCGTCATAAAAAGATGGATGATCTTGAGGAAGAGAGCAGAGAGTTGAGAGAAGAGATCGACACTCTGAAAGAGGATCTGAAAAAGCTTCATAACGATATGCAAGCTCTAGTAAAAGCTCAGATGCAACAACAAAGGACTGTGATCTCAGAGGTCACATCGACGCCCATAGTGGAGAAGTCCGATCCTAGGTACAAGATGCCGAAAGATCGTCCCTGGGGCATGCCTACCAACTATATCCCGGAAGGATATGTTCCGCTGATCAATGAGGATCAAGGAACTGCAGCAGCAGCCGTTGGGCCTGAAGGTTACAAACTTCGGGAAAGCGAAGATGCCAGAGGCATGACAGCAACTCCTGAAGGTTACAAACATCGGGAGGCACCAAGAGTCTTGGCCATAATGACTATACCACCGCCCGTGGTACACACTGTCCTGGAAGGACAGATTCCACAAATACCTTCTGGTGGAAACGACAACATGTTCGATAGAATAAATGAGTTCCAGGAACAGTTCTTGGAAATGCAGAAAGAGCTGCAAGCCCTTCGCGGTCAGGATTTATTTGGAAAGGACGCCGCGGACCCCTGCTTGGTCCCCAATGTGAAAGTTCCACACCAGTTCCAAGTGCCCGACTTTGAAAAATACAAGGGTAACTCTTTCCCTCAGAGTCACTTGGTGATGTACGCTCGGCGAATGTCAGCTCAGACAGAGAATCAGGAGCTGCTCATTCACTACTTTCAGGATAATTTAACCGGTGCTGCCTTAAAATGGTACATGGGGTTAAACCGCGCCACGATCGGCACGTTCAGAGATCTTGGCGCTGCCTTCGTCCAACAATACAAATACAATTTGGACATGGCACCGGATATAGATCAACTCAGATCGATGTCCCAAAAGGACAAGGAAACCTTTAAGGAATACACTCAGAGATGGCGTGAAATTGCCGCTCAGATTTATCCCCCTCTAGAGGAAAAAGAGATGACAAAAATCTTCTTAAAGACCTTGAGCTCATTTTACTACGACAGAATGGTCGCCAGTGCGCCCAGTGACTTCACCGAGATGGTGGGCATGGGAGTTCGTCTTGAGGAAGCGGTTCGGGAAGGACGTTTAGTTAAAGACGTTGGATCATCAAGTAGTACAAAACGATACGGTAGTGCTCTCCCTAAGAAAAAAGAGCAAGATATTGGGAATATCTCTCTCGGAAAGGAAAGGCGACGTTATCAACCAGTAGCAGCTATAACTCCTGCTATTAACCCGACGCCTGTTTCTACGTATCAACATTAGGTTGCGCAAAGCCAACCAAATCAACAGCAATATCAGTAAAGGACACAACAGCCTTTTCAGCAGGCTCGTCCTCCATATAACAACAATCGTACAACACGACCACCAGAGTTCGACCCTATACCAATGTTGTACGCCGAGCTATTTCTATTACTACTGGTCAAGGGGTATGTCCAAACCAGGTTTCCTCTTACAGTACCGGAAAATCCGCCTTTATAGTTCAAAGCGGATCAGACTTGTCCTTGCCATCAAGGAGGACCAGGGTATAACATAGAAAACTGTCTCAGTTTCAAAATCCAATGTATAAAAGCTTGTTAGGAGCGGGGTTTTATCTTTCAAAGATATGAACCCGCTGCCTCAACACGAGAAAGCTGCAGTCAATTTGATAGAGGGAGAGTCTAACAACACCTATCAAATTCATGATGTACTCTTGTTAAGGGCTAACTTGGTTAAGATGCATTGTAGACAGAGTGGATATGGCCGTGTGCCACCTCATAATTATCACCAGTGTGATATCCGCTCTAAGAACAATCAGGGATGTTCTGTGGTGCAATCAGCTCTACAGGAACAATTGGATCTCGGATGGATCCAAGAGCATCAAGTTCGTGGAGTCAACATGACCTATACAAACTCCAACATCATTCAGAACCATGACATCCGTGCAATGAATGTCAACTTGGTGGCGATACACTCAAGGCAAAGCCATTATCATAATCTGCCGCGGTACGATTACAATTCTTGTCTGACTTGCTCGGTAAACAAACAGGGATGCTCTTTTGTACAAGAGGCCCTCCAGCGTCAGATGGATCTTGGATGGATCCAGGACTACCATGATAGAAATCCTTATCAGATCAACATGATTCAAATCTTTGATATTCGTCTGATGAATACCAGCTTGGTGGAGTTACATGCCAAGCAAGTCCAATTTGGTTTTCTCACTTCTCACGATTACTGAACTGTAAAGTATGCAGTGAGAGTAACCAAGGGTGTGCTCTCGTACAAAGAACTTTACAACACTTATTAAACCACTGTTGTCTTCTAATCTATATGGAGGAAGACACGCAACAAACCAATGTGCTTAATGGGAACCCTAATAGGCATCAGAGTTAGGATGCTCAATCAATGGAAACCGACCTAGTAAGGTTACACTGCATTCAAAGCGGGCATGGCCAGGTGCCACCACACAACTATGAACGTTGTCGAGTTTGTTCAGAGAATAATCAAGGATGCTACCTTGTGCGAGCAGCTCTTCAGGGTCAGGTGGATCGTAGATAAATTCGCCCATGTCCAGGTTCCGAACCAATCAACTGGACGCCAGACTACTTCGCTGATCAGATCAGAGACGTGGTTGTAATCTCTGACCCTGAGAGGAACAAGGATGTTTGTACCATCATCCCTCTACTGGACGAATCAAAGGTTCTTAGCTAGGAGCTGATTGAAGTTACCTACGACAGTAAAAAAAATCAGAAGGCTCATGTAGTTATCTATCTACCGAGACCATTACCGTATGAATCAGCTAAGGCAATCCCTTACAAATACGGTGCAACAATAATTGAGAATGGAAAGGAAATTCCATTACCCTCCGTCGTGAATATTGTAGACATCAGTCGAGTAACACGGAGCAGTCGAATCTTCAACCAAGGAGTTGGAGAACCTAACAAAGAAAAGGAACTTCAGACAGAAGCTCTCAATCCACCAGTCGGTCAATTCAGTAATCCCGACCTTTCAAAAAACAACGATGAGATGCTGAAGCTCATCCAAAGGAGTGAATACAACATTGTTGATCAAATGTTACAAACTTCTTCAAAGATCTCTGTGCTATCACTTTTACTCAGTTTCGAAGCCCACATGGAGGCTCTACAAAAAGTCTTAGAGCAGGCCTTTGTGGAACAGGATGTGTCAATACGATAGTTCGATAACATCATCTCTAACATCACTTCCTGCAACAACGTAGGGTTCAGTGATGAGGGTTTGCCAGAGGGGGGAAAAAGCCACAACATGGTGCTCAATATCACGGTTAACTGCCAGGACGATGCTTTAGCCAGCGTACTGGTAGACACAGGATTGACCATCAATGTTATGCCAAAGTCCACTTTAATGCGACTATCATTCAAAGGATCCCCGATGAGGGGCAGTGAGGTCATCGTCAAAGCATTTGACGGGGTCTCGGAAAGTAGTTATCGGCGAAGTCGACCTTCCCATAACTATCGGTCTTTACACTTTCTTAATCACTTTCCAGGTCATGGACGTCCGGGCAGCATACAACTGTTTATTAGGAAGACCTTGGATACACCAGGCTGGGGCAGTCACTTCGACGCTGCACCAGAAACTAAAGTTCGTCAAGAACGATCAACTCATCACGGTCTGTGGAGAGCAAGCCTTGCTCGTGAGTAACTTATCATCGTCTACTTATGTAGAACCCAAAGAGGCTGTTGGGACTCAGTTCCAAGAACTTTCATTGAGCAATGAAAATCGATCAGAGAAAGGAACCTTGATTTCCTCGTACGGATATGCTCTCAAAGCGATCAAAATTAACAATACAAAAGGATGGGGACAACTTGTCATTCCTACTGATAATAAAACAAAGAAGGGTCTTGGTTTTTCTGCAACCCGTACCCAGACAGCTGCTAACGATGAAAGTCTTCATCCCATTTAGGACTTCTTCCACAGTGGAGGTTTCCTTCACCCAGTGCCTCAAACAGTCCGTACTATCAACGAGGAGGATTCCTCTGACACGGATAAAGAGTGGAAGTCCTATCTTAACGAGGACGGTTATATGTCTCAGGAAGAGGTGCCTACGCCATTTTTTTATCCCGCACAGAGTCCGAGATTTATACCGAGGTCAGACGTCGAAATGATATATGGAGATTGTGATCCGGAAGGATGCCATGCTCCACCAAACTCATTAGAGGAGGACACTCTAATGAAAGACAACTTTGACCACGACTATTATGGCCCAATGGATGACCTGCCTATCTGGCAACCTTACCGAGGAGACTTGGGGCAAGAAAATCAGCCGAACAATGAAAATCAGCTGAGCATCATTGAACAGAATACCTGTGTCCCCACCATGTCATGGGATCAATACTCAGGTCATGTAGAACCTATCTAGTACGACAATGAATTGGCCAAGCTTGCCGGACTAGAATTCATCAACTATGCTTTTCCTGAGGTCAACGTCATCGAGAGAGATAACTCCTCCAGTTCCAAAGAAGTGTGGGACACCTTGGGACAACCGAGTGGGAAATACGACTTCTTGGTCAAGTACACCGCTCCCGAAAGCTCTCGTATCAGGCTCGAAGACATCCAGCCAACTGGATGGGAAGATTTTCCTGAGAGCACAAATAATATACAACATACATCTGAGGAATCCTCCTACAACAATTCTGCCTGGGAGACAGATTCCAATGATCCAGCTCTGCCAGAAATCAGCATCATTTATGAGGAAAAGCCAAGAAGGAAAGTACCAGACTTTGTGATTCACTGAGGAGTTTGCCGCCAATGGGTTGCTGTCGATGTTCCGAAGATTGTTCATGAGTCAAAGTAATTGCCATCTTTAACCTTTCACCCTGCCCCGGTGAAACGGATGTTTTGATAGGGCTCGCTTTCAGTAAATTTCCCTCTTCGCTTCGTACAAAGCGAAGAGTTTTGTTTTATAGGGTTGTAGTTTCAAGAATCGACTTGTTCATTAATAAAATAACGTCGTTCTGTGATTTTCGCATTAATTGCTGTTTTCTCCTTTCGCTTTTCTCAGAAAATGGTAATCCTAAAAACAACTCAATAATAAAAACAAGCAGTAAAAAAATACACTGCACACACTTGCATTCTTTCTATCTCTTCTAAACACAAATCATACCGTCATGCAGATTGCTTGTTTTAAACCCCGTTGAAACATACGATCCGATGCCTTCTCCCAACTTTGAATTCCCGGTATTTGGGGCCGAAGAAGAAGTTGACGACGAAATTCCAAAAGAGATCTCCCGACTACTCAAATAGGAGGAAAGGTCCATTGAACCTCACAAAGAGCCGTTGGAAACGATCAACGTGGGTTCAGAAAAAGAGAGAAAAGAAATCAGGATTGGGGCACTGCTCAATCCAACTGCCAAAGACAGTCTGACAAAGCTTCTCAGAGAATTCCCCGATGTGTTCGCTTGGTCCTATCAGGATATGTCAGTGTTGGATACCAGCATCGTGGAACATCATTTACCGTTAAAATCGGAATGTCCGCCAGTAAAACAGAGGTTGAGACAGACTCACCCAGACATGGCCATCAAAATCAAAGAGGATGTACAGAAACAGATTGACGCTAGTTTCCTCGCCACGTCAGAGTATCCTCAATGGTTAGCCAACATAGTACCAGTTCCGAAAAAGGACAGAAAAGTCAGAATGTGTGTCGATTACAGAGATTTAAACAAGGCTAGTCCAAAGGACGACTTTCCTTTGCCACACATTAACATGCTGGTAGACAGTACAACAAAGTTCAAGGTTTTCTCCTTCATGGATGGATTCTCGGGTTATAATCAAATCAAAATGGTGCCGAAAGACGTAGAGAAAACTTCGTTCGTTACCCCATGGGGTACCTTTAGTTACAAGGTAATGCCGTTCGGTTTGAAGAACGCCGGGGCAACCTATCAAAGGGCCATGACTACTCTGTTTCATGACATGATACACATGGAAATCGAGGTATATGTCGATGATATGATTGCTAAATCTAAAACAGAGGAGGAGCATGTGACCCACCTGTCAAAACTATTCGAGCGGCTGAGAAAGTTCAAACTCTGCTTGAATCCCAACAAATGCACCTTTGGTTTTCGTTCAGGGAAACTTCTAGGGTTCATCGTCAGCCAGAAAGGAATTGAGGTTGATCCTGACAAGGTCAAGGCCATTCAAGAAATGCCTTCTCCGAAAACTAAAAAATAAGTCAGAGGATTCCTGGGATGTTTGAACTACATCTCCAGATTCATATTCCTCATGACCGCGACCTGTGCGCCGATCTTCAGATTACTTAAAAAGAACTAGGACTGCGTTTGGACAGAAGATTGCCAAACCGCCTTTGACAGTATCAAGGGATACATGTTGAATCCGCCGATTCTATCACCTCCAGTACATGATTCGTCACATTAATTGGTTAATCTCCGAAAGGGATCCAATCAAGTATGTTTTCGAAAAGCCTACTCTCACGGGAAGAATCGCCCGTTGGCAGATGTTGTTATCAGAATACGACATCAAATACCACGCTCAGAAAGCCGTTAAAGGGAGTATTTTAGCCGATCATTTGGCTCATCAACCGATTGACGATCAGGAATTAGTCGGGTTTGACTTCCCAGACAAAGATGTCATGTATTTGAAAATGAAAGATCGCGATGAACCGCTACCCAGTGAAGGGCCAGAACCAGGTTCCCAATGGGGACTAATCTTTGACGGAGTTGTCAATCATTATGGAAACTGAATTGGGGCAATCATTGTTACCCCTCAGGGTGCCCACATTCCTTTCACCGCCATACTTACGTTCAAGTGTACAAACAATGAGGCCGAATACGAAGCTTGTATCATGGGTCTCGAAGAAGCAATTGATTTAAGGATAAAAAACTTGGACGTATATGGCGACTCAGCTCTGGTCATCAATCAGATCAAAGGAGATTGGAACACATACCAATCGAGACTGATTCCTTACAAAGACTTTGCGAGAAGGTTGCTACCCTTCTTCAACAGAATCGAGTTTCATCACATCCCTCGTGATGAGAATCACATGGCTGATGCATTAGCCACTCTCTCTTCCATGATTAGCGTAGGTCAAAGGAATGGCCTACTTAAGATCGACATAATGCGCTTTGAACAGCCCGCTTACATCTTCAAGATTGAAGCAGTCATAGACGACAAACCTTGGTATCACGATATCAAATGCTTCCTTCAGAAACAAGAGTACCCACTTGGGGCATTAAGGAAAGACAGAAAAACCCTCAGAAGATTGGCTGGAAACTTCTTCCTGAGCGATGACACACTCTATAAAAGGAATTTCAATATGGTCTTGCTCCGATGTGTAGACAGACCAGAAGCAGACATGCTTATGAAGGAAATTCATGAAGGATCCTTTGGCACTCATGCCAACGGACACACAATGGCGAGAAAAATTCTGAGAACAGGGTACTATTGGTTGACAATGGAATTCGACTGCTATAAGTACATGAGGAGGTGTCACAAGTGTCAGATATACTCCGACGAAATCCATGTACCGCCTACACATCTCAAAGTTCTCTCTTCCCCGTGGCCTTTTTCCATATGGGGAATCGACATGATCGGCATGATTGAGCCCAAGACTTCGAACGGACACCGGTTCATCCTGGTCGCCATTGACTATTTCACCAAGTGGGTCGAAGCAGCGTCATATGCTAATGTAACTCGACAAATGGTGGTCCGATTTATAAAAAATAATATCATTTGCCGTTATGGTGTTCCGAGCCAGATCATTACTGATAATGGATCTAACTTGAACAATAAGATGATGAAAGAGTTGTGCGCAGAGTTCAAGATCGAACACCATAACTCATCTCCCTACCGACCCAAGATGAACGAAGCGGTAGAAGCGGCTAACAAGAATATCAAGAAGATCGTTCAAAAGATGGTTGTAACCTACAAAGACTGGCATGAGATGCTACCCTTTGCCCTTCACGGTTATCGCACATCTGTCCGCACTTCAACAGGGGCAACCATTTCTCTCTAGTTTATGGCATGGAAGCAGTGCTCCCCATCGAAGTAGAGATCCCTTCAATCCGGGTATTGATGGAAGCTAAGCTTATAGAAGATGAATGGTGTCAAAATCGACACGACGAGCTGAACTTGATCGAAGAAAAGCGAATAACGGCACTATGCCACGGTCAGTTGTATCAACAGAGAATGAAGAAGGCGTTTGACAAAAAGGTCCGACCTCACGTCTTCAAAAAAGGAGACCTTGTGCTAAAAAAGATACAATCATTTCTCACTGATTCTCGGGGCAAATGGACTCCGAATTACGACGGCCCCTATGTGGTCAAGAAAGCTTTCTTAGGCGGCGCCTTGAGATTTGCAACCATGGATGGAGAAGAATTTGCCTACCCCATAAATGTTGACGTAGTCAAGAAATACTTCGCCTAAATAAAAAAGAATGTCTCGGTGGATTGAAAACCCGAAAGGGCAGTCTAGGCAAAAATTAGAGACATGATCAAAAATCATCCCGGTGGATTGGAAATCCCAAAGTACAATCCAGGAAAAAGTTAGGGATAATGGCAAGTAACTACGTCCAACAGGGGCAAATCCCTCAGCAGCAGTTACACCGTCCATCGAAAGAAAACTCCAGTCGAAGTCATCTTCGACAGAAGCTCAGGATGTCCAGAATTCAAAGTTGGTAGAAGGATAGTGGTCGTTATGTTTCAATGTAGCCCTTTTTCCCTTAAATTACCATTTTCAAACTTTGTAAATACTCTATGGAATCGCGCTCTTGGCTGATTTCCATCCTATCAATAAAATTTGAGCCCTTGTGCTTTTGTTTGCAATTCTTATTTGTTTTGGCTTTACAGAATGACATTTTAATATGATCAACGATTCTTGAAACGAAACAAAAATGAATTTACTTGTCAAACTTTTCTACTTCTAAAATAAAGATGGCAATTTCTTTTGACCGTTGAACATCGGAAGAATGTCACCCGCTTCTCTAGAAGTAATTGAGCTTCAAAGTGCAGAATCAAAGTACTCCTTCTAAGCCAGTGCACCTGAATGAAAGATTAGCTGTATCAGATGCGGCTTTCCCATCTGATACCCCCCGGCAGAGTTCTTACCTCCTAAGCCTGACCAACGGTTGTTCCCCATGGGGACTATCCCTCCTAAGCAAGGCAAAATTGCTACTTTTGGACCAGCGATACCTCTTCGTCCCCAGCAGTGGCCGAGTATCCAGTCGTGTTCATCCGTCACTTTGTATGTCGCGTCAGTTTTTTCAGCATATACATACATACATCATGCATCATTGATTTGTATTCACATTCATATTGCATCACTATCACTCTGGTCGGTCTTGTTCCTAAGTGATAAAAGTCATCTTATCAATCGAGTTGTCAGTTCTTTCCTCGTCAGGAAATGTTGCGTCTAAACAATCTCTCCTCCAGTTTATTTCTGGATTAGAATTGGTCCTTGACCACTTTGATAACTTGAACCTCTGAAAAGCCAGGGAACTTTCGACAAACATCACTCTTCGCCATTGAAGATGATATCCTCGCTTTCCCGGAATAAGGAAAATCCCCAGAGAAAGCCTCTTAATCAGAGATTTGACAATACAACAGTTTTTCTCTGAAAAATCCGCTGACGAAAAGGTCATCAGCACCTCAAAATTGGATCACATCATATTGCGTTTCTACGAGAAAAGTATGATGTAATATCCCCAAGCGAAAACAGTCTCTCAAGAGACTCGTTTTCCCCAGGAGAGTCGACAAATGGCGTCTCCAAACAGAGAAGTGTGTGCACCTCTACAATTCAGACGACTGGATTCCCCAGCAACTCTGACATCAAAATCTTTTTCAATCAAATGGCATCTCCGCAGGAAAATTCGGCGAGAAGTTTGAGGAAAATCACTACGCATATCGTGACTTGTCAAAAAAGTTTATTGACAAAAGAAACTTAGACCGGTTCCTTGGTAGGAAACCAGGATCGAGGGGAAGTTTAGATAGGAAACTTAGACCAGTTCCTTGGTAGGAAACCAGGATCGAGGGGAAGTTTACAAAAGAAACTGAGACCAGTTCCTTGGTAGAAAACCAGGATTGAGGGGAAGTTTATTTCAGAAACTTAGACCAGTTCCTTGGTAGGAAACCAGGATCGAGGGGAAGTTTATATAGGAAACTTAGACCAGTTCCTTGGTAGGAAACCAGGATCGAGGGGAAGTTTACAAAAGAAACTTAGACCAGTTCCTTGGTAGGAAACCAGGATCGAGGGGAAGTTTATTTCAGAAACTTAGACCAGTTCCTTGGCTGGAGGCTAGGATCGAGGGGAAGTTTTACCTTTTCTAAGCATCATTGCTTAGAAAAAGAAGAAGGATGTGTAAACGGCCATTCATAACCACCATCAAAATTTCGGGTATTCCGATATTTAATCCTCTTGCACCCCGAATGCCCGAATACCTTCACCATTCACACCTTCGGGTCCAAGAAGATTAAATAGGGGCATCTGTCATACCCCAAATTTTGACCACTAAGATTTCCCATCATTGTGAAAATCATCACCACAATATGGATGAACCAACATGCCTCATCAGCCTCCCCAAAGATAGGTGAGCATTTACTACTATCAAACTTAGGGTTTCAAGCCCTCTCTGAGTCTTAGGCAAAAGATCAATCAAGGAATGACATGATCTTTAACTTGTCTAACCTATCAAATATCCACAATAGATCAAGAGGACTCCCACTTCAAGGATTAACCACAAGGCTGCTCCCTTCTAGGTGAATCGAGCCTCAAGATCGCCAGTGTCACCAAATTAGGGTTTGGTCGACCAGGGCCTACAGATGGAAATTTTCCTCTGGGCATGAGCCAATGCTTCAAAGCATAACCTAAAATACCCTAAGGGACCTCATAAACCCAATCATCAAGTCAATTTGGCCTCAGGGGATGCATTCATCAAAAATCAAGAATTAGGGTTTCTTGACCTAATTCACCCCTAAGTTGACTTTTGGGACAAATCATGAGCCAAGACCTTAAGAGAGGATTTTAGGGTCTCTAATAAACCACATTGATCCATTTAAAACAATGGATTGATCCAAGAAGCTTGATTCACAAGTTTCAAGTTCATCTGAACCACAGTTAGGGTTTCGCGGGAAAAGTCAACTGTAGATTTGACTTTTGACCAAGACATGCTCCCAAACCTTGGGACATGATACAATACACCTATAAAACCTATGGAACATGTCCATCAAGTTTGATTTAGGTCAAGGACTTGATTTCATAGAGGATCGCACAGTTTGGAATTCATCTGACAAAAAGTCAACTGTGCACAAAAGTCAACTTTGACTTTTTGAGATTTTTCACAAATATGGTTCTTTGACCCTAAAATGATGTTAATGTGTGATTTGAATCATCATTCATCAAGAAAAATCAAGAAAAGTGGGATAACTTGTAAAAGGGGTAACCATAAAAACTTAGAAATTTTTCTAAGTTATGGAATAAAGTGGCTAGGGTACCAACTTTGGAGGATCATAACTCCTAAACCACAAAACCATTTTCCCTATCCAAAGCTGGATTTGTAGCCCTCATGGCCCTCTACAAAAGCTTCAACTACACTTAATTCCAATTCATTATGGATTTTGAGTTATGGAATGATCAAAGTGGCTGAAAACATGAAATGCCACTTTTTCAACACTTAGTGAAATTTTCACTAAGTCAGAATCTGCCTTCACTTTTTCCCAAATGTAGGGGCATTTTTCACTTGGATCCAAAAAGTATCAAAACCCAATATGATCAAACAGTTATTGTATCATATAAGGGTTTTCCAAAATGGCCAAGAACCCCATGAAATTCCACTTGAGCTATGAGATATGACAATGGCAACATGCCTTGCTGAAAACTGCCAAGGCTAGGCAGAATTTTTCTCTTTTGCTCGATTTGGCAAAATTAGATAAATCCAAGCCTTATCATCACTTTGGACACACCTGAGGATCAAATCTAAAGGGGACAAACACTGATCCAAGCCTCCAAAGTCCTTGGAACAAGAAGTAGCATGCCAAACCTATAATTGCCTAAAAGAGGGACAAGACTCCAATTTTGGATTGGAGCATTCAATGCATACACCAAGGTGGCATGGACTGAGCTATTTGCAACTGAATTCAGTCAAGACTTATCCAAGACTAAGGGGACCAGCAGCCTGTGCCATAACCTCTAGTCAATGGCTAGAGGAGACTTGGATTCTCATTGCTCAACATTGGCCAAACCTCTGCTGCAGTTGCCATTCACTATTACAAACTTGCTCTACTATAAATAGAGCTCAATTGTGTTCAGTTTGAATACACCAAAGCACTACAACACTTGATTTCCTCAAAATCTCTTTCTCTAGGTAAAAATACCTTCTTTAGCAAGGTAACTCTGAGTTTTTGAGTTAGAGAGCAATTCCCCCACAACTTATGATCCAAACACATCCAATATGTCATATCTAAGCTGTCCAAACACTCACAAGTGACCTGTAACATCAAAATCACAAAGTCACCTCTCAAAACCTCAAAATAGGCCTTTTGTGCATTTTTCAAGCCATGTCTTGATTCAGTCTCTTTCAAAACCAAACAAGGCCTCAAACACACTCCAAATATCATCCTTGAACTTTCCCAAATGGTTCCCCCCATCTGGAACACCATTTGAGGGAGTTGCTATTTTGGCCACTTTTGCCCCTTTTGCAAGAAAGAGCTCAAACTTGCTCCTGAGGTTTCCAGCTGATTCCAACCATCCTAAAAGCTTCTAAGAGATCATTTGAGGGTGTCCAAAGCATCAAACCATTTTTGGAACAAGAAACTTGGCAGATTGCACAAAAAACTCCAAAAGCTCAAAAAGAGGTAAGCATCATGACTTGAACTTTCCAAAATATGCATTGCTTTGAGGTCCACTGATCATGCACATCTTATACATGTTATATATGTTGTGTTTGCACCAAATTACCATGCAATTCTTGCCTGTATCATGAGATAGCATAGAAAATGCAATTGGAGGCCTATTTCAAAACCACTACCGGGTTTTAAAATGGGGACATGATCTTGAAAAACTACCACCACCATTGGATTCCTTGTGAAATTCTAGGCAGGATAGACCTAAATTTTGTCTCAATCCATGGAGAAATGAGAAAGTTATGACCTTCACGTTTCTGAGCCAAACTTGCCTTGCCTTGCCTTGGCCAGGCCTAGAAAAAATAAGGCAAGCCTTGTATTGTTTTGTTTTAATCAACGGATGTATCACCACCCCAGTGGTAAAGCGCGCGCCCTATAGACTTGAGATCGTGGGTTCAAACCCCACCCATGCCATTTTGTGTTTTCTCACATTTTTGCTATTTTTTCCAATATTTTCATGTTTTGTTAATTAATTGGAAAATTAATAACTCCTTCAATTTTAATTATTTTTGATTGGTTCTTTTTGCAAAAAATCACAAAAATATTGAAATATTTTATTCCAAAAAAAAGTTAAGTTTATATTATTTATTTAATATAATTAGTATTTTTGTGAATAAATTCCTTTTTAATTGTTTTTTTAACATTTAAAAGTGAATATTTACTTTGAAAATACAAACCAAATGAGTTTTAATTCATCTTGTGATTAAAACCTCATTTTTCAAACCTTAAACAAAAGTCACAAGTAGTTTATTCAAACTTATTTGGTATTTTTATCATTTTTATTTGATTTTCTTTAAGTATTTACTTTTAAAGGAAAACAAATTAGGGTTTCTTTGATTTTCAACCCTCACTAATCATTTTAAAAATTTGGGCCTCTATTAGAGTGTAAGACCCAACCCCTTATTTTTGAAACCAAAATAATTTGGGCCTCAGATGTTGTATAAGACCCACTGTGTTTTCAAAAAAAAAAACTCGGCGCAATCGCCGTTTTCAAACAAAAATTATTTGGGCCTACCCTCGTGTTATAAGCCCAATTCTTTTTCAAACAATTTTTGGGCCTCTATTAGAGTTTAAGACCCAACCCCTTTTGAAAACCAACCTTTTTGGGCCTCAGTCATTGTATAAGACCCACTGCGTTTTCAAAAATCTCGGCGCGATAGCCATCTTCAAACAAAAACTCTGGGCCTCTCCTTGAGCTGTAAGCCCCACCACTTGTATAAAAATAAACCTTTGGGCCTCTTGAGAGAGTGTAAGACCCATCCCTTTGTACAGAAAACCTATTGTGCCTCAGTCACTTGTATAAGTCCCTATGTACAAATACAAAACAACAATGCAATCACTGATAAAACCTTGGGCCTCTCCTTGAGCTGTAAGCCACAACAATCTTTTCAAAGCACTTTCTTCTTTGATTTATAATATAATTGTTATCAAAGCTTTCTTTATTGAACAACTAACCAAACATCATGGAAGCTCTACAACCGAGTAAGTGTTTACCCCGCTTTCTTTATCCGCTTTCATATATATATATATATATATATATAACTGTATTGTGGGGCTGCTCACTATAAGTCTTCTTTCACAAACTTTTATATACCTGTCAAATATCAACTGTGTAATACTAGTATAGTTATTTAGAGTTTCCCCCTACAACTACGTCTAGCACTAGGTAAAGCCCCATTGATCGCTCTTAAATACAGTCAAAACTAGATCCCCATAGGATTACCAGACACAGTCTTCCCTCCTCTTGGGGTTAAACAATATGGAGATGTGAAAGGCAGATTCTTTTTGAACCCTTGCTCAGACTGTCACCCTTAGAAGTTGTCAAAGAGACTCTACTCCCCAAAGATGATATTTTCTCCGTGAATGGCATCTCTTGAGTTTCTTCCAAGTTCTCGCACTTTCTTGGCTTGATCTATTCTCGGTGAATAGCATGTCTTGAATTTCTCGGGGTTTAGGGACCCACAGGCTTCTTAAAACCACCCTTAGAAATTGTCAAAGGAGCTCTAACTCCCCAGAGATGATCTTTTCTTCGTGAATGGCATCTCTTGAGCTTCTTCCAAATTCTCGGACTTTCCTGGCTTGATCTATTCTCTGTGAATGGCATATCTTGAACTTCTCGGGGTTTGGGGACCCACATGTTTCCTAAAAGCATCCCCGCCTCCTCTTGGGAGTTGTACAAGGACCCTTCGGCTTCTTAAAAGCTCTTATGCCTTCTCTTGGCCTAAGTACAAGGACCCGGAGACCTCTACAGGTATCGGAATAGAACCTAGTCATCAATTTGTTAGAGCTGTCTTTCTGAGTCAAGTGTCAGACCAGTTAATAGGACCTTCATCCCTTAACATACCAGCCTTCTCTTGGGCATTATACAAAGATCATTCACTTATCCGAGAATCAATTTCTCAAAACACCCGTAGACTTGGACAGTCTCAATACCCTTTGGATTTCCTATTTCCTTAAAGAACAAGAAATAACCCCGATCCTCTGATCAATCCCAAGGTACAACATTACCCATATAAGATCTGATTTTCTCTTTATCCGACATATTGGACCTGTCACTAAACTGAAACAGTCGCCAACGGATAGCCTCCTCTTAGGCTTAGTATAATGATCCTTTCCTCAGGAAAGTTAGCCTCCTCTTGGGCTTTGTACAAATGATTCTCCCCAGCGGAGCTAACCTTTTAGCCTCCATCTCGGGCTTTGTACGAGATACTAAAACACTCTCTTGTTGAGTATAAAAGACTCTCTTGTTGAGTCAAACCCATTTTCAGCCTCTATCTCGGGCCTCGTACGAGATACAAAATTACTCTCTTGTTGAGTATAAAAGACTCTCTTGTTGAGTCAATCACCTTTTTAGACCCTGTCTAGGGCTTCGTACAAGAGACATACAAAAACTCTCTCTTGTTGAGTATAAAAGACTCTCTTGTTGAGTCAATCCCTTTTAGCCTCCATCTCGGGCTTCGTACGAGATACCAAAACACTCTCTTGTTGAGTATAAAAGACTCTATTGTTGAGTCAACCCTTTTAGCCTCTCTCTCGGGCTTCTTACAAGACACATAAAAGCACCCTCTTGTTGGGTCAATAGCCTCCTCTTTGGCTTCGTATAAGAAAACCCCGGTTGAGTCAATCAACCTTTTTGCATCAAAGTTGTGCCTTGTTCATAGCATATAAACATCAACAACTCCTCTTTAGAGATGACAAAATCTCTCTAAAGTCAAAACCCTTTAGCTTCACATCTTGGGCTTTGAACAAGATACAAATCCCCTTCAGCTTCATATCTTGGGCTTTGAACAAGATACAAACCACCATTTAGCTTCACGTCTTGGGCTTTGAACAAGACACCATGTAATACCCCAAAATTTGCTCTCCCTCTTTGTCATCATAGCATGGCATTATCATTTATCATATCATATCCACCTCATTAACATTACATTGCATTTAAAATAGAAAAATGAAGCATGGCATCCTTCTTACCATCAGGGCATGTGATCAGGTGGAAGGTGGACAATCAAGGGATCATTCAAAGCACAAAAAGGTCAATCAAGTGCCCTCAAGGCAAGCCAAGAGGTCTTTCATGTCTCATACCATCTCAATTGATCATCCACAACCTCAAGGATAAGAGATACAATGGGAGATTGAAGCATTACATCTTTCACTATGCAAGAGGTTCAAAAACTGAAGGAAAACCCTCAAAAAGATAGCTCATTGATCCAAAATCATCCTCAAATGGCATATATCATCATCCTTTAAGAAGGTACACAACATACTCTGAGGAATTTGAAATTGAAGACTGCACATTTTTCTCCTAGGAGGTGGGCACCAAAACTAGGGTTTCCCATTAAATCAGGGAATCTTTGATTTTTTGGACAAAACTTGATGTCATGGTATTCTACATGTTCTTAAGTGTATGTGTATGGAAAATTGCCTCTCAATTGGTTTTGGAAGTGTTTCAATTGGAAGAAAGATCAGAAATCAGGAAAATTGGGGCCAAGTCAAATAATCAGAGGAAAAAGTCAACTCTTGACTTTTTGAGCCCAAAATCATGAAATTCATGTTACATATGTCCAATGTACAAAATTTGGTCAAGAAACTCCAAAGGAATCATAAAAAAATCAAGAGGTGGAAAGTTGCCATTTTTGGAAGATGAAGGGTTACTAAAAATAGCAAGTTTTGGCCATTTTGCATCAGAGTTTGAACCAAGGCCATTTAAAATTGAAGCACCAAATGAAAATTCCACTCGTCCACAACAAAAGATCTTGTTTTAAGCTTCACATCCATATGTGGAACATCTCCATTGGATAAAAATTGAGTGAGATATGATTGATCAAAGTTTGAGCAAAGTAGGTCCAAAACTAGGTCATGACCAAGATTTTCAGGGCACGCGCGCAGTCATTTTCTCAAACACTTGGTGGGCCAAATGTATTGATCAATTACTCATGATTAGAGGCTTCAAATGGAAAACTTTTCAACATCAAAGTTGTTCCTCTATGCGAGATCTTCAAAGTTGGTGTTTATCAATTTTTCATCTGATCAAAGGTTAAGGAGTTATGATGGCTCAAAGAATGGTCATTGCAACTGAAATTTGACCAGGTCACAACCAGGTCATGCCACAAGTCTGCGCGCCCATGTACCAGTCTCTTTTTCCATCTGTTTGTGGTCATTTTTAGGCATGTTAGAGACCTCATTTCACTTCAATTTTCAAACCAACATTGTTCTTCAATATCTCCTCTTTCAATTGACTCCAAAAGCATACCAAACCATTCATTGAATAAGGAGAAAAACTTCAACAAACTACCCTATGTTGGCACTGGTACATTGACAGTTCAGTTCATAATTTGGTTCACTCACACACCAAACACTTCTTCACTTCATTTTCCTCTTTTGACCAAGCATACACTACTTACACTAAGCACAGTGGCACGTGCATTGCATGAGAATAGAAGGGGGAAAACTTGCTTAGCAAGTTTTTGATGAACAAGCTTCTATTTCACAAACCGTGCCATTTATTTTTCCCACACCATAGCATGTCATGAGCCCTCTTCACCATAGCACTGCTCTCCCTAACTAACTTGACTCAGTTAGTTAGGGATGACTCAGTTAACCAACTTGACTCACCCTAACTCAACTCATTTAACCGTGGTTAGTTCACCTTATAAATAGAAATCACACACTCTAACTTCATTTTCTAACTTCATTTCCACACATTCACTTCAGAAACACTTTCTTCTTCTCTCTCGATTCCACCATTGCCACTGATTCTTGAGCTCTACCTTGTTCATTCCACTTCAACAATCTCTCTGATTCTCTCAAGTTCTCCACAGTGATACTTGTTTGGAGCTTGATTTCAACCTCTTATCCATTGAATCATCATCAAGTTCTACATCCCAGCCTTTATTTGGCCAAGTGAAGATTGTAGAAGAGACAAGACCTCTGGTTTTCTGAAGAACACTTCAAGGTTTCAAAACTTTAGGTACGAATCTCCACCATTATAGACCTAATGTGAAGTTGTTTTCAGGTTCTTGAAGCTTCTTATAAGCTCAAGAACTTGCCTGGCTAGTTGATAGGCCTTTAGAGGCATAGACCAAATGTTAGGGCAAATTGTTTTGGCTCGGTTTGTGTTATGCGTGCATGATCTATGGAAACTGATTGCATATTCATGATGTGTGTGAGCTCGGCTTCATTTTGGTATTTCATTTGTGGATTTCTGGAGAAATTAAGGTTGCAGACGGTGGTGGTTTGGTCGGAGAAGGTGACCGGAGATCACCTCCGGCCGGTGACTGTTAGAACTAGGGTTTATGCATGTTATAATCTCATCCGTCCGTTTTTCATGATCGTGTGGTCCAAAAGGTGCCAACGCATTAAAATCCATGTGCGTGTCACGTGTGTTATTTCTGATTTCATTTAAGCATGGTGTGGCATGGTACATGATAGTAAGGGTGTTCATGCGTGCGCGTGCGTTGATTTGGCATACTTTGACTTTGGCTTGACTGAGACCTCATCCAATGGTTATTAATGAGTCAATTTTGTTGACTGAGTGTGCATGGTTATTGGTGTGGATTGCGCAGAATTGGACTTAAGACATTTTCATATTCACACCTCCTCTTTTTAAAGCCCAATAATGTTGAACTGAAATTTACTATGTCTGCACCCCACACTTGCTTTTCATTTCATTTTAATTTTTCTATTTTTCTACACGTTTTCTTTTTAATTTTAAAAAATACTAAATAGCATCATAAAATTCCACAAAATTTCATGAGCCTTCTTAAAACATTTAGAAATTTTTTCATGATTTTGTTTCTTGATTTTATGACATTTTTGCCCCTGTTCCATAATTTTCTTTGAATTTCTTTGGTGTGCATTCTTAATGTGGTACATGATTTTGTTTAATTTTGTTCTTGATCATTAAAAATTGTTTTGATGCTCTTCTTTTTGTATTGAGTCATTAGCATCTTGAGGTATGTTAAGTGATTTTTATTTGATTTTTTAGGTCATTTTATGGCATGTTTGGTGTTCACTTTTGTGCTACTTTGTATGATATGTCTATGTGACCTAAGTGCATTGTTTGACATCATTTTGCCTTGGTTCCTTGCATGCTACTTTGATATGTGATTCATCTCTGATTAGTTAACTTCAATACCATGTTTTCATAATTTTCATGAGGCCATTTGATTTTTGTTTGATGCATTTCATTTAAAGCATTATAACATGTCATATCATTGTAATCTTTTGTGCATGTTTACATGTTTTCTTTTGTGTATACTTGCATGATCATTTGCCTATTTGGTGAGCTACACTCTTGACATTATAGGACATAGATACATATCATATGTCATCTTTGCTTGTTGATTATCATTTGAACCTTGTGCACCTTTAACATGTTGTGTTTGCACTTTCCTTTGTTTGGAACTTCCATTTCAATCCTACTTCTTCTATCACTTCTTAAATGCCTTGATGTGCTTCATGAATACTTGTGAGAGTTTTGTGAATCATTTTTCATTTCATTTCAATTCTAATACATGGATTACATGTTCCATTTATACACATTTCTTCTTTTCTCTTTCATCTTTCATTCTCCCTTTTCTTATGATATCATGTTCTAATGTCATGGAGGATGTTTGTTGCCTATCCACTTGAGTTTGATTGATAATAACCATTTGTTTCCATATGATGTACATTCTGGTTGTGGCTCTAGGATTTGGTTTCTCATTTAATTCTTTTGAGTTTTATGATGCATTACATGTTCTTTTACTTCTTATACTTCTTATACATGTTTACTAACCATGTAGGGGCTTTGGTAAGTTTCAATTGAGTGTGGATAAGGAATCCACATTCAACTTCTATCCTTTCTCTTTTACAATTCCATTTTATGTTTTGTTAAGCACTTATGTGCTTTCTTTTAATAACTCATTACTTTCCCTTTTTGAATTACAATTCATCTTCTACTTTAGAAGTGAATTGTTTAATTCTTTCTTTCTTTAGACTTTAGGTTGAAACCTCACAAACCTTTAGGATCACTCCCTTTAATCTTCAATTAGGATTGAGTCTTAGTCCATATAGGTTTTACCTTTTCTCCTCTCTTGAGTCTCTCTTCTCATCTCTTAAAGAAAATTCAAAATATCTAATGAAGGTAGGCATTTATTGCATTTAGGCCTTTCATATAAAGAAAAGATTATAAGGGGTCTTCTCTTATAATCTTAGAATGTGTAGCATATAGCCCTTCTTGGGTCAATGTGTTAAACATTTGATCTTGTATGAGGGACCTAAATGCAATACTTGTTGAAGGTACAAATAATAAAAAGCACTTCTTCATTTCTTAACCAACAAAAACACTTAATAAACACAAGTATGCTAGTGTGTTTGAACCTTGACAATTGGAACTAAGTGTGGGGGTCTTCTTTACCCTTAGTGTGCTTTCTTACTCATTCCATCTTGGAATGTGAGAATGTACACATTCCAATGACTAAGATTCAGATACACTATCATATGCAAACAAATGAAAAAACTCTTAAAAGACAAAAACAAACAATAACGTCTTTCCTTCGGGAATTCTTTTCTCACCTCACTCACTCTCAGCGTACGAACGTGCTTCTACTCGTTCTCTTGCAAGATGGTAACGCACTCGGACCAGCGAGCCTACAACACCTGAGCTAGAACGTAAGCCGTTCTCTAAAAAACACAAACAACTTTCCCTAGTGAGGGGAACTACGTCGCTCTGATTCTCATGCTCCCGATGAGATACGTAGGCAGTGGGGTAGGGCCCATGCGAGCACTTCTTTTATTTTCCCTACATTTGTTTCTTCGTTTCTTTCCGTTCTCGTTCCTTTTCCTTTCCAGTAGCAGCAGAGCTCCAATTTTCTTCACCCTTTGATCGAAACAAGCAAGCGTGGATCCCATCGGGTACGATGGACGCGAGGGGGTGCTAATACCTTCCTCTCGCGTAACCGACTCCCGAACCCAGTTCTCTTGGTCGCAAGACCATGCTCTTTCCTTCCTTCAGGTTTATGCGGTGCTTCCTTTCCCTCTCATGGGATAAATACACATTGCTGGCGACTCTGTTCGGTGCCACTTTCGCGTTTGTACTAGGATGAAAATCCCGGGAGCGACAGCTGGCGACTCTGCAGGGGATCGAACCCAGAATCTCTGGTTTCCTTAGCGAGTCAATCCTAGCGCTTGTCTGCTTTTCTTTCATTGGGTGTTTACTGTTGTGCTATATGTTGCTGTTTATTTATTTTACTGTATTTACCGCATTTTAGCATTACATATCATATATTATATTGTGTTGCACTGTTTTGTCTGTTTGGCGGGATGGGTGTTCTGAGAGATAAGCTCACTACCGAGGCTTGAGTACATACATAGGTATTAGAGTGGATAGTCATGACGCTTGCGTGGTGGTGACCACGTATTGTTGTTCATGAGACCCACAACCAGACGAGGTTCTATCAGGAGCTTTCTGCTACTGCATGTTATGCAGGCCAGTGGTTATTCTCTTGAGGAATTGTCGACTCTGGTGACCATTCCCGAGGACTCAGTTGCGGCACTCCTCCTGAGATGTGACAGTGGCAGACCACATTCCGTGGCAAACCCATTGCACATTCTCGATCCGAGGACCCAATGCTGGGAACTTGCTATAGGACATCCCTTTTTGAAAGAGAATCAGCGGAGGCACTCCTCGATTGGCAATAGTACTGTACCCTGAGGGATGAATGTACTATTGCTTCTCGACTTCAGTGCCAGAAGCTGAGGACCTTTTGTTTTGGAGAATCAGTTGAGGCCTCCTCGATTGATGATGATGCCAAACCAGAAATGGTGAACGTATCATCATTTCTCGACCTGAGAGCCCGGGATACTGAACATCCTAGTACCCACATGTGAGAAGGGCGGGTTGTTTACAGGTTTGCAGGTAACCATGACCTCCTACATACCCGTTTTTTCTATCATCAGTGCACAAAAAGGAAGTTTCATCCTATTGTATTCAGATGGTTCTTATCTATGGTTCTATATTAGTCTCAGAGCTACACTGACACCGTTCACAGTTCAGCACAGACACCTGATTACCTGATCACATTGCCCTTTGCATTGCATTATCATATTTTAACATACATGTTTATTCATTTCCAGGTGCATATATTACCCTTGATTCCAGTCATCAGGTCCCTGCAAAGATGAACACTAAAGAGAGGAAGAATATCATCAGCTATAAGTTCCTTACGCCTACTTTAGGCCCTATTGTTATGCTGAAGGGAATGGTGAGCCCTGCAGTACGAGAAGCTTTTGAAGAGAAATAT
This sequence comes from Lathyrus tuberosus, assembly GCA_022829125.1. Taxonomy (NCBI): domain Eukaryota; kingdom Viridiplantae; phylum Streptophyta; class Magnoliopsida; order Fabales; family Fabaceae; genus Lathyrus; species Lathyrus tuberosus. The sequence goes on from JALAZF010000047.1 coordinate 9,581,546, forward strand.
GGGTGGATTTTATCTATGGTCCGTAATGTCAGTGATTATGAAGCCAGAGGTCTCCATACGTTGATGCTGTTCTATGATCCGCCTCTGAGGTGTTTTGTATTTCCAGACTATGTGTTGGTTCCTACCTTGGAGGAGTATTCCAGCATGTTGGGGATTACTATCAAGGGGAAGCCCCCTTTCTTTGGATCAGTGGGGGATCTTGACTTTGGAAAGGTGGCTGGTGCTCTTTATTTGAGCAAATCAGAGTTAGGCGACAATGTCTCCAACAAAGGAAAGATTCGTGGTTACAAGCTGGAATATCTGATTAAGAAGGCCCAGGAAGCAGTTAAAGGCGAGAATTGGCTTGGTTTTAATGCTTTGCTAGCCCTTTGTATATACGGCATAGTGTTATTTCCCAACGAGCCGGATTTTATTGATACGGACGCTATACGAATATTCATGATGAAGAACCCGGTGCCAACGCTACTGGGAGATCTTCACTACTCGTTGTACAACCGAAACGAAAAGAAAAGAGGAGGGATAATTCGTTGTTGTGCACCCTTGTTCTATAAGTGGTTTGCGGGCCGTTTACCACAATCAGGGGCTTTTGTGGATTCCAAAGATTCTCTAGAGTGGAAACAACGTTTAATGGGATTGGTGGCCAAGGACATCGTATGGGTAAATCATGGGCTGATTGGCAAGAATATTATCCACAGCTGTGGTAAGTTCCCTAATGTTCCACTGATAGGAAGAATGGGTGGGATTAACTACAATCCTTCTTTGGCCATTCGACAATTTGGGTATGCCCTGACAGGTCCGCCTATTAAGAGAGATGTGGAGGAGTCCCTCTATTTTCATACATCAGATGGGTGGGAAGCAGCACAGAAAGCTTCTGAAAGCTGGGGTAGCATACTGAAAAAGGGGAAAGTTACTCTAGGCAAGCCTAACAACCGGGTTTATCCAGCATATGAAGAGTGGGTGAAGAAAAGAGTTGAAGATTTTCTCTTGCCTTTTGGTAAGGCACCCCTTTTGTATCCGGAGAATGAGAAAGCAAGAAGCACTGCTACTGTGGAAGAAGTTGACAAGTTGCAAGCCTTGGTGAAAAAGCTCCAAGGAGAGAATTCCGAGTTGAGTAGCCGTCTTCAGAATGCTCTACATGCCAACAAAGAGCTGGAGCGGAAAGCCCAAGATGCTGAACAAATCCTAACTGCAAAAGAGAAAGACTTTGCTGGAAGAGCCCAACATTTCCGGAAGATTAGTAAAGGTGCTGATGATGCTACTCAAGCCCACAAGCAAACCAAACAGGCGTTAGCACAGACCAAAGAAAAGTTAACAAAGTTTCAGCACGCTTGGGACGAAGTTAGGATAGAGAATGCTGAATTACAGGAACAGTTGCAGATTAAGGACGAAGAGCTTGAAAAGGCGCATGAGCAGAGGAGAAAGTATCGGGAAAGCCTCGGTAAGAGTCAAGAACAGCTAGAAGAAGCTAGAGGTGAGCTGAAGAATACCAAGAAAGAGCTTGAAGAAATCATGATAGAAAGGGAGATACTCAAGACGCAAGCTGGCATAAAGAGACACAAAGGAGTGTGTGATGACGAGGCTCTGATGCTGCATATGGGTTCTTTAACTGAAGCTCTTGAGAAAAGGGATGTCTTGATCAAAGAAATGATTTAAAAGCCGAATCACCAGCGTACCCGTATACTTTTTTAGGAGATCAAATACTCAAGTGATAAGCTGAAGGATGTGGAATTGTCAGACTGATGTTCTTTTCCTTATATTTTGTTATTAATGGTTACCATCAGGCTTGTTGATGGATCCATTTTTCCTTGTATTGCATTTGCGGTTGAACCTTTCTTAAATGTACTTGAATACTTCGTTGAATGAGTATGAGCAGTTTTATTCAGAATTATTCCTTATCAGATAGCTGCACACAAGCACATGACCACGACACGTCTCTTTATATCACGATTTCTGGTCTTCAGATTTCTGTGGTTGGATTGGAATCAGGGTATAAAGCACCTCGGAAATGACAAACATGGCATTGCATATCATTTTGCATTTTTTATTACTTGCTTTTCAGGTACTCGTTGCAGGGTCTCTAACCTTTATTTGGTTTCAGGCAGTATAGCTGAGAATCATATTCACCGATATTCGACGCGAAGGAATCAAGTAAGAATCATGGATCAAGTGCAAAGTGATTTGGCTGAAATGAGGGCGCGTATGGACCAGTTCATGACCCTCATGACTGGCATGGCGCAAAATCAGGAGAGATTGAGGCTTCTGGTCGAGCGTCCAGACAATGGGCCCGAAGGTGATCAGCATGACAATTCACAGGGACATGGCATCCCTCCTCCCGGTGGCAACCCTCCTCCTGGTGGTAACAATCGGGGTAATGGAAATGGTAGGCATGCTGGTGTTACTCTTGAAGATACCCTGGAAGACTAATTTACTCTGCTGGATGCTGATGTGGGTAATCAAGGTGATCGAAGGTATGATGAGTTAGCAGAAAAGATCAGGGCCATAGAATGCAAGAACTCTATGGGTATTGATGTTACTAGCTTGGGGCTGGTCCCAAGAGTCAGAATTCCCCCTAAATTCAAACCTCCCACTTTTGATAAGTATCACGGCAATGCGTGTCCCCAAACGCATCTTCAAGCTTACTTTGGGAAGATTTCAGCCCATACGGATGACGAGAAGCTATGGATGCACTATTTTTAGGACAGTCTGGCTGGGGCGTCCTTGACCTGGTATATGAAGTTGAATAGAGCTGCTGTGAAGAGTTGGAAAGATCTGGCAGAAGCGTTCTTGAAGCAATACCAGTACAATATCGACATGGCGCCCAACCGCACCCAATTGCAGGGATTGTCCCAGAATGCCAAGGAGAGTTTCAAAGAATATGCACAGAGGTGGAGGGAAATGGCTGCCCAGGTCCAACCTCCCTTGTCAGACAGAGAAATGGCGGATATGTTTATGGGCACCTTCAAGGGGCCTATCTTGATAGATTAGCTGCTTGTCCGTCAACTGGATTTGCTGATATTGTGATTGCGGGAGAAAGAATAGAAAGTCTGTTAAAGCTTGGAAAGATCCAGGATGTGAGTGGGGCTGGCTCTTCGGGGACGAAGAAACCGTTTGCTAGTAACCAGAAAAGAAGAGAAGGTGATACGAATGCTGTGTTTAGAGGACGAGGCAGAGGGCGTTCTCAAGCTTATTATCAGGTAGATGCTGTAACAATCCCCACACCGTCTGTTCAGAAACAACAACCCCAACAACAAGTTCAACAGCAACAACCTTTTTTCCAGCAAAGGTCTAGGCAGGGGGATCGTAAGATGGATCCTCTCCCTATGACTTATGTCGCGCTGTTGCCCCGGCTACTCGAGTTAAAGTTGGTAGAACTCCGTACTATGAAAGCTCCGGTTGCTGGAAACCTGCCACCTAACTTCGATGCTAATGCTCGTTGTGAGTTCCACTCAGGTGCTCAGGGGCACTCCATTGAAAAATGCTGGGCTTTCCATCATAAAGTACAAGATTTGATTGATGCTAAAGCCATCAATTTCTCTCCCGCTCCTAATATTATTCAGCATCCCATGCCTGATCATAGTGCAACAAATGTGTACGCTATTGAAGATGGGAGGAGATTGAATTTGGTGTTAGACGTTCATCAAGTGAAAACTTCTTTGTTGGTTGTAAAAGATCGTTTATTGAAGGGACAGGTGTTCCCGGGCTGTAATCAGGATTGTTCCGAGTGTATGAATCAGGAGAATGGCTGTAATAAGTTGAAGGTGGGTTTACAGAATCTGATCGATGAAGGATGTCTACAGTTCGACAGAGTCGTGAAAGACACTGATGAGATATCAACCGTGACCATCTATTACACTCCCGCTGAGATTCAAATGCCGGTCAATGCAGTTCCCGTGGCGAGTGTTGCGCCAGAAAGACCCAGTCTTGTCACTATCACGGCGCCAGGACCAATTCCGTTCACGTCTACGAAGGCTATCCCATGGCACTATGGGGCAGATGTATATTACGAAGGTAAAAAGCAGGAAGTTGAGTCGTCAGTCAGCCCAAATATTGATAACGTAGGGGGTGTAGGGGGCTTTACAAGGAGTGGAAGGTTGTTCACTCCCCAAACCTTGAGAAGTGATAAAGAGGCCGAAGCCGCAGCAAAGGCTAAAGGTAAACAGGTGGTTGAAAATGCGCCTACACCTGAAGCAGAGACAAAGATTACTTTTGATAAGGAAATGGAAGAATTTATGAAGATAATCAAGAAAAGCGATTATAAGATTGTGGACCAACTGAATCAGACCCCTTCAAAGATTTCAATCTTGTCACTATTGATGTGCTCTGATGCGCATCGGCAGGCGTTGTTGAAAGTGTTGAAGAGTGCATACATGCCACAAGAAATTACTGTTAATCAGCTCGAGGGCGTAATCTCCAATGTTAATGTTAGCCATGGCTTGGGCTTTACAAGTAGAGATTTGACTGTTGAAGGAAGAAACCACAATAAGGCTTTACATATCACGATGGAGTGTAAGGTCGCAGTGTTATCTCATGTACTGGTAGACACTGGTTCATCACTCAATGTCTTGCCCAAGAAGGCATTAATGAAGCTGGAAGTTGATGGTTTGATCTTAAGGCCTAGTGAGTTGGTGGTCAGAGCATTCGATGGAACTAGACGATCTGTGTTTGGTGAGGTGGAATTGCCCGTACAAATTGGACCACAGGTATTCAAATCCACGTTCCATGTAATGGACATACAACCTGCATATAGCTGCCTATTGGGACGCCCTTGGATTCACGGAGCCGGGGCTGTAACTTCTACTCTACATCAAAAGCTGAAGTATGAGTTTGAAGGGCAGGTTGTGACGGTGAGTGGGGAAGAAGACATCTTTGTGAGTCACTTGTCCACGTTCAAGTACATTGAAATGGATGGGGAAATTCATGAGATGTTGTGCCAATCATTTGAAGCAGTCAATATTGACGATGCACCTGAGTCTTCTTCTGTACCAGTTGGGGCTGGTACCTCCATTTCATCTTACAAACAAGCTGTCGAAGTCGTCAGGGCAGGCAACGCCCAAGGTTGGGGCAGGCTGATAGAGACCCCAATGAAGGAAGACAAATTTGGTATTGGTTATCATCCTTCTACAACTTCAGATGCGGGGAGCAGGGGACCTATTACTTTCAATAGTGGGGGAATTATCTACACGGACCAGTCTTGTGCGGCCACAGAGGATAGTGTTGACAGTGATTGTGACCTGGACAACTGGGTACGCCCTCATGCTCCGGGACAACAAGTGCAGAACTGGTTCGTTGAAGAAGTCATCCGGGTTACTCTTCAGACAGAGTAATTTTTCTTTGTTTTTTCTAACCATAATGCATGTCAAAATCTTGCGCTCTGCCCAAGGCGTATAGATTCATTTGTAGGGCCACCATGGTTGCATTTGCAATGTTTAATCATTAATAAAGGACGTTTTGCAATCAAATTTTGTTCTCTGTCTTTCAGTTTTTATTTTTGCACAAAAAAATAAAATGGTAATGTTTCATTTTCTTTTGTTTTGCTTAAAAATAAATTCTAAAATAAGGCATGAACCCGTTCATGCAGACTTGATCCTCCGGATACCACTGATAACGATTTTGATATGACTATGTATGACTTTGACAATCCGATTTATCAAGCCGAAGAAGGGGATGAGAAAGATTGTGAACTCCCTGAAGAACTGGCCAGATTGTTGAAACAAGAGGAAAGGGTCATCCAGCCTCACCAGGAGACTGTAGAAATCATCAATATTGGTTCCAAGGATGCCAAGAAAGAGATCAGGATTGGTGCCAGCTTGCAAGCAGACGTGAAGAAAACTTTGACTGAAATGTTGCGCGAGTATGTTGATATCTTCGCCTGGTCGTATCAAGACATGCCGGGGTTGGATACGGATATTGTCGTGCACAGGCTGCCATTAAGAGAAGAATGTCCGCCAGTCAAGCAGAAACTTCGTCGGACTCACCCCGACATGGCTTTAAAGATTAAGGAGGAAGTCCAGAAGCAGTGGGATGCTGGGTTTCTTGCTGTGACAAAGTATCCTCCGTGGGTAGCCAACATCGGGCCAGTACCGAAGAAAGATGGAAAAGTGAGAATGTGTGTGGATTATCGAGATCTTAATAAAGCTAGCCCGAAAGATGATTTTCCACTACCTCATATTGATGTGCTGGTCGATAATACAGCTCAATTTTCAGTGTTCTCCTTTATGGACGGGTTCTCCGGGTACAACCAGATCAAGATGGCACCTGAAGATATGGAGAAGACCACGTTCATTACTCCGTGGGGTACATATTGTTATAAAGTAATGCCTTTCGGGTTGAAAAACGCAGGGGCAACGTACCAGCGGGCGATGGTGACATTGTTTCATGACTTGATTCATAAGGAGATCGAATGTTATGTAGATGATATGATTGCCAAGTCGAGAACAGAAGAGGAACATCTGGTTAACCTGAAAAAGCTGTTTGAAAGGTTGAGAAAGTTCCGTCTGAGATTAAATCCAAACAAGTGCACGTTTGGGGTGCGTTCTGGAAAGTTACTGGGTTTCATCGTGAGCGAAAGAGGAATCGAGGTTGATCGTGCCAAGGTGAAAGCAATACAAGAAATGCCTGAACCGAGAACAGAAAAAGAGGTTCGTGGTTTCTTGGGTAGATTGAACTACATTGGAAGGTTCATATCTCACCTAACAGCCACGTGTGAACCAATATTTAAATTGTTAAGGAAAGATCAAACGGTCAGGTGGAATGACGATTGTCAATTGGCATTCGATAAGATAAAAGAATACTTGCAGGAACCTCCGATTCTAATGCCTCCAGTTGAAGGGAGACCGCTGATAATGTATCTGACAGTGCTTGAAGGTTCCATGGGTTGTGTTCTCGGTCAACATGACGAGACAGGTAGGAAGGAGCATGCTATCTACCACCTGAGCAAAAAGTTCAATGATTGTGAGTCCCGATACTCAATGCTTGAAAAGACATGCTGTGCGCTTGCATGGGCCGCTAAGCGATTGAGGCAATATATGGTTAGGAACACGACCTTGTTGATTTCAAAAATGGATCCTATCAAGTACATTTTCGAGAAACCAGCATTGACAGGCAGAGTTGCACGGTGGCAAATGGTCTTAACAGAGTATGACATTCAGTACACTTCACAAAAGGCCATCAAAGGAAGTATTCTGTCCGATTATCTTGCGCAACAACCGATTGATGATTACCAACCCATGAAATTTGACTTCCCTGATGAGGACATCATGTTTCTCAAAGCTAAAGACTACGAGGAACCACTCCCGGAGGAGGGACCAGAACCTGAGTCCAAATGGAGTCTGATGTTTGATGGGGCTGTCAATATGAATGGGTGCGGAGTTGGAGCGGTTCTTATCACGCCGGAAGGTGTTCATATGCCTTTCACTGCCCGAATAACTTTCGGATGCACCAACAATGAAGCAGAGTACGAAGCTTGTATAATGGGGATCGAGGAGGCGATTAATCTACGGATTAAGACCCTTGATATATTTGGTGATTCAGCTTTGGTAATCAATCAAGTGAAAGGGAGTTGGTACACGCACCAAGCAAATCTAGTGCCGTATAGAGATTATACAAGGAGATTGCTGACATTTTTCACAACAGTGAAACTGTACCATATTCCTCGAGATGAGAATAGGTTCGCTGATGCCTTGGCCACTTTGTCTTCCATGATCAAAGTGCAAGGATGGAACCATGTACCTAAGATTGAGGTATCCCGCCTTGACAGACCAGCATTTGTGTTTGCGGTCGATGCAGCGTCTGATGACAAGCCATGGTTTCATGACATTAAGTGTTTCTTGAAAAGTCAAGAGTACCCGTCCGGGGCATCGTCCAAAGACAGGAAGACGTTGAGAAGGTTAGTTGGTAGTTTCTTCTTGAACAAAGATGGCGTGCTGTATAAAAGAAATTTTGACACGGTCCTGCTTAGATGTGTGGATAGACATGAAGCAGACTTGTTGATGATTGAAGTGCACGAAGGCTCTTTCGGTACCCATGCCGGAGGACATGCAATGGCTAAAAAGTTGTTAAGGTCGGGATATTATTGGTTGACTATGGAGTCAGATTGTTGCAAATATGCCCGCAAATGCCATAAATGCCAGATCTATGCAGATAAAGTGCATGTACCTCCAAATCCGTTGAGTATCATGTCGTCGCCTTGGCCGTTTGCCATGTGGGGCATTGATATGATTGGAAAGATTGAGCCTACAGCTTCTAATGGTCATCGTTTCATCTTGGTGGCGATTGATTATTTCACCAAATGGGTTGAAGCTGCATCCTATGCCAATGTTACAAAACAAGTGGTAGCTCGTTTCTTAAAACGGGATATCATTTGCCGATATGGAGTTCCCGAAAGAATCATTACTGATAATGGTTCTAATTTGAATAATAAGATGATGGCTGAGTTATGCCGGGACTTCAAAATCGAACATCACAATTCTTCTCCGTACCGCCCAAAGATGAATGGCGCGGTCGAAGCGGCCAACAAAAATATCAAGAAGATTGTACAGAAGATGGTTGTCACGTACAAAGATTGGCATGAGATGTTACCATTTGCTTTGCATGGGTATCGAACGTCGGTACGCACGTCCACTGGGGCAACCCCATTCTCACTCGTATATGGTATGGAGGCAGTGCTACCGGTTGAAGTAGAGATTCCGTCCCTCAGAGTCATGATGGATGTTAAGCTAGATGAGGCTGAATGGGTACGAGCCAGATTTGATCAGCTGAGCCTTATTGAGGAAAAGCGATTGGCGGCTGTATGTCATGGGCAATTATACCAGCGCAGAATGAAGCAGGCATTTGACCAAAAGGTGCGTCCTCGGGTTTACAAAGTCAGAGATGTGGTACTCAAAAGGATCCTTCCTCCCAATACAGATCACAGGGGCAAATGGACTCCTAACTATGAAGGTCCATTCGTGGTTAAAAAGGTCTTTTCGGGCGGAGCCTTATTGCTTACAACCATGGATGGCGAAGACTTTTCATCCCCTGTCAACTCGGACGTAGTCAAAAAATACTTCGCATGAATAGACTCGCTGGATAATAAAAATAAAAAAATCCAGGCAAAAAAGGGCATCCCGGCGAACCAAAAACAGAATAAGGTTCGGGCAAAAATTAGGGATATAATTGAAAAAAAAGATTGTACACCCGGTAAGTTGAAAACCCGAAAGGGCAACTTAGGCAAAAAAGGGTATCCTGGTGGATTGAAAACCTGAAAGGGCGGTCCACGCAAAAAAGGGATTTAAGCGAATGGCTACAGTCTGAGTTATCTGTACCCATTACCGTTTGAACAACTGACATTCTGAAAGATAGGAATCGGTCTGATCATTCCTCAGAAGGCAAGGTCGGGGAGTTTTGAAGACATACTGGTCATAACAGAATGGAAACTCAGTGGAATTCCGTTTTCACATTGCCATTAGGATAGTTTCTTTTCTCAATTTTCAGCGATCACCTCTTTCCAGGGATTGCTTTCTGATGTAATTGCCTATTCTGGGCTCTCAGTCAATAAATTGAATTTCAATAAAAAGCTTTCTATTTTTGTTTTATTGCTTTGTTTGCAAAAACGTCCTAATTTTTGATAAAACATTGCATTTGAAAACATGGCAGCCTTGCAATAACATGCGCAGAAAAAACATTTGAAATTACTTCGAATGTTGAATACTCCCGGATGGTGGATTCTAGCCACGCAATATTCGGGGCATGTGGGCATATTCTTTTGTTGCAGGTAGCAGGTGCAGATGATTTTAAGCACAAGACCAGTAATAAATCACCCCACGCAAAAGACTGGGGCAATTACGGGTAAGGAGATCGGCGTTCATCGTTCGGTCGACGATTGTTCATAACGGGTCGATATCAGTGAATTAAGTTCAACTGGGTACCGTTGCATCTTATTAAGTCGATTCTCTCATACAATACTTCCAACAGCTACAAGCTTTTCTGTGTCGATGACGGTCGCAAATTCCCCAAGAGAGTGGTCTCGTTGATACCGAAGCTGATGGTCATTATCCCCAGCGAAGTTGCAGGAGTTGGAAGAGGCTAAATCTTCTGTAAAATCCTCTTATGACATCCTCTTCGGGGATAAATTGTTGGTTTGCCCAAGCATGGGGTATGTTTGTTTCCCCAGCATGAAGTGTTGATCATCCCCAGTAGAGTTTGAGGACAGTTGGTCTTCTGTAAAATCCTCTCAAAAGGCATTCCCCAGCACGAGACGTTTTAAAGCAGTTTCCTCCAGCAGAGTTTGCTATAAACTCGTCATCCCTAACGGAATTGTCTAAAGGGAAGCTCGCCTAACATGGGGCATTGTGGTACTTATCCTAAGCTTGACAGTCATATTCTTCAGCAGACTACTGTGGATTTGCTTTGGGTTTCCCCAACAGATCTCTAAGGACTCCTTCCTAGCAAGTTGCAATGGAATGTTCTAATCAAGATTTGCATATCCCTGGCAGAGTAGCCCTGACCCCCAGCAAGATTGTGTCTCTGGTAATGGTATCCCCACAGAGGTCAGCATCGAATCTTGTCAGCAACTCCCAGCTGAGTTGTTGTTCTCCCCGTAGAGGTTTATAAGATCGACAGAATCTATTCCTCAACAAGGATGGTACAGCCTTTCCCCAGCCGGGTCAGAAGGTGGATAACCCCTACAAAGGGTCTTGGATTGGATAGATCCCCAAGCAGAGTTTTTATGACTTCTCTCCCCTAGAAAGACGCCATACAAAGAAATTCTCATCCCCAGCGGAATCGTTGTGACCAGAATTCATTCCCCCAACAGATGAAGTGATTCCTGGCAGATTTATTATTCTTCAAGTCCAATTTATTTTTAGCAAGCTTGACAATTCGAAGCAGACGGATTATTCATTCATTCTCCAGTGGAGAGGTTATCCTTTCAGGAGTCTCCAAAGTCAAATAATTGGTCTTTGCTCCTCAGCAGAGTCAGCAGAGATGTCTGACACAGATGCAGAGAGTAATACAATTTTGCAAATTCTAAATGTCCAACAGTGGATTGGCGAAAGGTCCATCTAAGGGTGGCATATTCTAAAAGTCCAACAGTGGATTGGCAAAAGTCCATCTTTGGGTGGCAAAGCAGCTAAAAGTCCAACAGTGGATTGGCAAAAGTCCGTCTTCGGGTGGCAAAAGTCCAACAGTGGATTGGAAAAAGTCCATCTTCGGGTGGCAAAAGTCCAACAGTGGATTGGCAAAAGTTCGTCTTCGGGTGGCAAAAGTCCAACAGTGGATTGGCAAAAGTCCGTCTTCGGGTGGCAAAAGTCCAACAGTGGATTGGCAAAAGTCCGTCTTTGGGTGGCAAAAGTCCAACAGTGGATTGGCAAAAGTCCGTCTTCGGGTGGCAAAAGTCCAACAGTGGATTGGCAAAAGTCCGTCTTCGGGTGGCAAAAGTCCAACAGTGGATTGGCAAAAGTCCGTCTTCGGGTGGCAAAAGTCCAACAGTGGATTGGCAAAAGTCCATCTTCGGGTGGCACGAAGCTGCAAAGTCCACCAGTAGCGTGGCAGGCCAGTAGTCGTCTGGCGTCGTTCAAAAAGACATTTCTAAAGTCCACCAGTAGCGTGGCAGGCCAGTAGTCGTCTGGAATTGCATAAAAGACATTATTAAAGTCCACCAGCAGTGTGGCAAGCCAGTAGTCGTCTGGCGTCGTTCAAAAAGACATTTCTAAAGTCCACCAGTAGCGTGGCAGGCCAGTAGTCGTCTGGAATTGCATAAAAGACATTATTAAAGTCCACCAGCAGTGTGGCAAGCCAGTAGTCGTCTGGTGTCGTTCAAAAGACAGTTTTCTCTGACAATGTTTCATTGAAGATTCAAGCTAGCAATGTCGTGGGAGTTTCTTCCTCATCATCCAGAGCAAATTTTTGGTTATATTTGGTATTTAATCACTATATACCTTGAAAGTCCGAAAGCAATTGCTTTCAGGCATTCAGGTCTACAGCGCTTGAATAGGGGCAGCTGTAATACCCCAAAATTTGCTCTCCCTCTTTGTCATCATAGCATGGCATTATCATTTATCATATCATATCCACCTCATTAACATTACATTGCATTTAAAATAGAAAAATGAAGCATGGCATCCTTCTTACCATCAGGGCATGTGATCAGGTGGAAGGTGGACAATCAAGGGATCATTCAAAGCACAAAAAGGTCAATCAAGTGCCCTCAAGGCAAGCCAAGAGGTCTTTCATGTCTCATACCATCTCAATTGATCATCCACAACCTCAAGGATAAGAGATACAATGGGAGATTGAAGCATTACATCTTTCACTATGCAAGAGGTTCAAAAACTGAAGGAAAACCCTCAAAAGAGATAGCTCATTGATCCAAAATCATCCTCAAATGGCATATATCATCATCCTTTAAGAAGGTACACAACATACTCTGAGGAATTTGAAATTGAAGACTGCACATTTTTCTCCTAGGAGGTGGGCACCAAAACTAGGGTTTCCCATTAAATCAGGGAATCTTTGATTTTTTGGACAAAACTTGATGTCATGGTATTCTACATGTTCTTAAGTGTATGTGTATGGAAAATTGCCTCTCAATTGGTTTTGGAAGTGTTTCAATTGGAAGAAAGATCAGAAATCAGGAAAATTGGGGCCAAGTCAAATAATCAGAGGAAAAAGTCAACTCTTGACTTTTTGAGCCCAAAATCATGAAATTCATGTTACATATGTCCAATGTACAAAATTTGGTCAAGAAACTCCAAAGGAATCATAAAAAAATCAAGAGGTGGAAAGTTGCCATTTTTGGAAGATGAAGGGTTACTAAAAATAGCAAGTTTTGGCCATTTTGCATCAGAGTTTGAACCAAGGCCATTTAAAATTGAAGCACCAAATGAAAATTCCACTCGGCCACAACAAAAGATCTTGTTTTAAGCTTCACATCCATATGTGGAACATCTCCATTGGATAAAAATTGAGTGAGATATGATTGATCAAAGTTTGAGCAAAGTAGGTCCAAAACTAGGTCATGACCAAGATTTTCAGGGCACGCGCGCAGTCATTTTCTCAAACACTTGGTGGGCCAAATGTATTGATCAATTACTCATGATTAGAGGCTTCAAATGGAAAACTTTTCAACATCAAAGTTGTTCCTCTATGTGAGATCTTCAAAGTTGGTGTTTATCAATTTTTCATCTGATCAAAGGTTAAGGAGTTATGATGGCTCAAAGAATGGTCATTGCAACTGAAATTTGACCAGGTCACAACCAGGTCATGCCACAAGTCTGCGCGCCCATGTACCAGTCTCTTTTTCCATCTGTTTGTGGTCATTTTTAGGCATGTTAGAGACCTCATTTCACTTCAATTTTCAAACCAACATTGTTCTTCAATATCTCCTCTTTCAATTGACTCCAAAAGCATACCAAACCATTCATTGAATAAGGAGAAAAACTTCAACAAACTACCCTATGTTGGCACTGGTACATTGACAGTTCAGTTCATAATTTGGTTCACTTACACACCAAACACTTCTTCACTTCATTTTCCTCTTTTGACCAAGCATACACTACTTACACTAAGCACAGTGGCACGTGCATTGCATGAGAATAGAAGGGGGAAAACTTGCTTAGCAAGTTTTTGATGAACAAGCTTCTATTTCACAAACCGTGCCATTTATTTTTCCCACACCATAGCATGTCATGAGCCCTCTTCACCATAGCACTGCTCTCCCTAACTAACTTGACTCAGTTAGTTAGGGATGACTCAGTTAACCAACTTGACTCACCCTAACTCAACTCATTTAACCGTGGTTAGTTCACCTTATAAATAGAAATCACACACTCTAACTTCATTTTCTAACTTCATTTCCACACATTCACTTCAGAAACACTTTCTTCTTCTCTCTCGATTCCACCATTGCCACTGATTCTTGAGCTCTACCTTGTTCATTCCACTTCAACAATCTCTCTGATTCTCTCAAGTTCTCCACAGTGATACTTGTTTGGAGCTTGATTTCAACCTCTTCTCCATTGAATCATCATCAAGTTCTACATCCCAGCCTTTATTTGGCCAAGTGAAGATTGTAGAAGAGACAAGACCTCTGGTTTTCTGAAGAACACTTCAAGGTTTCAAAACTTTAGGTACGAATCTCCACCATTATAGACCTAATGTGAAGTTGTTTTCAGGTTCTTGAAGCTTCTTATAAGCTCAAGAACTTGCCTGGCTAGTTGATAGGCCTTTAGAGGCATAGACCAAATGTTAGGGCAAATTGTTTTGGCTCGGTTTGTGTTATGCGTGCATGATCTATGAAAACTGATTGCATATTCATGATGTGTGTGAGCTCGGCTTCATTTTGGTATTTCATTTGTGGATTTCTGGAGAAATTAAGGTTGTAGACGGTGGTGGTTTGGTCGGAGAAGGTGACCGGAGATCACCTCCGGCCGGTGACTGTTAGAACTAGGGTTTATGCATGTTATAATCTCATCCGTCCGTTTTTCATGATCGTGTGGTCCAAAAGGTGCCAACGCATTAAAATCCATGTGCGTGTCACGTGTGTTATTTCTGATTTCATTTAAGCATGGTGTGGCATGGTACATGATAGTAAGGGTGTTCATGCGTGCGCGTGCGTTGATTTGGCATACTTTGACTTTGGCTTGACTGAGACCTCATCCAATGGTTATTAATGAGTCAATTTTGTTGACTGAGTGTGCATGGTTATTGGTGTGGATTGCGCAGAATTGGACTTAAGACATTTTCATATTCACACCTCCTCTTTTTAAAGCCCAATAATGTTGAACTGAAATTTACTATGTCTGCACCCCACACTTGCTTTTCATTTCATTTTAATTTTTCTATTTTTCTACACGTTTTCTTTTTAATTTTTAAAAATACTAAATAGCATCATAAAATTCCACAAAAATTCATGAGCCTTCTTAAAACATTTAGAAATTTTTTCATGATTTTGTTTCTTGATTTTATGACATTTTTGCCCCTGTTCCATAATTTTCTTTGAATTTCTTTGGTGTGCATTCTTAATGTGGTACATGATTTTGTTTAATTTTGTTCTTGATCATTAAAAATTGTTTTGATGCTCTTCTTTTTGTATTGAGTCATTAGCATCTTGAGGTATGTTAAGTGATTTTTATTTGATTTTTTAGGTCATTTTATGGCATGTTTGGTGTTCACTTTTGTGCTACTTTGTATGATATGTCTATGTGACCTAAGTGCATTGTTTGACATCATTTTGCCTTGGTTCCTTGCATGCTAATTTGATATGTGATTCATCTCTGATTAGTGAACTTCAATACCATGTTTTCATAATTTTCATGAGGCCATTTGATTTTTGTTTGATGCATTTCATTTAAAGCATTATAACATGTCATATCATTGTAATCTTTTGTGCATGTTTACATGTTTTCTTTTGTGTATACTTGCATGATCATTTGCCTATTTGGTGAGCTACACTCTTGACATTATAGGAAATAGATACATATCATATGTCATCTTTGCTTGTTGATTATCATTTGAACCTTGTGCACCTTTAACATGTTGTGTTTGCACTTTCCTTTGTTTGGAACTTCCATTTCAATCCTACTTCTTCTATCACTTCTTAAATGCCTTGATGTGCTTCATGAATACTTGTGAGAGTTTTGTGAATCATTTTTCATTTCATTTCAATTCTGATACATGGATTACATGTTCCATTTATACACATTTCTTCTTTTCTCTTTCATCTTTCATTCTCCCTTTTCTTATGATATCATGTTCTAATGTCATGGAGGATGTTTGTTGCCTATCCACTTGAGTTTGATTGATAATAACCATTTGTTTCCATATGATGTACATTCTGGTTGTGGCTCTAGGATTTGGTTTCTCATTTAATTCTTTTGAGTTTTATGATGCATTACATGTTCTTTTACTTCTTATACTTCTTATACATGTTTACTAACCATGTAGGGGCTTTGGTAAGTTTCAATTGAGTGTGGATAAGGAATCCACATTCAACTTCTATCCTTTCTCTTTTACAATTCCATTTTATGTTTTGTTAAGCACTTATGTGCTTTCTTTTAATAACTCATTACTTTCCCTTTTTGAATTACAATTCATCTTCTACTTTAGAAGTGAATTGTTTAATTCTTTCTTTCTTTAGACTTTAGGTTGAAACCTCACAAACCTTTAGGATCACTCCCTTTAATCTTCAATTAGGATTGAGTCTTAGTCCATATAGGTTTTACCTTTTCTCCTCTCTTGAGTCTCTCTTCTCATCTCTTAAAGAAAATTCAAAATATCTAATGAAGGTAGGCATTTATTGCATTTAGGCCTTTCATATAAAGAAAAGATTATAAGGGGTCTTCTCTTATAATCTTAGAATGTGTAGCATATAGCCCTTCTTGGGTCAATGTGTTAAACATTTGATCTTGTATGAGGGACCTAAATGCAATACTTGTTGAAGGTACAAATAATAAAAAGCACTTCTTCATTTCTTAATCAACAAAAACACTTAATAAACACAAGTATGCTAGTGTGTTTGAACCTTGACAATTGGAACTAAGTGTGGGGGTCTTCTTCACCCTTAGTGTGCTTTCTTACTCATTCCATCTTGGAATGTGAGAATGTACACATTCCAATGACTAAGATTCAGATACACTATCATATGCAAACAAATGAAAAAACTCTTAAAAGACAAAAACAAACAATAACGTCTTTCCTTCGGGAATTCTTTTCTCACCTCACTCACTCTCAGCGTACGAACGTGCTTCTACTCGTTCTCTTGCAAGATGGTAACGCACTCGGACCAGCGAGCCTGCAACACCTGAGCTAGAACGTAAGCCGTTCTCTAAAAAACACAAACAACTTTCCCTAGTGAGGGGAACTACGTCGCTCTGATTCTCATGCTCCCGATGAGATACGTAGGCAGTGGGGTAGGGCCCATGCGAGCACTTCTTTTATTTTCCCTACATTTGTTTCTTCGTTTCTTTCCGATCTCGTTCCTTTTCCTTTCCAGTAGCAGCGGAGCTCCAGTTTTCTTCACCCTTTGATCAAAACAAGCAAGCGTGGATCCCATCGGGTACGATGGACGTGAGGGGGTGCTAATACCTTCCTCTCGCGTAACCGACTCCCGAACCCAGTTCTCTTGGTCGCAAGACCATGCTCTTTCCTTCCTTCAGGTTTATGCGGTGCTTCCTTTCCCTCTCATGGGATAAATACACATTGCTGGCGACTCTGTTCGGTGCCACTTTCGCGTTTGTACTAGGATGAAAATCCCGGGAGCGACACACCAAAACAACCTTTTTCCTCCCATAGAATAGGAGGAACTACGATCGCTCTGATTTCCCTGTTTCGTTAAAACAGGAATACGTACGCATAAGATTTGAAAATCTTAGCGAGCACACTAATAAAAAAACCTAAAATCCCATACCTTCATACATCAATCGAAAAACATCAGTCCTACCATCCTACCAATAGTCTAGACCCCGTGTTCTCAACAACATAACCTATGAGAGACCCACAATCTTTATAGCAGCTGTAAACCAACAGTTATCTGTTTAAACTTAGTTTGCAAGCAGGGTTAATTGGAGACATCTATTTCCCTTCCTTCATCAGCTTCAATAGGATAAAAAATGAATCGAGCTGTAGTACCCAAAAGCGATAGTGCTTCGCAACCACACATAAAACTCACGCTACAATGTACAGAGAAATGTCTTCCTACAGAGAGAATTTTGATTTCCTCTGAGGGGATGTTGCATTTTTTTTGTGCCTTGATCAAAGCCCAAGGTTGAAGCTAAAAGGTTGACTCTATTTAGGGAGTTTTATCTGCCTTGTATAAAGCCCAAGATTGAGGCTGAAGAGAGACTGACTCTTTTAGGGATATCATTATACAAAGTCTAAGAGGAGGCTGAACATTGACTTTTTCGGGGAAATATATTGTCTGTCTTGTAAAAAGTCCAAGATTGAGGCTAAAAGAGAGTTGACTCCACTGGAGAATATGTGAATGTGTCTTGTACAAAGCCCATGTGTTGCGGTGAAAATCAGATACCAAGCTATTAATTAACTTGAATCACACATCTTTGAAATTCACCACCGGTCTTTGATTTATCCAAAGGAAAGGTTAAAGATCAAAAAAACCTAAGTTAAGAGAATTTGAATTCGGGGGTTGGTTATGCCTACGGAAGGTGTTAGCATCCTAGATATCTGTAGTACTCTACAGGAACCTCTTGTTAGTATTTATGTTATCTATTGTTTGCTTGCTAAGGAAAATGTGCTAAGGGAAAAACCTAGGGGTTTATTTACTAAGTATGCTCGCCAAGACATCGCATCTCGTGCCTACGTATCCTGACGGGAATGGAATCAGAGTATTCGTAGTTCCCCTCACTACGGGGTAAAATGGTGTAAAAAGAAAAGGTTGAATTCAAGAAGGCATTGGTTGTAAAGGAAAAAGGTTGAATCCAAGAAGGCATTGGATGTAAAGGAAAAAGGTGGAATCCAAGAAGGCATTGGATGTAATGGAAAAAGGTGAAAAAAGAAAAAGGTAGCTCGCTAGGATCTCGCAATCCTATGCCTACGTATCCTTAATAGGACGTCAGAGCAATCGTAGTTCGGACGACTACGGGAAAAGTGTTTAGGTAGCTCGCTAGGATCATCGCAATCCTATGCCTGCGTATCCTTAATAGGAAGTCAGAGCAATCGTAGTTCGGCTACGAGTGAAAAAGCTTAAAAGCAAAGCTTGTGAGGATTGACTGTAAAGGTGAAGAGATTAATGGCTATCTCTTATGAAAGGATTTAAATGAAAAGTTAAAGGTTGTAAAGGGAGAAGAGATTAATAGCTATCTCTATGGAGAGTTTAAAGGAAGGGTTAAAGATTACAAGAGATTAATGGCTATCTCTTGGAAAGGCTAATGGTTTGTAGATGAAAGGGTTTTAAAAGTCCTAAGGTTGAATTAGTCCTAATATGTGAATAGACAAGGAATGAACAAAGTGTTTTTTTGTTGTTTTTTATAGATCCAAAACTCTAATAAATAAATAAAAGAGTACAAATATTTTTTATTTTTTTAATATGAAAATGAAACAAATAACAAGGATGAATAAAATGTTTTCTTTGATTTTTAAGGTTTAAATTAAAATTAAAGATAAACAATTAATACAAAAATAATAAATATTTTTGGGATTTTTGAATATGAAAGATAAAATGAGAAGAAAATAATTAAAAGGTTTTTTTTATTATTTTTGATTTAAAATAAAAATTAAAATTAAAATATTTGAAAAGAAAATTAATAAAATTTAATACCATATATGATCAACCAATACCCATTTTCATGGGGTTTTCACTCAACATTTCAAGACAAACACAATGGTAACTTGAATGGATGAAAATGATGCGTTAAGGAGGGAGTTCAAAAATCAAGAAGGTTTACCTATTGGAGTTATGTTTGATGTAAGAGAAGTGAAAAAATCGGGAGATTCGAAGTTTCGACCCTTATGTGATAATGGATTTAGTGAGAATATGATATTTGGAAGAATTTCATGACCATTTCCCTTGATTTTTTCCTTGAATGAATCCTTGATCCTCTCCAAAATCTTCTCCTATCCTCTCAAAAATCTCCTTCAATCTCCCCAAAATGAAGAAACCAAAGGGCTATTTATAGAATTCTTGATCCTCCCCTTTTTTGAGTGTAATATCCCAAAATTTTCCCTCTCATTTTTCATATCATTTAGCATATGCTTTCATTGCATTACATTTCCATTCAAGCATGGAAAAATAAAGCATTCATCTTTGCATTCAGCATAGGGCATGTGATAAGTGGTTTTCAGAGTATTGATCATCCAAGACAAGAGAACGAGAGCCAAGGGTCTTCAAGCAATATTAAAGGGTCCCTTACATCATATATCATCTCAATTGATCTCACAAGTCTTTGGAAGATGGGAATTCACCAAGAAGTTGGACAGTGCATCATCTCCTAACCAAAAACAGTCCAAATTAGGGTTTGTGATTCAATCAGTCTCCTGATGAATTTTTGGTTCAAACTTGATCTCAATGTTTTCTACATGATATAAAGTGTCTAAGGATGGAAGATTGCCCATTGGTTCATTTCAGAAGAGGTTCAATTGGTCAGTTGCTTGAGAATCAAGAAATTGGGGAAAAAGTCAACTGTGCAGTGAAAAAAGTCAACTCCTGACTTTTTAAAGTCAAATTCATGAAATTCAAGTTACATATGTTCATTGTACAAGATTTGATCAAGAAATGATGGAGGAATCATCAAAAATTAAGAATTACACAAAGTTGCCATTTTTAGAAACTTAGGGTTTCCAAAAATTGCAAGTTTGGACCATTTTGCACTACACTTCAAGGCATTATTTCTCCATGATAAAAGCTTCAAACTTCAGGCCCAAGTTGAGCCAATTAAATATCACATTCCAAGCTTCAAATCCATATAAAGAACTCTTCCATTGGATCAAAATTGAGGGAGTTATGATCAATCAAAGTTTGGTGAAATCAAGGCAAATACCAAGTCATGGCAAGGCAAGTTCAGGCCCCCACGCCATAATTTCATCAAACACTTGGTGTGCCAAATGTCAAGCCAGTTTTCTCTATCAAGGAAGCTTCAAATGAAAAACTTTCCAACATCAAAGTTGTTCATCTCCATGTCCTCTTCAACTTTGATGTTGGACATTTTTTCATTTGAACATGTTATGAAGGTCATATTAGGGCCCATAGCCATGCATGCCATGAAGCTTGCCACGCCCTTAATGCAGTTTGGATCCCTTGTATTCTAACCCATTTTCCATCATCTTCCAAGCCTCCATTCCATCTAATTTCAACATCAACCATGTTCTATAATGTTTCCTCTTTTCATAGACATCAAAAACTCCTCATTTCATGCAACATACATAGAGAATTCCACTCTCAAACTCCCACATTTCATTTGGATGTTGGCTGCCAAAATAGAATGTCATAGCATTGTTGGTTGATGTTCAGCTTGTTTGCATGCGTGCCTTCTCGTACCATTCACATTTCCTCATTTGAACACACATAAATCTCACACATGCCATGCTATGCTTACCATACATGAAAGAGGAAAGGGAGAAGCTTATTCCACAAGCTTGCTGCAGCAACAACATGCATCACCACCATTCATTCTAATCACCACCATACCACATCATGAGCTCACTCTCACCTGAACCAAACCTTTCCAACTCGTCAATAACTGACATGACTCAGTTAGTTAACTAAAACTCAGTTAACTAACTCAGTTAACTTGAGTCCCAACTGTCAACCACACCAGTTAGATTTCTAACTCAACCTATATAAGCAAGCTTCAACAGATTTTGAACGAAGAACTTCATTTTCCACAGATTTCACAAACTTTCACTCCCAAATTCTCTCTGAACTCTCTCTCTCTCTCTCATTGCACGAGTTCTTCATTTTTTGAATCTTCATCATCAAGTAACATTGAAGTGGTGAGGAATTGTGTAGTGGAATCATCTTCAATTTTAGATTCATTCCCTCTTCATTTTCAAGCATCCACGAGCATTTATTTTGCTTAAACAAGTTCAAGAGTTTAAGGTCTCATCTCTAGTTTTCTGAAGATCCAAGGTTTCATCAGTTTCAGGTTCAAATTTCCTCACCGATCTTGCTTCGTGTTCTTGTGTTTATGCTTGTTTTATGTTGATTGAGGCTTACTAGAAGCTATTGGTTATCCGACTAGTTGATAGGCTTATTAAAAGCATAGATTCATTTTTAGGGCAAAACTTCTAGCGTTCGATTCTCTTTGTGTGCAGGTGATTTGTGAATTTTAAGGCTAGATCCTTGTTCTACGTAACTTCCTCTTTATTTTGATGTATGCCTTGTGATTTTCTGGAGAATGTGAGGTTGCAGTCGCTGGAGAGTGGCCGGAGAAGATGACCGGAGGTCCTTCTCCGGCCGGTGAGGGTTATCTAGGGTTTAAGAATCAGATTATATCGTGACCGTTGGATTTGTTTGATCCTAGGGCTAGAATTGTGCCAACACATAAACGAGAGAGCATCCCACTCATGTGACTTCATTTTGAATCTGAGTGCTACCACGTGTGCGTGTGTATGTTTGCTAGCATGTGCCTTTCATCTGAAACGTTGGATTGAATTACTTTGATGATTGATTGCTGTTGAATTAATCCTATGGCTATGATTGGATCAAATTGTTTGACTGAGTGTACACCATAACACACACACACACGCACGTATTGGACCTGGACCACTCATTGCTATCTGTACCCCATGTTTTGAGACCAAACACTTTTAAACTGGAAATTTACTTTCGCCACACCCCTGCACTCTTTTCTTTTCATTTTTATTTTATTTTTTATATTTGTTTCATTTTATTTTTTGAAAAATACTAATTCAACCCTAAAAATTCTATAAAAATTCACCAACCATCTTAACACATTAAAATAATTTTCCATATTTTTTATTTCTAATTTTCTTTTATTTTGGCATTATTTTTATAATTTTCTTTTAATTTCTTTTTCATGTTCACCCTTCATGATGCTTGGTTCATTTCTATTTTAATTGAACTAGTTCTTTTCTGAATTTTTGCATGACATTTTGTATGATCGTATTAAATATCTTGATGCATTCAATAAATATTTTTGTTGATTTTTAAAGTCATTTTATCATGTATTGTAGTGAGCATCTTGGTGCATTCCTTTGCTTTGATCCAATGTAACTTTGATGACTTGTATGAACATGTTACTTGAGGAATTTTGCCATGAGATTTTGCTACTTGATTTGCTTCTGACTTAGGTAGTTTGTGTTGGTATTTAATAATTTTCCTAAGCTTATTTCTATTTTTACTTTGCTTGATTGTTATAGGTCATGATTGTATGTTCTCTTGAACTTCTAAATCTTAATGGATTAAGAGGCACTTGTGCCATTGCTTTGTGACTTGTGTGATAATTTTATTGGACATCCCTTGAATGTTATAGGTCATCAATGATATATTATAGGTCATTTCCATTTTGGTTTTGGTTCATGAATGTCTGTTGCTTGTGTGAACTAGTTGGATCAATTTGTGTGCATCTAATTTCTTCTTGTGTTCTACATGCTTTGTGTTTGCATTGTGTATGCCATTCCACTCATATCATTTGCACATCATCAATTGTATGCTACTGGTCCATATGCATTCATAATCATTTCATATGTTATGCATCTTCAACATGTAAGTGTATGCATCTAATTGAACTTGTTTTTCTCCCTTCCATTTCTTCTTCATCTATGTTCTTCTACTTGAATCATTTCATCCGTAACTTGTATGATTGTTCATATGCATCACGAGACTTTCATAAATGATGTATGCTTCTGACTCAAGCATAAATACATGTTCATCTTGCATTTCTATTCATGTTTCATCAACTACTTTCATGTTGCATTTCATTGATGTAAGGCATTGTTTGTGCAAAGTTTGTTTGTGTTTGATTTCCTAATCTTAGAGAACATTATTATAGTTTAGGTTCTGACCTTGAGTACTTCTCAACCTTTGGGTTTTGTTTTCTTTAGTTATTAACTTGTTTGGTCTTTACTTGTTAGTCTTTCATTACTTATTTACTTGTAAATAGTTTTGCTAACATTTTCAGGGGCTTATGGTAAGTCAAGTGTGTGGGTGTGCATCCACATACAATCTCTCATCTCTTATCTCTTTAAGCTTTCAAATTGTAAATGGGATAAGCACCTTATGCTTTCTTTGTTCAATTGCTTTCATTCCCTTTGAGTTCTTAACTTAACTTCAACCTTCGAAGTAAGTTAGAACTCACTCTTCTCCTCCTTTCTTTTAGACCTAGGTTGCTAACCCACACTTAACCATTAGGAATATCCATGTATGACAACTTTAGGGTTTGAGTCTTAGTCTCCCTCATTAGATTTTACCTTTCTTAACCATTTGAGTCTCTTTTCTTCTTATCTCAAAACAAAAAGCAAAAACACTTAATAAAGGCATAACATATATTGTATTTGAGCCTTTCATGTAAGAATAAGATAGTGAGGGGTCTTCTCTCACTTTCTTAGAATGATTAGCATACGTCCCGTCTTGGGTCGATATGCGAGGTATTCGATCCTATGTGAAGGACTTAAATACAATATGCATTGTAAAAACACAAGATAATAAAAATACTTCTTCTTAAAAAATACAAAAACAAACAAATTCTTTTCTCATCTCCTTCATTCTATTCCTTAAGGACTCGTCATGTCCGTTCTACCGCAAACAGGTAACGCCTAAGTCTCTATACAGTGAGCCACAACACCTAACTGCTGGGACGCACACTATTACGTTTCCACTAAAAAACACAAACAAAGCAACCCTTGTTGAGCCGAACTATGTTTGCTCTGATTCTTCTTTCTCGTCTGATTGAAGATACGTAGGCACGAGATGCGATATCTCGACGAGCAACCTTTCCCCGTAGTCCGTCGAACTACGTTGACTCTGACTTTCCCATTGCACTAAGGGAATACGTAGGCCTAGGACAACGATAATGTCCTATCGAGTCACTTCTCTTTCTTATTTTTCTTCTTCGTTTCTTCGTTCTTTCCCGTACCCGTTCCTTTTCCTTTCCAGCAGCAACGGAGCTCCAGTCGACGACACCCTTTGATCGGAACAGCAAGCGTGGATCCCATCGAGTACGATGAACGTGAGGGAGTGCTAATACCTTCCTCTCGCGTAACCGACTCCCGAACCCAGTTCTCTTGGTCACAAGACCATTCTCTTTCCTTCCCTCAGGTTTATGCAGTGTTTCCTTTCCCTCTCTTGGGATAAATACACATTGCTGGCAACTCTGTTTCCGTGCCACTTTCGCGTTTGTACTTGGATGAAAATCTCGGGAGCGACATTGAGTACCAGGACTGCCTTGAGTATCAGCTTCTAATTACATGTTTTCCATCGGTAATTATAAAACTGCCACTAGTAGTGTAAATGAGAAGACCACTTATTTACAAAACTGCCATTAAATGATGCTGATCCTCAAGTTGTGATCCTTACGCTGCTGATCCTCACGCTGCTGATCCTCTCTGCTGATCCTCACGCTGTTGATCCTCACTTGCTGCCGATCCTCAATTGCTGATCCTCAACTAACACTTGGTATTTACCACTTTGCCATTGCTTGGTACCCAAGTAAGGAATATTCCTTCCTTGATTCTCACGTATGTTCCATAATTACCACTTTGCCATTGAAAAATGCTGATCCTCACGCTCACGCTAATCCTCACGCTCATGCTGATCCTCCACAGCTTTTGGTAATTACAATTTTGCCATTGGTAATTCCAATTTCGCCATTGGTAATTACAATTTTGCCATTGCCTTATCTTTTATTCCTTTTTGTGTTTCTTTTGAACAAATGATTTTCTTTCTTCGATTTTCTCGACTTAACTTGACCAAACTCAATTATTTTCCACACTTTCTCGATTATTGACTCGAAAAATCCGTAGTTGACTAAAAAATGTCAAAAGTCAAACTTTGACTTCGAGCATCTGTTGACTTTTTAACAATTGAACCAAAATTCTTCAACTACCAATAGATCAAACTTCCTGAGCCATTTTAAACATATGAATGGACCATAAAGATGCATTTGAAACCTTTGAATCACGTTCTAAGCCATGAGATTCTAGTGAACGTGAATTGATGCACACTCAAACTTGATTATTGATGGAGGGAAACTCTTGATCACCATGAATGAGTAGAGGTTCTTGAGAAGTGGAGAGTCACACAAATCCTTGCTTGATCATTTGCATGAATTTCTTGAAGAACAACCCTAGCTTTTACCCAAAAGAAACAAACTGGTAAGACATTGTGGTTAGCTAACAAATGCATAGATGATTGATACCTAAATGTAAGTGCAAGATGTTATGATATCTAAGGGGTAAAATTTGGGGTACAACAGTTGCCCCTATTTGACTAGCTTTTCCGGATGGTACGAGGAATGAAAATCCTTGGGACATCAAGGTGAAAGGTATTTAAATATAGCAAACCAAAAATTTTGCCCTTAGATGGAATGCAAATGCTAAGGACAAGTAACAGACATGCAAATGCTGACATGCCATGAACTTCTAGTATGATGAGATAGTGGTATGCTAAATGCAAGATGCAGACGATAACGAAAGCAAGCAGGGATAGAACCACAACAACGAATATGTACTCACTAGGGATGGAAACAACACTGGGGAAGCTGCAGGTGACCGAGCAACTGGTTCAAGCATGACCGACTAACACTTTAGAAAGAAAAGATAACACAAGATCCTCAATGGAAGTAGCACCGAAAAGACCGTCTCCACTGGGGAATTAGATAAGAAAGACCCAATTTGGAAGAACATCAGAAAGAGAAAGGTACATCAGATGGCAAAAGAAACCAGACATCCAATAATCACAATATCTAATAATGGCTTTAGATAAAAGTGAACAAAGCAAGGATCCAAGAAAGCAAAAGAAACCAGTAATCCAATAATGGCTTTGAATGAAAGGTATATATCATAATATCTGAGAAGGCATCAGATGAAAGTAAAAAAAAAGAGATCCAAGAAATTATTGGATAAAGAAAGTCAGACATTCAATAATGGCCTTGAATGAAAGGTATAATCACAATATCTAATAATGGCTTTAGAAAACTGTGAACAAGTAGGGATCCAAGAATGGCATTGGATGAAAATGAGATAAAAATGGATAATCCAAGAAGGCATTGGATGAAAGGACACCAGACATCTAATAATGGCTTTGAATGAAAGGTATGCTTATAATATCTGAGAAGGCATCAGAAGAGAATGAGATAAACAGGGTAATCCAAGAAAGCATTGGACAAAAAGACACCAGACATCCAATAATGGCTTTGAATGAAAGGCAAACTCATAATATATGAGAAGGCATCAGATGTAAATGAGATAAAAGGCCACATCCAAGAAGAACATCAGGTGGCAAAAGAAACCAGACATCCAATAATGGCTTTGAATGAAAGGTACAAATCACAATATCTAATAATGGCTTTAGATAAAAGTGAACAAAGCAAGGATCCAAGAAAGCATTGGGCAAACGGTCACCAGACATTCAATAATGGCTTTGAAGGAAAGGTATAAATCACAATATCTAATAATGGCTTTAGATAAAGTGAACAAAGTAAGGATCCAAGAAAGCATTGGACAAACAGACACCAGACATTCAATAATGGCTTTGAACGAAAGGTATAAATCACAATATCTAATAATGGCTTTAGATAAAGTGAACAAAGCAAGGATCCAAGAAAGCATTGGACAAACAGACGCCAGACATTCAATAATGGCTTTGAAAGAAAGGTATAAATCACAATATCTAATAATGGCTTTAGATAAAGTGAACAAAGTAAGGATCCAAGAAAGCATTGGACAAACAGACACCAGACGTTCAATAATGGCTTTGAATGAAAGGTATAAATCAAACTATCTGAGAAGGCATCAGATACAATTGAGACAAAAGGTGAAATCCAAGAAGGCATTGGATAAATCACAACGTCCAAGAAAGCATTGAACGAATATGAATAAGGAGATACCCAAGAAAACATTGGATAAAAGGAAATCACAATATCCAAGAAAGCATTAGATGAATATGAACAAAGGTGAAATCCAAGAAAGCATTGGATAAAAGGAATCATGGTATCCAGGACAGCATTGTATGACTGTGAACTTTCAGGAATGGCACTGAAAGTATCCAAGCAAATTTGATGGGGTTACAGAAGATAGGCAAAACTTCCAGGAATAACACTAGGAGAAACAAGAGAAATGAGATATCCAGGAATGGCACTGGGGACCACAAGAGACGGACATCAGGAATGGCACTGGAGTGAAAGAATATAAAGATCCAGGAATAGCACTGGAATAAGAGAAGACAAACATCTATCAATAGGATTAGATGCACAAGAGAATGACAACGTTCAGGAATGACACTGAATGAAAGGATAGGTAAAGTTTTGGTAAGGTAAGACGTGGATAATGACATGCCCTTGGGAGAAATGCAAATGAGGATGAAACACTCATGATATGCATATGGTACATGAATTATGCCATGCAAATGCAGATGCTGACGACACAACTCGACTCTTTTGGTGAGAAGACAAGACTTGAAGACTGATTCCTCAACACGGGGATCACTGCCATTCTGCTTGGGGACTAGAGATGCTACTGCTGGACAGATCTCTGCCACACTGGTAAACTGTATCAAGTGATGATCCTTGTAAGAAGGATGAAGAGCTCCTTGGGGATTCTTCAAATAAACTGCCCCAGATTAGCTGTCTTATTGTAGATGAACTGATCATTGCTTCAGTTTGTCTCATTCTGTAACTGACTGTTTCACGATGCTCTTTGGAAAGCTTTCCCTAGTCTGAGTCTTGAAAAGTCTGGATAAACCAATTCTGAGAAGGAATTTCCCCTGGACAACAAATCTTGAATTGATTCTTCAACAGGATTCGGAAAGAACTTGCCCCTGATAGGATCACCGACCAAGTTTCTTAATTGTTTGAAAATTCCTTGAGAGGAAATTCAGTTTGCAAACAAAAGTATTTGTACAAACATGGTAATTTTAAAGCAAAATCATGCAACTTTTGAAATCAAAATTATTTTTGGAAGATGCGAAATAAAATGAGTCACTGGTCTGAACACAGCGGTTTAAGACATTTAAAAGTGAAAAGTATGATGCCAAAACAGATTATCTGCAAATATCTTTGGGAGTCAGTTTACACAACCTTGCTGTAATATGTTTTCAAACAACCTTACCTCAATTAGGTATTTTAATGGTCGTAACGTGGCTTGGTTCACGGCTCATGAAACAAAGGATAAAGGCTCAAAGTTTATTTGTGCCCACCCAATCTTCGTGATGAACTTCCAATCCTATGCTCAGTTAACTCAAGCTATACATTCAGGTTCCTCTAGGTTAGTAATTTCACTAATGATGATAATGATGATGGTCCAAAATTCAATGGACTTGAGATGGTGGTCACTGCTTCCTCACCAATGTTTGCCATTGAGGACTTTCAGGATGAAAATTTAAAGGTTTCCTCTTTTTGGGTTGTCATACAAACTTTTCTTTCTTCTTTTTTTATCTCTCTTTTTTATTTTATTTTTTATTATAAGGTAAGGTTATGAGCTTCCTATCTTTCTCAGCTTTTGCCTTGAAAGGGACTCGACTCATTCTTTGGGTAAGGAAAATGGCTAAACAACTTAATGATTTCGGTGAACCATCATTGGCATTTGAATTAAAGGACATCTTCAACACTTATTTTGCTGTGTGCGAAGGAAAATTGATGAGTGCAACTTTTATGTGACAGGTGTCTTGCATGAAACTCTTGTATTTGAATGCACAATCAAGTTACTGAGAACTACCCTGCCCCAGGTTAAGATTGCGGGTTTTTTGTAAAGAAAGAAAACTCCTACTTCTAGGATCGAAGGGTTTGACAAGGGATTAACTTCCTTATTTCTCCAGTGTTTGGGGAGTGAAACAATGCCTTACATCGTCAACAAAGTTTTGATTTGAAAGCATACCAACAGCAGTTATGAGTATTTTGTTTTCATCATCCTCCCTCCAATCTTTGCATAATCAAAAGAAAGTGGACAAGAGAAGTTTTTTTTGAAAGAAGAAGCATAGAGATGTAAATAGAAAGCACAAATGAATTGAATCAAAAGTTGCAATGCTCATTTCATTAATCATGAAAGTAAAAACATAGTTGAAAGCAAACAACTATTACAAATACGGAAAATGCAAACAACAAGAAACAAGGCCTCGTGACTAGTTAAACATAAGGATGAGTTGTCCCTGTCTTTGAGAAGTAACCAAGCTAAAGTCAACTGAAGCTTCACTTAACGTGCCCTGCAGAGGGTTTCTTTGGACATTTGGATTGTCTTTAAAGAAAAGGATTTTGTTTCTCATCAGCTCTTGTACTTTAGCCTTTAATGCAAAGCAACCTTCCAAGTTATGGCCTGCACCACCTTGATGGTATTCACAATGAAGATCAGCCCTATAGTCGGTTGGAAGAGGATTTGGAGGAGGAGGCATATGCCTTGTGGTAATTAAACCATGTTGAACCATATCAGAATAAAGCTCGGTGTACGTCATAGGAATATGATCAAATTGATTCCTATTACGGAACTGGTTTTGTCCTGCAGTCGGGCGTTGGGAAGCTTGAACTGGTCGGGGAACAGTAACCACGGGGGTAACAGCAGCAACAGTAGGGTGGATAGTATATTGAGGTTGGGGACGAGGCCTTCTCACTCTAACCATTACAGCGTTAGTCTGATTTTCCTTCTTCTTCTGAAAGTTTCCATAAGATTTCCTCATAGTATTGGAAGATTCAGCAGCTTTGGACACTTTTCCATTCTTGAGTCCTTCCTCAAGCCTTTGGCCGATAGTAACCAAATCAGTGAAGTTGGAGGAAACACTTCCAATCATCTTCTCCCAATAAAACATGACAGGGTATCCATGAACATTCCAGTTAATTCCTTCTCAGCCAAAGGAGGTCCAACTTGGGAAGCCAACTCTCTCTAGCGTTAAGCATACTCTTTAAAAGATTCCTTCTCATGCTGAGTCATGTTTTGAAGCTGGCGGCGATCAGGGGCCATGTCAAGGTTATACTTATACTGCTTGATGAAGGCATTTGTGAGATCTTGGGAGCAGTGAATGGAGTTTTGCTCGAGACTGTAGCGCGAATTTTTGGACGTGGTTGCGAAGCACTATCGCTTTGGGGTACTACAGTTCGATTCATTTTTTATCCTATTGAAGCTGATGAAGGAAGGGAAATAGATGTCTCCAATTAACCCTGCTTGGATACTAAGTTTAAACAGATGACTGTTGGTTTACAGATGCTGTTGAGATTGTGGGTCTCTCTTAGGTTATTTTGTTAAATTAGTGCCTGGGAAATTGGTGGGAGGTTTAAGACTGATGCTTTTCGTTGGATATGTGAAGGTACGGGATTTGGATTAGTGTGCTCGCTAAGATTTTTCTTTCAATCTTATGCCTACGTATTCCTGTTTACCGAAACAGGGAAATCAGAGCGTTCGTAGTTCCTCCTATTTTATGGGAGGAAAGGGTGTTTTGGTGTCTTGTTCAAAGCCCAAGACGTGAAGCTAAAAAGGTGGTTTATATCTTGTTCAAAGCCCAAGATGTGAAACTGAAGGGTCTATTTGTATCTTGTTCGAAGCCCAAGATGTGAAGCTAAAAAGGTGTTGTCTTTAGAGAGAATTTGTCATCTCTAAAGGGGTCTGTTTGTCACAACTATTGGGTGACTGACTATAAAGGAGGATTACTTAAACCAGGATATATGAATCCTAGCAATGCCATAATTTCCTTTATAGGGGGTTTCAACCTGAAGGAGAAGACTTTAACTCAGTGTAGAGCAATGCTATATTTCCTTAGGAATTTCTCATGCTAAAAGACGGACAGTGGCATGGATGTAAATAATCCAGAGGCTTGCCGCTTATAGCAATTAGATGAAAGGAGTTGTTGATGTTTGTATCCTATGAACGAGACACAGTTTTGATGCTAAAAGGTTGATTGACTCAACTGGGGTTTTTCTTATACAAAGCCTAAGAGGAGGCTATTGACCCAACAAGAGGATGCTTTTGTGTCTCGTACGAAGCCAGAGAGGGAGGCTAAAAAGGGTTGACTCAACAAGAGAGTTTTTGTATCTCGTACGAAGACCGAGATAGAGGTTGAAAGGGTTTGACTCAACAAGAGAGTATTTGTATCTCATACGAAGCCCGAGATAGAGGCTAAAAGGGTTGATTCAACAAGAGAGTACTTTTAGATGTGTCTTGTACGAAGCCCAAGACGGAGGTTAAAGGTTGACTCAACAAGAGAGTCCTTTATTCTCAACAAGAGAGGGTTTTGTATCTCGTATAAAGCCTGAGATGGAGGCTAAAAGGATTATTGACTCAATAAGAGAGTCTTTTTGTATCTCGTACGAAGCCCGAGATAGAGGCTAAAAGGAGTGTTGTTTTAGTCGAGTGACAGGTCCAATAGGTTGGTTAAAATAGAAAATCAGTAAGAGACTGATTAAAGGTAATGATGTGCTTTGGGATTGATCAGAGGATCAAGGTTATTTCCTGTTCTTTAAGGAAATGGGGAATCCAGAGGGTATTGGGGACTGTCCGAGTCTACTGGTGTTTTTCCCTACATGAGAATGTCTTCGAGACTCAAGGAGATTAGACTATCCAAGTCTTAGAGCTTTATCTTTTGCACCATGCTTAAAGAAACAGTAGTAGTCCGTTCACGGTAGAAGGATCTAGACTCTTTGAAAGACTGTTCTATTAAGATGACTAATTTATGTTCCTATACCTCTAGGAGGTCGTCGGGACAATTTGTACGAAGCCCAAGAGGAGGCTGGAAACTTTTAAGAAGCCGAGGGACAATTTGTACGAAGCCCAAGAGGAGGCTCTCTTCCCAAAGGAAGAATCCTTATACAAAGCCTAAAAGGAGGCTGTGAATACTTTTAAGAAGCCGTAGGGTCCTTGTACAATGCCCAAGAGAAGGCGGGGATGCTTTTAGGAAGCCTGTGGGTCCCTAAACCCCGAGAAGTTCAAGACATGCCATTCACCGAGAATGGATCAAGCCAGGAAAGTTCGAGAATTTGGAAGAAACTCAAGAGATGCCATTCACGGAGAATAGATCATCTCTGGGGAGTAGAGTTTCTTTGACAATTTCTAAGAGTGGCAGTCTGAGAAAGGGTTAAAAAAGAATCTACCTTTCACATCTCCATATTGTTTAACCCCAAGAGGAGGGAAGACTGTGTCTGGTAATCCTATGGGGATCTAGTTTTGACTGTATTTAAGAGTGACCAACAAGGCTTAGTGCTAGACGTAGTTGTCGGGGAAACTCTAAATATCTATACTAGTATTACACAGTTAATATGAGTTTATGAAAGAAGACTTACAGTGAAACAACCCCACAATATAGTTATATGTATATGAAAGCGGATAATGAAAGCATATAAATACTTACTCGGTTGTAGAGCTTCCATGCTGTTTGGTTAGTTGTTCAATAAAGAAATATTGAAAACAACAGTATATTCAAAATTAAAGGAGAAAGTATTTTGAAAAGATGTTGTGGCTTACAGCTCAAGGAGAGGCCTAAGGTTTATTAGTGATCGCACTGTCGTTTTGTACAGAGGGACTTATACAAGTGACTGAGGCCCAAGAAAGGTTTTCTGTACAAGGGGATGGGTCTTACACTATCTCAAGAGGCCCAAGTGTTTAAAGAAAAAAACGGGGCTTACAACACGAGGGTGGGCCCAAATGATTGGTTTTTTTATTGGCGATCACATTGAGGTTTTCTTTTAACGCAGGGGGACTTATACAATGTCTGAGGCCCAAAAAGTTTTGGTTAAATGGGGATTGGGTCTTACACTCTAATAGAGGCCCAAAAGATTTATTTTTGTACAAGTGGTGGGGCTTACAGCTCAAGGAGAGGCCCAGGGTCATTTGTTTGAAAATGGCGATCGCGCCGAGATTTTTGAAAACGCGGTGGGTCTTATACAATGCCTGAGGCCTAAAATGGTTTGGTTTTCAAAGGGGGTTGGGTCTTACACTCTAATAGAGGCCCAAATGTTTTTGAATGGGTCTTATAGCTCGAGGAGAGGCCCAGGGTTTGTTTTTCAACGGACGATGATCGCGTCGAACTTTTTGAAATACAATGGGACTTATACAATAAGTGAGGCCCAAAAATAGGTTTGTATTTACAAAGGATTGAGTCTTACACTCTATTAGAGGCCCAAAAGTGTTTGAAAAAGTTTGATGAGGGTTGAATTAATCAAAAACCCTAATTTGTTTTCCAAATGTCTTTTAATTGAATAATAAATTCAATTAATATGATCAAAATTGTTTAACATGTGGAAAACAAATTGTGATCTTGGATTAATGTTTCAAAAATCATGTTTTGACCTACAAAATGATTTGAAGTCATTAAAATTTACAAAATCAAGAGGGAAAAAATATTTTAAATGTAAAAAACAATTAAAATATTAATTCTTTGCAAAAATAACAATTATATGAAATAAATAATATTTTTGTGATTTTTTCGTAAAATAAAATATTTTAACATTTTTGTGAATTATTAAAAAATAAAATCAACTCAAAATCATTAAAACTCAGAGAGAAATTAATTTTTGAATCAATTAAATAAAATCACAAAATTCAAATATTCAAATTTTCAAAATATGGCTCCAAGAACAAGGGCAAGAACACGCGCCACCCTCTGTTTCTGCAGATTTGCATTTTCTATCCAATCTCATTGAATACTTGATTATACCATGCAATCTACATATCAATCTACTCGTTTTAACCTCACGATCATGTCTATGGTCTTTAATTTCATTTATTTTTAACATGGAATAAGAAATCAAAGAGAAACCTCAAGAACCCTAATTTCTGCATGAAGGTTCAGAAATTTTACACACGATTCAAACAATGCAATTGATTGAGGGAAAACATTCCTTGCATAATTATGAACATATGGCCAAATTATTGTGCAGCAAAAATTGCATGAATCATAGAGTTAGAAGAGCTCATGCTTACCTCTTGCAGCTGGTGATCTTGTTTTGTGTTAGAGGTGTTACAGTTAGGTTCCAATGATCTGGATAGCTTCCCTAGGTGCCATGGAGTGTGTCTGGATGCTTGGAATGGATTGAAATGATCTGGAACTTGAGATGGTACCCCAACTGCAAATCTTTCAAGAACTTGAGCAACTGGCTGGTGATTTTGTGATTTTGGTGTTCCAGATGTTATGTGAGTGTTTGGATCACTTTTATATGATGTATGTGAGGTGTGTGAGTGATTGGTTTGATTGGAAAAGCTCTCAAACTCAAAACCCGATAGTGACTTGCCTTAGAAGGCAAAATTGGAGTGAAATAAGAGATTTTGAGGAAAGCATTTGTTTGATGGCTTTGGTGTACTCAAACTGATCATAAATGAGCTCTATTTATAGTAGAACAAGTTTGTTTTGCAAGCAATAGTGAATGGCAACTGCAGCAGAGGTTTGGCCAATCTTGACAAATGAGAATCCAAGTCTCCTCTAGCCATTGACTAGAGGTTAGGGCACAGGGATGTGGTTCCCTTGGTCTTGGATAAGTCTTGACTGAATTCAGTTGCAAATGGCTCAGTCCATGCCACCTTGATGTATGCATTGAATGCTCCAATCCAAAATTGGAGTCTTGTCCCTTTTTTAGGCAATTCAAGGTTTGGCATGCTACTTCTTGTTCCAAAGACTTTGGAGGCTTGGCTCAGTGTTTGTCCCCTTTAGATTTGATCCTCAGATGTGTCCAAGATGATGACAAGGCTTGGAATTATCTGATTTTTCCAAATCGAGCAAAAATGAAAAATTCTGCCTAGCCTTGGCAGTTTTCAGCAAGGCATATTGCCATTGTCATATCTCTTGGCCCAAGTAGATTTTGGTGATGTTCTTGGCCATTTTGGAAAGCCCTCATATGATACAAGAACTGTCAGATCATATTTGGTTTTGATACCTTTTGGATCCAAGTGAAAAATCCCACTACATTTGGAAAAAAGTGAAGGCAGATTCTGACTTAGTGAAAATTTCACTAAGTGTTGGAAAAAAGTGACATTTTCACTTTTTGTGATTTTGATCATTCCATAACTCAAAATCCATGATGAATTTGGAGGTAGGTCAGTTCTAAGCTTTTGTAGAGGGTAATGAGATCTATCAATCAAGCTTTGGATGGGGAAAAATGGCTTTGTGGCTTAGGAGTTATGATCCTCCAAAGTTGGTACCCTTGCCACTTTGTCCATAACTTAGAAAATTTTCTAAGTTTTTATGGTTACCCCTTTTACAAGTTATCCCACTTTTCTTGATTTTTCTTGATGAATGATGATTCAAATCATACATTAATATCATTTTAGGGTTAAAAAACCATTTTTGTGAAAAATCTCAAAAAGTCAAAGTTGACTTTTGTGCACAGTTGACTTTTTGTCAGATGAATTCCAAACTGTGCGATCCTCTATGAAATCAAGTCCTTGACCTAAATCAAACTTGATGGATTAATTTCATAGGTGTTATAGGGTTTATTGAATCATGTCCTTGGGTTTGAGAGCATGTCATGATCAAAAGTCAAAGCTACAATTGACTTTTCTCGCGAAACCCTAATTGTGGTACTGATGAAATTGAGACTTGCTGCTCAAGCTTCCTGGATCAATCCATTGTTACAAATGGATCAATGTGGTATGTTGGAGACCCTCAAATCATGTCTTGAGGTCTTGACTCATGATTTGTCCCAAAAGTCAATTTAGGGGTGAATTAGGTCAAGAAACCCTAATTCCTGATTTTTTGATGTATGCATCCCCTGAGGTCAAATTGACTTGATGCTTGGGCCCATGAGGTTCCATGGAGTATCTTAGGATATGCTTTGAAGCATTGGCTCATGCCCAGAGGAAAATTTCCATCTGGAGGCCTTGGTCGACCAAACCCTAATTTGGTGACACTGGCGATCTTGAGGCTTAATCCACCTGGAAGGGAGCAGCCTTGTGCTTAATCCTTAAAGTAGGAGTCCTCTGGATCCATTTTAGATGTTTGGGAGGTTAGACAAGTTGAAGATCATGTCATTTCTTGATTGATCCTTTGTCTAAGAACTCTGAGAGGGCTTGAAACCCTAATTTTGACTGTAGTAAGTGTTCACCCATCTTTGGGGAAACTGATGAGGCAAGATGGTTCATCCATATTGTGATGATGATTTTCACAATGATGGGAAATCTTAGTGGTCAAAATTTGGGGTATGAGAGATGCCCCTATTTAATCTTCTTGGACCCGAAGGTGTGAATGGCGAAGGTATTCGGGCATTCAGGGTGCAAGAGTATTAAATATCGGAATACCCGAAATTTTGATGGCGGTTAGGAATGGTAATTCACGCACCCCCCTTCTTTTGCTAAGCAATGATACTTAGAAAAGGTAAACTTCCCCTCGATCCTGATTTCCTACCAAGGAACTGGTCTTAGTTTCTGATGTAAACTTCCCCTCGATCCTGGTTTCCTACCAAGGAACTGGTCTCAGTTTCTGAAGTAAGCTTCCCCTCGATCCTGGTTTCCTACTAATGAACTGGTCTCAGTTTCTGATGTAAGCTTCCCCTCGATCCTGGTTTCCTACCAAGGAACTGGTCATAGTTTCTGAAGTAAACTTCCCCTCGATCCTGGTTTCCTACCAAGGAACTGGTCTCAGTTTCTTTTGTCAATAAACTTTCTTGACAAGGGAAGCTATTCATAGAGGTTTTCCTCAAACTTCTCACAGAATTTTCCTGGGGAGATGCCATTTGATAGAAAATTTTTGATGTCAGACTCGCTGGGGAACCCATTCGCCTGAGTTGTAGATGTGTACAAACTTCTCTATTTAGAGACTCCATTTGCCGACTCTACTGGGGAAAATGAGTCTCTTGAGATACTGCTTTCACGCTTGGGGATATTACATCATACTTTTCTCGAGATCTTCCCGGAGAAACGCCATATGATGTGATCCAAATTTGAGGTGCTGATGACCTTTTCATCAGCGGTTTTTTTGGAGAAAAACTGTTGTATTGTCGAATCTCCGATTAAGAGGCTTTCTCTAGGGACTTTCCTTAATCCAGGAAAGCGAAAACATCATGTTCACTGGCGAAGAGTGATGTTTGTCAAACATTTTCTTGTTCTTTAGAGGTTCAAGTTATCAAAGTGGTCAAAGGCCAATTCTGATCCAGAAATAAACTGGAGGAGAGAGATTGTTCAGACGCAACCTTTCCTGACGAGGAAAGAACTGACAACTCGATTGAGAGGAATGTTATCACTAGGGGACAATACCGACTAAAGTGATAGTGATGCAATATGAATGTGAATGCAAATCAATAATGCATGATATATGTATGTATATGCTGACAAAATTGACGCGACATACAAACTAACGGATGAACACGACTGGATACTCGGCCATCGCAGGGCGTAGAAGTACCGTTGGTCCAACAGTAGCAATTCTGCCTTGCTTAGGAGAAGTAGTTCCCATGGGGAGCTATGTTGGTCGGGCTTAGGAGATGAGAACTCGGCTGAAGAGGTCAGATGGAGCATTCGCATCTGACATAGCTGATCCTTCATTCAGGTATACTAGTTTAGAAGGAGTATTTTGATTCTGTACTTTGAGGTCCGAACACCTTTGGAGAAGTGATCGATGTTCTTTCGATGTTGAACCATCAAAAGAAATTGCCACCTTCATTTTTAAAAGCAGAACAATTTTAACAAGTAAATTCATTTTTGTTTCATTTCAAGAATCGTTGATCATGTTAAAAACATCATTCTGTAAAGCTAAAACAAGTAAGAATTGCAAACAAAAGCACAAGGGCTCAAAT
Organism: Lathyrus tuberosus; assembly: GCA_022829125.1. Taxonomy (NCBI): domain Eukaryota; kingdom Viridiplantae; phylum Streptophyta; class Magnoliopsida; order Fabales; family Fabaceae; genus Lathyrus; species Lathyrus tuberosus. Next base: position 9,619,846 of record JALAZF010000047.1, read on the forward strand.
TTTATTGATAGGATGGAAATCAGCCAAACGCGTGATTCCATAGAGTATTTACAAAGTTAGAAAATGGTAATTTACGGGAAGAGGGCTACATTGAAACATAACGACCACTATCCTTCTACCAACTTTGAATTCGGGACATCTTGAGCTTCTGTCGAAGATGACCGTGACTGGAGTTTCTGATGGATGGCATGACTGCTGAGGAGTTAAACTGATCAGAAGTAGTTACTTACCATTATCCCTACCTTTTACCTGGATTGTACTTTGAGATTTCCAATCCACCGGGATGATTTTTGGACTTTGTCTCTAATTTTTGCCTGGACCTCCCTTTCGGGTTTTCAATCCACCGAGACGTTTTTTTTTTATTTTAGGCGAAGTATTTCTTGACTACATCAGCATTTGTGGGGTAGGAAAATTCCTCTCCGTCCATGGTTGCAAGTCTCAAGGCACCGCCTGAGAAAACTTTCTTGACCACATAGGGGCCCTCATAATTCGGAGTCCATTTGCCCCGAGAATCAGTGAGAAAAGATTGTATCTTTTTGAGCACAAGGTCTCCTTTCCTAAAGACGCGAGGTCGGACCTTTTTGTCGAACACCTTCTTGATTCTCTATTGATACAATAGACCGTGGCATAGTGCCGTTATCCTCTTTTCTTCGATCAGATTCAGTTCTTCGTGTCGACTTTGACATCATTCAGCTTCTGTAAGCTTAGCTTCCATCAATACCCTGATTGATGGGATCTCTATTTCAATGGGGAGCACTGCCTCCATGCCATATACTAGAGAGAAAAGGGTTGCCCCTGTTGAAGTGCGGACAGATGTACGATAACCGTGAAGAGCAAAGGGTAGCATCTCGTGCCAATCTTTGTAGGTTACAACCATTTTCTGAATAATCCTCTTGATGTTCTTGTTAGCCGCTTCTACTGCTCCGTTCATCTTTGGTCGGTAGGGAGATGAGTTATGGTGTTCGATCTTGAACTTTGCGCATAACTCTTTAATCATCTTATTGTTCAAGTTAGATCCATTATCAGTAGTGATCTGGCTCGGCACACCATAACGGCAGATGATATTATTTTTGATAAATCGGACCACCACTTGTCGGGTTACATTAGCGTACGACGCTGCTTCGACCCACTTGGTGAAGTAGTCAATGGCTACCAGGATGAACCGATGTCCGTTTGAAGCCTTAGGCTCAATCAAGCCAATCATGTCGATTCCCCATATGGAAAAAGGCCATGGGGAAGAAAGAACTTTGAGATGCGTTGGCGGTACATGAATTTTGTCGGAGTATATCTGACACTTGTGACACCTCCTCATGTACTTGTAGCAGTCGGATTCCATGGTCAACCAATAGTACCCTGCTCTTAGAATTTTTCTCGCCATTGTGTGTCCGTTGGCATGAGTGCCAAAGGATCCTTCGTGAATTTCTTTCATCAGCATGTCTGCTTCTGGTCTGTCTACGCATCGGAGCAAGACCATGTCAAAATTTCTCTTATAGAGAGTATCACCGCTCAGGAAGAAACTGCCTGCCAGCCTTCTGAGGGTTTTCCTGTCCTTCCTTAGTGCCCCAGGTGGGTACTCTTGTTTCTGAAGGAAGCATTTGATATCGTGATACCAAGGTTTGTCGTCTATGACTGCTTCGATCGTGAAGATGTAAGCGGGTCATTCAAGGCGCATTACGTCGATCTTAGGTAGGTCGTTCCATTGCCCTACACAAATCATGGAAGAGAGAGTGGCTAATGCATCAGCCATGTGATTCTCCTCACGAGGGATGCGATGAAACTCAATTCTGTTGAAGAAGGGTAACAACCTTCTCGCGTAATCTTTGTAAGGAATCAATCCTGATTGGTATGTGTTCTAATATCCTTTAATCTGATTGATAACCAGGGCTGAGTCGCCATATACATCCAAGTTCTTAATCCTTAAGTCGATCGCTTCCTCGAGACCCATAATACAAGCTTCGTATTCGGCCTCGTTGTTCGTACACTTGAATGTCAGTCGGGCGGTGAAAGGAATGTGGGTACCTTGAGGGGTAACAATGATTTCCCCAATTCCGTTTTCGTAACTATTGTCGGCTCCGTCAAAGATTAGTCCCCATTGGAAACCTGGTTCTGGCCCTTCACTGGGTAGCGGTTCATCGCAGTCTTTCATTTTCAAATACATGACATCTTCGTCTGGGAAGTCAAAACCGATAGATTCTTGATCGTCAATCGGTTGATGAGCCAAATGATCGGCTAAAATACACCCCTTAACGGCTTTTTGAGCATGGTACTCTATGTCATATTCTGATAGCAACATTTGCCAACGGGCAATCCTTTCCGTGAGAGCAGGCTTTTCAAAGACATACTTGATTGGATCCATCTCAGAGATTAACCAAGTAGTGTGACGAATCATGTACTGGCGCAGACGTTTGGCTACCCAAGCCAAAGCGCAGTAAGTTTTCTCAAGCATAGTGTACCGAGTCTCGCAGTCGGTGAATTTCTTGCTCAGATAATAGATGGCAGACTCTTTCCTTTTGGTTTTGTCTTGTTGGCCAAGTACACATCCCATTGAGTCCTCTAGGACTGTGAGGTAGATAATCAGTGGTCTTCCTTCCACTAGAGGTGATAGAATTGGAGGGTTCAACAGGTATTCCTTAATACAGTCGAAGGCGGTTTGGTAATCTTTTGTCCAAACGCAGTCCTGATTCTTTTTGAGTAATTTGAAAATCGACGCACATGTCGCGGTCATGAGGAATATAAATCTGGAGATGTAGTTCAAACGTCCCAGGAATCCTCTAACTTGTTTTTCAGTTTTTGGAGAAGGTATTTCTTGAATGGCCTTGACCTTGTCAGGATCAACCTCAATTCCTTTCTGGCTACCGATGAACCCTAGAAGTTTCCCTGAACGGACGCCGAAGGTGCACTTGTTGGGATTCAAGCGGAGTTTGTACTTTCTCAAATGTTTGAATAGTTTTGACAGGTGGGTCACATGCTCCTCCTCTGTTTTAGATTTTACAATCATATCATCGACATATACCTCGATTTCTTTGTGTATCATGTCATGAAAAAGAGTAGTCATGGCCCTTTGATAGGTCGCCCCGACGTTCTTCAAACCGAACGGCATCACCTTGTAACAAAAGGTACCCCATGGGGTAATGAACGAAGTTTTCTCCATGTATTTCGGCGCCATTTTGATTTGATTATAGCCCGAGAATCCATCCATGAAGGAGAAAACTTTGAACTTTGCTGTACTATCAACCAGCATGTCAATGTGTGGTAAAGGAAAGTCTTCATTTGGACTAGCCTTGTTTAGATCTCTATAATCGTCACACATTCTGACCTTTCCGTCCTTTTTTGGAACAGGTACAATGTTGGCTAACCATTGAGGATATTCTGACGCGACGAGGAAGCCCGCCTCAATCTGTTTCTGGACCTCCTCTTTGATTTTGATGGCCATGTTCGTGTGAGTCCGTCTCAACCTCTGTTTTACTGGCGGACATTCCGATCTCAACGATAAATGATGTTCCACGATGCTGGTATCCAACCCTAGAATATCCTGATAGGACCAAGCGAATACATCGGGGAACTCTTTAAGAAGCTTTACCAAACCCTCTCTGGCAGTTGGACTGAGCAGTGCCCCAATCCCGATTTCTTTTCTCTCTTTTTCGGAACCTAAGTTTACCGTTTCCAACAGCTCTTTATGAGGTTCAATGGACCTTTCCTCCTGTCTGAGTAGTTGGAAAATCTCTTCTGGAATTTCGTCGTTATTTTCTTCTTCAGCCCCAAATACCGGGAACTCAAAGTTGGGAGAAGGCATCGAATTGTATGTTTCAACGGGGTTTAAAACAAGCAATCTGCATGACGGTATGATTTGTGTTCAGAAGAGATAGAGAGAATGCAAGTGTGTGCAGTGTATTTCTTTTACTGCTTGTTTTTATTATTGAGTTTTTTTTAGGATTACCATTTTCTGAAGAAAAACGACAAGAGAAAACAACAATTAATGCGAAAATTACAGAACGACTTTATTTTATTAATGAACAAGTCGATTCTTGAAACTACAGCCCTATAAAAAAAAACTCTGTCGCTTTGGGCGAAGCGAAGAGGGAAATTTACAGAAAGTGAGCCCTATCAAAACATCTGTTTCACTTGGGCAGGGTGAAAGGTTAAAGACGACAATTACTTTGACTTACGAACAATCTTCGGAACATCAACAACAACCCATTGGCGGCGAACTCCTCGGTGAATCACAAAGTCTGGCACCTTCCTTGATTTGTCTTCAGAAATAACACTGATTTCTGGTGGAGCAGGATCATTGGAATCTGTCTACCAGGCAGAGTTGTCGTAATAGGATTCCTCTGTTGCATTTTGCATAGCATTTGTGCTCTCAGGTAGATCTCCCCATCCAGTTGGCTGGATGTCTTCGAGCCTGATACGAGAGCTTTGGGGAGCAGTGTACTTGACCATATAGTCATATTTTCCACTTGGTTGTCCCAGGGTGTCCCACACCTCTTTGGAACTGGAGGAGTCATCCCTCTCGATGACGTTGACCTTGGGAAAAGCATAGTTAATGAATTCAAGTCCTGCAAATGTTGCAAATTCATCGTCGTACTGGACGTTTTCTGAATGACCTGATTGTTGATCCCACGACATGGTGGGGACACCGGTATTCTTTTTAATGAGGCTCAGCTAATTTTCATTGTTTGGCTGATTTCTTTGCCCTAAGTCTCCTAGATACGACTGCCACATTGGCATACTATCCATCAGGCCATAATAGTTGTGGTCAAAGTTGTCTTTCATCAGCGTGTCCTCCTCTACTGAGTTTGGTGGAGCACGACATCCTTCCGAATCACAATCTCCATATATCATTTCGACATCTGACCTCGGTATAAATCTCAGACTCTGTACGGGATAGCAAAATGGCGTAGGCACCTCTTCCTGAGACGTATAACCGTCCTTGTTAAGATAGGACTCCCATTCTTCCTCCATATCAGAGGAATCATCTTTATTGATGGTATGCACTTCTTGAATCACGGGGGTGAAGGAAACCTCCACTGCGGAAGAAATTTTGAATGGGATGAAGACTTTCATTGCTGGTAGTAGCGTCTGGGTACAGGTTGCTGAAAAACCAAGACCCTTCCCGATTTTATTGTCAGTAGGAATGACTAGCTGTCCCCATCCAGTTGTATTGGTACTCTCGACCGCTTTGATAGCATCTTTGTATGAGGAAATGGAAGTTCCCTCTTCGGATTGATTGTCCTTGCTCACCGACAGTGCTTGGAACTGAGTTCTGATAACCTCCTCGGGTTCTACACCAGTAGATGATGATAAGTTACTCACGAGCAAGGCTTGTTCTCCACAGACCGTGACGAGCTGGTTGTTTTGGACGAATTTTAACTTTTGGTGGAGGGTCGAGTTGACCGCCCGAACCTGATGTATCCAAGGTCTTCCTAATAAACAACTGTACGTTTCCCGGATGTCCATGACCTGGAAAGTGACTTGGAAAGTGTGAGGACCAATAGTTATGGGAAGGTCGACTTCCCCGATAACCGTTTTTCTGGACCCATCAAATGCTTTGACGACGACCTCACTGGTTCTCGTCGGGGGTCCATTGAAGGATAATTGCATCAAAGTGGACTTCGGCATAACATTCATGACTGACCATGTGTCTACCAATACGCTGGCTAAAGCATCGCCCTGGTAGCTGACCGTGATTTTGAGTGCCATGTTATGACGGCGACCCTCTTCAGGTAATTCCTCATCACTAAATCCCAAGTTATTGCAGGAAGTGATGTTAGAGACAATGCTATCGAACTGTTTGATTGTTACATCTTGTTCCATAAAGGCTTGCTCCAAGACTTTCTGTAGAGCCTCCCTGTGCGCTTCTGAACTGAGTAAAAGTGACAACACAGAGATCTTTGAAGGAGTTTGTAACAGTTGATCAACAATGTTGTATTCACTCCTTTAGATGAGCTTCAGCATCTCATCATCATTTTTTGAAAGGTCGGGATTACTGGATTGACCGACTGGTGGACTGGGAACTTCTGTCTGAGGTTCCTTTTCTTTGTTAAGTTCTCCAACTCCTCGGTTGAAGATTCGACCACTCCGTGTTACTCGACTGATGTCTGCAATATTCACGACAGACGGTAATGGAATTTCCCTTCCATTATCGACTGTTGTTACACCTTATTTGTAAGGGATAATCTTAGTTGATTCATACGGTAATGGTCCCGGTAGATAGATGACTATGGGAGCCTTCTGATTTTTCCGACCATCGTAAGCAATTTCGATCCGTTCCTGGTTAGGAACTCTCGATTCGTCAAGTAGAGGAATGATGGTACAAACATCCCTAGTCCTCAATTTGATCAGTGAGGTAGTTCGGCGCCCAGTTGATTGGTCCGGAACACGGATATGGGGGAATCTCTCTGCGATCCACCTGACGTTGAAGAGCTGCTCGTACAAGGTAACATCCTTGGTTACTTTCCGAACAGACTCTACAACGTTCATAGTTGTGTGGTGGCACCTGGCCACGCCCGCTTTGAATACAATGTAACCTCACTAGGTCAGTTTCCACGGATCAAACGTCCCGACTTTGATGCCGAGTAGGGTTCCCGTTGGTAATACTAATTTGTTGGGTGTCTTCATCCATATAGATTGGAAGTCACCAGTGGTTCAACAAGTGCTGAAGGGTTTCCTGGACAAGGTCACAACCTTGATCGTTTTTGCAACCCGCCCTACAGCTCTGATAATCATGTGATATCAGGAACCTGAACCGGACCTGTTTAGCGTGTAATTCCACCAGGCTGGTATTCATCAAGCGAATATCAAAGATTTGAATCATGTTGATCTAATAGGGATTCTTATCATGGTAGTCCTGGATCAATCCAAGATCCATCTGATGCTGGAGGACCTCTTGTATAAAAGAGCATCCCTGTTTGTTTACCGAGCAAGTCAGACAGGAACTGTAATCGTGCCGCGGCAGATTATGATACTGGCTTTGCCTGGAATGCATCGCCACTAAGTTGACATTATTGCACGGATGTCGTGGTTCTGAATGATGTTAGAATTCGTGTAAACCATGTTAACTCCACGAACTCGGTGCTCTTGGATCCATCCGAGATCCATCTGTTCCTGTAGAGCTGATTGCACCACAAAACATCCTCGATTGCTTTTAGAGCGAGATATCACACTGGTGATAGTTATGAGGTGGCACATGGCCATATCTACTCTTTCTACAATGCATCTTGACCAGATTGGTCCTTAACAAGAGTACATCATGAATTTGATAGACGTTGTTAGTCCCTCCCTTTATCAAATTGACTGTAGCTTTCTCGTGTTGAGGCAGCGGGTTTGTGAGAACATTAGGAATTATATCCTTGAAAGATAAGACCCCGCTCCTAACAAGCTTTTGCACGTCGGATTTGAAATTGAGATAGTTCTCTATGTTATGCCCTGGTCCTCCTTGATGGTAAGGGCAAGTCTGATCCACCTTAAACCAAAAAGGCAGATTTTCTGGTACTGTAAGAGGAGACTTAGTATGGACATGCCCCTTAGCCAGTAGTAACGGAAATAGTTCTGCATACAATACTAGTATAGGATCAAATCCTGGTGGCCGCGTTGTACGGTTGTTATTGTATGGAGGACAAGCCTGCTGAAGAGGCTGTTGAGTCTTTTGCTGATTAGGTTGGCTCTGCGCAACCTGAGGTTGATACATAAAAATAGGCACAGGGTTAATAGCGGGAGTCACAGCCGCTACTGGTTGATAACGTCGCCTTTTCTTTCCGAGAGAGATATTCCCAATATCCTGCTCTTTTTTCTTAGGGAAAGCACTACCGTATCGCTTTGTACTACTTGATGATCTAGTGTCTTTGACTAGACGTCCCTCTCAGACGGCTTCCTCAAGTGGAACTCCTATACCGACCATCTCGGTGAAGTTACTAGGCGCACTGGCAACCATTCTGTCATAATAAAATGAGCTTAAGGTCTTTAAGAAGATCTTTGTCATCTCTTTTTCCTCAAGAGGTGGACAAATTTGAGCGGCAATTTCACGCCATCTCTGAGCGTATTCCTTAAAGATTTCCTTGTACCTTTGTGACATTGATCTGAGTTGATCTCTGTCGGTTGCAATGTCCAGATTGTATTTATATTGTTGGACGAAGGCAGTGCCAAGATCTATGAAAGTGCTAATCGTGGCATGGTTTAAACCCATGTACCATTTTAGTGCGACACCGGTTAAACTATCCTGAAAGTAGCGAATTAGTAAATCCTGATTCTCTGTCTGAGCTGACATTCGCCGAGCGTACATCACTAAGTGACTCTGAGGGCAAGAGTTACCCTTGTACTTTTCAAAGCCGGGCACCTGGAATTTGTGCGGGACTTTCACATTGGGGACCAAGCAGAGGTCCGCGGCGTCCTTTCCAAATAAATCCTGACTGCAAAGGGCCTGCAGTTCTTTCTGCATTCCCAGGAACTGTTCCTGGAACTCATTCATTCTTTCGAACACGTTTTCATTTCCAATAGAAGGTATATGTGGAATTTGTCCTTCCGGGGCAGTGTGTACCACGGGCGGTGGTATAGTCATTATGGCCGAGACTCTTGGTGCCTCCCGAAGTTTGTAACCTTCAGGAGTTGCTGTCATGCCCCTGGCATCTTCGCTTTCCCAATGTTTGTAACCTTCAGGCCCAGCAGTTCCTGCTGCGGTCCCCTGATCCTCATTGATCAACAAGATATATCCTTCTGGGATATAGTTAAGTGGCATGCCCCAGGGACGATCTTTCGGCATTTTGTACCTAGGATCGGACTTTTCCACTATGGGCGTTGAGGTGATCTCCGAGATCACAGTCCTTTGTAGCTGAGCTTCTGCCATGGGTTGCATGTCGTTACGAAGCATTCTCATATCCTCTCTCAGTACGTCGATCTCTTCTCTCAAGTCTCTGTTCTCTTCCTCGAGATCATCCATCTTTTTTTGACAATTGGCCCGAGTATTGTATGAATGAGACAATTTGACTCTAGAACCGAGACACAAATGTGAGATTCGTAGGTAAGAAGAATGCGTGATGTGATAATGATGAATGCAATGATTATATTAATTGTTTTTTTGGTTTTATCAAAATTAACTTCGACAATTAGATTGCAAATATCAAACAGTGGGGAAACCCCGTTTTATTGAATTCAAAGGATTGCGAAAAATATAAATACAGTAGATTACAAGGTGCAGAAACATAAACCTAGGCTAAGGGGTCCCGAGTCCTCTCTGAGGAGAACTCGGGTGCTGATTCTGGTACTTTCCTTTTCTTGGAACGGGGCTCTTGGGCCGTTGTTGGGTTGTCATTCCTTGGCCAAGTGAAAGGAACAAGCAAATTCCTTTGGTCATCCTGATTATCCACAGTATATTGCTCTAAAATCTCGATCAGAGCATCCTTATCTTTCAGCAGTTACTGTATTTTGGTACACTCTACATTAAGGGTGCGGTATTTGTTCTTCCAAGACCTCCTCTCCTGTTGAACTTTGTTGAGAGTAACCTGGAGTTTTTCCATTTCAGTCATGAAGTACATGACAGATTCCCTCGGCGGAAGAACTCCGTGACGAGGATAAGGCATCTTTAGCTTAAGAGCTCTAGTTTGTACCCAGTGGAGATAAGGCTCCAGGGAGACACAGTCCGGTTTTCCTAGAGACTCCCGTCCTTTCTTATGAACATGTTTCCAAGCATGCACTATTTCCATCTTTAGTTCCCTGTCATTTTCTCCTTCTTTGAAGAAAAGACCTTCCAGATGAGCATTACGCGGGACATGCCTCATCGGGTATCCAAATTGACGACGAACAAGAACTAGATGATAATTGATTCCTCCCTTAGTTCCTATAAGGGGTACGTTGGGGAAGTTTCCACAACAGTCAATGATCCTGATCCCGTCATAAATCCTATTGTACCAATCTATGTCAGAGTTGGTAAGAGACATGATTTTCTGCGACCAACGTAAGCTATTCCTATGGTCTCAAAAAGCAGCAGACTTAGGTAAATGGGAGATAAACCATTTATATAGAAGGGGTACACAATACGTGATCATTCCTCCACTGTACAAATTCCCTAAGTGTACAGAATGATACACGTCCGCGAGCAAAGTTGGTACAGGGTTTCCAATGAGAAAAACCTTAATGGCGTTGATATCGACGAAGCTATTAATGTTGAGAAACAAAAATAACCCGTAGGTGAGTAAAACAAAGATGCTTTCAAAAGCAGTCATGTTCCCTATACTAGCAAAGTACAGAGCCTTCTTTGTCAGGAACTGGGTTGGGAAACCTGGGAGCCCACCCTTAGTGGTCATGTGAGTCTTGACTTCTAACTCATCCAAATAAATTGCAATTGCAATGGTCTGATCCTTTGGAATTTCTTCCAGTCCAGAAAATGGAGCTCGACCAGTAATGTGTAGATCGGTTAGGTGAGAATACTCCTTCAGCATTGGTGCGAGCTGGTAATCCAGGAATGTGAAACAGTGATAGACCGGATCGTAAAACTGAATGAGTGCCTCCATGATTCCTTCAATCACATGGACTCTTAACAGAGGTAGCAGACCTCCGTACTTGGCTCTGAAAGCTTCAGGGTTAGTGATCATCCTCGCTAATCCTCTCAAATCCTCTAGTTTTGGAACCCTGAAGGTGTACTTATGAGTTCTCCTTCTAGAGAAGTCCATGAGCGCAATCTTTTTCTCTGACATTTGCAATCATTGTCTTAGTTTAGTTTGAAAAAGAGAGATTAGAAGAGAAAATTTTTCTTTGTTTTAATGTTTTTTAGATGAATGCATGAATGCAGCACACAAAAACATAGAAAAAACATGGGGTCAAAGGGTCGGTGTCATGAAGTCAAGGCTCTACCCCCCCAAAGGTTTATACTAGTGATTTTTGTACCTGTCTCTCAACATCATCAGTTCATGTCGAGAAAACACCAGCGGGCCGGGAACCGTGCTAGGTGATATTTTTCGAAGAACAATCAGAAGAGGGTAGTATCGCGTGACAACCATTTCCAATAGTTTCCGCACTACTAAAAGAGGTTTTTCCAAGGTGTATACTCAATCTTTCCACATGCGGCATCACACGCATTCCCATTAGCAGAAAAATAAACACAGATATCAATTAGGAAAAGTAGTATATATATTTGTCCTAAAGTTCTAGACTTTAAAGAGCTATGAATTCTATGTTCCTGACAGAAAATGGCTCCCCGGCGGAGTCGCCATTCTGTGGTTCCTTCCCAATTTAAAGGTTTTGACCTAAGATTCTAGCGAAGGCCGATCCTAGTAATAACATTGGTCCCCAGTGACATCACCATGCCTGTGACACCATGAATTCAAGATTTTCTTCCCTTGGGGAAACAAGAAAGAATACACCGCTCCCACTGTGGTCGCCATTCTTCTGTGGAAAATGGGGACAAAAAGATCTTACCATGGCACCCCCCACTGTGGTCGCCATTTTTCTGTGGAACTTTTTAAGGTTTCTACCAAAGAGAAGGGAAGAGAACAAGATCTCGTTTACTTCCCTAGTGAAGTCGCCATTTTTTTCTGTAGCGCGAATTTTTGAACGTGGTTGCGAAGCACTATCGCTTTGGGGTACTACAGTTCGATTCATTTTTTATCCTATTGAAGCTGATGAAGGAAGGGAAATAGATGTCTCTAATTAACCCTGCTTGCATGCTGAGTTTAAACAGATGACTATTGGTTTACAGATGCTGTTGAGATTGTGGGTCTCTCTTAGGTTATTTTGTTAAAATAGTGTCTGGGCAATTAGTGGGAGGTTTAAAACTGATGCTTTTCGTTGGATATGTGAAGGTACGGGATTTGGATTAGTGTGCTTGCTAAGATTTTTCTTTCAATCTTATGCCTACGTATTCCCGTTTACCGAAACAGGGAAATCAGAGCGTTCGTAGTTCCTCCTATTCTATGGGAGGAAAGGGTGTTTTGGTGTCTTGTTCAAAGCCCAAGACGTGAAGCTAAAAAGGTGGTTTATATCTTGTTTAAAGCCTAAGATGTGAAGCTGAAAGGTCTATTTGTATCTTGTTCGAAGCCCAAGATGTGAAGCTAAAATGGTGTTGTCTTTAGAGAGAATTTGTTATCTCTAAAGGGGTCTGTTTGTCACAATTGTTGGGTGACTGACTATAAAGGAGGATTACTTTAACCAGGATATGTGAATCCTAGCAATGCCATAATTTCCTTTATAGGGGGTTTTAACCTGAAGGAGAAGACTTTAACTCAGTGTAGAGCAATGCTATCTTTCCTTAGGAATTTCTTATGCTAAAAGAGGGACAGTGGCGTGGATGTAAATAATCCAGAGGCTTGCCGCTTACAGCAATTAGATGAAAGGAGTTGTTGATGTTTGTATCCTGCGAACGAGGCACAATTTTGATGCTAAAAGGTTGATTGACTCAACTGGGGTTTTTCTTATACAAAGCCTAAAAGGAGGCTATTGAACCAATAAGAGGATGCTTTTGTGTCTCGTACAAAGCCTGAGAGGGAGGCTAAAAAGGGTTGACTCAACAAGAGAGTTTTTGTATCTGGTACGAAGCCCAAGATAGAGGCTGAAAGGATTTGGCTCAACAAGAGAGTCTTTGTATCTCGTACGAAGCCCGAGATAGAGGCTAAAAGGGTTGACTCAACAAGAGAGTACTCTTAGATGTGTCTTGTACGAAGCCCAAGACGGAGGCTAAAGGTAGACTCAACAAGAGAGTCCTTTATTCTCAACAAGAGAGGGTTTGGTATCTTGTACAAAGCCCGAGATGGAGGCTAAAAGGATTATTGACTCAACAAGAGAGTCTTTTTGTATCTCGTACGAAGCCCGAGATAGAGGCTAAAAGGAGTGTTGTTTCAGTCGAGTGACAGGTCCAATAGGTTGGTTAAAAGAGAAAATCAGTTCTTATAAAGAGACTGATCAAAGGTAAGGCTATGCTTTGGGATTGATCAGAGGATCAAGGTTATTTCCTGTTCTTTAAGGAAACGGGAAATCCAGAGGGTATTGGAGGCTGTCTGAGTCTACTGGTGTTTTTCCCTACTTGAGAATGTCTTCGAGACTCAAGGAGATTAGACTGTCCAAGTCTTAGAGCTTTATCTTTTGCACCATGCTTAAAGAAACAGTAGTAGTTCATTCACGGTAGAAGGATCTAGACTCTTTGAAAGACTATTCTATTAAGATTACTAATTTCTATTCCTATACCTCTAGGAGGCCGTCGGGACAATTTGTACGAAGCCCAAGAGGAGGCTGGAAACTTTTAAGAAGTCGAGGGACAATTTGTACGAAGCTCAAGAGGAGGCTCTCTTCCCGAAGGAAGAATCCTTATACAAAGCCTAAGAGGAGGATGTGAATACTTCTAAGAAGTCGTAGGGTCCTTGTATGACGCCCAAGATGAGGCAGAGATGCTTTTAGGAAGCCTATGGGTCCCCAAACCCCGAGAAGTTCAAGACATGCCATTCACCGAGAATGGATCAAGCCAGGAAAGTTCGAGAATTTGGAAGAAACTCAAGAGATGCCATTCATGGAGAAAAGATCATCTCTGGGGAGTTAGAGCTCCTTTGACAATTTCTAAGAGTGACAGTTTGAGAAAGGGTTAAAAAAGAATCTGCCTTTCATATCTCCATATTGTTTAACCCCAAGAGGAGGGAAGACTGTGTCTGGTAATCCTATGGGGATCTAGTTTTGACTGTATTTAAGAGTGACCAACAGGGCTTAGTGCTAGACGTAGTTGCCGGGGAAACTCTAAATATCTATATTAGTATTACACAGTTGATATGAGTTTATGAAAGAAGACTTACAATGAAACAGCCGCACAATACAGTTATATGTATATGAAAGCGGATAAAGAAAACATATAAACACTTATTCGGTTGTAGAGCTTCCATGCTGTTTGGTTAGTTGTTCAACAAAGAAAGATTGAAAACAACAGTATATTCAAAATTAAAGGAGAAAGTATTTTGAAAAGATGTTGGGGCTTAAAGCTCAAGGAGAGGCCCAAGGTTTATCAGTAATCGCACTGTCGTTTTGTACAGAGGGACTTATACAAGTGACTGAGGCCCAAGAAAGGTTTTCTGTACAAGGGGATGGGTCTTACACTATGTCAAGAGGCCCAAGTGTTTAAAGAAAAAGAATGGGGCTTACAACACGAGGGTGGGCCCAGATGATTGGTTTTTTTATTGGCGATCACGCCGAAGTTTTCTTTTAACGCAGGGGGACTTATACAATATCTGAGGCCCAAAATTTTTTGGTTAAAAGGGGATTGGGTCTTACACTCTAATAGAGGCCCAAAATATTTATTTTTGTACAAGTGGTGAGGCTTACAACTCAAGGAGAGGCCCAGCGACATTTGTTTGAAAATGGCGATCACGCCGAGATTTTTGAAAACGCGGTGGGTCTTATACAATGCCTGAGGCCTAAAATGGTTTGGTTTTCAAAGGGGGTTGGGTCTTACACTCTAATAGAGGCCCAAATGTTTTTGAATGGGTCTTATAGCTCGAGGAGAGGCCCAGGGTTTGTTTTTCAACGGACGATGATCGCGTCGAACTTTTTGAAATACAATGGGACTTATACAATAAGTGAGGCCCAAAAATAGGTTTGTATTTACAAAGGATTGAGTCTTACACTCTATTAGAGGCCCAAAAGTGTTTGAAAAAGTTTGATGAGGGTTGAATTAATCAAAAACCCTAATTTGTTTTCAAAATGTATTTTAATTGAATAATAAATTCAATTAAAATGATAAAAAAATGTTTAACATGCGGAAAATAAATTGTGATCTTGGATTAATATTTCAAAAATCATTTTTTGACCTACAAAATGATTAGAAGTCATTAAAATTTACAAAATCAAGAGGGAAAAAATATTTTAAATGTAAAAAACAATTAAAAATATTAATTCTTTGAAAAAATATCAATTATATGAAATAAATAATATTTTTGGGATTTTTTGGTAAAATAAAATATTTTAACATTTTTGTGAATTATTAAAAAAAGAATCAACTCAAAATCATTAAAACTCAGAGAGAAATTAATTTTTGAATCAATTAAATAAAATCACAAAATTCAAATATTCAAAATTTCAAAAAATGGCGCCAAGAACAAGGGCAAGAACACGCGCCACCCTCTGTTTCTGCAGATTTGTGTTTTCTATCCAATCTCACTGAATACTTGATTATATCATGCAATCTACATATCAATCTACTCGTTTTAACCTCACGATCATGTCTATGGTCTTTAATTTCATTTATTTTTAACATGGAATAAGAAATCAAAGAGAAACCTCAAGAACCCTAATTTCTGCATGAAGGTTCAGAAATTATACACGCGATTCAAACAATGCAATTGATTGAGGGAAAACATTCCATGCATGATTATGAACATATGGCCAAATTATTGTGCAGCAAAAATTACAAGGATCATAGAGTTAGAAGAGCTCATGCTTACCTCTTGTAGCTGGTGATCGTGTTTTGTGTTAGAGGTGTTACAGCTAGTTCCAATGATCAGGACAGCTTCCCTAGGTGCCATGGAGTGTGTCTAGATGCTTGGAATGGATTGAAATGATCTGGAACTTGAGATGGTACCCCAACTGCAAATCTGTCAAGAACTTGAACAACTGGCTGGTGATTTTGTGATTTTGGCGTTCCAGATGTTATGTGAGTGTTTGGATCACTTCTATATGATGTGTGTGAGGTGTGTGAGTGATTGGTTTGATTGGAAAAGCTCTCAAACTCAAAACCCGATAGTGACTTGCCTTAGAAGGTAAAATTGGAGTGAAAGAAGAGATTTTGAGGAAAGCATCTGTTTGATGGCTTTGGTGTACTCAAACTGATCACAAATGAGCTCTATTTATAGTAGAGCAAGTTTGTTTTGCAACCAATAGTGAATGGCAACTGCAGCAGAGGTTTGGCCATTGTTGGCAAATGAGAATCCAAGTCTCCTCTAGCCATTGACTAGAGGCTATGGCACAGGGTTGTGGTTCCCTTGGTCTTAGATAAGTCTTGACTGAATTCAGTTGCAAATGGCTCAGTCCATGCCACCTTGATGTATGCATTGAATGCTCCAATCCAAAATTGGAGTCTTGTCCCTTTTTTAGGCAATTCTAGGTTTGACATGCTACTTCTTATTCCAAAGACTTTGGAGGCTTGGCTCAGTGTTTGTCCCCTTTAGATTTGATCCTCAGATGTGTCTAAGATGATGACAAGGCTTGGAATTATCTGATTTTTCCAAATCGAGCAAAAATACAAAATTCTGCCTAGCCTTGGCAGTTTTCAGCAAGGCATATTGCCATTGTCATATCTCTTGGCCCAAGTGGAATTTGATGATGTTCTTGGCCATTTTGGAAAGCCCTCATATGATACAACAACTGTTTGGTCATATTTGGTTTTGATACCTTTTGGATCCAAGTGAAAAATCCCCCTACATTTGGAAAAAAGTGAAGGCAGATTCTGACTTTGTGAAAATTTCACTAAGTGTTGGAAAAAAGTGACATTTTCACTTTTTGTAATTTTGACCATTCAATAACTCAAAATCCATGATGAATTTGGAGGTAGGTCAGTTCTAAGATTTTGTAGAGGGTAATGAGATCTATCAATCAAGCTTTGGATGGGGAAAAATGGCTTTGTGGTTTAGGAGTTATGATCCTCCAAAGTTGGTACCCTTGCCCTTTTACAAGTTATCCCACTTTTCTTGATTTTTCTTGATGAATGATGATTCAAATCATACATTAATATCATTTTAGGGTTAAAAAACCATTTTTGTGAAAAATCTCAAAAAGTCAAAGTTGACTTTTGTGCACAGTTGACTTTTTGTCAGATGAATTCTAAACTGTGCGATCCTCTATGAAATCAAGTCCTTGACCTAAATTAAACTTGATGGGTTGATTTCATAGGTGTTATAGGGTGTATTGAATCATGTCCTAGGGTTTGGGAGCATGTCCTGGTCAAAAGTCAAAGCTACAGTTGACTTTTCTCGCGAAACCCTAATTGTGGTACTGATGAAATTGAGACTTGCTGCTCAAGCTTCCTGGATCAATCCATTGTTACAAATGGATCAATGTGGTATGTTGGAGACCCTCAAATCATGTCTTGAGGTCTTGACTCATGATTTGTCCCAAAAGTAAATTTAGGGGTGAATTAGGTCAAGAAACCCTAATTCCTGATTTTTTGATGTATGCATCCTCTGAGGTCAAATTGATTTGATGCTTGGGCCTATGAGGTTCCATGGAGTATCTTAGGATATTCTTTGAAGCATTGGCTCATGCCCAGAGGAAAATTTCCATCTGGAGGCCTTGGTCGACCAAACCCTAATTTGGTGACACTGGCGATCTTGAGGCTTAATCCACCTTGAAGGGAGCAGCCTTGTGCTTAATCCTTAAAGTGGTAGTCCTCTTGATCCATTGTAGATGTTTGGGAGGTTAGACAAGTTGAAGATCATGTCATTTCTTGATTGATCCTTTGTCTAAGAACTCTAAGAGGGCTTGAAACCCTAATTTTGACTGTAGTAAGTGTTCACCCATCTTTGGGGAAACTGATGAGGCAAGATGGTTCATCCATATTGTGATGATGATTTGCACAATGATGGAAAATCTTAGTGGTCAAAATTTGGGGTATAACAGAGACCCATATACCACTTTAGTGAGGCTCCACTCAACCTATCCTGAAAACAGTGGATAAGTAGGTTCTGATTTCTGGTATAAGCAGTCATCTTGCGAAGATACATGACCAAATGAGCCCTTGGACAAGAATGGCCCTTGTACTTCACAAATTCTGGAGTTTTGAACTTAGCAGGCATAACAAGATCAGACACTAAGCACATGTTGTCTACATCCACATTGAAGAAGTCAGTACCCTCAACGGCTTTAAGTCTTTTGTCCATGATCTGAAACTGCTCTCTGACAACTTCAGGCTCAACAAAGTCTTCAGGCTCTTCACCCTTAGCACTGGCAGCATTGTACTCATAAAGGGGATTCTCAAAGGGAGTTTGAATAATCTGTGGAGCAGCATGGACCACAGGTCTGGGCTCGGCGAAAACAGGAGTTTGAAATACAGGCTTAGCAGTCTGACCAGCCATAGCAGTAGATACAATCGGTGGAGAATAGTTATGTGGCAAACCAAACTCTGGCCAAGTTGAAGGTGGCACTTGAACCGGTGGAGGTTCAGCACTTGAAACTTCCTGGATGATAGTTCTTTGGGAAGGTTCTCCTCTAGCAATCTAAACTTGAAGCATATCAGTTAGCTTAGTCATACTTGATTTAATGTCGTCAATCTCCATTCGGATCTCAACATTGTGTGCCTCTTGCTCTGACATCTTGTGTTCGTAGTTAGCTCTAGTCCGATATCTGTGTCGAGGAATCAGCTTGACGACTCATAGGTGACACTATTGGAAGATAGAGACAGCTGGAGATGAGTATCTGGACAAGTAGATGCGTGCAATGAATCATGCAAAGATGCAAATAATATGCAATGCAATGCTAACAGGATGCAAAATACATGCAACATGTTCAAGGGTTCGAGATCACAGCATAGAGTCTAGGTAAAGAACCAATCACCGGGTGTGTACTAGGGTTCTTGTATCTGTAAAACAGGGTTCAAAGAAGTTCCCAGAGTCGACAACTCATCTGTCGAATACTATCGATTTCCCGAATGACTCGGTAGTCAATAATATTCTCAATAGAATCTCGTCTGAGTGTAGTATCGTGTAGCAACCAATTCGGGAATAGACTCCCTCATAGTCCTCGCACTACATACTAGAAGACCAAGTGGGGTTAGAGGTAACTATGGTTCTCAGTATCAATGGCACCTATGTCGAGAGTAGTGACGTTTTCACGAATAAACTCGTTCAACATGACTTAAACTCTCAAGAGGGCCCAAACTGAGTGATGGTGTCTCAAGTCAACTTTTTCGGGAATCGACTCCCTCAAAACCTCCTTGAATATACCATCATCCTATCATAAGTGTATTCTCAAGTCCGGGTATATGACTTATCCTCACCACTCAAAGTAACCAACCTATATACAGAAAACCCAAGCACAACAGGCATATATATACATATATAAATATAGAAATGTACAAGCAAGAAAACATGTAAGATGGCACAAATACAAACAAGATAGGTTTAACCCTCTTAGGGGAGGTGTCCCGAGTGAAGTCGCCATTTTTCTATTGCAGTGAGAATTGGATACCAAGCTATTAATTAACTTGAATCATACATCTTTGAAATTCACCACCGATTTTTGATTTATCCAAAGGAAAGGTTAAAGATCGAAAAAACCTAAGTTAAGAGAATCTGAATTCGGGGGTTGGTTATACCTAGGGAAGGTGTTAGCATCCTAGATATATGTAGTACTCTACAGGAACCTCTTGTTAATATTTATGCTATCTATTGTTTGCTTGCTAAGGAAAATGTGCTAAGGGAAAGACCTAGGGGTTTATTTACTATGTATGCTCGCCAAGACATCGCATCTCGTGCCTACGTATCCTGACGGGAACGGAATCAGAGCATTCGTAGTTCCCCTCACTACGGGGTAAAAGGGTGTAAAAAGAAAAGGTTGAATCCAAGAAGGCATTGGATGTAAAGGAAAAAGGTTGAATCCAAGAAGGCATTGGATGTAAAGGAAAAAGGTGGAATCCAAGAAGGCATTGGATGTAAAGGAAAAAAGGTGGAAAAAGAAAAAGGTAGCTCGCTAGGTCTCGCAATCTTATTCCTACGTATCCTTAATAGGAAGTCAGAGCAATCGTAGTTCGGACGACTACGGGAAAAGTGTTTAGGTAGCTCGCTAGGATCATCGCAATCCTATGCCTACATATCCTTAATAGGAAGTCAGAGCAATCGTAGTTCGGC
The DNA here is from genome assembly GCA_022829125.1 of Lathyrus tuberosus. Taxonomy (NCBI): domain Eukaryota; kingdom Viridiplantae; phylum Streptophyta; class Magnoliopsida; order Fabales; family Fabaceae; genus Lathyrus; species Lathyrus tuberosus. The sequence continues at coordinate 9,639,645 of JALAZF010000047.1, forward strand.
TACGAGTGAAAAAGCTTGAAAGCAAAGCTTGTGAGGATTGATTGTAAAGGTGAAGAGATTAATGGATATCTCTTATGAAAGGATTTGAATGAAAAGTTAAAGGATGTAAAGGGAGAAGAGATTAATAGCTATCTCTATGGAGAGTTTAAAGGAAGGGTTAAAGGTTACAAGAGATTAATGGCTATCTCTTGGAAGGCTAATGGTTTGTAGATGAAAGTGTTTTAAAAGTCCAAAGGTTGAATTAGTCCTAATATGTGAATAGACAAGGAATGAACAAAGTGTTTTTTTTTTGTTTTTTTATAGATCCAAAACTCTAATAAATAAATAAAAGAGTACAAATATTTTTGATATTTTTTAATATGAAAATGAAACAAATAACAAGGATGAATAAAATGTTTTCTTTGATTTTTAAGGTTCAAATTAAAAATAAAGATAAACAATTAATACAAAAATAATAAATATTTTTGGGATTTTTTAATAAGAAAGATAAAATGAGAAGAAAATAATTAAAAGGTTTTTTTTTATTTAAAATAAAAATATTTGAAAAGAAAATTAATAAAATTTAGTACCATATATGATCAACCAATATCCATTTTCATGGGATTTTCACTCAACATTTCAAGACAAACACAATGGTAACTTGAATGGATGAAAATGATGCCTTAAGGAGGGAGTTCAAAAATGAAGAAGGTTTACCTATTGGAGTGTGTCCAATGCACCTTCTAGAGCACTTCCAGATGAGATGTGATGATGTTTACAGCTTCATTGAGCCCCAGGAGTGTGTGGAAATGGTGGGTTTCAATGCATTTGATGAGTTATGTTTGATGTAAGAGAAGTGAAAAGATCTGGAGATTCGAAGTTTCGACCCTTATGTGATAATGGATTTAGTGAGAATATGATATTTGGAAGAATTTCATGACCATTTCCCTTGATTTTTCCTTGAATTAATCCTTGATCCTCTCCAAAATCTCCTCATATCCTCTCAAAAATCTCCTTCAATCTCCCCAAAATGAAGAAACCAAAGGGCTATTTATAGAATTTTTTATCCTCCCCTTTTTTGAGTACCAGGACTGCCCTGAGTATCAGCTTCTAATTACATGTTTGCCATCAGTAGTTACAAAACTGCCACTAGTAGTGTAAATGAGAAGACCACTTATTTACAAAACTGCCATTAAATGATGCTGATCCTCAAGCTGCTAATCCTCACACTGCTGATCCTCACTGCTGATCCTCACGCTGCTGATCCTCAATTGCTGCTGATCCTCATTGCTGATCCTCAATTGCTGATCCTCAACTGACACTTGGTATTTACCACTTTGCCATTGCTTGGTACCCAAGTAAGGAATATTCCTTCCTTGATCCTCACGCATGTTCCATAATTACCACTTTGCCATTGAACAATGTTGATCCTCACGTTGATCCTCACGCTCACGCTGATCCTCACGCTCATGCTGATCCTCAACAGCTTTTGGTAATTACAATTTTGCCATTGGTAATTACAATTTCGCCATTGGTAATTATAATTTTTCCATTGCCTTATTTTTTATTCCTTTTTGTGTTTCTTTTGAACAAATGATTTTATTTCTTCGATTTTCTCGACTTAACTTGACCAAACTCAATTATTTCCCACATTTTCTCGATTATTGACTCGAAAAGTCTGTAGTTGACCAAAAAATGTAAACAATCAAACTTTGACTTCGAGCATCTGTTGACTTTTAACAATTGAACCAAAATTCTTCAACTACCAATAGATCAAACTTCCTGAGCCATTTTAAACATATGAATGGACCATAAAGATGCATTTGAAACCTTTGAATCACGTTCTAAGCCATGAGATCTTGGTGAATGTGAATTGATGCACACCTAAACTTGATTATTGATGGAGGGAAACTCTTGATCACCGTGAATGAGTGGAGGTTCTTGAGAAGTGGAGAGTCACACAAATCCTTGCTTGATCATTTGCATGAATTTCTTGAAGAAAAACCCTAGCTTTTACACAAAAGAAACAAATTGGCAAGACATTGTGGTTAGCTGACAAATGCATAGATGATTGAGACCTAAATGCAAGTGCAAGATGTTATGACATCTAAGGGGTAAAATTTCGGGTACAACACCAAGATTGAGGCTAAAAGAAGAAACTCACTCTACTGGTGAATGGTTTTATCAGTCTTGTACAAAGCCCAAGATTGAGGCTAAAAAAGATTGATTCTTCTTAAGGAGATTATTATACAAAGCCTAAGAGAAGGCTAGAAGGATTTGACTCCACCAGGGAGATTTTTTTATGTGTCTTGTACAAAGCCCAAGATTGAGGCCAAAAGATATTTGACTGACTCAGCTGAGGATATTTCTGGGTGTCTTGTACAAAGCCCAATATTGAGGCTGAAAAAGGCTGTGGGAATATCATTATACAAAGCTTAAGAGGAGGCTAGTTAGGGAATATCTTATATAAAGCCTAAGAGGAGGCTAGCTTCTGCTGAGGATTAGTGAGATCCAAAGACAGGTCCAATATTGGGGAATCAACTCTTGCTGAGGATTACAGAAGAGCTGAGGTATCAGATGCCTTGAGGTTCTGATTTTGTTAGTGTTGTATTGATGGTAAGTTGACCCTAGATGGGGAAATTTAAGATGAAAGTTTTAAAATATGCTGGTGTATTGATGAAATGACCAGGGTTATTTCTGTGTTTTTAGGAAACTTTTGAGATCCAAAAGGAGGTGAGACTCTCCAAGTCTACTGGTATGAAAAGGTTTATCTTTGTATGATGCCAAAGAGGAGGCTAGAGTTTTAAGGGATGAGAATCAACCCAAAATTGGTCTGATGTTTTGACTCTTTGGAAGACTGCTCTAACAAAGGGTTACTAGGTTCTGTCCTATACCTTTAAGAGGTCTCTAGGTCCTTGTATTAAGCCCAAGAGGAGGCATGAGAACTTCTATGAAGCCTGAGGGTCCTTGTACAAAGCCCAAGAGGAGGCTGGGATACTTTTAGGAAGCCCGTGGGCCCAAACCTAAGAAAAGTTCAAGAAAAGTTTCACTGGGAATTAATCCTTTCTTTAATGAACAGTTCTAGGGTTTAAAGAAATTCAAGAGAGGTTTCACCAGGAATTAATCCTCTATGGGGAAATTAATTTCTTAGACAAATTTCTAATAGTGACAGTCTTGAGAAAAGTTTCACCGGGAATAATGCCTTTCTCTGTTCCATATTGTATAAGCCTAAGAGGAGGCAAAACTGTATCTAGAATTTCCTATGGGGAACTAGTTTTGACTGTGTTGAAAGAGTGACTGTTGGTTTGATCTAATCCTAGACCTAATTGCTGGGGATAACTCTAAGCAAGATATATATATATAGACCTAATTGCTGGGGATAACTCTAAGCAAGATATATATATATATATATATATATATATATATATATATATATATATATATATATACAGATGGAATATATATAAGCTAGTATGTAAAAGAGTGTAGTAGGACTTACAGGTGAGCAAGCTTCCAGCATTATAAAGAAGTATATAAAAACAAGTAAAGAAAGTTGATAAAACTTACAGGTGAGCAAACTTCCATTGTTACAACTGTATGGTTAGTTATTCAAGAAATTAAAGAAAGTTTTGATAACAACTATGAATTTGAATCTAAATCAAAGGAGAAAGTTGTTTTAGGAGATTGGGGCTAATACTCAAGAAGAGGCCCATATGATTTTTGTTTTGAAAGAGGCGATTGCGCCGCGGTTTTAGTAAACACAGTGGGACTTATACAATAACTGAGGCCCAAATTTTATTTATTTTATAAAAGAGGTTGGGTCTTACACTCTATTAGAGGCCCAAGGTTTATTTTGAAAAAAGAAAAGATAATGAGACTTACAATACGAGGGGAGGCCCAAAAATAACAGTGATCGCACCGTTGTTTTTGAAAATTATATCGGGACTTATACCATGACTGAGGCCCAAGTTTATTTTATTTACAAAGGGATGAGACTTACACTCTATTAGAGGCCCAAAGTTTATTTTGAAAAAAGAAAAGAGAATGGGACTTACAACACGGGGGGAGGCCCAGATTAAAATGTTTTGAAAATGGCGATCGCGCCGAGATTTTTTACGTACTGGGACTTATACAACGACTGAGGCCTAAATTATTTTTGTACAAAGGGGGTTGGGTCTTACACTCTATTAGAGGCCCAATGCATTTGAAAAATGTTTAATAAATCAAAATATAGAGGAAACCCTAATTTTGAATTTAAAAGATATAATTTTCAAAGGAAATTAAATAAAAAATGATATAAAATATCAAATATATTTAAAAACAAGTTGTAAACTTTGAAAAATATTTTGAAAAATCATGTTTGATCACATGAAAGCTTGAAATTCATTTGGTTTTGAAAACTCAAGGTGAGAATTTCATTTAAAATTGTTTGAAAACAAATTAAAATGAAATTAATTACAAAAATTATAATTATATTAAAGGGTTAATACCTATTTTTCCCCCTGCCATATGGGCGTGTTTTGAAAAACCCCCTGCGAAAAAAAAAGTTGCAAAACTGACCTTAACAAATTTTAAAAGTTTTGATTTAAACCTTTGTCAGACCACATCATCAAAAATACTTATGTGGCAATCATTTTTTTAATTTTTAATTGGAACATATTGCCACATCAATTAATTAGGACATGCAATGACTATTTTACCCTCAAGCACTTTTCTTAAAAAAATATCCATATTTTTGGACATTTGGGAAAGGTCTTATTTCAAACCCTAACTAATACGGTTCTTCATCTTCATCTTCCTTAAGGTTCTTCAATTTCGTTCGTAAGTCAACTGCATATCGTTTGCATTCCAACATCCGAAAGAGTTCTTGTAACAAAACCTGCAGAATACTGATTTTGAAAGGTACGTACTATTCTCAAAGTTTCTATTCTCATCCAAGTACAATAATGTGGTCCCAAGTGAATATCTTTCTAACAATATGTACGGTTTATTCTTTGTATTCTGTAGATATGGGCGTGTTTAGTTTAATATTTCACCATGGGGGAAATTTTGTTCAAGACAGGCATACGTATTATAGAGGGGGTGGGGAGACAATTGTTGAAGGGCTGGACGAAGATAAATGAAGATTTTTTGAAGGTGTTAGTCTGGTTAAAGATTGGGGATATGAAGGTTTTAGGCTTTGGAGAAAGATTCCTCATATGGACGAATGTTTTACAAATGTTGTTGATGATGCACAAGCTGTAGAAATTGCAAAGCATTGCATGTCTTGTAAGGTTGATGGCCATCTATGGGTAGAGCATGGTGTAAAAGACATGATGACCAAGGTGCTTCATCCTGATGTGGATGACTTCATAACTTCTAGTCAAGATGATAGCACTGATTCTGATGTTGATGTTGGACAATGTTTCGATGACAGTGAAGAGGAAAGAGCATGTGAAGTAGAAGAGGAAGAATTTGAACAAGTGCAGGTAGATTATCCAGCTAGTGGGAATAGGGTGGATGTCAATGGAAAATCACTGAGAGTCAAGCTTTGTGCATCCAAGGACCCAAAGAAGATGAACTCAAGGAGCAAGGTAAAGAAGCTGAATCTTTTGGTGCCCAAAAGGGTCTTAGGATCCTGTTCACAGAGGAATGCAACAAACTGTGAAGATGTGGATTATGCTAGTGAGGAACTTGATAGTTCAGATGCTGATGAAAGTGACATGGATGACAAACCTACTAAGCCAAAGTATGAGAAGTTCAGATCAGAGCTGCTTAACAAAGACTTTCAATTCAAATTAGGTATGGAGTTCAAATCTCTTTCTGAATTTAAAGATGCTATTAAAGAAAGGTCAGTTTTAAATGGTAGGGAGTTAACTTTTGTTAAGAATGAGAGTTATAGGGTTATGGTTGAGTGCAAGGGCAAATGTGGTTTTTTAGCCTTGTGTAGCAAAGTGGGGGATAAGCACACTTACCAGATAAAGACTTGGGTGGGGACCCACACATGTGCTAGGGTATTAAATAACAAGTCTGCCAATTCCAAGTGGGTCTCTAAGTTAGTGGTTGAAAAGAGGAAATCACAAGGGAAAGTAAAAGTTTCTGAAATAATGTCTGAACTAAGGCAGAAATTTTCAGTAGGCATAACCAAAGGGAAAGCTTGGAGAGCTAGATGTATGGTAGAGGAAATAATTGAAGGAGATGCAAAGGAACAATATAATATGTTATGGAGTTATGCAGCTGAGTTGAGAAACTATTGTGCTGGGAATACAGTCAAGATACTGTGCCTGAGACACTTGTATGCAAACTTCAAGAAGAAATTTGGTGGTGGAGCTGCCATTAGGGACCTTTTAATGGGGGCTGCAAGAGTAACATACTTCCAGGCTTGGGAGAAGAAGATGAATGAGCTTAAACAACTTGATAAGAAGGCATGAGATTGGTTAATGGGAGTGCCAACAAAACTGTAGTGTAAGCATTCATTTTCATTCTACCCTAAGTGTGATGTTTTGATGAATAACTTGAGTGAATCTTTTAATAGTACCATTTTACAAGCTAGGGATAAGCCAATACTCACTATGGTAGAATAGATTAGAAACTATTTGATGAATAGGATTGCTAATAGTATAGTCAAGCTTGATAAGTGGAAGCACAATGTGATGCCTAATCCTAGGAAAATGCTAGATAAGGAAACACTATTAAGTGGAGAATGGCTGCCTACATGGAGTATATGTGATTTGTGGCAAGTCCACCACCCATATAATGGGCTGCAGTTTGTTGTTGATGTAGGGAAAAAACCTGCACTTGTTGCTTTTGGGATCTTGTAGGCATACCTTGTAGGCATGCTGTTTCTGCATTGCAATATCAGAATTTAGATCCTGAGAAATATGTTGACCCTTACTATATGAGGGAAGCTTACAAGACATGCTATGAAAACAATGTCAGTCCAATCAATGGTATGGACATGTGGCCTACTGTGGATGCTGAAAACTTGTTGCCACCACAATACAAGAAGGGCCCTGGAAGGCCTAAGAAACTGAGGTTTAGAGAGCTGGATGAGACTGGTTCAAGGATGAGGAGGGTAGGTGTATCATATAGATGCACAAAGTGTGACAAATTTGGCCACAATTCAAGGAAGTGTCAAGCTAAGGAACAAGATCCTAATGCACTGAAGAGAAAGGTAAGGTGTATCATGTAATGTTTCTGAATTATATGTTGATTTAATATGTGTTCTTATATATGTTTCTGCATTATGCAGAGAAAGACACCAAGGACCAAAGCATCTACAAAGCCTGATGCACCACAAACATCTACTGCACAAGCTGATGGAAATGTTGATGGAAATGTTGATGCCCCAGAGTTAGATGCATTGCTGAATGAAATGATGAGTCTTTATGAAGAACAACAATCATAACTTGTTAATCCCACACCTGAACCAAATGATTCATACCCTGTTGCTACACAAGATTCACACCCTGCTGCTACACAAGATTCACACCCTGCTGTTACACAAGTTTCAGAACCTGCTGCTACACAAGTTTCAGAAACACAACCTGCTGCTATAACAGATACACTACCTGCTACTATCAATGTCAAAAAACCTTCTGCCAAGAAAAAAGTTGCAAGTAAGAAGCCATCAAGAAAGAGGTGCAGTGAAAGGTTGAAAGAAGTAAGGAATGCCAAAAGACATGGTGGGCCTGGATCAACACCTGATGTGCCATTAGTTTTTCATGATGAAACTGGTGGGAGTACATCAAAGAATAAGTGGAAGGATATTGCTAGGCCCATGACTCAGTAGTTAAGCACATAATGTGCCATTTTGTAACTTGGATTTGAAACTTTTCTGTTTGTTTGTTATTTTGTTAAGCACATAATGTGCCATTTTGTAACTTTGACTTATTTTTTGAACCATATCAGTTATGTGAACATCTCAGTTATTTTGTAGTGAACATCTTTTATGTATTTGTGTGATAATTGTTATCTATCCAACTTATTAGTTATGTTCTTGTTCTTTTATGTTCTTGTTATCTTAACATATAACAGTGCAATATTCCAATAAAAGCAATAAAATCATATAACATAAACAACAACTAAATTTATTCACGCAGAAATGTACACAAATAAGTTACATAAACAACAACTAAAAGCAATACAATCAGATAAGTTACAACAAAGTTACAATCACTTCAGTTACAACATGACCTAAGAAAGAAATGAACACAGATACAAATTAAAGCAACTAAAACATAATTCATCTTCTTTGTTAACCCATCAAGCTTTTTCTTCATTTCTTCCATCTTGCTTGTAATATCACTCAGTTGAACTGTTCCTTCATCAGAGTAGCTGAAAAACTCATCATCCCAGTGAAATGCGTTGCAATCGTCACCTTTACCCCAAAACTTACATTTCCAATATTTTCTCCCAGGGTTTGAAACCGATTTCGATACAAACATCTTCATGGAGACATTGTGGCCACATTTGGGAGTTACTCTTCCATTGGAAGATAAGCTTGAGTTAGACGAAAATGGTTAACTATCGTAGCTGGATTTCATTGACGAAAACAAAAAAAGAAGGAAATGGATAGGGAAACAAAATAAGAAGAAAAAAGAAGAAGACGAGAAGAAGACAGAGAAGAAAACGTAGAAGAAGAAAACGTAGAAGAAGAAAACGTAGAAGATGATGGGTTAGGGTTTTTTTTAAGAAAAGTGCTTGAGGGTAAAATAGTCATTGCATGTCCTAATTAATTGATGTGGCAATATGTTCCAATTAAAAATTAAAAAAATGATTGCCACATAAGCATTTTTGATGATGTGGCCTGACAAAGGTTTAAATCAAAACTTTTAAAATTTGTTAAGGTCAGTCTTGCAACTTTTTTTTTTCGCAGGGGGATTTTTCAAAACACGCCCATATGGCAGGGGGAAAATAGGTATTAACCCTATATTAAAAAATAATATAAATTGGATTTTTTTTGTAAATTAAAATAATTTAACATTTTTGTGACTTTTAAAAAATAAAAAAGAACCAATAAAAAATGATAAAAAATGAGAGAGAAATTAATTTTTGAAATCAATTAAATAAAATATCAAAAATTTAAATTATTGAAAATTTTAAAAAGGCCACCAAAAATAAGAGTTCTTGCCCACATGCCCTGTTTTGCTCAGATTTGCGTTTTCTCACTTTTCTCTCTGATTACTCAATGGTTTTGCACGATTCAAACACCAATCTTTTTCGTTCTTGAACAAGGATCACAACCATATTGATTAATTGCATTTATATTAAGTATGAAGTGAGAAATCAAAGGACAACCTCAAGAACCCTAGTTTCAGCATGAACACAATGAAATTCCATACACGATTGATTCATGGCAATTGATTGAGGGTTATCATTCTATATACATGCAGGAACAAGATGGTAACTTAAAAATTCATTTATGACGCATGTAATATGGAGTTTGAGAGTGTCAGGTTTACCTCTTGCAGCTGGTGATCGAGCTTGATGATGGAGATGTTACAGATGTGTTGTAAGGACCTGGACAACTTCACTATACCCTATGGAGTGTGTTGAGATGCTTAGCCTTGATGGGAGATGCTTGGATCACCTTCTGGTACCTCAACTGCAACCTTGTCAAAAGCTTGAGCAACTGACTGGTGATTTTGTGATTCAGGTGTTTCAGAAGTGTTTCAAGGCCATGGATCACTCATATATGACGTATATGAGGTATTGGCATGATTGGTTTGGTTTGAATCATTTCCAATTTCAAAACCCGATAGTGACTTGAAATAGAAGGAAAATTTGGAGTGAAAGAGAGATTTTGAGTAAAGCATCAGTTTGGGTTCTTTGGTGTACTCAAACTGATCACAATTGATGTTTATTTATAGTGCAACAAGTTTGTTTCGGCATCAATAGTGAATGGAAACTAGTACAGGTCTGTGGCCAATGGTTACCAAATGGACTCTCAAGTCTCCTCTAGCCATTGACTTGAGATTAGGGAGCAGGCCTATGGTCCTCTATTGCATGAGTTTATCTTGACTCATTTAGTTGATCATGGACTGATACATGCCAGCTCTATGTATCCTTTAAATGCTCCATGACAAATTTGAAAGTTTTGGATTTTGAACTTTGAATGCTACTTACCAAAGGATAAGGTTCTTGACTTGCAAGGCTCTATGGTGTTGTAGCTCTGCAGAGATCATGTTCATTGCACTTTAGAAACTTGTCTTGTATGGTGACAAGGCTTGCCAAGTCATGAAAATGCCCAAATCATGTGGCATGTACAAAGCTGTCTTGTGAAAAACAGTTTTGGAGGTATCATGTTTCCATGCTTGTAACTCCCTACTCAAGTTGAATTAGGATGAGTTCTGGTACATTTTGGAAAACTTGCATGATGTACTTTAACTTTGTTGTTCACCAATGGAGTTGGTTCATCTTGGATCAAGGTGTAAAATGTCCTCAAAGTTTGGAAAAAGTGAAACAGATTCTGACTTTTGTTGAAAATTTCACTAAGTGTTGGAAAAAGTGGTCATTTTCACTTTTTGTGATTTTGATCAATCCATAACTCAAAATCCACGAGGATTTAGAATCTCTTGTAGTTGACACTTTTAAAGTATATATGATGGACTTTAATTTGAGCATTGGATGGAAGAAAAAGGCTTTATCGTTTAGGAGTTATGACCTTGCAAAGTTGGTACCAAAGACATTTTGTTCCATAACTTAGAAAAAATTTGGTTTCTCAAGGTTGCCCCTTTTGCAAGAAACCTCATTTTTCTTGACTTTTCTTGATGGATGATGATCAAAACCATACGTTAACATTGTTTTTTACTTAGTGGAACCATATTTGTGAAAAGTTCCAAAAAGTCAAACTTGATTTTAGGCACAATTGACTTTTTGTCAGATGAAATCCAAACTGTGTGATTCTTTGTGCAATCAAGTTCTTGATCCAATTCGAACCTAATGGATGGATCCCATAGGTGTTTAAGGGTGTATTGAATCATGTCCCAAGGTTTGGGAGCATGTCTTGGTGAAAAGTCAAAGATATAGTTTACTTTTTCTTCAAAACCCTAATCGTGGTCCAGATGAAAATGAAACTTGTGAATCAAGCTTCTTGGATCAATCCATTATTATAAATGGATCAATGTAGTGTATTTGAGGCCCTCAAATCATGTCTTGAGGTCTTGGCTCATGCTTTGCTCCAAAAGTCAACTTAGGGGTGAATTAGGTCAAGAAACCCTAATTCCTGATTTTTGATGAATGCATCCCCTGAGGCTAAATTGACTTGATAATTGGGTCCATGAGGTCCCTTGGAGTATATTGGGTTATGCTTTGAAGTATTGGCTTATTCCCAGAGGAAAATTTTCATCTGGAAGCCTTGGTCGACCAAAACCCTAATTTGGTGACACTGGCGATCTCGAGGCTTGATCCACTTGGAATGTTGCAACCTTGTGCTTGATTCTTGATGTGGGAGTCCTCTTGATCCCTTATGGGTGTTTGAGAGGTTAGACAAGTTGAAGATCATGTCATTTCTTGATTGATCCTTTGTCTAAATGCTCTGAGAGGGCTTGAAACCTTAATTCTTGATTGTGGTGGATGCTCAACCATCTTTGAGGAGATTGATGAGGCATGAAGGTACATCCATATTGTGGTGATGATTTGTACAATGATGGGAAATCCCGGTGGTTAAAATTTGGGGTATGACAATCCCAATACTGGAATGATAACTATTATTATAAGTGAATTCAATCAACGGCAAATGGCTATCCCAAGCACCTCCATGTTCAAGCCCACAAGCCCTCAACAAATCCTCCCAGGATTGTATAGTCCTCTCTGTCTGTCCATCCTTCTGCGGGTGATAAGGTGAGCTCAATCTCAGTTTCGACCCCAAAGCTTCTTGCAAACTCTCCCAAAATCGAGAAATTAATCCTGGATCTCTATCCGACACAATACTCAACGGAACTCTATGCAACTTCACAATCACCTGAATATAAATCTCTGCTAGCCTCTGCAAAGGAAAACTGATATTAATCGAAATGAAATGTGCTAATTTCGTCAGTCTATCCACTACTACCCAAATGAAATCATGTCCCCTCGGCGTATTAGGCAATCCAGTCACAAAGTCCATAGAAATGATGTCCCACTTCCATTCTGGAATATCTAACGGTTGCATCAAACTAGCAGGTTTCTGATGTTCCACCTTCACCTTCTGACAAGTCAAACAAGCGTATACAAACTTAGCCACATAATGTTTCAATCCAGGCCACCAAAATATCTTCTTTAAGTCTTGATATATCTTTGTAGCTCCTAGATGGATACTCAAGCTACTCCTATGACTTTCTTCTAGAATCATTATTTTCAACTCAGAATCATCAGGAATACAAATCCTATCACGGAACCTCAACACACCTTGTTCATCCACTCTAAAGTCGTTACCTTCTGTCTGTTCATTTCCAATCATCAAATCCACTAGTTTCACATCCAACTTCTAACCCTCTCTGATACTATTAAGAAATTCACTGTTGATCTTCAGCATGCCCAACATCACACTATGCGGTGTCTGCTCGCAAACTAGACTCATATATCTGAACTATTCAATCAATTCCAATTCTTTAACCATCATAGCAGACATATGCAAAGTCTTCCGACTCAAAGCATCTGCCATGACATTAGCTTTACCAGGGTGATAATTCAAACCAAAATCATAATCCTTTAAGAATTTTATCCACATCCTTTGCCTCATGTTCAACTCCTTCTGATCAAACTGATATACACTTCAAATCTGGAACCATAAAGATAGTGCCTCTAAATTTTCAATGCGAACATCACTACAGCTAATTCCAAATCATGAGTTGGATAATTCCTCTCATGGACCCTTAACTGTCGTAAAGCATAAGCTACAACCTTTCCATCCTGCATTAATACACCCCCTAAACCCATCAATGAAGCGTCACAATACACCATAAACGGTTCATCTGGTTTGATTAGAATTAAAACTGGAGTTGTAGTCAATCTCTTCTTCAACTCAATGAAACTCTTCTCGCAGTGGAAAACCCACACAAACGCTTTACCCTTGCAAGTCAACTGAGTCAACGAAAGTGCCAACTTAAAAAAGCCTTCAATAAACCTACGATAATAACCAGCCAAGCCCAAAAAGCTTCTAATCTCAGTTATCGACTTCGGAGACTCCATCTACCTTGGATGGGTATACAACAATACCATCACCTAAAATAACATGACCAAGAAAACTTACCTCTCTCAACCAAAATTCGCACTTAGACAACTTAGCATAGAGCTTCCTTTCTTTTAACACTCGCAACACGGTCCTCAAATGCTCAACATGTTCCTCTTCTGACTTAGAATAGATTAGAATAAAAATTCGATTCATATACTCCATGAATACACCAGGTGAATTAGTAACTACGAACAGCATCACTACATACTCATAATGTCCATATCGAGTCCTAAAAGCCGTCTTATGAATGTCTTCATCCTTTACTCGTATCTGATGATAACCCGACCTCAAGTCAATCTTGCTAAACACACGGGCCCCAACTAACTGATCCATCAAGTCATCTATTCTTGGAAGTGGATACTTGTTTTTAATCGTCACTTTATTCAGTTGTCCGTAGTCGATACATGACCTCATACTGCCATCCTTTTTCTTCACCAACAACACTGGAGCTCCCCAAGGCGACATACTTGGTCTCACAAATTTCTTCTCCAACAACTCTTCCAATTGGTTCTTCAACTCTGTTAATTCTGAGGCTGACATCCTGTATGGTGCCATAGAAATAGGTCTGGTAGCAGGGACAAGATCAATAGTAAACTCCACTTCTCTCTTTGGTGGTACATCAGAAATATCATCTGGAAAAACTTCAGGAAATTCACGCACCACCTGCAATTCATTAATCATCGACTCACTCTCCACTGACAAGGATGCAAACAATGCAAGCACTTGAGCTTCTTCTTCTAAGAGCTCTCCCAACTCTCTAGCAGATAGAAAACCATCTTCTTCCCCTTCCCCATGAGCAAGAAATTGCACCCACTTGTTAAAATAGCTAATGTGAACATGATTGAACTCCAAGCAGTGCATACCCAAGATCACATCAAGATTTCCCAACGGCAAGCAAATAAGATCCACACCAAAGTCCTTATCTAATATTAATAGTGGACAATTCAAACAGACTAGGGAAGTGGTCATCGATCCCTTTGCAGGAGTTTCGACAACTATCTCTCTCTTCATAGGAGAAACGACAAGGCCTAGCCTTCTCACACAATCAGCAGCAATAAAAGAATGAGTAACACCAGTATCAAAAATAGAAATCAAAAGCGTATTATTAATGTAACATATACCTCTGATCAGTTTGTCATCACTGAAAGTCTGAGTCCCTGTCAAAGCGAACACTTTTCCTCCAGTTGAAGCTTGATTTGGCTTCTGGCAACGAGTACTAATATGACCCTGTTCTCCACAGTTGTAACAAGTCACCACATTAACTTTGTAGTCCGCAATCAGATGTCCTGCTTGTTCACACTTGAAGCATTTTTTCACATCACTCGTGAACTCACTGACACAATGACCTAGCTCTCCACACCTGTAAAACTTAAGAGGAGCAGGGCACCTCTCCCACTCAGATTCTTGCCATCAGCATGTTTCTGTTTACCTTTCTCAGTTGGAGATGCATAAGGCTTCCCACGGTTCAACGGTTGTTTTCCCCTCCTCTCGGCCAACCCTTTATAGTGAACCGATCGAGCCTTGTTGTCTTCCTCAAAGATCCTACAACAATCCACCAAATCTGGAAACCTTCTGATCCGCTGATAACTAATCGCCTATTTGATCTCTGGCCTCAACCCATTCTCAAACTTGACACATTTCGAGAACTCAGCAGTCACCGCACTGTAGTGAGGGTAAAACTTAGCCAGATCTGAGAATTTGGCAGCATACTCCGTAACTGTCATGTTACCCTGCTTCAATTCCAGAAACTCAATCTCTTTTTTTCCTCGGACATCTTGAGGAAAATATTTCCTTAAGAACTCCCTATTGAACACAACCCAAGTGACTACCTCTCCTGTTGCTCCCAATAATTAACGAGTGCTAACCCACCAATCATCAGCCTCCTCAGCCAGCATATGAGTACCTAACCGTACCTTCTGTGCTTCAGGACATTCCATAACCCAGAAGATTCTCTCGATCTCCTTGAGCCAAGCATGTGCCCCATCTGGATCATATCTTCCCTTCAAGGTAGGCAGTCTATTCTTCTGAAACTCATCATTCTCACCAGCATGAGGCAGGTTCTGTACCGCTTGAGCAACAGCCTGCAAAGCAGCAGTGATAGCAACATCGTTCCTTCCAGCCATTCTAAATCTTTTACACACCAACAATAAAACACAATGGTTAAGGAACCGACATCGACAGTAATCAACTGTCACACAACAACGACTCGACAACTTGGCCAGACAGACCGACCTGCTCTGATACCATTATGTAACGCCCTAAATTCCCCACATCAAATAAAACAATTATCAGAGTAAAATTCAAATTTAAAATGTAGCAATCAAGATGTTACTACCAACATGCACCTGCTTAGATAATTAACATGTAACACATAAATATTAATATTAAAATCCTTCTCAATAAGCAGCGAAAACTTCACGAAATTCTACAATTAAAACATAACACGTTTAAAACACGTGTTCATCATCAATTAAAGCAAACATCATATGGTACAGAAAATAAGATATAGCGTTCCATAATCCCTAGTGTTACATATCAGAGCAGACACTAACTCGAAACATAAAGTGAAGGAGTCCATCTTCACTAACCGCAACTCCACACTACTCTTGATTATCTCCACGTTACCCACGTAGAGGCAACATTCAAACAGAAGGGGTGAGATTCTCAATCAACAAAAGAAATGCATAATGTAAATATAAAAGCATTTAATCAATTACACAATTCACCCTATCATTACTACATCAACGAAATCAAACTTTTCCACATAAGCAGACAATCATACAATCCACCATACAGCACAACATAATGCAATGCAATGAGACCCACAATTCGACTCAATGCATGTGGTACCAATTCGATCCCTTTTTCATGATCATAATTCCCGTCGAAATTTCCATATAAGTCGCTCACACCCCACACGGGCACACGACACACGTAATCGCTCACACCCCACATGGGTACACGATTACCTCAACAACAACAATAACACAATTCTATTTTAAAGAATCCGGATAAGACGCTCACACCCCACATGGGCACATGACTTATCATACAACTTTATGCAACATGAATACGCATCAACGACGACATACAACAATGACTAATGCATATGACTAACATACAGTCAATATACCGCACTACAACTATCCAACACAAAACATATTCCTGCCAAGCACGTGACAACTGAAATCCACAGCTATAACACACAATCACACAACTGAATACAACATTTCGGCATTTAACACATCTCAACCTACACGGAATACAATTAACATGTCAAATAGTTGGAATTCTGGTATTGAGATTAATTTTAACAGAAAGTACATGAAACCAGATTTCCAACGATTCGAACGGTGACTGAAACAGACTTACGGATCAAAAAGGTATGAATTTTTGAAGTTTAAGAAAATTATGTCCATAACAGCAGAAAACCGAACTGTCATGCTTGCTCAAAGTTCGCCCAGCGAACTGTCCTTCACTAGGAGTTCGCCTAGCAAAGTCGCCAGCAAAATACCTTCTCTAAACAAAATCTAGAGGCTTACATATTTTCCTTTCCCAGAAGTTCGCCCAGCGAACCTGGGGCGAACCTCCCCACACCTCATTCCAGTATCCCATTCCCTTTCTCTTCTTTTGCATCCCAGTTCGCCTAACAAACTGCCAGTGAACCCTTTACCCAGCGAACTTCTATTCGCACGGCGAACTACCCGAATCAGCAACCCAACAGTTTCGATTCTGTACGATTCCGACCCTAAGCCTTCTCCGATTTCAACAGCAAACAACACGAAAATACACATAGAATCCACAATTTTCACACAATTAATTAGAGTCACATAAGCCATAATCTAATCGATCAATTTACATCAATTACATGTTATTACGAACATCGACACGCAACCAACAACAACCAAAATATTAGAGATGCATAGAGATGAATCTAACAAATTACCCACCCTCATACATACATTATTCATCCCTTAAGTGATCGAATAACCCCACCTTTACCTTATTGACAATTCTTCGAAGGTTCTCTAAGCCCTAACTCTACTCCTCTCTTCCGTTCCTCTTTTCTCAAAAAATGCGATCGTTCCAAACTGATTCTCCCTCTTCCCAATTTTCTCTTTTCCTACTATAACCCTTAGACCCCTAATATGGTTTTCCTTCCTTACCCTTACTAACCCTCTTGAATAGTCCACTTTGTCCTCCTTATTTTTCTACTCATATAATATTATTATTATATTATTATTATTATTATTATTATTATTATTATTATTATTTAATCCAACCATTAAAATAATAACAACAATAATAAAACTAAATATTTTATTTAAATAATCTCCTCATATTATTTAATTAAATAAATAATAACTAATTCACATAATTAGTATACTCCTCCCACCACCACGTTCTACACTTTTGGTCACTACCCTCCACTAGGGGTACCCAAAACATCACAAAATACACATAGTCAAATAATTATACATATCAACATATGAATATAATTACGAATAATGATTCAAATAAATTTGGGCGTTACACCTACCGGCCTAAAATGAATGGAGCGGTAGAAGCAACCAACAAAAATATCAAGAAGATCATTTAGAAGATGGTTGTAACCTACAAGGATTGGCATGAGATGCTACCATTTGCTCTTCACGGTTATCGCACATCCATCCACAATTCAACAGGGGCAACCCTTTTCTTTCTAGTATATGGCATGGAAGCATTACTCCCCATAGAAGTAAAGATACCATCAATAAGAGTCTTGATGGAAGCCAAGCTGATAGAAGCTTAATGGTGTCAGAGCAGATATGATGAATTGAACCTAATCGAAGAAAAAAGAATGATGGCGTTATGCATTGGTCAGTTGTATCAGTAAAGAATGAAGAAATCGTTCGACAAAAAGGTCCGACCCCGTGTCTTCAGAGAAGGAGACCTCGTGCTTAAGAAGATACAATTATTTTCTACTAATTTTGGGGGCAAATGGACTCCGAATTATGACGGCCCCTATGTTGTTACAAAAGCCTTCTCAGGCGGTGCCTTGAGACTCACAACTATGGATGGAGAGGAACTTATCTACCCCACGAATGTTGACGTAGTCAAGAAATTCTTCACCTAAATGAAAAAAAAAAACTTCTCGTTGGACTGAAAACCCGAAAGGGGTCCAGGCAAAAATTAGGGACATAAACAATAATCATCCCGATAGATTAAAAAACTGAAAGGGCAATCTAGGCAAAAGTCAAGGATTCATGGCAAGTAACTGCATCTGATAAGATTGTCTCCTCAGCGGCAACGTTGTATGTCAGGAAAACCTCAATTAGAAGTCACCTTCATCAGAAGCTCAAAAAATATCCAGAATTCAAAGTTGGTGGAAAGATAATGGTCGTTATATTTCAATGTAGCCCCTTTCCCTATAAATTACCATTTTCTAAACTTTGTAATACTCCATGGAATCGCGCATTAGGCTGATTGCCATTCTATCAATGAAAATTTGAGCCCTTGTTCCTTTTATTTGCAATTCTTATTCATTCTGCTTTGCAAAATGACATGTTTATTTGATTAACATTCTTGAAACAAAAAATGAATTTACTTTTGCTTTCAAATTTACTTCTGCTTTTAAAATAAAGATGGCAATTTCCTTTCGATTACTGAACACAAAAGAAGGGATATCAACGGCTTCCATGGAAGTGGTCAAACTTCAAAATGCAGAATCAAAATACTCCTTGTAATCAGTACCCCCTGAATGAAGGATCAATTACTTCAGATGGAATGTCCCATCTATCATCCCTGGCAGAGTTCTTACCTCTGAGAACCAATGATTGGTTTTTCTCCCCAGTGGGATCTATCCCTAAAAAACAAGAATGGGTTTCTATCCCTAGAAGGTTTGCACTTCCAAAAACCAGAACAAACGCAAGAACCATCATATCCAAACAAGAGTACTACCTTCAAAATCTCTAGTGATACCCCTATCTCCCAGAGTGGCCGAGTATCCAAATGTGTTCATCACCAGTCCGTATGTCATGTCTGTCTTGTCAGCATAAGCATTTCATACATACATCATGCATAATTGATTCATATTCATATTCATGTTGCATTACTATCACTTTGGTCATATTCATTCCCAAGTGATAAGTGTCCTCTCTCCGATAGAGCTATCAGTCTTTTTCACCATGTTAGATAAGATAAAATCCCAGTTGAAGTTCTTTCCTCATCAGGAAAAATGTACCGTCTAAACAAGCTCTCACTTCAGTTTATTCCTGGATTAAAATTGGTCCTCAACCACTTTGATAACTTGGACCTCTAAAAGGAAAGAAGACATTTGGATATACACATTTGGAACATCACTCTTCACCGTTGAAGATGATATTTTGCTTTCCCGGATTAAGGAAAAATCCCCAGAGAAAGCCTCTCAAAAGAAGACTCTTTGCAATACGGCAGTTTCTCCCCAAAAAATTTGCTTTCAATGGAGTTATCAGCACCTCAAAATTGGATTACATCACATGGCATCTCTCAAAAAAGAGGAAGTATGATGTAATTTCCCCCTGCAAATGGCATCTTCCATAAGTGAAGTTTGCTCATCTCTGCAGTTCTGACAAATGGTTATCCCCAACAAGTCTGACATCAAATCTTTTTCCATCAAATGGCATCTCCCTAGTGAATTTCGGCGAGAAGTTTGATAAAAAATAATCACAGATAGCATTCCTTGCAAGAGAAGAACTCGACAAGAAAGAAACTGAGACCAGTTCCATGGTTGAAGACCAGGATCGAGGGGAAGTTTATTTCAAAAGAAAACTGAGACCAGTTCTATGGCTGAAGACCAGGATCGAGGGGAAGTTTATTTCAAAAAGAAAACTGAGACCAGTTCCATGGCTGAAGACTAGGATCGAGGGGAAGTTTATTTCAAAAGAAAACTAAGACCAGTTCCATGGCTGAAGACCAGGATCGAGGGGAAGTTTATTTCAAAAGAAAACTAAGACCAGTTCCATGGCTGAAGACCAGGATCGAAGGGAAGTTTATGTCAAAAGAAAACTGAGACCAGTTCCATGGATAAAGATCAGGATCGAGGGGGAAGTTTATTTCAAAAGAAAACTGAGATGAGTTTCATGGTCGAAGACCAGGATTGAGGGGAAGTTTATTTCAAAAGAAACTAAGATCAGTTTCGTGGCTGAAGACCAGGATCGAAGGGAGGTTTTACCCTTTTCTAAGTAACATTACTTAGCAAAAGAAGATAGACGAGCGAATTAACTGCTATTCACAACCACAATCAAAATTTTAGGTATTCTGAAATTTAATCCTCTTTTACCTTGAATGTTCGAATGTCTTCGCCATTCACACCTTCCGGTCCAAGAAGAATAAATAGGGGCATTTGTCATACCCTAAATTTTTACCAAAATATTTCCCATCATTGTGTAAATCATGACCACAATATAGATGTACCTTCATGCCTCATCAATCCTCTCAAAGATTGTTGAGCATTCACCTCAATAAAGAATTAGGGTTTTTAAACTCTCTCAGAGCACTCAGGCAAAGGATCAATCAAGAATTGACATGATCTTCTACTTGTCAAGCCTCTCAAACATCCATAGATGATCAAGAGGTCTCCCACATCAAGAATCAAGCATAAGAATGCAACATTTCAAGCTGATCAAGCCTCAAGTTCACCAATGTCACCAAATTAGGGTTTTGGTCGACCAAGGCCCCCAGAGAGAAATTTTCATTTGGGCATGAGCTAATACTTCAAAACATGGTCCAATAAGCTTAAAGAGACCTCGTGGATTCAATCATGATGCATTCATTAAAAACCAGGAATTGGGGTTTCTTGACCTAATTCACCCCTAAGTTGATTTTTGGAGCAAGACATGAGTCAAGACCTCAAGGAATGTTTTGAAGACCTTAAATATCTTATATTTATCCTCTTATAAGTTTAAATTGACACAAAGAATTTGGTTCATGAACAATATAAGGATTCAAATTCATCTGGACCACAAACTAGGGTTTTTGAGGAAAAGTCAACCGTGCCTTTGACTTTTGACTAAGACATGGTCTCAAACCTTGGGAAATGATTCATGTCACTCTAAAACACTTATGGAATCCTTCCATTAGGTTTGAGTTATCCCAAGAACTTGATTTCATAAAGGATCGCAAAGTTTGAAATTCATCTGATAAAAAGTCAATTGTGCCCAAAACCAAGTTTGACTTTTGAGATGTTTTGGAAAACATGGCTTCTTTAAGTCAAAAACAATGTTAACTCATGGTTTGGATCATCATACATTAAGAAAAATCAAGAAAAGTGAGGTTACTTGCAAAAGGGGCAACTTTGAGAAACTTGAATTTTCACTAAGTCATGAAAAAAGTGATTTTTACCCAACTTTGCAAGACCATAACTTGTGATCAAAGCAACCTTTTTCTTCCATCCAAAGCTCAAGTGAAAGCTCTCATTACATACTACAAGATTGTCAACTACACCATATTCCAAATCTTCATGGATTTTGAGTTATGGATTGATCAAAATCACAAAAATTAAGAAATGGACATTTTTCTAACACTTAGAAAAATTTGAGACAAAATCTGTCTCATGCTTTGTCCAACTTTGGGGGCATTTTTCATCATGATCCAAGATGAATCAAGACCAAATTTAAACATCAAAGTTGAAGTATGATATATGGGCTTTCCAAAAAGTATAAGAACTCATTCTAATTCAACTTGAGCAAGAAGTTACAAGCCTTGCAACATGACATAAAATTCTGGTTTTTCAAGACAGCATGAATGCATGACTTGTGCCACACGATTTCCTCATTCAAATTTTGTCACTTTGCCAACTTTGTCATCTTCCAAAAACACAAAACTTCTGATGACTCACTTGTTACTTGATCAAGGAGTCAAGAATTCCACTTAGCATGTGCAAATCCATCATGACATGAACTTTGAAATTCAATTTTGGCAAGGTTACATTAATGTAATGCATTGAGGTGTCATGAAGCAAGCCATATCAATCTAAACCAGTCAAGATTCATTCCAATGCTCTGAGTGTTCAAACCTGCAGAAATTGAATGGAGTCAAGCTAGAGGAGACTTGGAACTTTGAAACATCCAAGTCAATGGCTACATAGCTACACATAGAGATCAGCCTCCATTCACTATTCCTTGCAAAACAAACTTCCTCTACTTTAAATAGAGGTCATTTGTGACTGATTAACACACCCCAAAACATCTCCACTCATGTTTTCCTCCAAATCACTCTTCAAAACCAGAAAATGCTTCTTTAGCAAGTAACATACGAGTTTTTCAATAGAGAGCCATTCCACCACAACCAATGATCCTAACACCACACATATATCATATAGAAGTTGTCCAAACACTTCTCCATCATCTGTAGCACCAGGATCAACAACCTCAAAATCCAACTTTGACCAAATTGTAGTTGGGGTGCCATAACAAAATCCAGGTATTTTCAATCCATTCCAAGGTTCTCAGCACACCACATAAAGGCCATTGAAGATGTTCAGATCATCACACAGCATCTGTAACACCCCTATATCAAAATTTGAATTCCTCTTGCACAAGTAAGCCTGAAGCTCTCAAACTCTATACTCCATGCATCATAAATTTATTTTCAAGTTACCAACATGTTTCTGGTAGTTCATAGAGTGATAACCCTCAATCAGTTGCATGCTATCTTTCGTGTATAAGATTTCACTATGGTTTATGCAAAAACTAGGGTTTCTGTGTTCATGCGAAGTATCTCACTCCACACTTAAAATAAATGAAATTAAATGGTACCATTGTGTTCCTTGTTCAAAATCGAGCAAGTTTGATGCTTATTTCATTTGATTCCATTACGTTTTGAGTGAGATAGAGAGGGTTTTGAAAATTTGGAAAAACAGAGTGGCGCGAGCAAGAACAAGTGTTCTTGCCGCCTTTTTTCCAAAGTTTGAATTTTTGAATATTTTGATATTTTTTTCAATTAATTTCAAAAATTCATATCTCTCTCATTTTAATCTTTTTCAAATGATTTTTTAAAAATAAATAATTTATACATTTTAATGTTTAATTCCACAAAAAAATCAAAAAAATATTTTACATTTGATATACTTTTGAATTTTTCAAAGAATTTCTTTTTAATTGTTTTAAACATTTTTAAATAAATTCTTTTTCTTGATTTTTCAAAATCAATTGAGTTCAAATCATCTTGTGGATTAAAACATCTATTTTAAAACATTTTTCATAGTTCACAATATGTTTTTGAATATATTTGATATTCTATATCATTTTTTTATTTAATTTTCTTTGAAAAATTGTATTTTAATTAAAATTAGGGTTTTTCCTTGATTTTAAAATTTCAAACTTTCTTTGAAAATACACTTGGGCCTCTAATAGAGTGTAAGACCCAACCCCTTTGTAAATAAATAATTCCTGGGCCTCTGTCATAGTATAAGTCCCGGTGCGATTTTCAAAATAACGGCGCGTTCATTATTTTTCATCTGGGCCTCTCCTAGAGTATAAGCCCCATTTTTCTTCTTTGCAAATAATTTTTGGGCCTCAAATAAAGTGTAAGACCCAAACCCTTTTATACATAAATAACTTTTGGGTCTCTGCTATAGTATAAGTCCCACAACGTTTTTCGATATCGCAGTGCGATTAGTGTTTTCAAAATAAGTCATCTAGGTTTTTCCTTGAGTATAAGCCCCAACCTTTTGTTCATAAACTTTGTTTTAAACCATAAACAACTTTCATGGGCCTCTCCTTGAGTTATAAGCCCCATACCTCTGTTTTCAAAATCATCTGTCTGTTTAAAACTGGTACTAAGAGGAGCATTATTCCCGGTGAAACTTCTCTTAGACCACTTGGGCCTCTCTTTGAGTTATAAGCCCCAAACACTCTTTTCTTTCAAACTTTCTCTTAATTCAAATTCAAATTCAAAGTTTTCTCAAAATTTTCTTCAATTTCTCAAAACCCTAATCATACAGTCCTCATCAATACAATCAATCACAATAAACTTGGGCCTCTTTTCAGAGTGTAAGAACCAACATCTTTTCTTTTCAATGCATACTTATTTATATACCTGTTAATTCACTTATCTATATATACTTGTACATATCTGTCTAGAGTTTCCCCCAACAGTTAGGTCTACACTTAGGTCAACCCAGAGGTTACTTCTAACTTAGTCAAAACTAGTTCCCTCATAGGAAACTTCCCTCAATACAGTCTGCCTCCTCTTGGGCTTTATTCAATATGGAACAGAGAAAGACATTATTCTCGGTGAAACATTTCTCAAGACTGTCAAAATTTAGAAACATATACAAGAAATTCATATCCCCAGAGAGGATTAATTCCCGGTGAAACCTCTTTTGAATTTTTTCAAACCTTAGAACTGTTCAACAAAGAAAGGATTATTCCCGGTGAAACCTTTCTTGAACTTTTCTTAGGCTTGGACCCACAGGCTTAATACAAGGACCAACAGGCTTCTTAGAAGTTCCATAGCCTCCTCTTGGGCTTAGTACAAGGACCCAAAGGCTTCCTAAAGCATAGGATATAAATTAGTCATCTCTACTAGTTTAATCCCTAGGAGAGACAAAATTCCATAACATTCTATCATTCAAGGGTTGATCTACATCTCTAATACCCTCAGCCTCCTCTTGGGCATTATACTAAGATCTCTATCTCTCCCCAGAGTTTACCTATTCTTAAGAGACTTGGGTAGTCTCAGCCTCCTCTTAGGCTTCAATCAAGTAGACTTGGAAAGTCTCATCCTCATAATATTTTTTCAAAACTCACCTCTAAACTCTTGAGACCCCCCAACAAGGCTAAACTTTCACCTTGAAAATCCCATCCAGGGTCAATTTACCATCAACAAATCCCTAACAGAATCAGAACCTCATGACATCTGGTACTTCAATTCTTCCCTAATTCCCCAGCAAGAGTGAGTCCCCTTGTGGATTCCCTAATACAATTTAGACCTTCTCCTGGATTTTAGGAATCCTCAACAAGAGTCAGCTTTCTCTTATGCTTCATATAAGAATTTCTCCAATCAACCTCAATCTTGGGCTTTGTACAAGACAAACATCATACTCCTTAATTGAGTCAGTTCTCTGTACTCAAACTTTTTAGCTTCATCATCTTGGGCTTCAAACAAGATACTCAAATAAAACCCTCCCCAGTGGAGCCAGTTTCTTTAAGCTTCAACCTTGGGCTTTGATCAAGGCACATAAAAATCAACATCCCCTCAGATGAGACCATGATTCCTCTATGTAGGAAGATACCCTTTTTATACATCACATATCAAAAACAAACAATCAAAACCTTTTTCCAGATTATTGCTGTAAGTGGAACACTTGTTGATTCAAAATCCAAGCTGGAGTCCCTCTTTTATTCTAGCTAAAATCTCTCTTTCATCTAACAGCTATAAGTGGTAAGCCTCTGGATCCCTAACATCCAAGCCAATGTCCCTCTCTTAGCATGAAAGATTCGTAAAGGAAAAATTGGCATTGCTCTACACTGAGTTAAAGCTTCTTCCTTCATGACATCTCTCTTATAAAGGAAATTATGGCATTACTGGATTCTCCCTTATAATGAATTCCTCAATATTTGTCAAAATTTTTAACACTGTTCTTCCTTATGTACCGTTGGTATCTCCTTACAAACAACCCCACATCTTCCTCACAAGAGTTATTGTCATCATCACTCTCACTACTACAATGCTCACAATATGAAGGTCTTAAGCTAGAAATCTTTAGAGAAATAGACTTCTTCCCTTCTTCTTTGTCTTTTCCTTTTTCACTCTTTGATCGCTTTTCGTATTCCTTCTCATATTTTTCCAAGCAAGTAAGCTCTTGCACATGCTCTTCCAACTTACCAAACAAAGTCGTAAGATCGAACGACTTAAGATCATTTGCTTCTTTAATAGCGGTGACCTTTGGTTGCCATTCCCTACTTAAACACCTCAAAACTTTGTTAGTAGCAAGTTCATTGGAAACGAGATTACCTAGTGTATTTAGTCGATTTATAAGATGAGTGATCTGTTTTCGCATATCCGCAATTGTTTCACCATGCTCAATATGGAACAACTCAAACTCTTGATTAAATGTGTTAATCCTAGCTTGTTTGACATCACTAGTTCCCTCGTGGGAAATCTCTAATGCATCCCACATAGATTTGACGCTCTCACAATGAGAAACACGATAAAACTCATCAACTCCCAAGGAGGAAGTTAGAATGTTCTTCGTTTTCCAATCATGTGACCACAATTTCCTATCGTTATCATTCCAGCGTGCTTTCGGTTTAGGTATTGTGACACCATCTTTATTGGTCATAGTTATTTCATTTAGACCATTTTGAATAGCATCCCATATACTTTTGTCAACGGAGTTAACATGAATACGCATAAGTGCTTTCCATTCCAGTGAAAATTGGTGTTCTATCGTATGCACCCTTAGGTTCGGTAGCCATTCTACAAATAAATTTATCTCAAGCACGGAACCAACCAGAACTCTTGATGCCACTTGTTAGACGATAGGCTTCGATCCATATGGGGGTGAATAGATGTTGGTTGCAGAATAAGGCAGGCAGCAAAAATATTTATTTTCGGAAGAATTCCCTCCGGGATTTTGTCGTGTCCACAGAGATCGATTCGAGGGAAAGAATGTCGTTCGACAGTCTCTCGCGTTTATGAGTTTGGGTTTAAATGAGTTTAAACATAAAAACAGAAAAGTAAACATTAAAACATAAAGAAATCATTCTTCAAAGAGAAAAACTAGTCCGACAGTGCACATAATCAACTCCTCATAAACTTAAACTTATCGACCAGTTATACTCAACCTACAATACTCCTCAATATCACCCAGCATCGCTCACAACAAAGGTTATGTCTAACACAAAGCTGAGAGAACAATTGTGTTACCCTCGCCGACACCCTCGCACGTGACTAAAGGCACGTAGGCATTAAGCTTCGATGCCTATTGAAGATTGTTAACTCTTAAATCTATCTCTAGAATCCAAAAACTAAC
The DNA here is from genome assembly GCA_022829125.1 of Lathyrus tuberosus. Taxonomy (NCBI): domain Eukaryota; kingdom Viridiplantae; phylum Streptophyta; class Magnoliopsida; order Fabales; family Fabaceae; genus Lathyrus; species Lathyrus tuberosus. The sequence continues at coordinate 9,666,818 of JALAZF010000047.1, forward strand.
AAATAATCATCCCTAATCGAAGTTCATGAGGGTTATGTCTAACGTAACCCAAACCCCGCGCATAAAGCAAAAATCAGAGACATACACCAATAAAGATTTGTAAAGCAAGTTTTATGCAATGCCATAGGCAGCAAATATACATGAGATCATAGTCAATACATATACAAAACCCAACAAAGAAGAAAAACACAAAGAAGAACAGAAATAAACCAACCATCTCGCGATTTGCCAAATTCTAGTCAACGATCAATCCACTCCGGATCATCCGTATGCAAGCTTCCATATTTTTTTCTAAGCTAATCTACTAAAAAATGAAGTTTGATGGAGTTGGAGCAAGAATCCCCAAAACCATAACCTAAAAATGAATGAAAATAACATATATACACTTTCAAAATCTATCACGTTCGCTTTGCGAACGTTTTACTCGCTAGGCGAGCCTCAAAAAATGCCACTTAAGTGCCTTGAACAGTCAAACCTCCTATACAAATTTCCAGAAGTTCGCAGTGTGAACGATTTATTCGCCAAGCGAATGCTCGCTGCACAGTTCGCACAATGCACTTTGGTTCCTTTCTCCCATGTCCAATTCTGGACTCCTTCGTTGGGGAACTCGCTAGACATTCGCAAAGCGAATGTTCGCTGGCTCCTTCGTAAAGCAAACAAGCTGAACTTTCTGGTTTTCTTCAGCTCCCATTTATTGCTTCAAATGACACATCCTGGAGCCTTTATTCCTCATTGCTCCAACAATGCTTAATTACCTACAAAATGAATGGAAAACCATTAATCTTTACATAAATGAATCAAAAACACAAATATATACTAACTAACGTATTTATACACAAAGTGGAGTTTATTCGATCGATATTTACCAAAATGTATCGATAAGTGCAACAAAACATATATACAAAAATAGTTACAATTTGCACTTATCAAACTCTCCCCAACTTACATAATTGTTTGTCCTCAAACAAGAATCAAACAACTCAAAGAAACAAAAGCAATAACCAAAGAATCACAAATCAACAGGTTTTGAAAAATGGAAACAAATGTATGGTTCAAATGAAAAACAGTACACACAAAGTAAACACTTACCACTAAACTACGACGACAACATAGTCACGAAACAAATGCAAAATACAAAAATCATGCCAAACATTCTGAAACAACACAAGTTCCAATGTGAATCACACCTAGCAAAAATAATCATCGGTAGATGAAAAACACAAAATGAGGTACTTATCACTCACAACAATCATGCAAACAATAGACTAAATTATGAAACCATCCAAAAATTCACATTGAACATACAAAGGCAAGAATCACAAGGGCTTTTCAAGGTTGTAATGTGGTCGGGCAAACAAACAAGGGGCAATTTCTAAAGCTAATCGAAACAAAAACTTGCCTAAACCTAAGGGAGTGATCAACTCACAAAAGTTCAAACACAAAATTTCAATCAAACTTCTTCAAAAATCCCAAGTGTTACATAACACACAATACATATTTAGCACAATTATTTGAACTCTTTTTGTTTCCTTTCTCAAGGATTTTCTTTTTCTTTCTTTTTTTTTCTTTTCTTTTTCTTTATCATATTTTTCTCTTTTTTCTTTTCTTTTTCATCCTCATAGAAACCAACCAATGAGTAAACAACCATTCTCTCCCCAACTTGAATTCAACCACATCATCATGTGAATACTCCCTACTTTCTATGGCAAGGCAAAAATTCATACAACAACACAAAGTTGACGGTTCAAGAAAAAACAAAATTTATTCAAAAATAAGTGAACTAAATACTCATAGACAAGCATTAAGTTCAAATAAAACATAGATAAAAAAGTCTCAAAGGGGTTACAAATGATCACACGCTCACAAGGTGAATGACTATTTGGATAGGTAGTTGTGCTCAAAATGAAACAAAATGCCTTGATCCTTTTCATGCTTTCATATAATCAACACAAATAAAAGATTAAGCATAATAAAATCCAGTTAAAACAAGAATGTTGGTACTCCGCGCATATATGAACAATAGAAAGCCACCTCACAAAAAGGTTGGGAACTAAAGTGATTCACAACATGAACAAGTATACAAAATAATGAATGGCATGGAAGTTTGTAAAAAGCCTAAGTATCATGGATATGCTAAAGTCAAGAAAGCGATAAATACATACCTTGGACGAGTACAAAACTTAACAATATCATTACCATACATCCGCAAGTTGAAACGATCAAACTTGGAACATCACCAAATTTCCTCAAGATATTCAAATCAAGTTCATTGACAAACACGAAAACTATTAATATTAACAAACTGAAAAAACCGGCAGAAAATTCATTAAACAAGTTGTAAAGTGAAGATTTGAGAATTTTACGAAAAATCCGAGTACAACTTGTTTAATGAATGTTCACCACACTACCTAAGCTAAACAACAACAAAAGAAAAGAATACACCATGCTTGTTTTACGTCGTAAGCTTGGCGCCTTTACAATGCTTAGCTAGTAACTTCCTTCCTTCATGCCATAATGATGCCTCACCCCGCAAACCAAAAGCAAGTGCCCTAACCAAACACTTAAACAAACGTTACGGGAACAAAATGTATACAACACTTGAACAAACATAATGGAAACAGACAATATATACGATATATACAAAACTCAAAAACATAGAAACTATCGCAATGCGATTCAATATCAAAACCAATGCCCGGCAACGACGCCATTTTGTTGGTTGCAGAATAGGGCAAGTAGCAAAAATATTTATTTTTCGGAAGAATTCCCTCCGGGATTTATGTCCTGTCCACAGAGATCGGTTCGAGGGAAAGAACGTCGTTCGACAGTCTCTCGCGTTTATGAGTTTGGGTTTAAATGGGTTTAAACATAAAAACAGAAAAGTAAACATTAAAACATAATGAAATCATTCTTCAGAGAGAAAAACTTGTCCGACAGTGCACATAATCAACTCCTTACAAACTTAAACTTACCGACCAGTTATACTCAACCTACAATACTCCTCAATATCACCCACCATCGCTCTCAACAAAGGTTATATCTAACGCAAAGTTGAGAGAACAACCGTGTTACCCTCGCCGACACTCTTGCACGCGACTCAAGGCACGGAAGCATTAAGCTTCGACGCCTATTGAAGATTGTTAGCTCTTAAATCTATCTCTAGAATCCAGAAACTAACAGATAATCATCCCTAATCGACGTGCGTGAGGGTTATGTCTAATGCAACCCAAACCCCGCGCATAAAGCAAAAATCAGAGACAATCACCAATAAAGATTTGTAAAGCAAATTTTATACAACACCATGGGTGACAAATATACATGAGATCATAGTCAATACATATCTAAAACCCAACAAAGAAGAACATAAATAAACCAACCATCTCACGGTTTGCCAAATGCCAGTCGACGATCAATCCACTCCGAATCATCCGTATGCAAGCTTCTATATTGTTTTCTAAGCTAATCTACTGAAAAATGAAGTTTGATGGAGTTGGAGCAAGAATCCCCAAAACCATAACCCAAAAATGAATGAAAATAACATATATACACTTTCAAAATCTATCACGTTCACTTTGCGAATGTTTTACTCGCTAGGCGAGCCTAAAAAAATGGCACTTAAGTGCCTTTGAACAGTTAAACCGCCTATGCAAATTTCCAGAAGTTTGCAGTGCAAACGATTTATTCGCCAAGCGAATGCTCGCTGCACAGTTCACACAACGAACTTTGGTTCCTTTCTCCCTTGTCTAATTCTGGACTCCTTCGCTAGGGAAATCGCCAGACATTCGTAAAGCGAATGTTCGCTGGCTCCTTCACAAAGCAAACAAGCTGAACTTTCTGGTTTTCTTCAGCTCCCTTTTATTGCTTCAAATGACACATCCTGGAGCCTTTATTCCTCATTGCTCCAACAATGCTTAATTACCTACAAAATGAATGGAAAACCATTAATCTTTACATAAATGAATCAAAAGCATAAAGATATACTAACTAACATATTTATACACAAAGTGCGGTTTATTCGATCGATATTTACCAAAAAGTATCGATAAGTGCAACAAAACATATATACAAAAATAGTTACAATTTGCACTTATCAATAGATCACAAATTTTACAACCAAAAACTTTGGCAAAAATCTGTTTTCAAAAGTATGGAGCAGCAGAAAAATGACCTGAATTGAATCGTCTAATCGAACCTACTATCAAAAAGCAATATGCACAGGATAAACCAAACAGAGTGATAACGAATTTAAATGTTCAACAATGATCAATCTACAAATCAAATAAATGCATTGGCAAATGTAATTCGTATACCCAATGAACTAAAACGCAAACAAAATGCACACAAACAATTTATCGAACACTAGATGTGCGATCGATGACAATTGGAAATTTGGTTTATTTTGTTTATGTTAAAAAATCTCACAATCAATGTGATTGAGATTATATCAACAACAACACATTAAAAGATAGTAGAAAACAAATTTCAATCGAATTGATCAAACAACGACGAAATCGATAAATTGCGTAATCAACAATAAAGAGATAAAAAGATAAAAGAGAGATAGAGAAAGAGAAACCAAAATTTTATTAGGAAGTTCCCCAATAGGCCTCGCTATGGGTACGTCTTCCCTCAACTCGAAATCAAATTGATATAGTGCTATTAACCTTTTCTTTGCAAAAATGTTTATACAAGAGATGAAGAATGCAAACTCTAAAAAACCTTTTTTTTTGTGTTGATTCTTCCACTTCCAACCATTGATCAAAGCTTGATCAAGTGACCAACAATGCGGCTATAATCCTCCGATTATCCCGAGCATGCAACTTGTTGAAACCCAAGATTCCCGAACACGATTCAGCGTCTCGCGCTACTCCCTTGTAAGGAAACCACCTTGTTCAAAAAGTTTCACTCGGTCGAATCTATGTTAACGCAATCTCGTCCAAAGGATTTAACTCAGTCGAATCTATGTTGACGCGATCTCGTCCAAAGGATTTCACTCGGTCAAATATATGTTGACGCGATCTCGTCCAAAACCTTCAAATCAACCTGATCTTGAAGGAAAACCCCACCTTGGTTTTCTTATTTGAAACACACAAAGCCCTCAACCCAATATTCTCGGATACACTAAACCTAACTGGACGTTATCAACCCTAATCTAGATGGTCACCCAATCGAAAAATGATTATGTGTAGTCCAATTGTGTGTATGTGTAGAAGAAGGGATGAAGATGACGGGCAACTTTGTAATCTGGTTTCGTTTTAAGTTTTATTCTCTAGGAAGCCTTAGCCAGAAGTAGATGCATGTATGAGTATATATAAGTTATGAATGAATGGGCAAAAGGAATGCAAAAGGTTGGAGAAAAACTGAAAATTTTGGATATGAAAAACATAGAGGATGGCATATGAAGCAATAAGTTGGCCTACGCGTGTCCTTCAGGTCGACCGGTGAAGGTAATAGGTCGGTATGTGAAGGTCATAGGTCAGCCTGTGGACAGAACCTACAGGCTTCAATACTGCTCCATAGGAGCCGACCTGAAAAGTCCATGTGCCGACCTATACTGAAGCAGAGGCTCGTATAAGTCGGCCTGTTCTTGCATAGGTCGGCCTATTATGACTTGTATGCCCAAAAACATGTTTTTCAATGCAATTATGGTGTTAAATCCCTTTCAAACTCATTTAAATGCTTCCTAATGACAAGATGCACATCTTGAATGGAAGGATATCGTCCAATATACATAATGCTACACTATCCTTGTTTTGACATCACTCAAAATACAAAAGCACCTCACATATGTTGTCAAGCATGTTTTGATTGAGCCTATGTTAGAGAAAAGGAAAGAGGTTAAGAAGCTTTTAAGAGAGTTGAAATGTCCTGACTGTGAAGGTAATCAAGAGTAGTTTCTTACAACAGGGGGTACCACACTATGCATCTTGCCAAAAATTGATGATGTTACCACTACCAAGAGACCAGTTGATGTTTAAGGATATGGTATGTTATTCAGTCTTGATGTTGTACCAAATAGAGAAGAATATGTGATATTTGATCTTTCTATGAGGTTTGCTTTGAGGATGATGGCCTAAGGATCCTTACTAGATAAGAGATCCCAACTAAGTTTCAAGTTTGACGTTGCATCAAGGTTTAAGAGGGATATTCATCTATTTCCAAACTACCATTACAAGTTTTCTTCTATTTATAGCCCCAGACCAAGTGAAATTCCTTGAAGCTTTCTCAATATCATTTAGCAGAGATGTTGGCCAATTATAGCAGGTAATCGTATGAGTGAGCATGCTCTTTATGATTGCTTTTCACAAGAAGAATCCTACAAGCCTTAGATAAGGAAGAGTCTTTCCAAGTAGACATCTTTGATATAACTTTATTAAAAATATGTTTTAAATATATGGATTTAACTTTAACCTTGAAAATTGGAACACCAAGGTAGGTGAAAGAGTGGGTTCCTTTACAAATACTAGTCATATTCAAGATTAAGTGAAGTCTAGCAGTGGGAATGAAACCTGAATATATATAAGACTTAGAATTGTTGACCTTCTGATCAGAAGCAAGATAGTATTTGCTAAAGAGTTATATCAAGTTTTAAATGTTAGACATGCTACCCTTGAAAAAAAAAATTAAAATAGCTTATGCATACATTACATGAGATGAGATGTCAACGTCCTTTGAACTTTTGATCAGCTTCAAAGAAACTAAGGCCACTAATTTTTCTAGGCATCTACTAAGCACCTCTTGGGCAAGACAAAAAAAAAAGGAGAAATGGGATCACCTTATCTCACTCCTCTGGTGCAATTAAAAAACCATGATGTTCTCCATTAATTGAGATAGACATGTAGGCAAAAGTGAGAATGTTATGTATCCAAGCTACCATATGTTATTTTGAAACTAAAACTTTTTAACACTTGTAGAAGAAAGTCCTAGGTAATTGTGTAAAATGCATTTGCAATGTCAACCTTAAGAGTTGGATTCCCACCAAAGGCTTTGTTTTATAAGTGATTGATGGCTTTAGAGGCAAGAAAAATTCAATCTTTGATGCATCTGCCTTAAATAAACCTTTTTTGTTCCAAGGAAACTAGAGTAGGCATGAAGGTAGAAAGTATATCAACAATAATCTTGATGATGATTTTGAACTTATAATTGGCTAGGGCAATAGGTTTGAAATTTTGCATTGTGTTTGGATTTTTGGTTTTAGGAAGCAATATCATAGTGTTTAAGTTGCATATTGGAAGAACCCAACCTATTTTGAAAAACTCCAGGATTGCATATGTAACATCATGTTGGATAATATGCCAATATGTGTGGCAAACCCATCTCGACTAGTTGCATTTCCTTTGTTAAGGTTGACAACAACCATATTAACTTCTTCTATAGAAGGAACCTTGGTGATAAATTTGTTCAAGTTAGAATCCACAATGGAGGGAATAATTTCATCAATGATAGAGTGATCTTAAGGTAAACCTGCAAAACAAAAGGTGTTAGTGAAAAAAACCTACAACACTATTTTCTAAATCCTTAGGGTCAGTGATCATACTATCCCTATCCCTCAAACATGTGATAGTATTCTTGGAAATTATGATTTTAGCCATGGCGTGAAAGAAACTATGTGTTCTTATCTCTATAAAGACACCATTTTATTTTGTATTTTTTAAGCCAAAACATTTCTTCCATATCAAGGTATTATTCAAGTTCTTATTATGCCTTTGCTTCTTGATATCTAAGGTTGGTATTGTTTCCATCTAGAATGAGCTGATTTTGAATGCATTACAACTTCTTGGTGGATGATTTGACAAGGCTTTGTATGTTCCCAAATACATCCCTATTACATGTTTTGAGGTTTTTCTTTAGCATTTGCACCTTCTTATTGAGAATATACATGGGACATCCCTGCTTTCAGACATTCAAGGTCCAAGAAGTTTAAATAGGGGCAATAGTCACACCCTCATTTTCACCCTAATCTTTCATGACATACATATCATCTCATTAGCATTAGAATAACATTTGGTTCTTGGTTCTTAAGCATGTGTGAGCACAAGTAAATTGCAAGGCATTAATGATTAGGGTTTCATGAAGCTTTACCTTGTAGCAAGGAGTACAAGATGAGTTTGAGAAGGTCTTGGTGTCAAGGCAAAGCAAGAGAAAAAGAGGATAATAATCAAGATTGGTGATTGATGACATTAGGGTTTCCTGATGACCAAAGGAGGATTTAAATTGCCACAATGGTTCAAGTGTGATTCATATGTTCATGCCACTTCATTAAAGTCTCAAGGTATCATCATGCTTAATGCAAGTTCAACCAAGACTTCTTCATTTGGTACTCATATGATTATCATTGTGCCTTGGAGTTCAAGGAAATGTCAAGATCACTAATTGGTGCATGATTGGTTGGCCTAGTTTCTAAATTTGGTTTACCATTTAGTCCAAGCCCCATAACTTCCTCAATTTTCATTCAATGGACAAGCTACTTTGAACCAAATTCCATAAATGATTTCTTCTACAACTTTTCTTCAAAGTTCAAACCCTAATTCAACCTCTAAAATCCTCAAATTTTGAATTGACCAAGACAAGTCAAGCTGCCATGGCAGGCCTAAATTCATGTCATAGTCACTACTTTACACCTATTCTATTTGCATCCCAAGTCTCCTTTTGACCTGGTTCTTTTTGCATCTTGTTAAGATCATGGCAAGGATTGTTTGGTACAAATTTGGCCTAAAATGTACGAGCCAATTTCATTTTGCCTAAGTCTAAACTTGGTGTTTTGTCAAGTTATGCACATACACCAGACTTAGTAAAAACAACCATACATCCTTGTTTCAAGTCACCAAATCATGTTCATTCATTCTCAAACTACTAAGACCTATGCAAGAACAATTGAAGGCACCAAATTTAGGCCCAAATGGATATCACAAGTAAGTCACATGTGCAGCAAAAAGAATGAAGTCCATAGAGCACAAAATGCCAAAAATGGGTACAAGCCAATTGCAAAATCAGAATGCTTCTAGAAGTTTTAGGGCCCACAAATTATTGGGAAAATATTACCTTTTTGTACTACACGAAATTGGAGGACGATTATGTGAAAAGACAACTCATCACCCTTGGTCACCAAGTCACTTTTGGCCTTTTTTCTTCACACGAGTTTTGCAAGAATTCATATGTATCAGCTACCCTAATCCTTCGTTACTCACTCTATAAATAGAAGGTGTTTATCCCTCATTGTTTCAAGCTTCACAACCATCAAACCTCTGTAAAAATTGCTCCAAAAAATCACTTCTAAACAGAGCATTCGAGTAAAGAGTTTGAGCCATTTTCAAAACACCTTAAGCACTCACTACTATGAAAAACCCATTTAACAACGGTTGGAAATGACATATAATGACGCGGGCGAAGGCGTTTTTATGTAGAGTTTTGTTGTATATGTGGTACGTACAATGACGGTCCTGGGACCGTTGTTGTATTCCAGAAAGCGCGCACCATTTCACAACGGTTAGATTACACAACCGTTGTGATATAACTAAAGGTGATCTGGTTCGATTCTCAGCAACAACATTTTTATTTATATTATTATGGTTAGAATTTGACATACAACTACGGTTAGGTTTTATAACCGCTGTCAAAACAGCCTGTTTTAAATATAAAAATTCTCTGCTTATCAAATTCTTCCTATATTTTATCCTGTCAAAACAGCTTCTGTTTACATCAAACACAATATGTGCATCAAACACAATTCTTCCTATATTTTATCCTTATAAATGAATCAAAGAATTTACATCAAAAGCTAACAGCTAACATTGTTTAAATCAAATACAATATGTGCATCAAAAGCCAATATTATTGATTTCATTATGTGCATCAAACACAATATCTTGTACATCAAACACAATATGTGCATCAAAAGCCAAAATTATTGTTCACATTATGTGCATCAAAAGCCAAAAATATGTGCATCAAAAAATATACTGAGGAATGTTGCTGATATATCAAATAGAACGAGGACCCTTAAGCGTATTGTGGATATACGCCCAACGTTTAAGAAGATCTAGAAAGTCCTCAACGGAGAATGGGGGTTGGTAGTTAAACATCTACATAAGAAAGAGCAAAAAATTGAATATCATGCATGATAATAATTCAATAGTCAACTTATATATTAATAAATGTAAACATTTTATGACATATATACGTTATCCCATGAATCAACAATGTCGGCAAGGACAATGTTTAACATATGTTTCATGACATAATACCCACACTCGTAACTCCCGGCTTGTTTCCTCGTCTACAAATTACATGAATATAATAACATGGATATAACCACACATGAATGTAAATGAAAGAAACAGGTAATCGGGCCACTTACTTTAGGAACAATCCATGTGGGCTTTTTTCTAACATTCCTCATTATATTAACTTGCTCCACAAGAGTGTACATTGAAAATTGAATTAAACATATTACATGATAAACTAATTACAATTAATGTAAAAGAAAATGATATTAAACATAGAAACTTACGTTAGAATAATATCTTTCATTGGTTTGTGGAGTGGGGCGTGCAAGGAACACAGTAATGTCACCGTATTTGTCCTAAATGATATTATGATCAATTGCCAATGACCACTGAATGAACACGAGAATATATATATATATATATATATAAAATTAGTTTTTACTAAAAAAAACTAAATATAGAATATATAAATAAATTACAACAATACTTACCTACAGAGGAATGGTGCAAGGTAACATTCTTTTCCTCCCTCATTTAGCCGTTCTTTCAAGTACCTTTCCATGATATTTTTTCATTATACGCCCAACCAATATAAGTTGTGTCATACCCCAAATTTTGACCACTAAGATTTCCCATCATTGTGCAAATCATCATCACAATATGGAAGAACCATCCTGCCTCATCAGTCTCCCCAAAGATGGGTGAGCATCCACTACAATCAAATTTAGGGTTTCAAGCCCTCTCAGAGCTTTAGACAAAGGATCAATCAAGGAATGACATGATCTTCAACTTGTCTAACCTCTCAAGTAGCTACAAGGGATCAAGAGGACTCCCACTTTAAGGATTAAGCACAAGGATGCTCCCTTTCAAGTGGATCAAGCCTTAAGATCGCCAGTGTCACCAAATTAGGGTTTTGGTCGACCAGGGCCTCCAGATGGAAATTTTTCATCTGGGCACAAGCCAAGTATCCAAAACATAACCTAATATACTCCATGGAACCTCATGGACCCAACCATCAAGTCAATTTTGCCTCAGGGGATGCATTCATCAAAAATAAGGAATTAGGGTTTCTTGACCTAATTCACCACTAAGTTGACTTTTGGGACAAATCATAAGCTAAGACCTCAAGACATGATTTGAGGGTCTCCAACATACTACATTGATCCATTTACAACAATGGATTGATCCAAGAAGCTTGAGCAACAAGTCTCAATTTCATCTGCACCACAGTTAGGGTTTTAAGGGAAAAGTCAACTATAACTTTGACTTTTGACCAAAACATGCTCCCAAGCCCTAGGACATGAATCAATATACCCTATGACACCCATGGAACATGTCCATCAAGTTTGATTTAGGTCAAGGACATGATTTCCTGAAGAATTGCACAGTTTGGAATTCATCTGATAAAAAGTCAACTGTGCACAAAAGTCAACTTTGACTTTTTGAGATTTTTCACCAAAATGGATTTTTAACCCTAAAATGATGTTAATGTATGATTTTAATCATCATTCATCAAGAAAAATCAAGAAAATTTGGATAACTTGTAAAAGGGGTAACCATAAAAAACTTAGAAAATTTTCTAAGTTAAAAATAAAGTGGCTAGGGTACCAAATTTGGAGGACCATAACTCCTAAACCACAAAGCCATTTTTCCCCATCCAAATCTTGATTTGTAGATCTCATTGCCCTCTACAAATACTTCAACTAGACCTAACTCGAATTCATTGTGGATTTTGAGCTATGAGTGAGCCAAAATGGCTGAAAACATGAAAGTACCACTTTTCCAACACTTAGAAAAATTCTGGGCAAGGCAGATTTTGTGTTGAAACACCAAAACTTGTGAGATCTTTTCACATAGTTGCAAGCTGAATCAAGTCCAAAGATAAACATCAATTTTGTTGCAAATGTTGCCAAGAATTCAAAGAGCTTAACAGCATGAATTGATTCAACTTGAGCCAAGAGAAATCCATGCCCAAAGTCTTGTTGCTGCAAGCTGTTTTGGAAAAATCAGTTTGCATGTTTGCTTGCCACACACGATTTTGAACCAAAGACTGAGGATCACTATGCCACCTGTACTCAAACCAATCACAATGCAACTGATCCAACTGATAAATCTGAGTCAAAAAGCCAAGGAATCTTCCAACTTGAAATTCATCCACTTTGGCACATTTTGCCTTGAATTCAAAGGGCATTAATTTGGAATAGTGCATTTTCAACAAAGTCACTCTACTCAGTCAAGTTCTCTGATTAAACAACAATAAAAACATCTGAAGAATGTGATTTTGGTCAAGGCATAGCCCTGCTCTTGGGAATGACTAGCTTGCCTTGCTTGAGAAGAAATCCTCCAAGCCAATCGATGCAAATGTGATCTGATCCAGCAGCCATTCACTATTCCTCCAAAACAAAAGTTGATCACCTATAAATAGAGGTCCCAATGGATCATTCAACTCACACCAAAGCTAGTTACAGCACTGTTTTCTCTCATTCTTCCTTAAACCTCAAGTTTTTTGGTTTTTGAGTAAACACTATCGGGTTTTAAGTTGTAGCCTTAGGAAATCAATTCCAATTGCTCAAACACATCACATATGGTGTATTTGAGGTGTCTAAACACTTAAACACTGACTGTAACACCTCAGGCTCAAAATCATCCTTCAACCAAGCCATTATGCCTCAATTATGCAGTTGGAGGTCTCCAACTTGATCCAAAGAGTTTCAAAGTGTTCCAAAGCTTGCAACACACTCCATAACATCCATTGAAGCTGTAGGGATCATTAATTCACAACTGGAACAAAGTTTGTGCAGAGTTCCATTTCAGCTTGCATCAAGGTAAGCCTCAAAACTCCAACTCCATGATCCATGCATATTTCCTCGCATGATATTTTTGCCAATTGCTTGCCATCATATGTTGATTGTTTTCCCTAAGAAAATTTGATCATAGGACTCATAATCATGTCTGCACGATTGCTTTTGCAAAATTAGGGTTCATACGACCACAAAGATATAATTTGCTATACACTGAAAATGAATAAAATTGGGTATTGCCATCTTCTTCCTCGTGAAAAAACGCATGAGTTTGATGTTTGAATCATGTCCAATGATTGAGAGATGAGTGAGATAGGGTGCTTCATGCACGAGCTGGAGGAAGAAGATGGCCATGGCGCCATTTTTAGAAAATCCAACAAGTTCTCTATATATTTTTCCCTTGCCATGTTATATTTGAATTGGCATTGCGCCCTAGCGGTTCATCAGCTGGTTTTGTGTGTACTGGCAAGCGAGAGGTCTGGGGTTTGAATCCCCCTCGCCCCAGACTTCTTTTTATCACTTGTTTATTTTGTTATTTTTCATATTATTATTTTTAATGATTTGAAAAATTAATAACTCACTCAATTTTAATCATTTTTGACTGATTCTTTTTGTAAAAAATCATAAAAATGTTGAAATATTTTATTTCACCAAAAAATTAGATTTATATTATTTATTTAATATAATTAGTATTTTTGTGAATAAATTCATTTTTTATTATTTTTAAACATTTTAAAAGTGAATATTTACTTTGAAAATCAAAACCTAATGAGTTTAAATATTCCTTGTGATTATCCCTCATTTTTTTCAAACCTTAAACAAAATCATAAATGGATTATTCAAATTTATTTTGTATTTTGTTTGATTTTCTTTAAATATTTACTTTTAAAGATTAAAATTAGGGTTTTTTTTTATTAATTCAACTCTCACAATTGATTTTCAAACACTCTTTGGGCCTCTATTAGAGTGTAAGACCCAACCCCCTGTACAGGAAACTTTTTGGGCCTCATTCGTTGTATAAGTCCCTCTGTACATTTTCAAATAAACGACATAATTGTCATCCGTTGAAAAAATAACCTTGGGCCTCTCCTTGAGCTATAAGACCCATTCAAAAACTTTTTGGGCCTCTAATAGAGTATAAGACCCAATCCCCTTTTAACCAAAACCTTTTGGGCCTCAGATATTGTATAAGCCCCTCTGCGTTAAAAGAAAATCTCGGCGCGATCGCCATTTCAAAAATCATCTGGGCCTACCCTCGTGTTATAAGCCCCACTCTTTTTCTTTAAACCTTTTGGGCCTCTAATAGAGTGTAAGACCCATCCCTTTGTACAGTAAACAATTTTTGGGCCTCAGTCACTTGTATAAGTCCCCCTGTACAAATTTAAACAGTGCGCTCACTGATAAAACCCTGGGCCTCTCCTTGAGCTGTAAGCCCCAAATCTTTCTTTTTTAAAGCACTTTCTCCTTTGATTTTGAATATACTGTTGTTTTTCAATCTTTCTTTGTTGAACAACTAACCAAACAGCATGGAAGCACTACAACCGAGTAAGTGTTTATACGCTTTCATTTATTGCTTTCATATACATATAACTGTATTGTGGGGCTGCTCGCTGTAAGTCTTCTTTCATAAACTCATATCAACTGTGTAATAATAGTATAGATATTTAGAGTTTCCTCGGCAACTACGTCTAGCACTAGGTAAAGCCCTATTGATCACTCTGAACTTACAGTCAAAACTAGATCCCCATAGGATTACCAGACACAGTCTTCCCTCCTCTTGGGGTTAAACAATATGGAGATGTGAAAGGCAGATTCTTTTTGAACCCTTTCTCAGACTGTCACCCTTAGAAATAGACAGAACTAGATCCCCAATAGGATTACTAGATACAGTCTTCTCTTCGGCTGTCCTCGTTAGGAATTGTCAAGAAACTCTACTCCCAGAGATGAATGTATTCTCCGTGAATGGTGTAATACCCCAAATTTTGACCACTTAGATTTCCCATCATTGTGAAAATCATCATCACTATATGGATGAACCATCATGCTTCATCAGTCTCCCCAAAGATGGGTGAGCATCCAATACAATCAAAATTAGGGTTTCAAGCCCTCTCTGAGTGCTTAGACAAAGGATCAATCAAGAAATGACATGATCTTCAACTTGTATAATCTCTTAAACATCCACAATGGATCAAAAAGGACTCCCACTTCAAGGATTAAGCACAAGGCTGCTCCCTTCTAGGTGGATCAAGTCTCAAGATCGACAGTGTCACCAAATTAGGGTTTTGGTCGACCAGGGCCTCCAGATGGAAATTTTCATCTGGGCACAAGGCAATGATCCAAAACATGACCTAATATACTTCATGGAACCTCATGAACCCATGCATCAAGTCAATTTTGCCTCAGGGGATGCATTCATCAAAAATCAGGAATTATGGTTTCTTGACCTAATTCACCCCTAAGTTGACTTTTGGGACAAACCATGAGCCAAGACCTCAAGACATGATTTGAGGGTCTCTAATATACCATATTGATCCATTTTGAACAATGGATTAATCCAAGAAGCTTGAGCAACAAGTCTCAATTTCATCTGCACCACAATTAGGGTTTTAAGAGAAAAGTCAACTGTAACTTTGACTTTTGACCAAGACATGCTCCCAAACCCTAATACATGATTGAATATACCCTATGACACCCATGGAACATGTCCATCAAGTTTGATTTAGGTCAAGGACATGATTTCCTGAAGAATTGCACAGTTTGGAATTCATCTGATAAAAAGTCAACCGTGCACAAAAGTCAACTTTGACTTTTTGAGATTTTTCACCAAAATGGATTTTTAACCCTAAAATGATGTTAATGTATGATTTGAATCATCATTCATCAAGAAAAATCAAGAAAAGTGAGATAACTTGTAAAAGGGGTAACCATAAAACTTAGAAATTTTTCTAAGTTAAAAATAAAGTGGCAAAGGTACCAACTTTGGAGGACCATAACTCCTAAACCACAAGGCCATTTTTTCTCATCCAAAGATGGATTTGTAGCCCTCATTATCACCTACAAAAACTTCAACTACAAGTCATTCCAATTCATTAAGGATTTTGAGTTATGGAGTGATCAAAGTGGCTGAAAAGTGAAAATGTCACTTTTTCCAACACTTAGTGAAATTTTCACTAAGTTAGATTCTGCCTCACTTTTTGCCAAATGTAGGGGGATTTTTCACTTGGAATCAAAAGAGATCAAAACCAAACTTGTTCAAACAGTTGTTGTATCATGTAAGAGCTTTCCAAAATGGCCAAGAACATTGCCAAATTCAACCTACACCATGAGATACAACATTGCCAAGTTGCCTTGCTGAAATCTGTCAAGACAAGGCAGAATTTGCAACTTTGCTCGATTTGCCAAAATCAGTCAAATTCAAATGATCCTATCCACTTAGACACCTCAGAGGATTGAATCTACAGGGGACAATCACTGAGCCAAGCCTCCAAAGTCCATGGAACAAGAAATAGTATGTTGAACCTAGAATGGCCAAAATAGGGACAAGACTTCAAATTTGGAATGAGGCATTCAATGAAACCATCAAGGTGGCATGGACTGAGCCATTCTCATCTGAAATCAGTCAAGACTTATCCAAGACCAAGGGAACCAAAGCTCTGTGCCCTAACCTCTAGTCAATGGCTAGAGGAGACTTGAATTCTCATTGGACAACATTGGCCAAACCTACTTACCAGCTGCCATGCACTATTCCTTGCAAAACAAACTTGCTCTACTATAAATAGAGCTCAATTGTGGTCAGTTTGAGTACACCAAAGCCATCTAACAAATGCTTTCCTCAAAATCTCTTCTTTCACTCCAATTTTGCCTTCTAAAGCAAGTCACTATCGGGTTTTGAGTTTGAGAGCAATTCCAATCAAACCAATCACTCACACACCTCACATACATCACATATGAGCTGATCAAACACTTAGATTACTTCTGAAACATCAATTTCACAAAATCACCAGCTGGTTGCTCAAATTTTCAAACAAGTTGCACCTGAGGTACCACAAAGTGATCCAGCCAATTTCAATCAAGTCCAAGCATTCAAACACAATCCATAGGGTGTAGGGAAGCTGTTCAGATCATCACCACTCATCTGTAACACCTCCAAATCAACAATCACTTTGAACTTGCTGTCACGACTTGGAGGTAAGCACATACTTGGTCATCTCTCAATCTATGCATATTTCCTCGCACAATAATTTGGCCATATGTTCATAATTATGCATGGAATGAATTCCCTCAATTAATTGCATTGTTTGAATCGTGTATAAAAAATCCTAGCCTTCATGCAGAAATTAGGGTTCTTGAGGTTTCTTCGTGATTTCTTGTTGTATGTTTAATTTAAATGAAATTAAAGTACATAGACATGATCGTGAGGTTGAGGCGAGCATAATGATATGTGGATTGCATGATATGATTAAGTATTCATGGAGATTGGATAAAAAATGCAAATCTGAGAAACCAAGAACACGCGCGTGTTCTTTAGCTGTTCTTGGCGCCATTTTTAGAAATTCAAATATTTGAATTTTGTGATTTTGTTTAATTGATTCAAAAATTAATTTCTCTCTGAGTTTTAATGATTTTGAGTTGATTATTTTTTTAATAATTCACAAAAATGTTAAAATATTTTATTTTCACAAAAAATCCCAAAAATATTATTTATTTCATAGAATTGATATTTTTGTAAAGAATTAATATTTTGATTGTTTTTGGCATTTTAAATATTTTTTCTACATTGATTTTGCAACTTTTAATGCTTTCTAATTATTTTGTAGGTCAATACTTAATTTTTGAAGCATTAATCCAAGATCACAATTTGTTTTCCATGTGTTAAACAATTTTTGATCATTTTAATTGAATTTTTATTCAATTAAATACATTTTGAAAACAAATTAGGGTTTTGGATTAATGCAACCCTCATAAATCACTTTCAAACCTTTTTTGGGCCTCTTGAGAGATTGTAAGACCCATCCCCCCTTGTACAAAAACTTTTTTGGGCCTCACTCATTGTATAAGTCCCTCTGTACAAGTAAACGGCGCGATCGTCGCCCGTTTAAAAATAAAAATCATCTGGGCCTCTCCTTGAGCTATAAGACCCATTCAAAACACTTTGGGCCTCTATTGGAGTGTAAGACCCAATCCCCCTTTTAACCAAAACATATTTGGGCCTCACTTATTGTATAAGTCCCTCTGCGTTAAAAGAAAACCTCGGCGCGATCGCCATTTTTAAACGAAAAATCATTTGGGCCTACCCTCGTGTTATAAGCCCCTCTCTTTTCTTTAAACCTTTTTTGGGCCTCTTGAGAGAGTGTAAGACCCATCCCTTTGTACAGAAAACCTTTTTGGGCCCCAGTCACTTGTATAAGTCCCTCTGTACAAATTCAAACAGTGTGCTCACTGATAAAACCCTGGGCCTCTCCTTGAGCTGTAAGCCCCAAATCTTTCTTTTTCAAAGCACTTTCTCCTTTGATTTTGAATATACTGTTGTTTTCAATCTTTCTTTGTTGAACAACTAACCAAACAGCATGGAAGCACTACAACCGAGTAAGTGGTTATCGCTTTCATTTACTGCTTTCATATTATAAACTGTATTGTGGGGCTGCTCACTGTAAGTCTCCTTTCATAAACTCATATCTACTGTGTAATAATAGTATAGATATTTCGAGTTTCCCCGGCAACTACGTCTAGAACTAGGTGACGCCGTTTCATTTATTCGTAGAAATAGACGCCTAGATCCCCAATAGGAGCACCAGATACAGTCTTCTCTTCGGCTGTCCTCCTTAGGAATCGTCAAGAAGCTCTACTCCCCAAGATGAATGTATTCTCCGTGAATGGCATCTTTGAGTTTCTTCCAAATTCTCGAACTTTCCTGACTTGATCTATTCCTTGTGGATAGCTTGCCTTGAATGTCTCGGGGTTTGGGTACCCACTACGGTCATAATCTTGGACCTTAACTAAGGAACCCTCTTCAAAAGTTAAAAGTCGTTGGATAGTAAACCTCGCACGTTTACCAGTGGTTTTTATCTTTAAAAGAGTTATCTCTCCTAATGGAAAGGAGATGATAGACCCACAGGCTTCTTAAAAGCATCGGCCTCCTCTTGGGCATTATTCAAGGACACTACGGCTTCTTAGAAGTATTCACAGCCTCCTCTTAGGCTTCGTATAATGATCTCTTCCTTCGGGAATGATAGCCTCATCTTGGGCTTCGTACAAGGACCCGTCGGCTTCTTAAAAGTTTCCAGCCTCCTCTTGGGCTTCGTACAAATTGTCCCGACGACCTCCTAGAGGTATAGGAACAGAACCTAGTCATCCTCATAGAATAGTCCTTTCATAGAGTCTACTACTGTTTCTCAAAGCATAGTACAAAAGAAAAAAACTCTAGACTTGGACAGTCTAACTTCCTTGAGTCTCAAAGACATTCTCAAGTGACCCCTTCGTTAAATAGGAAGGAAACCCGCAGACTCGGACAGTCTCAATACCCTTTGGATTTCCCGTTTCCTCAAAGAGAAGGAAATATCCCTGATCCTCAAATCAAATCCCTGAGTACAGTGTTGCTCATATAAGAACTGATTTTCTCTTTTAAAATCAGTATATTGGATCTGTCACTCAACTGAAACAAACCTTTAGCCTCCATCTCGGGCTTCGTACGAGATACAAAAACACTCTCTTGTTGAGTCAAACTTTTAGCCTCTATCTCGGGCTTCGTACGAGACACAAAGACTCCCTCGTAGAGTCAAACAAACAATCGCCTCCATCTCGGGCTTCATACGAGATATAAAAAACTCCCTTGTTGAGTCAAATAGCCTCCATCTCGGGCTTTATACGAGATACCAAAAGACTCCATCGTCGGGTCAAAAACTTTTAGCCTCTCTCTTGGGCTTTGTACGAGACACAAAATAGCCTCCTCTTAGGCTTTGTATAATGATTTTCCTAGCGGAAATTAGCCTCCTCTTAGGCTTTGTATAAGAAAACCACTGGTTGATCCAATCAACCTTTTAGCATCAAAGTTGTGCCTCGTTCACAGTACACAAACATCAACAACTCCTTTCCTTTCATCTAATCGCTGTAAGCGGCAAGCCTCTGGATCATCTATATCCATGCCACTGTCCCTCTTTTAGCATGAGAAATTCCTAAGGAAAGATGGCATTGCTCTACACTGAGTTAAAGTCTTCTCCTTCAGGTTAAAACCCTTTCTTCGGAAATTATGGCATTGCTCGGATCCGCGTTTCCCAGTTAAAGTAATTCTCCTTCCCCCCCTTTAGAGATGACAAATTCTCTCTAAAGTCGAGGTCTTTCAGCTTCACATCTTGGGCTTTGAACAAGATACAAACCACCTTTCGCTTCACGTCTTTGGCTTTGAACAAGACACCAAAACAACCATTTCCTCCCATAGAATAGGAGGAACTACGAATGCTCTGATTTCCCTGTTTCGGTAAACGGGAATACGTAGGCATAAGATCAAAAGAAAAGATCTTAGCGAGCGCAATCAACAAAAAACCCAAATCCCATATCTCCATCAATTAAAAGCAGTAATTCAAAAGCATCAGTCCTAACATCCTAATCCTTGTTCCCCGTCAGAAACCTTCTGCCTAGATAAAAAGAAAGAAAACCGTACTGGCGAAAATACAAATAACCAGTACATGGCCCCCCCACATTGATAGCATCCGTAACCTAACAGACCGCTGTTTAAACTCAGTATGCAAGCAGGGTTAATTGGAGACATCTATTTCCCTTCCTTATTCAGCTCACAATAGGATAAAAAATGAATCGACCTGTAGTTTAAGCTCAAACCGCAGAGAGCGACCAGCGCTTAAGAACCGCGTCCAAAATCGCTCGCTACAGAAAAAATGGCGCCCACCGTGGGGTGATTCAAAGTTAGATCTAGGCACGGTCTTCCTTTTCACCTCTTGTGTGAAAAATTACGCAAATGGCGACTCTTCTGGGGAGTCTCCTTTTCTGCCTTAGGGCATCATCCCCGTTTTCTACGGAAAATGGGAACTCTACCGAAGAGAAAGATTGACCTATGCTGGTCCATCTCTTAGGCAGGGAACCACAGATTGGGGCTTCCGCCGGGGAACCCATTTCTGTCAGGAACTTAGGAATCATAGCTTTATAAGTCTAGGATATTTAGGACAAATATATATACTGCTTTTCCTAATTGCTATACGTGTTTATTTTTCTGCCAATGGGAATGCGGGTGATGCCGTATGTGGAAAGATTGAGTATACACCTAGAAAAGCCAACCCTTTCGTAGTGCGGAAGCTATCGGAAATAGCTGTTACGCGATACTACCCTCATTTGAGGCTGGTGATCTATTCTCGGTGAATAGCACTTACTCTAAGATTGCACACAACTCGCTGGCGATCCGCTTGTTATCTGCCTTCCTGGGAGGCGCTGATGATAATGAGTACAGGTACAAAAATCACCCTAGTATAAACCTTTGGGGATGGGTAGAGCCTTGACTTCATGACAACGACCCTTTGACCCCATGTTTTTTCTATGTTTTTGTGTGCTGCATTCATGCATTCATTTAATAAAACATTAAAACATTCAAAAAACTTTCTCTTCTAGTCTCTCTGTTTTTCAAATTAAACTAAGACTGTGATTGCAAATATCAGAGAAAAGGATTACGCTGATGGATTTCGGTAGAAGGAGAACTCGTCAGTATACCTTCAAGGTTCCAAAACTAGGGGATTTGAGAAGGTTAGCAAGGATGATCGTTAACCCAGAGGCTTTCAGAGCCAAGTACGGAGGTTTACTACCACTGTTAAGAGTCCATGTGATTGAGGGAATCATGGATGCGCTCATTCAATTCTACGATCCGGTTTATCACTGTTTCACATTCCCGGATTACCAGCTCGTGCCAACGCTGGAGGAGTACTCTCATCTGGCTGATTTACATATCACTGATCGAGCTCCATTTTCTGGACTGGAAGAAATTCCAAAGAATCAGACTATTGCAATAGCAATTCATTTGGACGAGTCTGAGGTCAGGACTCACATGACCACTAAGGGTGGCATCCAAGGTTTGCCAGCCCAGTTCTTGACAAAAAAGGCTTTATACTTCGCTAGTATAGGGAACGGGACTGCTTTTGAAAGCATCTTTGTCTTGCTCACCTACGGATTATTTTTGTTTCCCAACATCAATAACTTCGTCGATATCAACGCTATTAAGGTTTTTCTCATTGGAAACCCTGTGCCGACTTTGCTCGCAGATGCGTATCATTCTGTACACTTGGGAAAGTTGTACAGCGGAGGGGAGATCACATGTTGTGTACCTTTGCTCTATAAATGGTTTATCTCTCACTTGCCCAAGTCTGTTGCTTTTTGGGATTGCAAAAGTGTCTTACGTTGGTCGCAGAAGATAATGTCTCTCACCAATTCCGATATAGATTGGTGTAATAGGATTTATGATGGGATCAGAATCATTGACCGTTGTGGAAACTTCCCCAGCGTACCCCTCATAGGAACTAAAGGAGGAATCAACTATCATCCGATATTGGTTTTTCGTCAATTTGGATACCCGATGAGACACATCCCACTGGGTGTTCATCTGGAAGGTCTTTTCTTCAAGGAAGGAGAAAGTGACAGAGCACTAAAGATGGAAATAGTGCAAGCTTGGAAACATGTTCATAAGAAAGGACGAGAGTCTCTGGGAAAACCGGACTGTGTCTCGATGGAGCCTTATCTCCATTGGGTACAAACCAGAGCTCTCAAGCTAAAAATGCCTTATCCTCGTTACAGAATTCTTCCACCAAGTGAAACTGTCATGTACTTCATGACGGAAACTGAAAAGCTTCAGGTTACTCTCAACAAAGTTCAAAAGGAAAGAAGATCTTGGAAGAACAAGTACCGCACCCTCGACGTAGAGTGTATCCAAATACAGCAACTACTAAAAGAGAAAGATGCTCTGATTGAAATTTTGGAGCAGCATGCTGTAGAGAATCAAGATGACCAAAGGAATTTCCTCACTCCTTTCACCTGGCAAAGGAATGACAACACGACAACGACCCAAGCTCCCCGGTCAAAGAAAAGGAAGATACCAGAATCAGCACCCGGTTTCTCCTCAGAGAGGACTCGGGACCCATTAGTTTAGGTTTCTGTTTCTGCACTTTGTAATCTACTGTATTTCCATTTCTGTAATCCTTTGGAATTCAATAAAAAGGGGTTTCCCCACTGTTTGATATTTGCAATCTAATTGTCGAAGTTTATTTTGATTAAACCAAAAAACAACAATTAATATAATCATTGCATTCATCATTCTCACATCGCGTATTCTTCTTCCCTACGAATCTCACGTTTGTGTCTCAATTCTAGAGTCAAACTGTCTCATTCGTATAATACTCGGGCCAATCGTCAGAAAAGGATGGATGATCTTGAGGAAGAAAACAGAGAGTTGAAAGAAGAGATTGACGCTCTGAGAGAGGATATGAGAAAGCTTCGTAACGACATGCAAGCCATGGCAGAAGCTCAGCTACAAAGAACTGTGATCTCAGAGATCACCTCAACGCCCATCATAAAAAAGTATGATCCTAGGTATCAGATGCCGAAAGATCGACCTTGGGGCATGCCTGTTAACTATATCCCGGAAGGATATGTTCCGCCGATCACTGAAGATCAGGGAATCGCAACAGAAGCCGCTGGGCCTGAAGGTTACAAACTTCGGGAAAGCGAAGATGCTAGGGGCATACTCAAGACTCCTGAAGGTTACAAACTTCGGGAGGCGCCAAGACTTACTGCCATAGTCACGGTACCACCCCCTGTGGTGCACACTGTCCCGGAAGCACAGATTCCACAGACACCTTCTGGTAAGAAGGAAACTATGTTTGACAGAATGGATGAATTCCAGGAACAGTTCTTAGAAATGTAGAAAGAGCTGCAAGCCATTCGCGGTCAGGATTTATTTGGGAAGGACGCCGCAGACCTCTGCTTGGTCCCCAATGTGAAAGTCCCGCACAAGTTCCAAGTGCCCGACTTTGAAAAATACAAGGGTAACTCTTGCCCTCAGAGGCATCTGGTGATGTACGCTCGGCGGATGTCAGCTCAGACGGAGAATCAGGACCTGCTGATTCACTACTTCCAGGATAGTTTAACCGGTGCCGCACTCAAATGGTACATGGGTTTAAACCGTACTACGATCAGTACATTCAGAGATCTTGGTACTGCCTTCATCCAACAATACAAGTACAATTTGGACATGGCACCCGACAGAGATCAACTCAGATCAATGTCGCAAAAGGAAAAGGAAACCTTTAAGGAGTATGCTCAAAGGTGGCGTGAAATTTCCGCTCAAATTTGTCCACCTCTTGAGGAAAAAGAGATGAAAAAAATCTTCTTAAAGACCTTAAGCTCATTTTACTATGACCGAATGGTTGCCAGTGCGCCCAGTGATTTCACCGAAATGGTCGGCATGGGTATACGTCTTGAGGAAGCCATCCGAGAAGGACGTTTGGTAAAAGACACTGGATCAACGAGCGGTACTAAAAAATACGGTAGTGCTCTCCCTAAGAAAAAAGAGCAAGATATTGGGAATATCTCTCTCGGAAAGCAAAGGCGACGTTATCAGCCAGTAGCAGCTGTTACTCCTGCTATCGGCCCCACACCTGTTCCTATGTATCAACCTCAGGTTGCGCAGAGCCAATCTGACCAACAAAGGACACAACAGCCTCTTCAGCAGGCTCGTCCTCCATATAACAGCAACCGTACAACACGGCCACCAGGATTTGATCCTATACCCGTAACGTACGCAGAGTTGTTTCCGTTACTGCTGGCTAAGGGGTACATTCAGACTAAGTCTCCCCTTTCAGTTCCGGAAAATCTGCCTTTTTGGTTTAAAGCGGATCAAACACGCCCTTATCATCAAGGAGGTTCAGGGCATAACATTGAGACTTGTCTCAATTTCAAATCCGACGTGAAAAAGCTTGTTAGGAGCGGGCTCTTATCTTTCAAAGATACGAATCCTAATGTTCTTACAAACCCGCTGCCTCAACACGAGAAAGCTGCAGTCAATCTGATTGAGAAAGAGACTAACAATGTCTATCAAATTCACGATGTACTCTTGTTAAAGACCAATCTGGTCAAGATGCATTGTAGACAGAGTGGATATGGCCATGTGCCACCTCATTATTATCACCAGTGTGATATCTGCTCTCAAGATAACCAAGGATGTTTGGTAGTGCAATCAGCTCTACAGGAACAAATGGATCTTGGATGGATCCAAGAGCACCGAGTTCGTGGAGTTAACATGGTTTACACGAATTCCAACGTCATTCAAAACCACAACATCCGTGCGATGAATGTCAACTTGGTGGCGATGCACTCAAGGCAAAGCCAGTATCATAATCTACCGTGGCACGATTACAGTTCCTGTCTGATTTGCTCGGTAAACAAACAGGGATGCTCTTTCATACAAGAGGCCCTCCAGCGTCAGATGGATCTTGGATGGATCCAAGACTACCATGATAGGAACTCCTATCAAATCAACATGGTTCAGATCTTTGACATCCGCGTAATGGATACCAACCTGGTAGAGTTACATGCTGAGCAGGTCCGACTTGGATTCTTAATATCACATGACTATCAAAATTGTAAAGCGGGTTGCGAAAACGATCGAGGTTGTACCCTTGTCCAGGAGGCACTTCAGCACTTGTTAAATCACTGGTGGATGCCAATCTATATGGACGAAGATACTCGGCAGATTAGTATCAATAACAGGAATCCTACTCGTCGTCAAAGTCAGGATGTCCGATCAATGGAAGGTAACCTAGTGAGGTTACATTGTATTCAAAGTGGGCGTGGCCAGGTGCCACCACACAACTATGACAGTTGTAGCGTCTGTTTGGAAAGTAACCAAGGGTGTTACCTTGTGAGAGCAGCTCTTCAGGGTCAGGTCGATCATGGAGAAATTCGTCCATATCCAGGTTCAGGACCCATCATTTGGTCGCTGAACTACCTTGCCGAGCAAGCTGAGGATGTTGTCACGATCTCTGGTCATCACAGGACCAGGGATGTTTTCGCCATCATCCCTCTACTTGATGAATCTAGAGTTCCCAACCAGGAATGGATCGAGATTACTTATGATGGTCAGAAAAATCAGAAGGTTCCCATAGTCATCTATCTACCGGGGCCACTACCGTATGAATCAGCTAAGGCAATCCCTTACAAATACGGTGCAACAATAATCGAGAATGGAAAGGAAATTCCATTACCCTCCGTCATGAATATTGCAGACATCAGTCGTGTAACACGGAGCGGTCGAATCTTCAACCGAGGGGTTGGAGAATCCAACAAAGAAAACGAACTTCAGGCGAAAATTCCTGATCCACCAGTCAGTCAATCTGGTAATCCCGACTGTTCAAAAGACAAGGATGAGATGCTAAAGCTCATCCAAAGGAGTGAATATAACATTGTTGATCAACTGTTACATACTCCTTCAAAGATCTCGGTATTATCACTGTTACTCAGTTCAGAAGCACACAGAGAGGCTCTACAGAAAATCTTGGAGCAAGCCTTTGTGGAACAGGATGTAACAATAAGACAATTCGATAGCATTGTCTCTAACATCACTTCCTGCAATAATTTGGGATTTATTGATGAGGAATGACCTGAAGAGGGTCGTCGTCATAACATGGCGCTCAACATTACAATTAACTGCCAGGGCGATGCTTTAGCCAATGTACTGGTAGACACAGGGTCAGCCCTGAATGTTATGCCAAAGTCCACTTTGACGCAATTATCATTTAAGGGCCCTCCGATGAGAGTCAGCGAGGTCGTCGTCAAAGCATTCGACGGATCCAGAAAAACGGTTATCGGCGAAGTTGATCTTCCCATAACTATTGGTCCTCACACTTTCCAAATAACTTTCCAGGTCATGGACATCCGGGCAACATACAGTTGTTTATTAGGAAGACCTTGGATACATCAGGCTGGAGCGATTACTTCAACCCTCCACCAAAAGCTAAAGTTCGTCAAGAACGATCAACTTGTCACGGTTTGTGGGGAACAAGCCTTGCTTGTGAGTAACCTATCATCATCTGCTTGTGTAGAACCCGAGGAGGTTATTGGAACTCAGTTCCAAGCACTATCAGTGAGCAAGAACGATCAGTTCAAAGAAGGAACTTCAATTTCTTCATACAAAGATGCTATCAAAGCGGTCGAGAGTACCGATACGACAGGATGGGGACGGCTTGTCATTCCTATTGACAATAAAACAAAGAAGGGTCTTTGTTTTTCCGCGACCTGTACTCAGACAGCTGCCAACGATGAAAGTCTTCATCCCCTTCAAAATTTCTTCCACAGTGGAGGTTTTCTTCACCCAGTGTCTCAGACAGTTCATGCTATCAATGAGGAAGATCCCTCTGACACAGATGAAGAATAGAAGTCCTACCTTAACAAGGACGGCTATATGTCTCAGGAAGAGGTGCCTATGCCTTTTTGATTTCCTACAGAAAGTCCGAGATTTATACCAAGATCAGATGTCGAAATGATCTACGGAGATTGTGATCCGGAAGGATGCCGTGCTCCGCCAAATTCATTAGAGGAAGACACTCTGATGAAAGAAAACTTTGATCACAATTACTATGGCCCGATGGATGGTCTGCCAATGTGGCAGCCTTACCCAGGAAACTTGGGGCAAGAAAGTCAGCCGAGTAATGAAACTCAGCTGAGCGTCATTGAACAGAATACCTGTGTCCCCGCCATGTCATGGGATCAAAACTCAGGTCATTCGGAAACTACTCAACATGAAGATGAATTCGCAACGTTTGCAGGACTTGAATTCATCAACTATGCTTTTCCCGAGGTCAACGTCATCGAGAGAGATGACTCCTCCAGTTCCAAAGAAGTTTGGGACACCTTGGGACAACCGAGTGGAAAATACAACTATATGGTCAAGTACACTGCTCCCGAAAGCTCTCGTATCAGGCTCGGAGATATCCAGTCAACTGGATGGGGAGATACAGCTGAGAGCACCAATGCTATGCAAAATGCAACAGAGGAATCCTCCTACGCCAACTCTGCTTGGGAGACAGATTCCAATGATCCTACTCCACCAGAAATCAGCGTCATTTCTGAAGACAAATCAAGGAAGGTGCCAGACTTTGTGATTCACCGAGGAGTTCGCCGCCAATGGGTTGCCATCGAGGTTCCGAAGGTCGTTCGTCAGTCAAAGTAATTGCCATCTTTAACCTTTCACCCTGCCCAGGTGAAACGGATATTTTGATAGGGCTCGTTTTCTATAAACTTCCCTCTTCGCTTTGCCCAAAGCGACAGAGTTTTGTTTTATAGGGCTGTAGTTTCAAGATTCGACTTGTTCATTAATAAAATAACGTCGTTCTGTAATTTTTGCATTAATTGCTGTTTTCTCTTTTTGCTTTTTCAGAAAATGGTAATCCTAAAAAACATTCAATAATAAAAACAAGCAGTAAAATAAAAACACTGCACACATTTGCATTTTCTCTATCTCTTCTAAACACGAATCATCACGTCATGCAGATTGCTTGTTTTATACCCCGTTGAAACATACGATCCGATGCCTTCTTTCACTTTTGAGTTCTCGGTATTCAAGGCTGAAGAAGAAGTTGACAACGAAATTCCAGAAGAGATCTCCCGACTACTCAGACAAGCGGAAAGGTCCATCGAACCTCACAAAGAGCCGTTGGAAACGGTAAACTTGGGTTCAGAGCAAGAGAGAAAAGAAATCAGGATCGGAGCACTGCTCAGTCCAACTGCCAGAGAGGGTTTGATAAAGCTTCTCAAAGAATTTCCCGATGTATTCGCTTAGTCCTATCAGGATATGCCAGGGTTGGATACCAGCATCGTGGAACATCACTTACCGTTGAGATCAGAATGTCCGCCAGTAAAGCAAAGGTTGAGACGCACTCACCCGGACATGGCCATCAAAATCAAAGAGGAGGTGCAGAAACAGATCGACGCGGGTTTCCTCGCTACATCTGAATATCCTCAATGGTTAGCCAACATCGTACCCGTTCCCAAAAAGGACGGAAAGGTCAGAATGTGTGTTGATTACAGAGATCTAAACAAGGCAAGTCCAAAGGACGACTTTCCTTTACCACACATTGACATGCTGGTTGACAGCACAGCAAAGTTCAAAGTATTCTCCTTCATGGATGGATTCTCGAGCTATAACCAGATCAAAATGGCGCCGAAAGACATGGAGAAAACTTTGTTCATTACCCCATGGGGTACCTTTTGTTACAAGGTAATGCCGTTCGGTTTGAAGAATGCCGGGGCAACCTATCAAAGAGCCATGATTACTCTGTTTCATGACATGATACACAAAGAAATCGAGGTATATGTCGATGATTTGATTGCAAAATCAAGATCAGAGGATGAGCACGTTGAACATCTGTCAAAATTGTTCGAACGTCTAAGAAAATTCAAGCTCCGCTTGAATCCCAACAAGTGCACCTTCGGTGTCCGTTCGGGGAAATTACTAGGGTTCATCGTCGGCCAGAAAGGAATTGAAGTTGATCCTGACAAGGTCAAGGCCATTCAAGAAATGCCTTCTCCGAAAACTGAAAAACAAGTCAGAGGATTCCTGGGACGTTTGAACTACATCTCCAGATTCATATTCCTCATGACCGCGACGTGTGCGCCGATTTTCAGATTACTCAAAAAGAACCAGGATTACGTTTGGTCAGAAGATTACTAAACCGCCTTCGACAGTATCAAGGAATATCTATTGAATCCTCCGATTCTATCACCTCCAGTGGAAGGAAGACCACTGATCATTTACCTCACAGTCCTAGAGGACTCAATGGGATGTGTACTTGGCCAACAAGACGAAACTAAAAGGAAAGAGTCTGCCATTTACTATCTAAGCAAGAAGTTCACCGACTGCGAGACTCGGTACACAATGCTTGAGAAAACTTGTTGCGCTTTGGCTTGGGCAGCCAAACGTCTTCGCCAGTACATGATTCGTCATACTACTTGGTTGGTCTCCGAAATGGATCCAATCAAGTACGTTTTCGAAAAACCTGCTCTCACGGGAAGGATTGCCCGTTGGCAGATGTTACTATCAGAATATGACATAGAGTACCATGCTCGGAAAGCCGTTAAAGGAAGTATTTTAGCCGATCATTTGGCTCATCAACCGATTGACGATCAAGAATCAATCGGGTTTGACTTCCCAGACGAAGATGTCATGTATCTAAAGATGAAAGATTGCGATGAACCGCTACCCAGTGAAGGGCCAGAACCAGGTTCCCAGTGGGGACTTATCTTTGACGGAGCAGTTAATCATTATGGAAATGTAATTGGGGCAATCATTGTTACCCCTCAGGGTTCCCACATTCCTTTCACTGCTAGACTTACGTTCAAATGTACGAACAACGAGGCCGAATACGAAGCATGTATCATTGGTCTCGAAGAAGCGATTGATTTAAGGATCAAAAACTTGGACGTATACGGCGATTCAGCCTTGGTTATTAACCAAATAAAAGGAGATTGGAACACATACCAATCAGGATTGATTCCTTACAAAGACTATGCAAGGAGGTTGTTACCCTTCTTCAACAGAGTCGGCTTTCATCACATCCCTCGTGATGAGAATCACATGGCTGATGCATTAGCCACTCTCTCTTCCATGATTAGTGTAGGTCGATGGAATGACATACCTAAGATCGACATAATACGCCTTGAACGGCCCGCTTGCATCTTCGCGATTGAAGCAGTCATAGACGACAGACCTTGGTATCACGATATCAAATGCTTCCTTCAGAAACAAGAGTACCCATCTGGGGCACTCAGAAAAGACAGGAAAACCCTCAGAAGATTGGCTGGAAACTTCTTCCTGAGCGGTGACACTCTTTATAAGAGAAATTTTGACATGGTCTTGCTCCGATGCTTCGACAGACCAGAAGCAGACATGCTCATGAAAGAAATTCATGAAGGATCCTTTGGCACTCATGCCAACGGACACA
The DNA here is from genome assembly GCA_022829125.1 of Lathyrus tuberosus. NCBI lineage: Eukaryota > Viridiplantae > Streptophyta > Magnoliopsida > Fabales > Fabaceae > Lathyrus > Lathyrus tuberosus. Next base: position 9,697,829 of record JALAZF010000047.1, read on the forward strand.
CAATGGCGAGAAAAATTCTCAGGGCCGGGTATTATTGGTTGAAAATGGAATCCGACTACTACAAGTACATGATGAGGTGTCACAAGTGTCAGATATACTCCGACAAAATTCATGTACCGCCATCACATCTCAAAGTTCTTTCTTTCCCGTGGCCTTTTTCCATATGGGGAATCGACATGATTGGTATGATTGAGCCCAAGGCTTCAAACGGACATCGGTTCATCCTGGTAGCCATTGATTATTTCACCAAGTGGGTCGAAGCAGCGTCATTCGCCAATGTAACCCGACAAGTGGTGGTCCGATTTATCAAAAACAATATCATCTGTCGTTATGGTGTTCCAAGCGAGATCATTACTGATAATGGATCTAACTTGAACAATAAGATGATGAAAGAGTTGTGTGCAGAGTTCAAGATCGAACACCATAACTCATCTCCCTACCGACCCAAGATGAACGGAGCGGTAGAAGCGGCTAACAAGAACATTAAGAAGATTGTTCAAAAGATGGTTGTAACCTATAAAGATTGGCATGAGATGCTACCCTTTGCTCTTCACGGTTATCGAACATCTATCCGCACTTCAATAGGGGCAACCCCTTTCTCTCTAGTATATGGCATGGAAGCAGTGCTCCCCATAGAAGTAGAGATCCCATCAATCCGGGTATTGATGGAAGCTCAGCTCACCGAAGCTGAATGGTGTCAAAGTCGATACGACGAACTGAACCTGATCGAAGAAAAGAGAATCACGGCACTATGCCACGGTCAGTTATATCAACAGAGAATGAAAAGGGCGTTCGACAAAAAGGTCCGACCTCGTATTTTCAAAAAAGGAGACCTCGTGCTCAAGAAGATACAATCATTTCTCACTGACTCTCGGGGCAAATGGACCCCAAATTATGATGGCCCCTATGTGGTCACAAAAGCTTTCTCAGGCGGCGCCTTGAGACTTGCAACCATGGACGGAGAGGAATTTGCCTACCCCACGAATGTTGATGTAGTCAAGAAATACTTCGCCTAAAACTAAAAAAAAAACACGTCTCGGTGGATTGAAAACCCGAAAGGGCGGTCCAGGCAAAAGTTAGAGACATGAAAAGAATCATCCCGATGGATTGGAAATCTCATAGTACAATCCAGGCAAAAATTAGGGACAATGGCAAGTAACTATGTTCAACAGAGGCAAGTCCCTCAGCAGCAGTTACAGCATCATCTGTCAGAAAACTCCAGTCAAAGGTCATCTTCGACGGAAGCTCAGGATGTCCCGAACTCAAAGTTGGTAGAAGGATAGTGGTCGTTATGTTTCAACGTAGCCCTTTTCCCTGTAAATTACCATTTTATAACTTTGTATATACTCTTTGGAATCACGCGTTTGGCTGATCTCCATCTTATCAATAAAATTTGAGCCCTTGTGCTTTTGTTTGCAATTCTTTACTTGTTTTAGCTTTACAGAACGACGTTGTTTAAACTTAATCAGCGATTCTTGAAATAAAACGAAAATGAAATTACTTGTTAAAAACTTTTTCTGCTTTTAAATTAAAGATGGCATTTCTTTTAACTGTTGAACATCAGAAGAACATCGATCGCTTTTCCCGAAGTAAGCGAACTTCAAAGTGCAGAATCAAAGTACTCCTTCTAAACCAGTTCGCCTGAATGAAGGGATCAACTGTGTCAGAGACCTTGTTTCGTCTGACATCCTCGGCCGAGTTCTCATCTCCTAAGCCTGATCAACATAGCTCCCAACGGGACTATCTCTCCTAAGCAAGGTGGAATTTCTATTTTGAATCAACGGTACTTCTTTGCCCCGCGATGGCCGAGTATCCAATTGTGTTCATCCATTAGTCTGTATCTCGCGTCTGTTTTGTCAGCATATACATACATACATCATGCATTTTTATTTGCATTCACATTTCATATTGGATCACTATCACTCTAGTCGGTCTTGTCCCCTAGTGGTAGAAGTCCTCTCAATCGAGTTGTCAGTTCTTGCCTCGTCAGGAAATACGGTGTCTGAACAACCTCGCTTCCAGTTTAATTCTGGAAAGAAGTTGGTCCTTGACCACTTTGATAACTTGAACCTCTGAAAAGCCAGAGAAAACTTTCAATAAGCATCACTCTTCGCCATTGAAGATGATATCCTTGCTTTCCCGGATTAAGGAAAATCCACAGAGAAAGCCTCGTGATCAGAGACTCGGTAGCACGCCAGTTTTGCTCCGAAAAACCACTGATGAGAGGGTGTAATACCCCAAAATTTGCTCTCCCCTTTTGGCATCATAGCATGGCATTATCATTTATCATATCATATCCATCTCATTAGCATTGCATTGCATTTAATATAGAAAAATGGAGCATGGCATCCTTCTTACCATCAGGGCATGTGGTCAGGTGGGAGATGGACAATCAAGAGATCATTCAAAGCACAAAAAGGGCAGTCAAGTTGCCTCAAGGCAAGTCAAGAAGCCTTTCATGTCTCATACTATCTCAATTGATCATCCACAACCTCAAGGATAAGAGATACAATGGGAGATTGAAGCATTACATCTTTCACTATGCAAGAGGTTCAAAAAATGAAGGAAAATCCTCAAAAGAGATAGCTCATTGATCCAAAATCATCCTCAAATGGCATATATCATCATCCTTTAAGAGGATACACAACATACTCTGAGGAATTTGAAATTGGAGACTGCACTTTTACCTCCTAACCAGAGGGGGCCAAAATTAGGGTTTCCATTTAAATCAGGGAATCTTTGCTTTTTGGGCAAGACTTGATGTCATGGTTTCCTATATGTCCCTAGGTATATGGATGTGGAAGATTGCATCTCAATTGGTTTTAGAAGTGATTCAATTGGAAGAAAGATCAAAAATCAGGGAATTTGGGGCCAAGTCAAATAATCAGAGAAAAAAGTCAACCCTTGACTTTTTAGGGCCAAATTCATGAAATTCATGTTATATGTGACCAATGTACAAAATTTGATCAAGAAACTCCAAAGGAATCATGAAAAAATCAAGATTTGGAAAGTTGCCATTTTTGGATGAAGTAGGGTTACTAAAAATAGCAAGTTTTTGGCCATTTTGCATCAGAATTGGAACCAAGGCCATTCAAAATTGGAGCACCAAATGAAAATTCCACTCTGCCTCAATGAAAGGCCTTGCTTTAAGCTTCAAATCCATGGGTAGAACATTTCCATTGGATAAAAAATGAGGGAGATATGATTGATCAAAGTTGGAGGAAAGTAGGCCAAAAACCATGTCATGACCAAGTTTGGCCAGGTCTGCGCGCAGTCATTTTCTCAAACAGTTGGTGGGCCATATATTCGCCTATTTTTTCTCATGGTTAAAGGCCTCAAATGAAAAACTTGTCAACATCAATATTGTTCCTTGCAATGCCCTCTTCAATGTTCATGTTGGGCAAAATCTCATCTGATCAAGTTATGATGGAGAAATAGTGGCCTCAAGTCATGGTAATCATGCTGAAAATCCAGGTGCCAAGATGCCTTGTCAACCAACCAGTTGCCACGCCCTTCTATCAGTTCCAAATGTGGATGTTATAAGTCATTTTGCAACTTATTTCAAGCCTCATTTCAATTCATTTTTCATACCAAACATGTTCTACTATGATCCCTCTTTCTAATGATCACAAAGCCTCATCAAATTATTCACAATACATGGAGAATTTCCTTCTCAAACTTGCTTGTTTTCATTGGTTCCAACTGTCATAAAATCAGAAAAAACAAGTGTTGTTGTTGTTGTTATTTCAAAGTGTATGCACATATCCCACACCTTATGACACTTTGCCTTTTCAGAACTAACATTGTCCTTGCTTGCACGTGCTGCTCAGGCTCATTACATGGAAGTGGAAAGAATGAAACTTGTAGAGCAAGTTTATGTTGCTGCAGCTCACACACGAGTTTACCACCACCACTGATCCTTTGTAATCCACCCTAGCTCGCCATAGATCATCATCACTATATCACAGCTCGTCCCCTAACTAACTTGACTCAGTTAGTTAGGATGGACTCACCTAAATCACTTCAACTCAGTTAACCAACTCAGGTTAACCATGGTTAGCTCACACTATAAATCAAATCTTCACTCTCACTTTTGTTTTTCAGCTTCATTTTTTCACTCTCCCTCTCCAATACTTCAAACTTTTTCTCTCAATTTCTTTGTTTTCTCTCTGACTGCACTCCATTTTCACCATCTCCTTTCACATTTCGCCTCCATCATCTTCATTGTTTCATTTTGGATCAAGAATAAGAGCATACACATCCAAGTAATCAAGTTCAGTTTCAAGAGATTGGAATTTTCAGTGTGATTCTCTGCACGATTTCAAGATTCTCAAGCCTTTATTTGGCCAAGAGTAGCTCAAAGAAGAAGCACGATTCTCTGGTTTTTTGTTTAACTCCAGTTTGCAGCATTTTCAGGTTTCATCATCTCAAACTTTTCTGGCATGATTTAGAGTTTGTTTAGCTTATTTTGTTGATATGAGCTCGCTAGGAGCATTTGAACTCTGGCTAGTTGATAGAGCTTCTTAGAAGCCTAGATCCAAAACTTAGGGCATGATTTAATCTCCTCTGTTCTCTATGTGTGTGCTTGGTATGTGAAAAACAATTGTGAATTCTTAATCTACGTGAGCTCAGCTTCATTTTGGTATAATATTTGTGCATTTCTGGGACATGTGAGAGTTGCAGACGGTGGTGCGTGGCCGGAGAAGGTGACCGGAGGTCCCTCTCCGGCCGGTGATCATGTGTTAGGGTTTGGTTTGCAGTTTTAATCAGGACCGTGGATTTACTTGCATCGTGTGGTGTAGGATTGGCCAACACATTAAAAAAGGGCGTGCATGTCATGTGCCATTTTTCTGATTCACTTAAAAGTGATGTGATGCATTGCATGGTAGTTAAGATGCACATTCATGAATGCGCGTTGGATGTAATTACCTTGACTTGTTTCTTGACTTGACTTAATCTGATGGTTGTTATTACTTTGACTATTGTTGACTGAAGTGCATGGTTGTTAGTGTGTTCTGAGCGCTTAGTGGACTTAGCCAGAATGCTATTCGCACCTCCCTGTTTTAAGGCCCAAATGATTTGAACTGCATAATTGCTATGTTCACACCTCCCCTTCCCTTTACATTTCATTTTATTTTTCTATTTTTTATACACGTTTACTTTTTAATTTTTAAAAATATCAAACCTCATCATAAAATTCCACAAAAATTCATGTGTATTCTTAAAACATTTAGGAAATTTTCCATGATTTTATTTCTTGATTTTATGACCTTTTTACCCCTGGTCCATAATTTTCTTTGAATTTCCATTTAGATGCATTCTAAGCATGATACATGAATTTGTTTAATTTTGTTCTTGCTCATTACCAACTGTTTTGACATGATTCTTTTTTCATTGATTCACTAATACATTGAAGCATGTTAGATGATTTTTGGTTGATTTTTAGGTCATTTTATCACATGTCTTGATGCCTATATTTGCACCACTTTGCATGATGTTTCAATTTGACTTAATTGCTTTGTTTGAAGTCATTTTGCTCTGAATTTTTACATGCTATCTTGATGTATGATGCATTTCTGACCTAGGCATTCCAATAATATGCTGGCATAATTTTCATGAATCCATTTGGTCTTTGTTTGATGCATTACATTGGAAGCATAATCCATGGCATGTCATGACAATTTTGGTGCATGTTTACATGAATTCTTTTGTGCATATTTGTATGAGCATTTGCATATGTTATGAGCCATTCATATGATATTATAGGTCTTTGATACACATTATATGTCATCCTTGCATGTTGACTTTCAATTTGAACTTTGTGCATCATTAACATGTATTGTTTGCACTTTCTTTTTGAACTTTCATTTCAATTCTTCTTATATTACTTCTTGAATGTCTTGAAGTTGATTCATAAATACTTTTGAGATGTTTATAAACTATTTTCCATTTAGTTTCAATTCTGGTTGTTGATTTACATGTTCCATTTATGCATGTCCTCTTCATTTCTTTCCATCTTTCATCTACCCCTTCTTCTTGTAACATGTTTAAATGCTAATGGGTGATGATTGTTGCTTATTCACTTGCACTTGTATGATAATAACCATTGGTTTCCATATGATGTACATTCTGATTGTGGCTCTAGGATTTGGTTTCTCATTTAATTCTTTTGAGTTTCATGATGCATTACATGTTCTTTTACTTCTTATACTTCTTATACATGTTTACTAACCATGTAGGGGCTTTGGTAAGTTTCAATTGAGTGTGGATAAGGAATCCACATTCAACTTCTATCCTTTCTCTTTTACAATTCCATTTTGTGTTTTGTTAAGCACTTGTGTGCTTTCCTTTAATAACTCATCACTTTCCCTTTTTGAATTACAATTCATCTTCTACTTTGGAAGTGAATTGTTTAATTCTTTCTTTCTTTAGACTTTAGGTTTTAAACCTCACAAACCATTAGGATCTCTCCCTTTAATCTTCAATTAGGATTGAGTCTTAGTCCATATAGGTTTTACCTTTTCTCCTCTCTTGAGTCTCTCTTCTCATCTCTCAAAGAAAATTCAAAACATTTAATAAAGGTAGGCACTTATTGCATTTAGGCCTTTCATATAAAGAAAAGATTATAAGGGGTCTTCTCTTGTAATCTTAGAATGTGTAGCATATAGCCCATCTTGGGTCAATGTGTTAAACATTTGATCTTGTATGAGGGACTTAAATGCAATACTTGTTGAAGGTGCAAATAATAAAAAACACTTCTTCACTTCATAATCAACAAAACACTTAATAAACACAAGTATGCTAGTGTGTTTGAACCTTGATAATTGGAACTAAGTGTGAGGGTCTTCTTCACCCTTAGTGTGCTTTCTTACCCATTCCATCTTGGAATGTGAGAAGGTACACATTCCAATGACTAAGATTCAGATACACTATCATATGCAAACAAATGAAAAAACTCTTAAAAGACAAAAACAAACAATGACGTCTTTCCTTCGGGAATTCTTTTCCCACCTCACTCATTCTCAGCGTACGAACGCGCTTCTACTCGTTCTCTTGCAAGATGGTAACGCACTCGGACCAGCGAGCCTGCAACACCTGAGCTAGGACGTAAGCCGTTCTCTAAAAAACACAGACAATCCATCCCTAGTGAGGGGAACTACGTCGCTCTGATTCTCATGTTCCCGATGAGATACGTAGGCAGTGGGGTAGGGCCCATGCGAGCACTTCTTTTATTTTCCCTACATTTGTTTCTCGTTCCTTTTCCAGTTCTCTTTTCGTTCCTTTTCCAGTATTCTTTTCTATCACCCTTTGATCGAGACAAGCAAGCGTGGATCCCATCGGGTACGATGGACGCGAGGGGGTGCTAATACCTTCCTCTCGCGTAACCGACTCCCGAACCCATTTCTCTTGGTCGCAAGACCATGCTTTTCCTTTCTCTCAGGTTTACGCGGTGTTTCCTTTCCCTCTCTCGGGATAAATACACATTGCTGGCGACTCTGTTTCGGTGCCACTTTCGCGTTTGTACTAGGATGAAAATCCCGGGAGCGACAGCTGGCGACTCTGCTGGGGATAGAAGGTTGACCTACTGCTGGTCCATCCCTAAGTGAGTCAATCCTAGCGCTTGTCTGCTTTTCTTTCATTGGGTGTTTACTGTTGTGTTGTATTTACTGTTTTATTGTATGGTTATTTACTGCTTTACTGTACATTATTGTATTTACCGTATTTTAGCATTTTCATTTCATATGATATATTATGCTATACTGGACTGTGTTGTTTTCTGTTTGGCGGGCGGGATTTCTGAGAGATAAGCCCATTACACAGGCTTGAGTATACACTTAGAATTAGAGTGGAGAGTAGTGGGACCTACGTGCCGTTTGGAGTGCGTTGGGTGTTCACGAAATTCACAGCTAGACGAGGCTATCTTGGGACACGTCGTGGCATACGCATCTTGCGTATTCCAGGATGTAGATCTAGAGAGCTGTCGACTCTAGTGACCGATCATGAGGACCTTAGTGGAAATATCCCTCTTTAGTGGTGACAATGGCAGACCACATTCTGTGGCAAACCCATTCGCACCCGAGGGCCCACTTTGGAACTTGCATAGGATGACCTTTATTTTCTAAGGGGAGTTAGTGGACGACCTCTTTGATTGGCATAGCATTGTATCCTACGGGCTGAATGTGCTATTGCTTCTCAAACCTCCGAAGCTGACAAGCCTTATTTTCTAAGAACCACATGTGAGCATGGGCGGGATGTTTACAGGTTTGCAGGAAACCCAGCCTCCTACCTACCTTACTTGTGATTCTATGATGATTTCAGACATTGTATCCTATGACAGTGATTTAAGTGTTCATCTCAGATATTGCCAGATTCAGTACAGAGACACAGTGCACACAGTTCAATACAGACACCGACACTTGATTACCTGATCACATGCCCTCTTGCATTGCATTATCATATCATAACAGTTATGTTTGTCATTTTCAGGTGCATAATACATTTCTGATTCCAATCCATGGGTTCAACAGAGGTCGTTGCCGAGAGAAAGAACAATGTGTCTTACAAGTTTCCAGATCCTGTCTTGGATTCATTGCTCAAAGTTATAGATATGGCCGGTCCGGGTATTCTTGATAGGTTTCAGAAGAGCTACGGGAATTTGGTTGGGATGGTCCGTACGATCACCAAGTATGAACATGATGCCTTGCACACTCTGCTGCAGTTTTACGAGCCTTCGTTGAGGTGCTTTCTTTTTTCAGATTACATTTTGATGCCAACACTGGAAGAATTCTCATTTATTTTGGGAATTCCGATCACGTCGGCAATACCATTCTTCTCTGGTAGTTCTCCCAGCGTAAAAGAAATTGCTGCTGCGTTACAAATGGATCAGGCAGTGATAAAGAGTGGTGTGAGCAGTAAAAATGGAGTTAGCGGATTTCATTTAGAATTTCTGTCTGGACAGGCCCAGGAGGCTGCAAGTGCTAAAAATTGGACGGTTTACAATTCCATTCTGGCTCTCTGCATATATGGCCTAGTTTTCTTTCCCAATCAGCAAGACTTTGTGGATATGCAAGCGACAAGAGTTTTCGTTCTTAAAAATCCAGTCCCTACTTTGTTAGGAGATTTTTATCATTCCGTGCACTATAAGAATGAGAAAAGGAGGGGAGGATCTGTCAGTTGTTGTACTCCACTGCTGAGTCATTGGTTTTTCAAACATTTGCCTCAGACAGGTGCCTTTGTGGAAACCAAAGATGTGGCGAAATGGTCTAAACGATTGATGAGTTTAACTGCTGATAACATTGTATGGTTTGATCACCGGTTGTTGAGAATAGAGCTTGTCACAAGATGCGGAAATTTTCCAAATGTGCCTTTGATTGGCAGAAAAGGAGGGATCAATTATAATCCAGTTTTGGCCATCCGACAGTTTGGGTATGCTTCCAGGGATCCTCCTACAGAGCAAGATGTGGAAGAATCTTTATTCTTTACAGGAACTAAAGATGCGAAGGTGGTAGAAGTAGTGAATGCTTGGAAAGATAAGCACAAAATTGGAAAAGCAGTTTTTGGAAAAGGAGATTGTAGATCTTATCCTGAATATGACAGGTGGATTGAGACGAAAGTAAAGGAATTGCTTTTACCCTTTTCAAGGGGACCTCTTTTATGTTCAGCACAGCCAGAACAACCCACTATGGTGGCTATTGAAGAATGTGAGAAGTGGAAGAAAATGGTCAGAGAGTTGCAGATAGAGAATTCTGGAATGAGCAGATGTCTTCAGAAAGCTCTAGCTGACAACAAAGAGTTGGAAAAGAGAGCCTTGAAAGCAGAAAAAACCTTGGCTGACAAAGAGGAAGATTTTGATGACAGAGCTCGGTACTTTCGGAAACTTACTTTGGGAGCAGATGACGCTAGTCAGGCTCACAGGATTACAAAACAGGCTTTAGCCCGAAGCAAGGATTCATTAGCTCAACTTCGTCAAGCTTGGGATGAAGTCAGAATTGAAAATGCCGAGTTAAAGGATCAGTCGAAGACTAAAGACGAGGAGCTTAAAAAGGCACATGAGTAGAGGAGAAAGTATCGGGAAAGTCTCGGTAAAAGTCAAGAACAGTTAGAAGAAGCTAGAAGCCAACTGAGGAATACCAAGAAAGAGCTTGAAGAAGTCATGATAGAAAGGGAGATACTCAAGACGCAAGCCGGCATAAAGAGACACAAAGGAGTGTGTGATGACGAAGCTCTGATGCTGCATATGAGTTCTTTAACTGAAGCTCTTGAGAAAAGGGATGTCTTGATCAAAGAGATGATTGAAAAGCCGAATCACCAGCGTACCCGTATACTTTTTGAGGAAATCAAGTATTCAAGTGATAGGCTGAAGGATGTGGAATTGTCAGATTGATGTTCTTTTCCCTGTATTTTGTTGTTAATGGCTACCATCAGGCTTGTTGATGGATCCATTTTTTTCCTTATATTGCATTTGCGGTTGAACCTTTCTTAAATGTACTTGAATATTTTATTGAATGAGTATGAGCAGTTTTATTCGGGATTATTTCTTATCAGATAGCTGCACACAAGCACATGACCACGACACGTCTCTTTATATCACAATTTCTGGTCTTCAGATTTCTGTGGTTGGATTGGAATCAGGGTATAAAGCACCTCGGAAATGACAAACATGGCATTGCATGGCATTGCATATCATTTTGCATTTTTGTTACTTGCTTTTCAGGTACTCGTTGCAGGGTCTCTAACCTTTATTTGGTTTCAGGCAGTATAGCGGAGAATCATATTCACCGATATTCGACGCGAAGAAATCAAGTAAGAATCATGGATCAAGTGCAAAGTGATTTGGCCGAAATGAGGGCGCGTATGGACCAGTTCATGACCCTCATGACTGGCATGGCGCAAAATCAGGAGAGGCTGAGGCTTCTGGTCGAGCGTCCAGACAATGGGCCCGAAGGTGACCAACATGACAATTCACAGGGACACGGCATCCCTCCTCCCGGTGGCAACCCTCCTCCTGGTGGTAACAATCGGGGTAATGGAAATGGTAGGCATGCTGGTGTTACTCTTGAAGATACTCTGGAAGACCAATTTACTCTACTAGATGCTGATGTGGGTAATCAAGGTGATCGAAGGTATGAGGAGTTAGCAGAAAAGATCAGGGCCATAGAGTGCAAGAACTCTATGGGTATTGATGTTACCAGCTTGGGGCTGGTCTCAGGAGTCAGAATTCCCCCTAAATTCAAACCTCCTACTTTTGATAAGTATCACGGCAATGCGTGTCCCCAAACGCATCTTCAAGCTTACTTTGGGAAGATTTCAGCCCATACGGATGACGAGAAGCTATGGATGCACTATTTTCAGGACAGTCTGGCTGGGGCGTCCTTGACCTGGTATATGAAGTTGAATAGAGCTGCTGTGAAGAGTTGGAAAGATCTGGCAGAAGCGTTCCTGAAGCAATACCAGTATAATATTGACATGGCGCCCAACCGCACTCAATTGCAGGGTTTGTCACAAAATGCCAAGGAGAGTTTCAAAGAATATGCACAGAGGTGGAGGGAAATGGCTGCCCAGGTTCAACCTCCCTTGTCAGACAGAGAAATGGCGGATATGTTTATGGGCACCTTGCAAGGGGCTTATCTTGATAGATTAGCTGCTTGTCCGTCAACTGGATTTGCTGATATTGTGATTGCGGGAGAAAGAATAGAAAGTCTGTTAAAGCTTGGAAAGATCCAGGATGTGAGTGGGGCTGGCTCTTCGGGGACGAAGAAACCGTTTGCTAGTAACCAGAAAAGAAGAGAAGGTGATACGAATGCTGTGTTTAGAGGACGAGGCAGAGGGCGTTCTCGAGCTTATTATCAGGTAGATGCTGTAACAATCCCCACACCGTCTGTTCAGAAACAACAACCCCAACAACAAGTTCAACAGCAACAACCTTTTTTCCAGCAAAGGTCTAGACAGAGGGATCGTAAGATGGATCCTCTCCCTATGACTTATGCCGCGCTGTTGCCCCGGCTACTCGAGTTAAAGTTGGTAGAGCTCCGTACTATGAAAGCTCCGGTTGCTGGAAACCTGCCACCTAACTTCGATGCTAATGCTCGTTGTGAGTTCCACTCAGGTGCTCAGGGGCACTCCATTGAAAAATGCTGGGCTTTCCATCATAAAGTACAAGATTTGATTGATGCTAAAGCCATCAATTTCTCTCCCGCTCCTAATATTACTCAGCATCCCATGCCTGATCATAGTGCAGCAAATGTGTACGCTATTGAAGGTGGGAGGAGATTGAATTTGGTGTTAGACGTTCATCAAGTGAAAACTTCTTTATTGGTTATAAAAGATCGTTTATTGAAGGGACAGGTGTTCCCGGGCTGTAGTCAGGATTGCTCTGAGTGTATGAATCAGGAGAACGGCTGTGATAAGTTGAAGATGGGTTTACAGAATCTGATCGATGAAGGATGTCTACAGTTTGACAGAGTCGTGAAAGACACTGATGAGATATCAACCGTGACCATCTATTACACTCCCGCTGAGATTCAAATGCCGGTCAATGCAGTTCCCGTGGCGAGTGTTGCGCCAGAAAGGCCCAGTCCTGTCACTATCACGGTGCCAGGACCAATTCCGTTCACGTCTACGAAGGCTATCCCATGGCACTATGGGGCAGATGTATATTACGAAGGTAAAAAGCAGGAAGTTGAGTCATCAGTCAGCCCAAATATTGATAACGTAGGGGGTGTAGGGGGTTTTACAAGGAGTGGAAGGTTGTTCGCTCCCCCAACCTTGAGAAGTGATAAAGAGGCAGAAGCCGCAGCAAAGGCTAAAGGTAAACAGGTGGTTGAAAATGCGCCCACACCTGAAGCAGAGACAAAGATTACTTTTGATAAGGAAATGGAAGAATTTATGAAGATAGTCAAGAAAAGCGATTATAAGATTGTGGACCAACTGAATCAGACCCCTTCAAAGATTTCAATCTTGTCACTATTGATGTGCTCTGATGCGCACCGACAGGCGTTGTTGAAAGTGTTGAAGAGTGCGTACGTGCCACAAGAAATTACTGTTAATCAGCTCGAGGGCGTAATCTCCAATGTTAATGTTAGCCATGGCTTGGGCTTTACAAATAGAGATTTGACTGTTGAAGGAAGAAACCATAATAAGGCTTTGCATATCACGATGGAGTGTAAGGGCGCAGTGTTATCTCATGTACTGGTAGACACTGGTTCATCACTCAATGTCTTGCCCAAGAAGGCATTAATGAAGTTGGAAGTTGATGGTTTGATCTTAAGGCCTAGTGAATTGGTGGTCAGAGCATTCGATGGAACTAGACGATCTGTGTTTGGTGAGGTGGAATTGCCCGTACAAATTGGACCACAGGTATTCAAATCCACGTTCCATGTAATGGACATACAACCTGCATATAGCTGCCTATTGGGACGCCCTTGGATTCACGGAGCCGGGGCTGTTACTTCTACTCTACATCAAAAGCTGAAGTATGAGTTTGAAGGGCAGGTTGTGACAGTGTGTGGGGAAGAAGACATCTTTGTGAGTCACTTATCCACGTTCAAGTACATTGAAATGGATGGGGAAATTCATGAGATGCTGTGCCAATCATTTGAAGCAGTCAACATTGACGATGCACCTGAGTCTTCTTCTGTACCAGCTGGGGCCGGTACCTCCATTTCATCTTACAAACAAGCTGTCGAAGTCGTCAGGGCAGGCAACGCCCAAGGTTGGGGCAGGTTGATAGAGACCCCAATGAAGGAAGACAAATTTGGTATTGGTTATCATCCCTCTACAACTTCAGATGCGGGGAGCAGGGGACCCATTACTTTCAATAGTGGGGGAATTATCTACACGGACCAGTCTTGTGCAGCCACAGAGGATAGTGTTGACAGTAATTGTGACCTGGACAACTGGGTACGCCCTCGTGCTCCGGGACAACAAGTGCAAAACTGGTCCGTTGAAGAAGTCATCCGGGTTACTCTTCAAACAGAGTAATTTTTCTTTGTTTTTTCTAACCATAATGCATGTCAAAATCTTGCGCTCTGCCCAAGGCGTATAGATTCATTTGTAGGGCCACCATGGTTGCATTTGCAATGTTTAATCATTAATAAAGGACGTTTTGCAATCAAATTTTGTTCTCTGTCTTTCAGTTTTTATTTTTGCACAAAAAAAAAAAAATAAAATGGCAATGTTTCATTTTCTTTTGTTTTGCTTAAAAATAAATTCTAAAATAAGGCATGAACCCGTTCATGCAGACTTGATCCTCCGGATACCACTGATAACGATTTTGATATGGCTATGTATGACTTTGACAATCCGATTTATCAAGCCGAAGAAGGGGATGAGAAAGATTGTGAACTCCCTGAAGAACTGGCCAGATTGTTGAAACAAGAGGAAAGGGTCATCCAGCCTCATCAGGAGACTGTAGACATCATCAATATTGGTACCAAGGACGCCAAAAAAGAGATCAGGATTGGTGCCAGCTTGCAAGCAGATGTGAAGCAAACTTTGACGGAAATGTTGCGCGAGTATGTTGACGTCTTCGCCTGGTCGTATCAAGACATGCCGGGGTTGGATACGGATATTGTCGTGCACAGGCTACCATTGAGAGAAGAATGTTCGCCAGTCAAGCAGAAACTTCGTCGGACTCACCCCGACATGGCTTTAAAGATTAAGGAGGAAGTCCAGAAGCAGTGGGACGCTGGTTTTCTTGCTGTGACAAAGTATCCTCCATGGGTAGCCAACATCGTGCCAGTACCGAAGAAAGATGGAAAAGTGAGAATGTGTGTGGATTATCGAGATCTTAATAAAGCTAGCCCGAAAGATGATTTTCCACTACCTCATATTGATGTGCTGGTCGATAATACAGCTCAGTTTTCAGTGTTCTCATTTATGGACGGTTTCTCCGGGTACAACCAGATCAAGATGGCACCTGAAGACATGGAGAAGACCACGTTCATTACTCCGTGGGGTACATATTGTTATAAAGTAATGCCTTTTGGGTTGAAAAACGCAGGGGCAACGTACCAACGGGCGATGGTGACATTGTTTCATGACTTGATTCATAAGGAGATCGAATGTTATGTAGATGATATGATTGCCAAGTCGAGAACAGAAGAGGAACATCTGGTTAACCTGAAAAAGCTGTTTGAAAGGTTGAGAAAGTTCCGTCTGAGATTAAATCCAAACAAGTGCACGTTTGGGGTGCGTTCTGGAAAGTTACTGGGTTTCATCGTGAGCGAAAGAGGAATTGAGGTTGACCCTGCCAAGGTGAAAGTAATACAAGAAATGCCTGAACCGAGAACGGAAAAAGAGGTTCGTGGTTTCTTGGGTAGATTGAACTACATTGCGAGGTTCATATCTCACCTAACAGCCACGTGTGAGCCAATATTTAAATTGTTAAGGAAAGATCAAACGGTCAGGTGGAATGACGATTGCCAATTGGCATTCGATAAGATAAAAGAATACTTGCAGGAACCTCCGATTCTAATGCCTCCAGTTGAAGGGAGACCACTGATAATGTATCTGACAGTGCTTGAAGGTTCCATGGGTTGTGTTCTCGGTCAACATGACGAGACAGGTAGGAAGGAGCATGCTATTTACTACCTGAGCAAAAAGTTCAATGATTGTGAGTCCCGATACTCAATGCTTGAAAAGACATGCTGTGCGCTTGCATGGGCCGCTAAGCGATTGAGGCAATATATGGTTAGGCACACGACCTTGTTGATTTCAAAAATGGATCCTATCAAGTACATTTTCGAGAAACCAGCATTGACAGGCAGAGTTGCACGGTGGCAAATGGTCTTGACAGAGTATGACATTCAGTACACTTCACAAAAGGCCATCAAAGGAAGTATCTTGTCCGACTATCTTGCGCAACAGCCGATTGATGATTACCAACCCATGAAATTTGACTTCCCTGATGAGGACATCATGTTTCTCAAAGCTAAAGACTGCGAGGAACCACTCCCGGAGGAGGGGCCAGACCCTGAATCCAAATGGAGTCTGATGTTTGATGGGGCTGTCAATATGAATGGGTGCGGAGTTGGAGCAGTTCTTATCACACCGGAAGGTGTTCATATGCCTTTCACTGCACGAATAACTTTCGGGTGCACCAACAATGAAGCAGAGTACGAAGCTTGTATAATGGGGATCGAGGAGGCGATTAATCTACGGATTAAAACCCTTGATATATTCGGTGATTCAGCTTTGGTAATCAATCAAGTGAAGGGGAGTTGGTACACGCACCAAGCAAATCTAGTGCCGTATAGAGATTATACAAGGAGATTGCTGACGTTTTTCACAACAGTGAAACTGTACCACATTCCTCGAGATGAGAATAGGTTCGCTGATGCCTTGGCCACTTTGTCTTCTATGATCAAAGTGCAAGGATGGAACCATGTACCTAAGATTGAGGTATCCCGCCTTGACAGACCAGCATTTGTGTTTGCGGTCGATGCAGCGTCTGATGACAAGCCATGGTTTTATGACATTAAATGTTTCTTAAAAAGTCAAGAGTACCCGCCCGGGGCATCGTCCAAAGATAGGAAGACGTTGAGAAGGTTAGCTGGTAGTTTCTTCTTGAACAAAGATGGCGTGCTGTATAAAAGAAATTTTGACACGGTCCTGCTTAGATGTGTGGATAGACATGAAGCAGACTTGTTGATGATTGAAGTGCACGAAGGCTCTTTCGGTACCCATGCCGGAGGGCAGGCAATGGCTAAAAAGTTGTTAAGGTCGGGATATTATTGGTTGACTATGGAGTCAGATTGTTGCAAATATGCCCGCAAATGCCATAAATGCCAGATCTATGCAGACAAGGTGCATGTGCCTCCAAATCCGTTGAGTATCATGTCGCCGCCTTGGCCGTTTGCCATGTGGGGCATTGATATGATCGGAAAGATTGAGCCCACAGCTTCCAATGGTCATCGTTTCATCTTGGTGGCAATTGATTACTTCACCAAATGGGTTGAAGCCGCATCCTATGCCAATGTTACAAAACAAGTGGTCGCTCGTTTCTTAAAACGGGATATCATTTGCCGATATGGAGTTCCCGAAAGAATCATTACTGATAATGGTTCTAATTTGAATAATAAGATGATAGCTGAGTTATGCCGGGACTTCAAAATCGAACATCACAATTCTTCTCCGTACCGCCCAAAGATGAATGGCGCGGTCGAAGCGGCCAACAAAAATATCAAGAAGATTGTGCAGAAGATGGTTGTCACGTACAAAGATTGGCATGAGATGTTACCATTTGCTTTGCATGGGTATCGAACGTCGGTACGCACGTCCACTGGGGCAACCCCATTCTCACTTGTATATGGTATGGAGGCAGTGCTACCGGTTGAAGTAGAGATTCCGTCCCTCAGAGTTATGATGGATGTTAAGCTAGATGAAGCTGAATGGGTGCGAGCCAGATTTGATCAGCTGAGCCTTATTGAGGAAAAGCGATTGGCGGCTGTATGTCATGGGCAACTATATCAGCGCAGAATGAAGCAGGCATTTGACCAGAAGGTGCGTCCTCGGGTTTATAAAGTCGGAGATGTAGTACTCAAAAGGATCCTTCCTCCCAATACAGATCACAGGGGCAAATGGACTCCTAACTATGAAGGTCCATTCGTGGTTAAAAAGGTCTTTTCGGGCGGAGCTTTATTGCTTACAACCATGGATGGCGAAGACTTTTCATCCCCTGTCAACTCGGACGTAGTCAAAAAATACTTCGCATGAATAGACCCGCTGGATAATAAGAATAAAAAAAATCCAGGCAAAAAAGGGCATCCCGGCGAACCAAAAACAGGATAAGGTTCGGGCAAAAATTAGGGATATAATTGAAAAAAGATTGGTACACCCGGTAAGTTGAAAACCCGAAAGGGCAACTTAGGCAAAAAAGGGTATCCTGGTGGATCGAAAACCTGAAAGGGCGGTCCACACAAAAGAGGGATTTAAGCGAATGACTACGGTTTGAGTTATCTGTACCCCATTACCGTTTGAACAACTGACGTTCTGAAGGATAGGAATCGGTCTGATCATTCCTCAGAAGGCAAGGTCGGGGAGTTTTGAAGACATACTGGTCATAACAGAATGGAAACTCAGTGGAATTCCGTTTTCACATTGCCATTAGGATAGTTTCTTTTCTCAATTTTCAGCGATCACCTCTTTCCAGGGATTGCTTCCAGATGTAATTGCCTATTCTGGGCTCTCAGTCAATAAATTGAATTTCAATAAAAAGCTTTCTATTTTTGTTTTATTGCTTTGTTTGCAAAAACGTCCTAATTGTTGATAAAACATTGCATTTGAAAACATGGCAGCCTTGCAATAACATGCGCAGAAAAAATATTTGAAATTACTTCGAATGTTGAATACTCCCGGATGGTGGATTCTAGCCACGCAATATTCGGGGCATGTGGGCATATTCTTTTGTTGCAGGTAGCAGGTGCAGATGATTTTAAGCACAAGACCAGCAATAAATCACCCCACGCAAAAGACTGGGGCAATTATGGGTAAGGAGATCGGCGTTCATCGTTCGATCGACGATTGTGCATAACGGGTCGATATCAGTGAATTAAGTTCAACTGGGTACCGTTGCATCTTATTAAGTCGATTCTCTCATCCAGTCCTTCCAACGGCTACAAGTTTTTCTATGTCGGTAACGGTCACAGGTTCCCCAAAAGAAGGGTCTCGTCGACACCGAAACTGATGGTCATTATCCCCAGCGAAGTCACAAGAGTTTGAAGAGGCTAGATCTTCTGTAAAATCCTCTTATGACATTCTCTTCGGGGACGAATTGTTGTTTTGTCCAAGCATGGGGCATGTTCGTTTCCCCAGCATGAAGTGTTGATCATCCCCAATAGAGTTTGAGGACAGTTGGTCTTCTATAAAATCCTCTCAAAAGGCATTCCCCAGCACGAGACGCTTTAAAGCAGTTTTCTCCAGCAGAGTTTGTTAAACTCGTCATCCCCAACGGAATTGTCTAAAGGGAAGCTCGCCTAACATGGGGCATTGTGGTACTTATCCTAAGCTTGACAGTCATATTCTTCAGCTGAATACTGTGGATTTGCTTTGGGTTTCCCCAACAGATCTCTAAGGACTCTTTCCTAGCAAGTTGCAGTGGAATGTTCTAACCAGGATTTGCATATCCCTGGCAGAGTAGCCCTGATACCCAGTAAGATTGTATCTCTGGTCATGGTATCCCCACAGAGGTCAGCATCGAATCTTGTCAGCAACTCCCAGCTGAGTTGTTGTTCTCCCCGCAGAGGTTTATAAGATCGGCAGAATCTATTCCTCAACAAGGATGGTACAGTCTTTCCCCAGCCGGGTCAGAAGGTGGATAACCCCTACAAAGGGTCTTGGATTGGATAGATCCCCAAGCAGAGTTTTTTATGACTTTTCTCCCCTAGAAAGACGCCATACAAAGAAATTCTCATCCCCAGCGGAATCGCTGTGACCAGCATTCATTCCCCAACAGATGAAGTGATTCCTGGCAGATTTATTATTCTTCAAGTCCAATTTATTTTTGGCAAGCTTGACAATTCGAAGCAGACGGATTGTTCATTCATTCTCCAGTGGAGAGGTTATCCTTTCAGGAGTCTCCAAAGTCAAATCATTGGTCTTTGCTCCTCAGCAGAGTCAGCAGAGGTGTCTGACACGGATGCAGAGAATAATACAATTTTACAAATTCTAAAAGCCCAACAGTGGATTGGCAAAAGTCCGTCTTCGGGTGGCAAAAGTCCAACAGTGGATTGGCAAAAGTCCGTCTTCGGGTGGCAAAAGTCCAACAGTGGATTGGCAAAAGTCCATCTTCGGGTGGCAAAGCAGCTAAAAGTCCAACAGTGGATTGGCAAAAGTCCGTCTTCGGGTGGCAAAAGCCCAACAGTGGATTGGCAAAAGTCCGTCTTCGGGTGGCAAAAGTCCAACAGTGGATTGGCAAAAGTCCGTCTTCGGGTGGCAAAAGTCCAACAGTGGATTGGCAAAAGTCCATCTTCGGGTGGCAAAGCAGCTAAAAGTCCAACAGTGGATTGGCAAAAGTCCATCTTCGGGTGGCACGAAGCTGCAAAGTCCACCAGTAGTGTGGCAAGCCAGTAGTCGTCTGGCGTCGTTCAAAAGACGTTATCAAAGTCCACCAGTAGTGTGGCAGGCCAGTAGTCGTCTGGAATTGCATAAAAGACATTATTAAAGTCCACCAGTAGTGTGGCAAGCCAGTAGTCGTCTGGCGTCGTTCAAAAGACATTATCAAAGTCCACCAGTAGTGTGGCAGGCCAGTAGTCGTCTGGAATTGCATAAAAGACATTATTAAAGTCCACCAGTAGTGTGGCAAGCCAGTAGTCGTCTGGCGT
Source organism: Lathyrus tuberosus (assembly GCA_022829125.1). Lineage (NCBI taxonomy): Eukaryota > Viridiplantae > Streptophyta > Magnoliopsida > Fabales > Fabaceae > Lathyrus > Lathyrus tuberosus. The sequence goes on from JALAZF010000047.1 coordinate 9,718,150, forward strand.
CGTTCAAAAGACATTATCAAAGTCCACCAGTAGTGTGGCAGGCCAGTAGTCGTCTGGAGTTGCATAAAAGACATTATTAAAGTCCACCAGCAGCGTGGCAAGCCAGTAGTCGTCTGGCATTGTTCAAAAGACAGATCTCTCCGACGTTTCATCGAAGATTTAATCCAGCAGTCTCGTTGGGTTTATATCCCTTTTCTTCTTCATCACCCAGAGAAATTTTTTGGTTATGTTTGGTATTCAATCACTATATACCTCGAAAGTCCGAAAGCAATTGCTTTCAGGCATTCAGGTCTACAGCGCTTGAATAGGGGCAGCTGTAATACCCCAAAATTTGCTCTCCCCTTTTGGCATCATAGCATGGCATTATCATTTATCATATCATATCCATCTCATTAGCATTGCATTGCATTTAATATAGAAAAATGGAGCATGGCATCCTTCTTACCATCAGGGCATGTGGTCAGGTGGGAGATGGACAATCAAGAGATCATTCAAAGCACAAAAAGGGCAGTCAAGTTGCCTCAAGGCAAGTCAAGAAGCCTTTCATGTCTCATACTATCTCAATTGATCATCCACAACCTCAAGGATAAGAGATACAATGGGAGATTGAAGCATTACATCTTTCACTATGCAAGAGGTTCAAAAAATGAAGGAAAATCCTCAAAAGAGATAGCTCATTGATCCAAAATCATCCTCAAATGGCATATATCATCATCCTTTAAGAGGATACACAACATACTCTGAGGAATTTGAAATTGGAGACTGCACTTTTACCTCCTAACCAGAGGGGGCCAAAATTAGGGTTTCCATTTAAATCAGGGAATCTTTTCTTTTTGGGCAAGACTTGATGTCATGGTTTCCTATATGTCCCTAGGTATATGGATGTGGAAGATTGCATCTCAATTGGTTTTAGAAGTGATTCAATTGGAAGAAAGATCAAAAATCAGGGAATTTGGGGCCAAGTCAAATAATCAGAGAAAAAAGTCAACCCTTGACTTTTTAGGGCCAAATTCATGAAATTCATGTTATATGTGACCAATGTACAAAATTTGATCAAGAAACTCCAAAGGAATCATGAAAAAATCAAGATTTGGAAAGTTGCCATTTTTGGATGAAGTAGGGTTACTAAAAATAGCAAGTTTTTGGCCATTTTGCATCAGAATTGGAACCAAGGCCATTCAAAATTGGAGCACCAAATGAAAATTCCACTCTGCCTCAATGAAAGGCCTTGCTTTAAGCTTCAAATCCATGGGTAGAACATTTCCATTGGATAAAAAATGAGGGAGATATGATTGATCAAAGTTGGAGGAAAGTAGGCCAAAAACCATGTCATGACCAAGTTTGGCCAGGTCTGCGCGCAGTCATTTTCTCAAACAGTTGGTGGGCCATATATTCGCCTATTTTTTCTCATGGTTAAAGGCCTCAAATGAAAAACTTGTCAACATCAATATTGTTCCTTGCAATGCCCTCTTCAATGTTCATGTTGGGCAAAATCTCATCTGATCAAGTTATGATGGAGAAATAGTGGCCTCAAGTCATGGTAATCATGCTGAAAATCCAGGTGCCAAGATGCCTTGTCAACCAACCAGTTGCCACGCCCTTCTATCAGTTCCAAATGTGGATGTTATAAGTCATTTTGCAACTTATTTCAAGCCTCATTTCAATTCATTTTTCATACCAAACATGTTCTACTATGATCCCTCTTTCTAATGATCACAAAGCCTCATCAAATTATTCACAATACATGGAGAATTTCCTTCTCAAACTTGCTTGTTTTCATTGGTTCCAACTGTCATAAAATCAGAAAAAACAAGTGTTGTTGTTGTTGTTATTTCAAAGTGTATGCACATATCCCACACCTTATGACACTTTGCCTTTTCAGAACTAACATTGTCCTTGCTTGCACGTGCTGCTCAGGCTCATTACATGGAAGTGGAAAGAATGAAACTTGTAGAGCAAGTTTATGTTGCTGCAGCTCACACACGAGTTTACCACCACCACTGATCCTTTGTAATCCACCCTAGCTCGCCATAGATCATCATCACTATATCACAGCTCGTCCCCTAACTAACTTGACTCAGTTAGTTAGGATGGACTCACCTAAATCACTTCAACTCAGTTAACCAACTCAGGTTAACCATGGTTAGCTCACACTATAAATCAAATCTTCACTCTCACTTTTGTTTTTCAGCTTCATTTTTTCACTCTCCCTCTCCAATACTTCAAACTTTTTCTCTCAATTTCTTTGTTTTCTCTCTGACTGCACTCCATTTTCACCATCTCCTTTCACATTTCGCCTCCATCATCTTCATTGTTTCATTTTGGATCAAGAATAAGAGCATACACATCCAAGTAATCAAGTTCAGTTTCAAGAGATTGGAATTTTCAGTGTGATTCTCTGCACGATTTCAAGATTCTCAAGCCTTTATTTGGCCAAGAGTAGCTCAAAGAAGAAGCACGATTCTCTGGTTTTTTGTTTAACTCCAGTTTGCAGCATTTTCAGGTTTCATCATCTCAAACTTTTCTGGCATGATTTAGAGTTTGTTTAGCTTATTTTGTTGATATGAGCTCGCTAGGAGCATTTGAACTCTGGCTAGTTGATAGAGCTTCTTAGAAGCCTAGATCCAAAACTTAGGGCATGATTTAATCTCCTCTGTTCTCTATGTGTGTGCTTGGTATGTGAAAAACAATTGTGAATTCTTAATCTACGTGAGCTCAGCTTCATTTTGGTATAATATTTGTGCATTTCTGGGACATGTGAGAGTTGCAGACGGTGGTGCGTGGCCGGAGAAGGTGACCGGAGGTCCCTCTCCGGCCGGTGATCATGTGTTAGGGTTTGGTTTGCAGTTTTAATCAGGACCGTGGATTTACTTGCATCGTGTGGTGTAGGATTGGCCAACACATTAAAAAAGGGCGTGCATGTCATGTGCCATTTTTCTGATTCACTTAAAAGTGATGTGATGCATTGCATGGTAGTTAAGATGCACATTCATGAATGCGCGTTGGATGTAATTACCTTGACTTGTTTCTTGACTTGACTTAATCTGATGGTTGTTATTACTTTGACTATTGTTGACTGAAGTGCATGGTTGTTAGTGTGTTCTGAGCGCTTAGTGGACTTAGCCAGAATGCTATTCGCACCTCCCTGTTTTAAGGCCCAAATGATTTGAACTGCATAATTGCTATGTTCACACCTCCCCTTCCCTTTACATTTCATTTTATTTTTCTATTTTTTATACACGTTTACTTTTTAATTTTTAAAAATATCAAACCTCATCATAAAATTCCACAAAAATTCATGTGTATTCTTAAAACATTTAGGAAATTTTCCATGATTTTATTTCTTGATTTTATGACCTTTTTACCCCTGGTCCATAATTTTCTTTGAATTTCCATTTAGATGCATTCTAAGCATGATACATGAATTTGTTTAATTTTGTTCTTGCTCATTACCAACTGTTTTGACATGATTCTTTTTTCATTGATTCACTAATACATTGAAGCATGTTAGATGATTTTTGGTTGATTTTTAGGTCATTTTATCACATGTCTTGATGCCTATATTTTCACCACTTTGCATGATGTTTCAATTTGACTTAATTGCTTTGTTTGAAGTCATTTTGCTCTGAATTTTTACATGCTATCTTGATGTATGATGCATTTCTGACCTAGGCATTCCAATAATATGCTGGCATAATTTTCATGAATCCATTTGGTCTTTGTTTGATGCATTACATTGGAAGCATAATCCATGGCATGTCATGACAATTTTGGTGCATGTTTACATGAATTCTTTTGTGCATATTTGTATGAGCATTTGCATATGTTATGAGCCATTCATATGATTTTATAGGTCTTTGATACACATTATATGTCATCCTTGCATGTTGACTTTCAATTTGAACTTTGTGCATCATTAACATGTATTGTTTGCACTTTCTTTTTGAACTTTCATTTCAATTCTTCTTATATTACTTCTTGAATGTCTTGAAGTTGATTCATAAATACTTTTGAGATGTTTATAAACTATTTTCCATTTAGTTTCAATTCTGGTTGTTGATTTACATGTTCCATTTATGCATGTCCTCTTCATTTCTTTCCATCTTTCATCTACCCCTTCTTCTTGTAACATGTTTAAATGCTAATGGGTGATGATTGTTGCTTATTCACTTGCACTTGTATGATAATAACCATTGGTTTCCATATGATGTACATTCTGATTGTGGCTCTAGGATTTGGTTTCTCATTTAATTCTTTTGAGTTTCATGATGCATTACATGTTCTTTTACTTCTTATACTTCTTATACATGTTTACTAACCATGTAGGGGCTTTGGTAAGTTTCAATTGAGTGTGGATAAGGAATCCACATTCAACTTCTATCCTTTCTCTTTTACAATTCCATTTTGTGTTTTGTTAAGCACTTGTGTGCTTTCCTTTAATAACTCATCACTTTCCCTTTTTGAATTACAATTCATCTTCTACTTTGGAAGTGAATTGTTTAATTCTTTCTTTCTTTAGACTTTAGGTTTTAAACCTCACAAACCATTAGGATCTCTCCCTTTAATCTTCAATTAGGATTGAGTCTTAGTCCATATAGGTTTTACCTTTTCTCCTCTCTTGAGTCTCTCTTCTCATCTCTCAAAGAAAATTCAAAACATTTAATAAAGGTAGGCACTTATTGCATTTAGGCCTTTCATATAAAGAAAAGATTATAAGGGGTCTTCTCTTGTAATCTTAGAATGTGTAGCATATAGCCCATCTTGGGTCAATGTGTTAAACATTTGATCTTGTATGAGGGACTTAAATGCAATACTTGTTGAAGGTGCAAATAATAAAAAACACTTCTTCACTTCATAATCAACAAAACACTTAATAAACACAAGTATGCTAGTGTGTTTGAACCTTGATAATTGGAACTAAGTGTGAGGGTCTTCTTCACCCTTAGTGTGCTTTCTTACCCATTCCATCTTGGAATGTGAGAAGGTACACATTCCAATGACTAAGATTCAGATACACTATCATATGCAAACAAATGAAAAAACTCTTAAAAGACAAAAACAAACAATGACGTCTTTCCTTCGGGAATTCTTTTCCCACCTCACTCATTCTCAGCGTACGAACGCGCTTCTACTCGTTCTCTTGCAAGATGGTAACGCACTCGGACCAGCGAGCCTGCAACACCTGAGCTAGGACGTAAGCCGTTCTCTAAAAAACACAGACAATCCATCCCTAGTGAGGGGAACTACGTCGCTCTGATTCTCATGTTCCCGATGAGATACGTAGGCAGTGAGGTAGGGCCCATGCGAGCACTTCTTTTATTTTCCCTACATTTGTTTCTCGTTCCTTTTCCAGTTCTCTTTTCGTTCCTTTTCCAGTATTCTTTTCTATCACCCTTTGATCGAGACAAGCAAGCGTGGATCCCATCGGGTACGATGGACGCGAGGGGGTGCTAATACCTTCCTCTCGCGTAACCGACTCCCGAACCCATTTCTCTTGGTCGCAAGACCATGCTTTTCCTTTCTCTCAGGTTTACGCGGTGTTTTCTTTCCCTCTCTCGGGATAAATACACATTGCTGGCGACTCTGTTTCGGTGCCACTTTCGCGTTTGTACTAGGATGAAAATCCCGGGAGCGACAGAGGGTCATTGGCACCTCAAAATTGGATCCCATCATATGGCATTTCTCTGGGAAGATCCCGAGAAAAGTATGATGTAACCCTAAACGAAAACAGTCTCTCAAGAGACTCGCTTTCCCCAGTAGAATCGACAAATGGCGTCTCCAAAACAGAGAAGTTTGTACACCTCTACAACTCAGACGAATGGGTTCCCCAGCAAGTCTGACATCAAAACTTTTTCCACTCAAATGGCATCTCCCCAGGAAAATTCGGCGAGAAGTTTGAAGGAAAGCCGCTACGCATAGCGTCCCTTGTCAGTAAAGTTTATTGACAAAAGAAACTAAGACCAGTTCCTTGGTAGGAAACCAGGATCGAGGGGAAGTTTAAATAAGAAACTAAGACCAGTTCCTTGGAAGGAAACCAGGATCGAGGGGAAGTTTGTTTCCACAACTGAGACCAGTTCCTTGGTTGGAAACCAGGATCGAGGGGAAGTTTAAATCAGAAACTAAGACCAGTTCCTTGGTAGGAAACCAGGATCGAGGGGAAGTTTACCTTTTCTAAGCATCATTGCTTAGCAAAAGAAGATGAATGCGCAAGCTGCCATTCATAGCCATCAAAATTTCGGATATTCCGATATTTAATCCTCTTGCACCCCGAATGCTCGAATACCTTCGTCATTCACACCTTCGGGTCCAAGAAGATTAAATAGGGGCATCTGTAATACCCCAAATTTTGACCACTTAGATTTCCCATCATTGTGAAAATCATCATCACAATATGGATGAACCATCATGCTTCATCAGTCTCCCCAAAGATGGGTGAGCATCCAATACAATCAAAATTAGGGTTTCAAGCCCTCTCTGAGTGCTTAGACAAAGGATCAATCAAGAAATGACATGATCTTCTACTTGTCTAATCTCTTAAACATCCACAATGGATCAAAAAGGACTCCCACTTCAAGGATTAAGCACAAGGCTGCTCCCTTCTAGGTGGATCAAGTCTCAAGATCGACAGTGTCACCAAATTAGGGTTTTGGTCGACCAGGGCCTCCAGATGGAAATTTTCATCTGGGCACAAGGCAATGATCCAAAACATGACCTAATATACTTCATGTAACCTCATGAACCCATGCATCAAGTCAATTTTGCCTCAGGGGATGCATTCATCAAAAATCAGGAATTAGGGTTTCTTGACCTAATTCACCCCTAACTTGACTTTTGGGACAAACCATGAGCCAAGACCTCAAGACATGATTTGAGGGTCTCTAATATACCATATTGATCAATTTGGAACAATGGATTAATCCAAGAAGCTTGAGCAACAAGTCTCAATTTCATCTGCACCACAATTAGGGTTTTAAGAGAAAAGTCAACTGTAACTTTGACTTTTGACCAAGACATGCTCCCAAACCCTAATACATGATTGAATATACCCTATGAAACCCATGGAACATGTCCATCAAGTTTGATTTAGGTCAAGGACATGATTTCCTGAAGAATTGCACAGTTTGGAATTCATCTGATAAAAAGTCAACCGTGCACAAAAGTCAACTTTGACTTTTTGAGATTTTTCACCAAAATGGATTTTTAACCCTAAAATGATGTTAATGTATGATTTGAATCATCATTCATCAAGAAAAATCAAGAAAAGTGAGATAACTTGTAAAAGGGGTAACCATAAAACTTAGAAATTTTTCTAAGTTAAAAATAAAGTGGCAAAGGTACCAACTTTGGAGGACCATAACTCCTAAACCACAAGGCCATTTTTTCTCATCCAAAGATGGATTTGTAGCCCTCATTATCACCTACAAAAACTTCAACTACAAGTCATTCCAATTCATTAAGGATTTTGAGTTATGGAGTGATCAAAGTGGCTGAAAAGTGAAAATGTCACTGTTTCCAACACTTAGTGAAATTTTCACTAAGTCAGATTCTGCCTCACTTTTTGCCAAATGTAGGGGGATTTTTCACTTGGAATCAAAAGAGATCAAAACTAAACTTGTTCAAACAGTTGTTGTATCATGTAAGAGCTTTCCAAAATGGCCAAGAACATTGCCAAATTCAACCTACACCATGAGATACAACATTGCCAAGTTGCCTTGCTGAAATCTGTCAAGACAAGGCAGAATTTGCAACTTTGCTCGATTTGCCAAAATCAGCCAAATTCAAATGCTCCTATCCACTTGGACACCTCAGAGGATTTAATCTAAAGGGGACAATCACTGAGCCAAGCCTCCAAAGTCCATGGAACAAGAAATAGCATGTTGAACCTAGAATGGCCAAAATAGGGACAAGACTTCAAATATGGAATGAGGCATTCAATGAAACCATCAAGGTGGCATGGACTGAGCCATTCTCATCTGAAATCAGTCAAGACTTATCCAAGACCGAGGGAAGCAAAGCTCTGTGCCCTAACCTCTAGTCAATGGCTAGAGGAGACTTGAATTCTCATTGGACAACATTGGCCAAACCTACTTACCAGCTGCCATGCACTATTCCTTGCAAAACAAACTTGCTCTACTATAAATAGAGCTCAATTATGGTCAGTTTGAGTACACCAAAGCCATCTAACAGATGCTTTCCTAAAAATCTCTTCTTTCACTCCAATTTTGCCTTCTAAAGCAAGTCACTATCGGGTTTTGAGTTTGAGAGCAATTCCTATCAAACCAATCACTCACACACCTCACATACATCACATATGAGCTGATCAAACACTTAGATTACTTCTGAAACATCAATTTCACAAAATCACCAGCTGGTTGCTCAAATTTTCAAACAAGTTGCAGCTGAGGTACCACAAAGTGATCCAGCCAATTTCAATCAAGTCTAAGCATTCAAACACAATCCATAGGGTGTAGGGAAGCTATTCAGATCATCACCACTCATCTGTAACACCTCCAAATCAAAAATCACTTTGAACTTGCTGTCACGACTTGGAGGTAAGCACATACTTGGTCATCTCTCAATCTATGCATATTTCCTCACACAATAATTTGGCCATATGTTCATAATCATGCATGGAATATTTTCCCTCAATTAATTGCATTGTTTGAATCGTGTATCAAAAATCCTAGCCTTCATGCAGAAATTAGGGTTCTTGAGGTTTCTTCGTGATTTCTTGTTGTATGTTTAATTTAAATGAAATTAAAGTACATAGACATGATCGTGAGGTTGAGGCGAGCATAATGATATGTGGATTGCATGATATGATTAAGTATTCATGGAGATTGGATAGAAAATGCAAATCTGAGAAACCAAGAACACGCGCGTGTTCTTCAGCTGTTCTTGGCGCCATTTTTAGAAATTCAAATATTTGAATTTTGTGATTTATTTAATTGATTCAAAAATTAATTTCTCTCTGAGTTTTAATGATTTTGAGTTGATTCTTTTTTTAATAATTCACAAAAATGTTAAAATATTTTATTTTCACAAAAAATCCCAAAAATATTATTTATTTCATATAATTGATATTTTTGTAAAGAATTAATATTTTGATTGTTTTTGGCATTTTAAATATTTTTTCTACATTGATTTTGCAACTTTTAATGCTTTCTAATTATTTAGTAGGTCAATACTTAATTTTTGAAGCATTAATCCAAGATCACAATTTGTTTTCCATGTGTTAAACAATTTTTGATCATTTTAATTGAATTTTTATTCAATTAAATACATTTTGAAAACAAATTAGGGTTTTGGATTAATGCAACCCTCATAAATCACTTTCAAACCTTTTTTGGGCCTCTTGAGAGAGTGTAAGACCCATTCCCCCTTGCACAAAAACTTTTTTGGGCCTCACTCATTGTATAAGTCCCTCTGTACAAGTAAATGGCACGATCGTCGCCCGTTTAAAAATAAAAATCATTTGGGCCTCTCCTTGAGCTATAAGACCCATTCAAAACACTTTGGGCCTCTATTAGAGTGTAATACCCAATCCCCCTTTTAACCAAAACATTTTTGGGCCTCACTTATTGTATAAGTCCCTCTGCATTAAAAGAAAACCTCGGCGCGATCGCCATTTTTAAACGAAAAATCATTTGGGCCTACCCTCGTGTTATAAGCCCCTCTCTTTTCTTTAAACCTTTTTTGGGCCTCTTGAGAGAGTGTAAGACCCATCCCTTTGTACAGAAAACCTTTTTGGGCCCCAGTCACTTGTATAAGTCCCTCTGTACAAATTCAAACAGTGTGCTCACTGATAAAACCCTAGGCCTCTCCTTGAGCTGTAAGCCCCAAATCTTTCTTTTTCAAAGCACTTTCTCCTTTGATTTTGAATATACTGTTGTTTTCAATCTTTCTTTGTTGAACAACTAACCAAACAGCATGGAAGCACTACAACCGAGTAAGTGGTTATCGCTTTCATTTACTGCTTTCATATTATAAACTGTATTGTGGGGCTGCTCACTGTAAGTCTCCTTTCATAAACTCATATCTACTGTGTAATAATAGTATAGATATTTCGAGTTTCCCCGGCAACTACGTCTAGAACTAGGTGACGCCGTTTCATTAATTCGTAGAAATAGACGCCTAGATCCCCAATAGGAGCACCAGATACAGTCTTCTCTTCGGCTGTCCTCCTTAGGAATCGTCAAGAAGCTCTACTCCCCAAGATGAATGTATTCTCCGTGAATGGCATCTTTGAGTTTCTTCCAAATTCTCGAACTTTCCTGACTTGATCTATTCCTTGTGGATAGCTTGCCTTGAATGTCTTGTGGTTTGGGTACCCACTACGGTCATAATCTTGAACCTTAACTAAGGAACCCTCTTCAAAAGTTAAAAGTCACTGGATAGTAAACCTCGCACGTTTACCAGTGGTTTTTATCTTTAAAAGAGTTATCTCTCCTAATGGAAAGGAGATGATAGACCCACGAGCTTCTTAAAAGCATCGGCCTCCTCTTGGGCATTATTCAAGGACACTACGGCTTCTTAGAAGTATTCACAGCCTCCTCTTAGGCTTCGTATAATGATCTCTTCCTTCAGGAATGATAGCCTCCTCTTGGGCTTCGTACAAGGACCCGTCGGCTTCTTAAAAGTTTCCAGCCTCCTCTTGGGCTTCGTACAAATTGTCCCGACGACCTCCTAGAGGTATAGGAACAGAACCTAGTCATCCTCATAGAATAGTCCTTTCATAGAGTCTACTATTGTTTCTCAAAGCATAGTACAAAAGAAAAAAACTCTAGACTTGGACAGTCTAACTTCCTTGAGTCTCAAAGACATTCTCAAGTGACCCCTTCGTTAAATAGAAAGGAAACCCGCAGACTCGGATAGTCTCAATACCCTTTGGATTTCCCGTTTCCTCAAAGAGAAGGAAATATCCCTGATCCTCAAATCAAATCTCTAAGTACAGTGTTGCTCATATAAGAACTGATTTTCTCTTTTAAAATCAGTATATTGGATCTGTCACTCAACTGAAACAAACCTTTAGCCTCCATCTCGGGCTTCGTACGAGATACAAAAACACTCTCTTGTTGAGTCAAACTTTTAGCCTCTATCTCGGGCTTCGTACGAGACACAAAGACTCCCTCGTAGAGTCAAACAAACAATCGCCTCCATCTCGGGCTTCATATGAGATACAAAAAACTCCCTTGTTGAGTTAAATAGCCTCCATCTCGGGCTTTATACGAGATACCAAAAGACTCCATCGTCAGGTCAAAAACTTTTAGCCTCTCTCTCGGGCTTTGTACGAGACATAAAATAGCCTCCTCTTAGGCTTTGTATAATGATTTTCCTAGTGGAAATTAGCCTCCTCTTAGGCTTTGTATAAGAAAACCACTGGTTGATCCAATCAACCTTTTAGCATCAAAGTTGTGCCTCGTTCACAGTACACAAACATCAACAACTCCTTTCCTTTCATCTAATCGCTGTAAGCGGCAAGCCTCTGGATCATCTATATCCATGCCACTGTCCCTCTTTTAGCATGAGAAATTCCTAAGGAAAGATGGCATTGCTCTACACTGAGTTAAAGTCTTCTCCTTCAGGTTAAAACCCTTTCTTCGGAAATTATGGCATTGCTCGGATCCGCGTATCCCAGTTAAAGTAATTCTCCTTCCCCCCCTTTAGAGATGACAAATTCTCTCTAAAGTCGAGGTCTTTCAACTTCACATCTTGGGCTTTGAACAAGATATAAACCACCTTTCGCTTCACGTCTTAGGCTTTGAACAAGACACCAAAACAACCATTTCCTCCCATAGAATAGGAGGAACTACGAATGCTCTGATTTGTCGGTTTCGGTAAACGGGAATACGTAGGCATAAGATCGAAAGAAAAGATCTTAGCGAGCGCAATCAACAAAAAACCCAAATCCCATATCTCCATCAATTAAAAGCAGTAATTCAAAAGCATCAGTCCTAACATCCTAATCCTTGTTCCCCGCCAGAAACCTTCTGCCTAGATAAAAAGAAAGAAAACCGTACTGGCGAAAATACAAATAACCAGTACAAGGCCCCCCCACATTGATAGCATCCGTAACCTAACAGACCGCTGTTTAAACTCAGTATGCAAGCAGGGTTAATTGGAGACATCTATTTCCCTTCATTATTCAGCTCACAATAGGATAAAAAATGAATGGACCTGTAGTTTAAGCTCAAACCGCAGAGAGCGACCAGCGCTTAAGAACCGCATCCAAAATCGCTCGCTACAAATGGCATCTTTGAGTTTCTTCCAAATTCTCGAACTTTCCTGGCTTGATCTATTCTTGGTGAATAGCATGTCTTGAACTTCTCGGGGTTTGGGGACCCACAGGCTCCTTAAAAGCATTGGCCTCCTCTTGGGAATTGTACAAGGACCCACAGGCTTCCTAAAAGCTCCCCGCCTCCTCTTGGGCTTAGTACAAGGACCCGTCGGCTTCTTAGAAGTATTCACAGCCTCCTCTTAGGCTTCGTATAATGATTCTTCCTCCAGGAATGATAGCCTCCTCTTGGCCTTAGTACAAGGACCGATCGGCTTCTTAGAAGTTTCCAGCCTCCTCTTAGGCTTCGTACAATTTGTCCCGACGACCTCCTAGAGGTATAGAAACAGAAATTAGTCATCTTAATAGAACAGTCTCTCACAGAGTCTAGATCTTTTCCAACGTGAACGTACTACTACTGTTTCTTCAAATACAGTACAAAAGATAAAACTCTAGACTTGGACAGTCTAATTTCCTTGAGTCTCAAAGACATTCTCAAGCACCCTTCAAGTAAGGAAAAGCACCAGTAGACTTGGACAGTCTCGATCCCCTTTGGATTTCCCATTTCCTTAAAGAACAGGAAATAACCCTGATCCTCTGATCTGTACCAAAGTACAACCTTACCTGGAATCAGTCTCTTTATAAGAACTGATTTCTCTTTCACAAACATACTGGACCTGTCACTTAACTGTAACAGCAATCCCCTATGTCTTTAGCCTCCATCTCGGGCTTCGTACGAGATACAAAAACTCCCTCGCTGAGTCAATCATTTGTAGCCTCCATCTCGGGCTTTATACGAGATACAAAAAGACTCTCTTATTGAGTCAGACACCTTTATCCTCCATCTCGGGCTTTATACGAGATACAAAAAGACTCTCTTGTTGAGTCGGACCCTTTTAGTCTCTCTCTCGGGCTTTGTACGAGACACATAAAGATTCCCCTGTAGAGTCAACCCTTTTAGCCTCTCTCTCGGGCTTTGTACGAGACACATATCAGCCTCCTCTTACGCTTTATATAAGAAAACCACTGGTTGATCCAATCAACCTTTTAGTATCAAAGTTGTGCCTCGTTCACAGTATACAAACATCAGCAACTCCTTCCATCTAATCGCTGTAAGCGGCAAGCCTCTGGATCATCTACATCCATGCCACTGTCCCTCTTTTGGCATGAGAAATTCCTAAGGAAAGATGGCATTGCTCTACACTGAGTTAAAGTCTTCTCCTTCAGGTTAAAAACCCTATAAAGGAAATTATGGCATTACTAGGATCTGCGTATCCCGGTTAAAGTAATCCTCCTTTACGGTCAGTCACCCAACAGTCGTGACAAACAAACCCTCTTTTAGAGATGACAAATTCTCTCTAAGGTCAACACCTTCAGCTTCACGTCTTGGGCTTTGAACAAGATACAAACCTCCTTTCGCTTCACGTCTTGGGCTTTGAACAAGACACCAAAAACACCCATTTCTTCCCATAGAATAGGAGGAACTACGAACGCTCTGATTTCCCTGTTTCGGTAAACGGGAATACGTAGGCATAAGATTGAAAGAAAAATCTTAGCGAGCACACTAAACAAAAACCCAAAATCCCATATCTGTCCTAACATCTTAAACTCCCATATCAACTGACCGAACCATATTTCAACAAAATAACCTAAGAGAGACCCCGAATCTTTGTAGCATCTGTAAACCAACAGTTTTGACTGTTTAACCTCAGTTTGCAAGCAGGGTTAGTTGGAGACATCTATTTCCCTTCCTTCATCAGCTTCAATAGGATAAAAAATGAATCGAGCTGTAGTACTAGAGCGATTGTGCTTCGCAACCACATCCAAAAATCACTCGCTACAGAAAAATGGCGACTCTGCTGGGGATAAGTACAAGTCTTTTGTTTTCCTCACATCTCTTAGGAAGAAACCTTGAAATTTTGGTTTTTCTTTCTGGGATAGGACGTTTTGTCGACTTCACTAGGATCTTAAGTCAATACCTTTAAGTGGGGAAGAAACCACAGAATGGGGGCTTCCGCCGGGGAACCCATTTTCTGTCAGGAACTTAGGATTCGTAGCTCTTTAAAGTCTAGGATGTTTAGGACAAATATATATACTGCTTTTCCTAATTGCTATACATGTTTATTTTTCTGCTAATGGGAATGCGTGTGATTCCGCATGTGGAAAGATTGAGTATACACTTAAGATAAGTGATGGCGACGAGGTCGACCATCAACCTCAGTGGAGGCTAACCAATGCAACTCATTCTCTCACCTAGACAATGGGCCGATTGTGATGTCTGAGAAGCTGAGGAGCCAAACCCTTTTGTAGTGCGGAAACTATCAGGAATAGTTGTTACGCGATACTACCCTCATTTGAGGCTGGTGATCTATTCTCGGTGAATGGCACTTACTCTAAGATTGCTCTACAACTCGCTGGCGATCCGCTTGTTGTTTTGCTTTCCTGGGAGGAGCTGATGATAATGAGTACAGGTACAAAAATCACCCTAGTATAAACCTTTGGGGATGGGTAGAGCCTTGACTTCATGACACCGACCTTTTGACCCCATGTTTTTTCTATGTTTTTGTGTGCTGCATTCATGCATTCATTTAAAAAAAAAACATTAAAACATTCAAAAAACCTTCTCTTCTAGTCTCTCTGTTTTTTCAAATTAAACTAAGACTGTAATTACAAATATCAGAGAAAAGGATTGCACTAATGGATTTCGGTAGAAGGAGAACCCATACGTACACCTTCAAGGTTCCAAAGTTAGAGGATTTGAGGAGGTTAGTGAGGATGATCACTAACCCTAAGGATTTCAGAGCCAAGCACGGAGGTCTGCTACCACTATTAAGAGTCCATGTGATTGAGGGAATCATGGATGCACTCATTCAGTTTTACGATCCGGTTTATCACTGTTTCACATTCCCGGATTACCAGCTTGCACCAACATTGGAGGAGTATTCTCATCTGACCGATCTACACATTACAGATCGGGCTCCATTTTCTGGACTGGAAGAAGTTCCAAAGAATCAGATCATTGCAAGAGCAATTCATTTGGACGAGTCTGAGGGCAGGACTCACATGACCACTAAGGGTGGCATCCAAGGTTTGCCAGCCCAGTTCTTGATAAAGAAAGCCATGTATTTTGCCAGTATTGGGAACGTGACTGCTTTTGAAAGCGTCTTTGTCTTGCTCACCTACGGGTTATTTTTGTTTCCCAACATCAATAACTTCGTCGATATTAACGCCATTAAGGTTTTTCTCATTGGAAACCCTGTGCCGACTTTGCTCGCAGATGCGTATCATTCTGTACACTTGGGAAATTTGTACAGCGGAGGGGAGATCACATGTTGTGTACCTCTGCTTTATAAATGGTTTACTTCCCATTTGCCTAAGTCTGCTGCTTTTTGGGATTGCAAGAGTGTCTTGCGTTGGTCGCAGAAGATCATGTCCCTCACCAACTCTGATATAGATTGGTGTAATAGGATCTATGATGGAATCAGAATCATTGATCGTTGTGGAAACTTCCCCAATGTACCCCTCATAGGAACTAAAGGAGGAATCAACTACCATCCGGTATTGGTTTGTCATCAATTTAGATACCCGATGAGGCAAGTCCCACTTAATACTCATCTGGAAGGTCTTTTCTTCAAGGAAGGAGAAAACGACAGAACACTAAAAATGGAAATAGTGCACGCTTGGAAGCAAGTTCATAAGAAAGGATGAGAGTCTCTAGGAAAACCAGACTGTGTCTCAGTGGAGCCTTATCTCCACTGGGTACAAACTAGAGCTCTCAAGCTAAAAATGCCTTATCCGCGTCACGGAATTCTTCCGCCAAAGGAATCTGTCATGTACTTCATGACTGAAACGGAAAAAATCCAAGTTACTCTTAACAAAGTTCAAAAGGAAAGAAGGTCTTGGGAGAACAAGTATCGCACCCTCAACATAGAGTGCATCAGAGTACAGTAATTACTGAAAGAGAAAGATGCTCTGATTAAAATTTTAGAGCAACATGCTGTAGAAAGTCAAGAAGACCAAAGGAATTTGCTCACTCCTTTCACCTGGCAAAGGAATGACAACCCGATAACGGCCCAAAAGCCTCGGTCAAAGAAGACGAAGATACCAGAGTCAGCACCCGATTTCTCTTCGGAGAGGACTCGGGACCCATTAGATTAGGTTCTTGTTTCTGCACCTTGTAATTTACTGTATTTCCATTTCTGTAATCCTTTGAATTCAATAAAAAGGGGTTTCCCCACTGTTTGATATTTGCAATCTAATTGTCGAAGTTTATTTTGATTAAACCAAAAAACAATTAGTATAATCATTGCATTCATCATTCTCACGTAACGTATTCTTCTTCCCTACGAATCTCACGTTTGTGTCTCGATTGTAGAGTCAAACTGTCTCATTCGTACAATACTCGGGCTAATTGTCAGAAAAAGATGGATGATCTTGAGGAAGAAAACAGAGAGTTGAAAGAAGAGATCGATGCTCTGAGAGAGGATATGAGAAAGCTTCGTAATGACACGCAAGCCATGGCAGAAGCTCAGCTACAACGAACTGTGATCTCAGAGATCACCTCAACGCCCATAGTGGAAAAGTCCGATCCTAGGTATCAAATTCCGAAAGATCATCCTTGGGGCATGCCTGTTAACTATATCCTGGAAGGATATGTTCTGCCGATCGCTGAAGATCAGGGAATCTCAACAGAAGCCGCTGGGCTTGAAGGTTACAAACTTCGGGAAAGCGAAGATGCCAGGGGCATACTGAGGACTCCTGAAGGTTATAAACTTCGGGAAACTCCAAGATTCGCTGCCGTAGTCACGGTACCACCCCCTGTGGTGCACACTGTCCCGGAAGGACAGATTCCGCCAATACCTGCTGGTAAAAAGGAAACTTTGTTTGACAGAATGGATGAATTCCAGGAGCAGTTCCTGGAAATGCAAAAGGAATTGTAAGCCATCTGCGGTCAGGATCTATTTGGAAAGGACGCCGCGGATCTCTGCTTGGTCCCCAATGTGAAAGTCCCGCACAAATTTCAAGTACCCGTCTTTGAAAAGTACAAGGGTGACTCTTGCCCTCAAAGCCATCTGGTGATGCACGCTCGGCGGATGTCAGCTCAGACGAAGAATCAGGACCTACTGATTCACTACTTCCAGGATAGTTTAACCGGTGCCGCATTAAAATGGTACATGGATTTAAACCGTGCCATGATCAGCACTTTCAGAGATCTTGGCACTGCCTTCGTCCAACAATATAAATACAATTTGGATATGGCACCTGACAGAGATCAACTCAGATCAATGTCGCAAAAGGACAAGGAAACCTTTAAGGAGTATGCTCAAAGATGGCGTGAAATTTCCGCTTAAATTTGTCCACCTCTTGAGGAAAAAGAGATGACAAAGATCTTCTTAAAAACCTTAAGCTCATTTTACTATGACCGAATGGTTGCCAGTGCACCCAGTGATTTCACAGAGATGGTGGGCATGGGCGTACGTCTTGAGGAAGCCGTCCGAGAAGGACGTTTGGTAAAAGACACTGGATCGACAAGCGGTACTAAAAAATACGGTAGTGCTCTCCCTAAGAAAAAAGAGCAAGATATTGGGAATATCTCTCTCGGAAAGCAAAGGCGTCGATATCAACCAGTAGCAGTTGTAACTACTGCTATCAATCTCGCGCCTACGTATCAACCTCAGGTTGCGCAAAGCCAACCTGATCAGCAAAGGACTCAACAGCCTCTTCAGTAGGCTCGTCCTCAATACAACAACAACCGTACAAAATGGCCACCAGGATTTGATCCTATACCCGTATCGTACACAGAACTGTTTCCATTACTGCTAGCCAAGGGGCACATTCAGACTAAGTTCCCTCTTACAGTACCGGAAAATCAGCCTTTTTGGTTTAAGGTGGATCAAACTTGCCCTTACCACCAAGGAGGATCAGGGCATAACATTGAGAACTGTCTTAACTTCAAGTCTGACGTGCAAAAGCTTGTTAGGAGCGGGGTCTTATCCTTCAAGGATACAAATCCTAATGTTCTTACGAACCCGCTGCCTCAACATGAGAAGGCTGCAGTCAATTTGATAGAAGGAGAGACTAACAATGTCTATCAAATTCACGATGTACTCTTGTTAAAAGCCAACTTGGTCAAGATGCATTGCAGACAGAGTGGATATGGCCATGTGCCACCTCATAACTATCACCAGTGTGATATCTGCTCTAAAGACAACCAAGGATGTTATCTGGTGCAATCAGATCTACAGGAACAAATGGATCTCGGATGGATCCAACAACACCGAGTTCGTGAAGTTAACATGGTCTACACGAATTCTAACATCATTCAGAACCACGATATCCGTACAATGAATGCCAACTTGGTGGCGATGCACTCAAGCCAAAGCAAGTATCATAACCTGCCGCAGAACGATTACAGTTCTTGTCTGACTTGCTCGGTAAACAAACAGGGATGCTCTTTCATACAAAAGGCCCTCCAGCGTCAGATGGATCTTGGATGGATCCAAGACTACCATGATAGGAATTCTTATCAGATCAACATGGTTCAGATCTTTGATATTAGCGTGATAAATACCAACCTGGTAGAGTTACATGCTGAACAGGTCCGACTTGGATTCCTGGTATCACATAATTATCACAGCTGTAAGGCGGGTTGCGAAAACGATCAAGGTTGTACCCTAGTCCAGGAGGCACTTCAGCACTTGTTAAATCACTGGTGGATGCCAATCTATATGGATGAAGATACTCAGCAAATTAGTATCAGTAACAAGAATCCTACTCGGCGTCAGAGTCAGGATGTCCGACTCGTGGAAGCTAACCTAGTGAGGTTACATTGCATTCAGAGTGGGCGTGGCCAGGTGCCACCACACAATTACGACCGTTGTAGCGTCTGTTCAGAAAGTAACCAAGGGTGTTACCTTGTGAGAGCAACTCTTCAGGGTCAGGTGGATCGTGGAGAGATTCGTCCATATCCAGGTTCCGGACCCATCAATTGGACGCCGAACTACCTTGCCGACCAAGTTGATAATGTTGTCACAATCTCTGGTCATCACAGGACCAGGGATGTTTGTGCCATTATCCCTCTACTTGACGAATCTAAAATTCCCAACCAGGAACGGATCGAGATTACTTACAATGGTAAAAAAATCAGAAGGCTCCCGTAGTCATCTATCTACCGGGACCATTACCGTATGAATCAACTAAGGCTATCCCTTACAAATACGGGGCAACAACCATTGAAAATGGAAAGGAAATTCCATTACCCTCCGTCGTGAATATTGCAGACATCAGTCGAGTAACACGGAGTGGTAGAATCTTCAACCGAGGGGTTGGGGAACCTAACAAAAAAAAAGGAATTTCAGACGGAAGCTCCTGATCTACCAGTCAGTCAATCCAGTAATCCCGACCTTTCAAAAAACAATGATGAGATGTTGAAACTCATCCAAAGGAGTGAATATAACATCGTTGATCAACTATTACAAACTCCTTCAAAGATCTCGGTATTACCAATGTTACTCAGTTCAGAGGTGCATAGGGAGGCTTTACAGAAAGTCTTGGAGCAAGCCTTCGTGGAACAGGATGTAACCATCAGACAGTTCGATAGCATTGTCTCTAACATCACTTCCTGCAACAATTTGGGATTTAGTGATGAGGAATTACTTGAAGAGGGTCGTCATCATAACATGGTGCTCAATATCACAGTTAACTACCAGGACGATCCGTTGGCCAGCGTACTGGTAGACACAGGGTCAGCCCTGAATGTTATGCCGAAATCTACTTTGATGCAATTATCAGTCAAGGGCCCTTCGATGAGAATCAGCGAGGTTGTCGTCAAAGCATTCGACGGATCCAGAAAAGCTATTATCGGCGAAGTTGATCTTCCAATAACTATTGGTCCTCGCACTTTTCAAGTCACTTTCCAGGTCATGGACATCCGGGCAACATACAGTTGTTTATTAGGAAGACCTTGGATACATCAGGCTGGAGCGGTCACCTCGGCCCTCCACCAAAAGCTAAAGTTCGTCAAGAATGATCAACTTGTCACGGTCTGCGGAGAACAAGCCTTGCTTGTAAGCAACTTATCATCATCTGCTAGTGTAGAACCCGAGGAGGTTATTAGAACTCAGTTCCAAGCACTGTCGGTGAGCAAAGACGATCAATCTGAAGGAGGAACATCAATTTCCTCATACAAGGATGCTATCAAAGCGGTCGAGAGTACCGATACAAAAGGATGGGGACAGCTTGTCATTCCTATTGACAATAAAACAAAGAAGGGTCTTGGTTTTTTCTGCAACTTGTATCCAGACAGCTGCCAACGATGAAAGTCTTCATCCCCTTCAAAATTTCTTCCACAGTGGAGGTTTCCTTCACCCAGTGCCTCATGTAGTTCATGCTATCAATGAGGAAGATCCCTCCGACACAGAGGAAGAATAGAAGTTCTACCTTAACGAGGACGGTTATATGTCTCAGGAAGATGTGCCTATACCATTTTGCTATCCCGCACAGAGTCCGAGATTTATACCCAGATCAGACGTCAAAATGATCTACGGAGATTGCGATCCGGAAGGATGCCGTGCTCCGCCAAATTCATTTGAGGAAGACACTCTGATGAAAGACCAATTTGACTACAACTACTATGGCCCAATGGATGGTCTGCCAATGTGGCAGCCCTACCCAGGAAACTTGGGGCAAGAAAGTCAGCCGAATAACGAAAATTAGATGAGCATCATCGAACAGAATACTTGTTTTATAGGGCTGTAGTTTCAAGGATCGACTTGTTCATTAATAAAATAATGTCGTTCTGTAGTTTCCATATTAATTGCTGTTTTCTCTTTTCGCTTTTTCAGAAAATGGTAATCCTAAAAAACAAATCAATAATAAAAACAAGCAGTAATAAAAATAAAACACTGCACACACTTGCATTCTCTCTATCTCTTCTAAACATAAATCATCACGTCATGCAGATTGCTTGTTTTACACCCCGTTGAAACATACGATCCGATGCCTTCTCCCAACTTTGAGTTCCCGGTATTCGAGGCTGAAGAAGAAAATGACGACGAAATTCCAGAAGAGATCTCCCAACTACTCAGACAAGAGGAAAGGTCCATTGAACCTTACAAAGAACCGTTGGAAACGGTAAACTTGGGTTCAGAAAAAGAGAGAAAAGAAATCAGGATTGAGGCACTGCTCAGTCCAACTGCCAAAGAGGGTTTGATAAAGCTTCTCAAAGAGTTTCCCGATGTATTCGCTTGGTCCTATCAGGATATGCCAGGGTTGGATACCAGCATCGTGGAACATCATCTACCGTTGAGGTTGGAATGTCCGCTAGTAAAACAAAAATTGAGACGGACTCACCCGGACATGGCCATCAATATCAAGGAGGAAGTACAGAAACAGATTGACGCGGGTTTCCTCGCCACATCAGAATATCCTCAATGGTTAGCCAACATCGTACCCGTTCCCAAAAAGGACGGAAAGGTCAGAATGTGTGTCGATTACAGGGATCTGAACAAGGCTAGTCCAAAGGACGACTTTCCTTTACCACACATTGACATGCTGGTAGACAGTACAACAAAGTTCAAAGTATTCTCCTTCATGGATGGATTCTTGGGCTATAACTAGATCAAAATGGCGCTGAAAGACATGGAGAAAACTTCGTTCATTACCCCATGGGGCACCTTTTGTTACAAGGTAATTCCGTTCGGTTTGAAGAACGTCGGGGCAACCTATCAAAGGGCCATGACTACTTTGTTTCATGACAGGATACACAAAGAAATCGAGGTATATGTCGATGATATGATTGCAAAATCAAAAACAGAGAGTGAGCACGTTGAACATCTGTCAAAATTGTTCGAACGTCTAAGAAAATTCAAGCTCCGCTTGAATCCCAACAAGTGCACCTTCGGTGTCTGTTCATGGAAACTACTAGGGTTCATCGTCAGCCAGAAAGGAATTGAGATTGATCTTGACAAGGTCAAGGCCATCCAAGAAATGCCTTCTCCGAAAACTGAAAAACAAGTCAGAGGATTCCTGGGACGTTTGAACTACATTTCCAGATTCATATTCCTCATGACCGCGACCTGCTCGCCAATCTTCAAATTACTCAAAAAGAACCAGGACTGCGTTTGGTTAGAGGATTGCCAAACCGCCTTCGACAGTATTAAGGAATACCTGTTGAACCCACCGATTCTATCACCTCTAGTGGAAGGAAGACCACTGATCATTTACCTCACAGTTCTAGAGGACTCAATGGGATGTGTACTTGGCCAACAAGACGAAACCAAAAGGAAAGAGTCTGCCATTTACTATTTGAGCAAGAAATTCACCGACTGCGAAACTCGGTACACGATGCTCGAGAAAACTTGCTGTGCTTTGGCTTGGACAGCCAAACGTCTGCGCCAGTACATGATTCGTCATACTACTTGGTTGGTCTCCGAAATGGATCCAATCAAGTACGTTTTTGAAAAACCTGCTCTTACGGGAAGGATTGCCCGTTGGCAGATGCTGTTATCAGAATATGACATAGAATACCACGCTCAGAAAGCCGTTAAGGGAAGTATTTTAGCCGATCATTTGGCTCATCAACCGATTGACGAACAGGAATCAGTCGGGTTTGACTTCCCGGACGAAGATGTCATGTATTTAAAAATGAAAGACTGCGATGAACCGCTACCCAGTGAAGGGCCAGAACCAGGTTCCCAGTGGGGACTTATCTTTGACGGAGCAGTTAATCATTACGGAAATGGAATTGGGGCAATCATTGTTACCCCTCAGGGTACCCACATTCCTTCCACCGCTCGACTTACGTTCAAGTGTACGAACAACGAGGCCGAATACGAAGCTTGTATTATGGGTCTCGAGGAAGCAATTGATTTAATGATCAAAAACTTGGACGTATATGGAGATTCAGCTCTGGTTATCAATCAGATCGCAGGATATTGGAACACATACCAATCAGGATTGATTCCTTACAAAGACTATGCGAGGGGGTTGTTACCATTCTTCAACAGAATCGAGTTTCATCACATCCCTCGTGAGGAGAATCACATGGCTGATGCATTAGCCACTCTCTCTTCCATGATTAGTATAGGTCAATGGAATGACATACCTAAGATCGACATAATGCGCCTTGAACGGCCCGCTTACATCTTCATGATTGAAGCAGTCATAGATGACAAACCTTGGTATCACAATATCAAATGCTTCCTTCAGAAACAGGAGTACCCACCTGGGGCATCCAGGAAAGATAGAAAGACCCTCAGAAGATTGGCTGGAAACTTCTTCCTGAGCGGTGACACTCTCTATAAGAGAAATTTTGACATGGTCTTGCTCCGATGTGTAGACAGACCAGAAGCAGGAATGCTGATGAAAGAAATTCATGAAGGATCCTTTGGCACTCATGCCAATGGACACGCAATGGCGAGAAAAATTATAAGAGCAGGGTACTATTGGTTGACCATGGAATTCGACTGCTACAAGTACATGAGGAGGTGTCACAAATGTCAGATATACTCCGACAAAGTTCATATACCGCCAACGCATCTCAAAGTTCTTTCTTCCCCATGGCCTTTTTCCATATAGGGAATCGACATGATTGGCATGATTGAGCCCAAGGCTTCAAACGGACATCGGTTCATCCTGGTAGCCATTGCCTACTTCACCAAGTGGGTCGAAGCAGCCTCATTCGCCAATGTAACCCGACAAGTGGTGGTCCGATTTATCAAAAACAATATCATCTGCCGTTATGGTGTTCCGAGCCAGATCATTACAAATAATGGATCTAACTTGAACAATAAGATGATGAGAGAGTTGTGCACTGAATTCAAGATTGAACACCATAACTCATCTCCCTACCGACCCAAGATGAACGGAGCGGTAGAAGCGGCTAATAAGAACATCAAGAAGATCGTTCAAAAGATGGTTGTAACCTACAAAGACTGGCACGAGATGCTACCCTTTGCTCTTCACGGTTATCGTACATCTGTCCGCACTTCAACAGGGGCAACCCCTTTCTCTCTAGTGTATGGCATGGAGGCAGTACTCCCCATAGAAATAGAGATCCTGTCAATCCGAGTATTGATGGAAGCTAAGCTCACCGAAGCTGAATGGTGTCAAAGCCGACACGACGAAAAGGAAGCTGTATGGCATGGAAGCGAATCACGGCACTATGTCATGGTCAGCTGTATCAACAGAGAATGAAGAAGGCGTTCGACAAAAAGGTTCGACCCCGCATCTTCAGGAAAGGAGACCTTGTGCTCAAGAAGATACAATCTTTTCTCACTGATTCTCGGGGCAAGTGGACTCCGAATTATGATGGCCCCTATGTGGTCACGAAAGCTTTCTTAGGCGGCGCCTTGAGACTTGCAACCATGGACAGAGAGGAATTTGCTTACCCCACGAATGTTGATGTAGTCAAGAAATACTTTGCCCAAAAAAAAATGTCTCGGTGGACTGAAAACCCGAAAGGGCGGTCCAGGAAAAAGTTAGAGACAAAATAAAAAAATCATCCCGATGGATTGGAAACATCATAGTAGAATCCAGGCAAAAATTAGGGATAATGGCAAGTAACTATGGTCAATAGAGGCGAATCCCTCAGTAGCAGCAGTTACATCATCCGTCAGAAAACTCTAGTCAAGGTCATCTTCGACAGAAGCTCAGGATGTCCCGAATTCGAAGTTGGTAGAAGGATAATGGTCGTTATGTTTCAACGCAGCCCTTTTCCCTGTAAATTACCATTTTCTAACTTTGTATATACTCTTTGGAATCACGCGTTTGGTTGATTTGCATCCTATCAATAAAATTTGAGCCCTTGTGCTTTTGTTTGTAATTCTTATTTGTTTTAGCTTTACAGAATGACATTTTAATATGAGCAACGATTCTTGAAATAAAACAAAAATGAATTTACTTGTTAAAACTTTTTCTGCTTTTAAAATAAAGTCGGCAATTTCTTTTGACTGTTGAACATCAAAAGAACCTCGACCGCTTCTCCAGAAGTAGGTGAACTTCAAAGTGCAGAATCAAAGTACTCCTTCTAAGCCGGTACGCCTGAATGAGGGATCAACTGTGTCAGGGAACTTGCTTCGTCTGACACACCTCGGCCGAGTTCTCATCTCCTTGTTTTGTCTGCAAGCTATTTTGGAAAAATCAGTTTGCATGTTTGCTTGCCACACACGATTTTGAGCCAAAGACTGAGGATCACTATGCCACCTGTACTCAAACCAATCACAATGCAACTGATCCAACTGATAAATCTGAGTAAAAAAGCCAAGGAATTTTCCAACTTGAAATTCATCCACTTTAGCACATTTTGCCTTGAATTCAAAGGGCATTAATGTGGAATAGTGCATTTTCAACAAAGTCACTCTACTCAGTCAAGTTCTCTGATTAAACAACAATAAAAACATCTAAAGAATGTGATTTTGGTCAAGGCATAGCCCTGCTCTTGGGAATGGCTAGCTTGCCTTGCTTGAGAAGAAATCCTCCAAGCCAATCCATGCAAATGTGATCTGATCCAGCAGTCATTCACTATTCCTCCAAAACAAAAGTTGATCACCTATAAATAGAGGTCCCAATGGATCATTCAACTCACACCAAAGCCAGTTACAACACTGTTTTCTCTCATTCTTCCTTAAACCTCAAGTTTTTTGGTTTTTGAGTAACCACTATCGGGTTTTGAGTTGCAGCCTTAGGCAATCAATTCCAATTGCTCAAATACATCACATATGATGTATTTGAGGTGTCCAAACACTTAAACACTGACTGTAACACCTCAGGCTCAAAATCATCCTTCAACTAAGCCATTATGCCTCAATTATGCAGTTGGAGGTCTCCAACTTGATCTAAAGAGTTTCAAAGTGTTCCAAAGCTTGCAACACACTCCATAACATCCATTGAAGCTGTAGGGATCATTAATTCACAACTGGAACAAAGTTTGTGCAGAGTTCCATTTCAGCTTGCATCAAGGTAAGCCTCAAAACTCCAACTCCATGATCCATGCATATTTCCTTGCATGATATCTTTGCCAATTGCTTGCCATCATATGTTGATTGTTTTCCCTCAGAAAATTTGATCATAGGACTCATAATCATGTCTGCACGATTGCTTTTGCAAAATTAGGGTTCATACGACCACAAGGATATAATTTGCTATACACTGAAAATGAATAAAATTGGGTATTGCCATCTTCTTCCTCGTGAAAAAACGCATGAGTTTGATGTTTGAATCATGTCCAATGGTTGAGAGATGAGTGAGATAGGGTGCTTCATGCACGAGCTGGAGGAAGAAGATGGCCATGGCGCCATTTTCAGAAAATCCAACAAGTTCTCTATATATTTTTTCCTTGCCATGTTATATTTGAATTAGCATTGTGCCCCAGCGGTTCATCAGCTGGTTTTGTGTGTATTGGCAAGCGAGAGGTCTGGGGTTCGAATCCCCCTCGCCCTAGACTTCTTTTTATCACTTGTTTATTTTGTTATTTTTCATATTATTATTTTTAATGATTTGAAAAATTAATAACTCACTCAATTTTAATCATTTTTGACTGATTCTTTTTGTAAAAAATCATAAAAATGTTGAAATATTTTATTCCACCAAAAAATTAGATTTATATTATTTATTTAATATAATTAGTATTTTTGTGAATAAATTCATTTTTTATTATTTTTAAACATTTTAAAAGTGAATATTTACTTTGAAAATCAAAACCTAATGAGTTTAAATATTCCTTGTGATTATCCCTCACTTTTTTCAAACCTTAAACAAAATCATAAATGGATTATTCAAATTTATTTTGTATTTTGTTTGATTTTCATTAAATATTTACTTTTAAAGATTAAAATTAGGGTTTTTTTTTATTAATTCAACTCTCACAACTGATTTTCAAACACTCTTTGGGCCTCTATTAGAGTGTAAGACCCAACCCCTTGTACAGGAAACTTTTTGGGCCTCATTCGTTGTATAAGTCCCTCTGTACATTTTCAAATAAACGACACAATCGTCATCCGTTGAAAAAATAACCTTGGGCATCTCCTTGAGCTATAAGACCCATTCAACAACTTTTTGGGCCTCTAATAGAGTATAAGACCCAATCCCCTTTTAACCAAAACCTTTTGGGCCTCAGATATTGTATAAGCCCCTCTGCGTTAAAAGAAAATCTCGGCGCGATCGCCATTTCAAAAATCATCTGGGCCTACCCTCGTGTTATAAGCCCCACTCTTTTTCTTTAAACCTTTTGGGCCTCTAATAGAGTGTAAGACCCATCCCTTTGTACAGTAAACAATTTTTGGGCCTCAGTCACTTGTATAAGTCCCTATGTACAAATTTAAACAGTGCGCTCACTGATAAAATCCTGGGCCTCTCCTTGAGCTGTAAGCCCCAAATCTTTCTTTTTCAAAGCACTTTCTCCTTTGATTTTGAATATACTGTTGTTTTTCAATCTTTCTTTGTTGAACAACTAACCAAACAGCATGCAAGCACTACAACCGAGTAAGTGTTTATACGCTTTCATTTACTGCTTTCATATACATATAACTGTATTGTGGGGCTGCTCGCTGTAAGTCTTCTTTCATAAACTCATATCAACTGTGTAATAATAGTATAGATATTTAGAGTTTCCTCGGCAACTACGTCTAGCACTAGGTAAAGCCCTGTTGATCACTCTGAACTTACAGTCAAAACTAGATCCCCATAGGATTACCAGACACAGTCTTCCCTCCTCTTGGGGTTAAACAATATGGAGATGTGAAAGGCAGATTCTTTTTGAACCCTTTCTCAGACTGTCACCCTTAGAAATAGACAGAACTAGATCCCCAATAGGATTACCAGATACAGTCTTATTTTCGGCTGTCCT
Organism: Lathyrus tuberosus; assembly: GCA_022829125.1. Classification (NCBI taxonomy): domain Eukaryota; kingdom Viridiplantae; phylum Streptophyta; class Magnoliopsida; order Fabales; family Fabaceae; genus Lathyrus; species Lathyrus tuberosus. The sequence continues at coordinate 9,746,268 of JALAZF010000047.1, forward strand.
CGTTAGGAATTGTCAAGAAACTCTACTCCCAGAGATGAATGTATTCTCTGTGAATGGTATCTTTGAGTTTCTTCCAAATTCTCGAACTTTCCTAGCTTGATCTATTATCGGTGAATAGCATGTCTTAAACTTCTCGGGGTTTGGGGACCCACAGGCTCCTTAAAAGCATTGGCCTCCTCTTGGGCATTGTACAAGGAGCCACAGGCTTCCTAAAAGCTCCCTGCCTCCTCTTGGGCTTAGTACAAGGACCCGTCGGCTTCTTAGAAGTATTCACAGCCTCCTTTTAGGCTTCGTATAATGATTCTTCCTCCGGGAATGATAGCCTCCTCTTGGGCTTAGTACAAGGACCGATCGGCTTCTTAGAAGTTTCCAACCTCCTCTTAGGCTTCGTACAATTTGTCCCGACGACCTCCTAGAGGTATAGGAACAGAAATTAGTCATCTTAATAGAACAGTCTCTCACAGAGTCTAGATCTTTTCCACCGTGAACGTACTACTACTGTTTCTTCAAATATAGTACAAAAGATAAAACTCTAGACTTGGACAGTCTAATTTCCTTGAGTCTCAAAGACATTCTCAAGCACCCTTCAAGTAAGGAAAAGCACCAGTAGACTTGGACAGTCTCAATCACCTTTGGATTTCCCATTTCCTTAAAGAACAGGAAATAACCCTGATCCTTTGATCAGTACCAAAGTACAACCTTACCTGGAATCAGTCTCTTTATAAGAACTGATTTTCTCTTTCACAAACATACTGGACCTGTCACTTAACTGTAACAGCAATCCCCTATACCTTTAGCCTCCATCTCGGGCTTCGTACGAGATACCAAAACTCCCTCGTTAAGTCAATCATTTGTAGCCTCCATCTCGGGCTTTATACGAGATACAAAAAGACTCTCTTATTGAATCAGACACCTTTAGCCTCCATCCCGAGCTTTATACGAGATACAAAAAGACTCTCTTGTTGAGTCGGACCCTTTTAGCCTCTCTCTCGGGCTTTGTACGAGACACATAAAGATTCCCCTGTAGAGTCAACCCTTTTAGCCTCTCTCTCGGGCTTTGTACGAGACACATATCAGCCTCCTCTTAGGCTTTATATAAGAAAACCACTGGTTGATCCAATCAACCTTTTAGCATCAAAGTTGTGCCTCGTTCACAGTATACAAACATCAACAACTCCTTCCATCTAATCGCTGTAAGCGGCAAGCCTCTGGATCATCTACATCCATGCCACTGTCCCTCTTTTAGCATGAGAAATTCCTAAGGAAATATGGCATTGCTCTACACTGAGTTAAAGTCTTCTCCTTCACGTTAAAAACCCCTATAAAGGAAATTATGGCATTACTAGGATCCGCGTATCCCGGTTAAAGTAATCCTCCTTTAGGGTCAGTCACCCAACAGTCGTGACAAACAAACCCCCTTTTAGAGATGACAAATTCTCTCTAAGGTCAACACCTTCAGCTTCACGTCTTGGGCTTTGAACAAGATACAAACCACCTTTCGCTTCACGTCTTGGGCTTTGAACAAGACACCAAAAACACCCATTTCCTCCCATAGAATAGGAGGAACTACGAACGCTCTGATTTCCCTGTTTCGGTAAACGGGAATACGTAGGCATAAGATTGAAAGAAAAATCTTAGCGAGCACACTAAACAAAAACCCAAAATCCCATATCTGTCCTAACATCTTAAACTCCCATATCAACTGACCGAACCATATTTCAACAAAATAACCTAAGAAAGACCCCGAATCTTTGTAGCATCTGTAAACCAACAGTTTTGACTGTTTAACCTCAGTTTGCAAGCAGGGTTAGTTGGAGACATCTATTTCCCTTCCTTCATTAGCTTCAATAGGATAAAAAATGAATCGAGCTGTAGTACCAGAGCGATTGTGCTTCGCAACCACATCCAAAAATCACTCGCTACAAGTTGGCTCCAAGATTCCATAAGTACTTGATTTATTTAACTCTATACAAACACGGTGAATGTACCTAAATGGTCAAAGAAAATGAATAAATTAATGGAGAAAATACAAAAAATTATAATGTTCTATAATGACATGTATATTCGACTATATACTTACGTGCGCCAAACTTGCAAAATCGCTATGTCAAGACACTTAAATCCTGCGAGAAAATCCGCTACATCTTTCGGAGTGTAATACATTACATCCAATTTCGGGCAATGTTCTAGCGGGAGAGGTTGCGAAAGGTTTGTTGTTGCAATAGACAAGTATAAATTGGTTATTTCATTTAGACTAGGGTCCAATATCCCATTTTGGTTATCTAAAGGGGGGAGGGGCTATACAATTACTTCCTTTTGTAGAAGCGCGATTTACAACACTTCTACTTGGAGTTTGATCATCACCATCAACGTAACGTTGATCTTCATTTGTTCGTTGTTCGAGGTTTTCACTTAATATCTACATCATAACATTCAATTAGAACATAAAACAAAAATAAGCACAATATATATCATACATTTCCGATAAAACACTAACATCTCAAGTAAAGCACATACCGAATATAACTCTTGTAACTTTTCCACGTCTTTCTCCCTTTTTCCCTCTCCTCTTCAAACATCCTCCTTTGTTCTTCCAATTGCTTCTCAACATTCTCAATCTTTTGTCGTTGAGCATGAAATTCGGTGGTTTCAGTGCTTCTTCTTTGAGATCCAAAGTATGACCTCAATCCGACACCTTCCCCAACACCACGGACACGATCTCCATGCTCAGTTGTTCCAATAGCTTCCACTAATATGTCATATCGTGCTTCCTGAACAAATGTGCCTTCACGGGCCGCCACAACCAAATTATCCTACACAACATGAGCAACTTACATAAGCAAACACATTTAAATAACATAAGCAAATCAAAACATATACTTACAATTTTCTCAGTAACTACTCTTGAAGCCTCAGAGGTGTACTCTCCATTAGGTCTTAATCGAGCCCTCTTCCATTTCTCATGTCTTGACGGTGGAGATGGGATGTCACCATGTCCTCCTTCTTGTTGTTTTTCCTGCATGATTCTCCTCTCAAGTTTCCTGTAACCCCCACAAGACAATCTATGGGGGTACATGTTTTTTGCCTTGTTTTGAATTCCTACTTCGCTTTTATCCTGTTATTAACATAGTGAAAAATGTGTATGATTAGTATCTATAAATCATTAGCATAACATTATAGGTTACATAAGACTAGTACTAACCTTGAATTTCTCAGAACGACGTTTCTTCGCAAACTTGTGCCACACACTCTTCGATAAAAAAACTATACTGAATCCATGGACGTTCAAGACCGCTCTTAGGCTTCGTAATGTAGTCAGCCGTGAGTTATGACTTAAATCCCCTCCAACGAACACCGACATAAGTTATCCACTTTTTATTTTCAATTTTGAGTCATCGGTAAACTCAAAATTCAACTACATTAAATCAATATATAAGTATGAATTAGAAACTATAAGTAGGGATATCAAATATATGAAAATTATAGTATGTAATACCTTAACGTCTGTCCATATGCTGTCTTTGACATTAACATCCACTTCTCTCCAATCATCTATCAGTATACTCACTTTTCTACGTGCAAAGAACGCAACATAACTATTAAAAGTAGAGTAATGTGGACAATCCACTAATCTGTAGAGCGAATCAAACTCAATCGGAATTTTTACACCTGATGAGTTGCGGACTGATGTGAATTGGGGCATCATTGTGACACATCTTTGTGATCTTTTCAATTAAGTATCAATCGTTTGAGCATCTTCGCTGCTTCCTGATGTAGAACTCGACAAGGTCGACATCTATGCTCAAAAACAACAACAACAACATGAACAACAAGAACTTAAACAACAATGGCAAATGAGTTTACTGTAGATGCATGGGGAAAATATTTTACGTACCCTAAACGTGATGACTAAGTAAACGATGTTGGTGTTGGTGTTGTTGTTGTCTTCCTTCCTTACAACAACGACGGTGTTGTTGTTATTTTCCTTCTCAATGGTGACGATGATGACGATGGTGTTGGTAGGTGCGTAATCTTTATTCCGTAACGATCGTGACGATGATGACGAAAATGACAACAACACGGTGAAGAATGGATACTGATGATGCAAGCTTTGGTTGAAATCGTGTATTGTTTCACAGTAATGAACGTTAGGGTTTAGGGTTGAAATCGTGTATCGTTTCGTCTAGTTTCTATTTTCAATGGAAAAAAGGATACTGAAGAGACAATGAAACTAGCTAGATTGGAGTATATTGAAAAACTACTACGATGGTCAACACCATAAACCGTTATGATATATTACTTTCATAATGAAATTTCATATTAAAGCGACAGAGTTATATTTAGAATTAAAAATTTAAAAAACATAGAAAATATATCACAATGGTGTAAATAAACAACCGTAGTCATAACTTTTAATTTTTTTATTTAAAAGTATATAAAAAAGAAAAGGCGCGCCTTAACATAAAAGGAATAATATATATGATGGCGCTGAGGTTCGAACACATGAAAGCTTGATGGTATCACCATGGTTGGATTATCAACCGTTGTTATATAAAGATAATTTATATTCAAAAAACAAATAAAATACAATCGTGCCTTAGTTTAGATATGTCACAACGGTGTAGGGATGAACCGTTGTGACCATGGCGTCATTGTTTACGCGTTTTGTAGTAGTGACTCAAACACTTCCATTGAGATTCCTTGAAGATAACCAAACCAAGAGAACCCCTCAAATCCACCTCACCTGTGCTCTATAACTTCAACAGAATCCTCCTCTGCAACATTTTCCAGCAAGGAAGAAATCATCACCGTTTCACTTCAAACAAGTTACCGTCTTACTTGAAATGATTCACTGATGCTTAACCCCATGTTTTAAGCTTCAATTGCTGCATGTTTGTCATTTAATTTTTGAATTAGGGTTTTAGCTTCATTCATTTTTTACTAAAATTCTCCATACTCTGAGCCAATCAATGGCTCAAGAGTATGGAGGCTACAACGATGAACCAAATGGAAGTGGAATCAATGATTGATTCCACTTAAAACCCTGAGTTGCAGAGGATGGAATTTCAACTTGGCTAGAGGTTGAAGATGAAGATCCTCGTGTCTTCATGCTGACTTGGCATTTTTGAATTCAAATATTTTACATGGTATCTTTTTGTTGGTTTGAAACATTGAGGTTTCTGGCCAGGCCACATGTGGGTTGTTTGACTCAAGAGCGCGTGCTTCCTCAGATCTGGGCCTTTCCTTTTGCATACTATTTTTAGTCATCTGATCTTGTGGTTGAGATTGGTCTCCCACACAATGTGTTTAGGCCTTTGGATCAGATCCAAGGGATTTGATCAATGGAAAGACCACGCGTTGACCCTTGGTCAACCAGACTTAGATGTTAGGCTTCAACGCATTTGGACTTGTTTTTTTTTGCTACTCGCACCCTCCTTGATTCATTTTTGCACCCCCTTTTTCATTTCCTTTTTATTTTATTTTATTTTTTATTTTTGTCGTTTATTTTTGTTTTTATTTTGTTTCTTTCTCCATTTTCTCTTATTTTGCTCTTTATCCTTTTTTTAGTTTCTTTTTTAATATTTCTTATTATTTTTCTTTTTTAACATTCCTTTTGTTTTTATTACCAAATTATTGTCCATTAGGGTTTACCACCAAAAATCTCCCACTAGCACTAGAGTCAATCAGGCATACCCTAATACCCATAGATCAAGTATGGCCATCATGCTTCTGTTGTGCAAGAGGATTTGTTAGTGGGTCAACAATATTGTTAAGTGTAGGTACTCTGCATATCTTCATATCTCCCGATCTATTATCTCTCAAATGAGGTGATAACGCCTAAGTATGTGTTTGGATCGTTGGTGAGATATAGGATCGTTAGCTTTTACGATAACACCATTATTATGAGAATAGAGATCAATGGGATCCACAAATGAAATTCTTGATCCGAACAGCTTTCTTAGCTGCATTTGAGGTAGTAATGTACTCGGCCTCAGTTGTAGAATCAATAATTGTCTCTTGCTTTGAACTTTTCTAGCTCTCAACACCACCATTTAAGCAGAACACATAACCAAATTGCGATATGAAGTTATCCTTATCTGTCTGGAAGCTAGCATTGGTGTATCTAATTACATCAAGCTCTTCCTAACCTCCATATACCAAGAATAAATCCTTAGTCCTTCTCAATTACTTAAGGATATTCTTGACAGCTACCCAATGAGCATCATCGGGATTAGATGGGTACCTACTCGTTGCACTTAAAGCATACGAGACATCTGGTTTAGTACATAATATGGCATAAATGATAGATCTTATTTCAGATGCATATGGAATCTTAGTCATGCAATCATTTTATTCCTTAGTTGAAGGGGATTGCATTTTTTATAGACACATGCCATGTTGCATAGGTATGAATACTTTCTTAGAATCATGCATATTAAAACTTCTCAGCACTTTGTCTAAGTATGTACTATGAGTTGGGCCAAGCAGTTTTTGTGAGCTATCTCTATAGATCCTAATTCCTAATATATTAGTTTCTTCACCAAGGTCTTTCATAGAAAAGCATTTCTATAACCAAGTTTTCACTTGTTGCAAGGTAGGGACATCGTTTCCAATGAGCAACATGTCATCTACATATAATACCAAGAAGACGATCATGCTCCTATTAACCTTCTTGTAGACAAAAGGCTCATCTTCATTCTTCATCAAAACGAAGATTCCAACTTCTGGAAGCTTTCTTCAATCCATAGATTAATCGTTGTAACTTATATATCTTTTGGGCTTCTTCTGGTATGTTAAATCATTCAGGTTATGTCATGTACACATCCTCAAGAAGATTTCCATTAAGGAAAACAGTCTTGACATCCATCTGCCATATTTTATAATCATGATATACAACAATTGCAAGTAAAATCCAAACAGATTTAAGCATTGCAACTGGTGAAAAGGGTTCATCATAGTTTACCCCATGAATTTGTTTATAGCCTTTAGCAAACAGTCTTGCCTTACAGGTATGTACCTTACCATCCATGTCACTTTTCTTTTTGAAGACCCATTTGCATCCTATAGGATTAACTCCAACAGGAGGCTCTACCAAGGTCCAAACCTAGTTTATGTACATGGAATCCATTACAGATTTCATGGCTTCTAGCTACTTCTCAGACTCAAGACCAACTATGGCCTCTTGGTAGGTTACAGGCTCATTTTGATCCATGATAATACATCTCCTTAATCAGTTACGAGATATCCATATCTCCCTGGTTGTTGACGTATCCTGCTCGACCTACGCTAATCTTGTTCTACTTGAGCAGGTTGCTCTTCCACAACTATTTGTGATTCCTGCTCTAATTCCTCCATAGGTGTATAAATACTTTGGGATTTTTGAATTTCTTCAAGCTCTACTTTCCTCCCACTAATTCCTTTGGAAATAATGTCCTTTTCCAAGAAAACTCCAATTCGAGTGATAAACACTTTCCCTAAGAAGGATTGTAGAAGTAATGCCCTCTTGTTTCTTTAGGATACCCCACAAATAAACATTTGTTAGATTTGGGCTCAAGCTTGGTTGAAATTTGTCATTTCACATAAATTTCACAAACCCAAATCTTCATGTAAGACATATGTGGTTTCTTACCACTCCATATCTCACATGGTGTCTTCTCAACCTTTTTGGATGGAACACGGTTAAGTGTGTAAGCTACTATCAGTAGTGCATGTCCCCAAAAGGAGTTTGGAAGATCGGCGTGACTCATCATGAATCAGACCATGTCTAACAAGGTTCCATTTCTTCTCACAGATACACTATTCCATTGTGGTGTTCCAGGAGGAGTGAGTTAGGATAGAATCCCACACTCTCTTAGATGGTCATCAAACTCTAGGCTTAAATATTCACCGCCTCGATCTGATTGAAAAGTTTTAATATTCTTACCTAGTTGGTTCCATACCCTAATTTATACCCCTAAGATGCCACCTCATTCACCTCATTTTCATAACATTCATCATTACATATGTGTGTGTCTTTAGGCATCACTAACCCATTACAAATACAAGATGTGTGTGCTTGCTTGCATTACAGGTTAGGTGGTCCCCCAAAGGGCTCAAGCAGATGAATTATCAAAAGATGGGCATCATATTCAACATCTCAAGTCCCTTATTTATTAATTAATATCAGTAGCTTCCATTTATCTATGATCAAGTGCAATTTTCCATTGAACCAAGCTCAACAAGCCCCAAGTCATCAGATGCATCCAAATTAGGGTTTTGACCTAATTCAGTCCATGGTTTGACTTTTGAAGCAAGGCATGATCCAACACCTCAAGATATGTTTCAAGTACCTCAAATTCATCATATTAGTCCATTCATATGATTGGATTAATCCAAGGAGCTTGATTCATAAGCAATGCAAGAATTCAAATTCATCTGGTCCATAAACTAGGGTTTCTGATGAAAAGTCAATTGCACCTTTAACTTTTGACTAGTGCATGATCTCAAGGCTTGGGACATGATTCAAGACACTAAAAAATACATTTGGAGTCCATCCATGATGTTCAATTATCGCAAGGGTTTGATTTCATTAAAGATCATAAAGTTCAAGTTCATCTGATGAAAAGTCAACCACTGATCAAAGTCAAGTTTGACTTTTGACTTTTTTTTGTCAAACATGGTTTCCTCAAGTCAAGAATGATGATAATATGTGATTTGGATCATGATCAATCAAGAAATATAAGGTTACTTGTAAAAAGGGCAACATTGGAGAAATTGAAAATTTTCTAAGTTATAAAATTCAATGATTTTTGCTCTACGTTCCAAGGCCATAACTTCCAATCCAAGTAACCATTTTCTTTGATCCAAAGACCAAATTGAAGAGATTGTTACATGCAATAACTTTGTCCTAGAGGTTGAAATCTCAAAAAATGCATAGATTAAGAGATATGGAGCCATAAAGTTCGAGGTTCCATACTTTTGAACCTAGACACTTAGAAAAATTTTAGACAGAATCTGTCTCATGTTGGAGCCAACTTTAGGGCCATTTTTCTCTATGATCCACATTGATTTAAGACAAACTTTGAACATCAAAGTTAAAGTATGATATCTCGGCTTTCCAAAATGTCCAAGAACATTCATTTACCTTACTTGAATGAGAAGTTATGAATTTCACAACATTCCTTGTTGTAACTGTTTTGCAAGACAGATTTGCTACACATTTTGTTGTTGCACGATTTGGATGAACTTGCAAACCTAATATATTCACAATATTAACACCAAAATGATCATACGCCATGTGCTCTACAAGAGCATAACAGAAATTTCAAGATTCCATCTTTGGCATGTGTTAAAAATCATTTCAAAAACCATAAAGTGAGGTTTTGTCCTCTAGCATTAAAGTGGAATAGTGAAATTGATCAAAAACCTCCCAATCTATCCAAGAATGATCAAAACACTAAGGGATGAGATGCAATGTGGCAATTTCAATCTCAAAAGATCAAAATTATAGTCATGTGAAGAATAAGCTATATGTACCTTGGCATCAAAGTCATGACACATAGCATGATTCATTGGATAATGGAGTGATCCTAATCCAAACTCTTCTCCAAATATCTGATTTGTTTCTCTATAAATAGAGACCATATTGTATCATTCAAATCACACCAAAACATATCCAAGACTTGTTTTCTAAGCAACCTTCTTCCTTTCAAAATTCAAAGTTCCAAAGAGAGTGAAAACATGGATCTTCAACTCCAAGCAATTTCCAACCAAACCAGTGATCAAAACACTTCACATACATCATATAGAAGTGATCCAAACACTCACCTTGCTTCTGTAACACCAGAATCATCAAGTCATGTATCATTTGCTTCAAGGCTGCAGATTAATTTGACCAGAAAGTTCCATAAGGTTTCAAGTCAATTAAAGCACATCAACATACTCCTTAGAGGTTAAGGAAGATGTTAGCATCAAGATATAGCACCTGTAACACCTCTATCAATGAATTCGATTCTCACTTGCAACGTAAGTTTCCTCAATAACTGAACTCTATGATTCATGCATCATTCTTGATCATTTGAGTTACATATATGTTTGTCATGATATAAGGATAATTTTCCCTAAATCAATTGCTTTGTATCATGAACATATGTGATTTCATATTAAAATTTGCAGTTAGGGTTCATATGGTGTTGAGATTAATTCTTTTTTATACACTTAATATAAATTAAATTGGTTAATGTCATTCAATTTCTCCTAAAATTTCCAACGATTTTCATTTTTACATCATGTCATTTGGTTGAGTATTGAGGAAGTTCATAATTTCAAAAATGGGAGGAAGAAGGTGATGCTCGAGGAAGAAGATGTTCATGGTGGGGCACCGTTTTTCAAAATAAAAAGAATTTTTACTATATTATTGTTTTTTGTTAAAATAAAACAACGGATGTATCACCACCACAGTGGTTAGAGCGTGCATTTTCAAGTCTTCATGTGTGCAAGGTCTAGGGTTCGAATCCCCCTCGCCCCAGACTTTTGCACTTCTATTTTTTCAATCATTTTCAAAACAAGTCTTAATATATTATCATCATCACACATTGTCTATCACAACCCACGCAAATGGCCCAGTTGTAAAATTTTAAACCCATCACCCAAGGGCGCATGTTCAACACCCATGGAGGCCATTCCTATTTTTTTAGCACTATTTTTCTCATTTTTTCTTCACAGCTTCACCTAATTATTTCACCAAGCAACATAAATCTTTTTTATCCAATATTTTTCACTTCTCATTTATCTTCCCTATTTTAAGAATCCATAAAAAATCCCAAAAATAATATTTGTTTTTGACATTTTTATTAGGTTGAAAACTAATACTTTTTAAGTATTTTTCATGCCTTTTCAAGATTTCTTTTGATCTTAATCTTGACCTAATAGTACATATGTGTCTTTATGGTCATAATATACTTTGCCTAAGTCTTGTTTAATGTATATAACATGTTGTTTTGAATTATACACCATTCATATTGAAGCTAGCGGGATTATACCTGAGTGGATCACACACTCAAAGATACAACAAAGTCGCCACCAAACTTTATTTAGTCCCAAAGGACAAAGAAAATATCGATAAAATCCAAGGGGAAGAGAAACAGGTCAGGGGGTCATTTATACGAGAGGAAGGTACTAGCACCTCACGCATCTGTCATGCTCGACGGGAACCGTTTTGCTTACTTCTAGGCTTGGATGGGTTATCTATCTAAAGGCTTCTAGCTAAAGAAGAAAAAGAAAAGGGAAAAGAATGTGCTCACGGAGGATTGGGGCCCTCGTGCCTACGTACACTCATAGTGCAATGAGGAAATCAGATCTCTGTAGTTCAGGGAACCAAGGAAAAGGAAGAAGAAGGAAGGTGGCTCTCCAAGATTTCGCAATCTCGTGACTACGTATCCTCATAGTGCAATGAGGAATTCAGAGCCTACGTAGTTCGGAGAACAAAGACAGAGAAAGAGAGGAAAATGGTGTTAAAACCAAGAGCAAAAGAAGGTAGAAAGACTCTCATTGGGGAAAGCGAAAGAATGGTGTCAAAACTGAGAAAGAAAGGCAAAGGAACAGTAGTGACTCTACTAAGGATAGGACAAAGAGATGGTGTTGGAACCAAGAGAATAAAGGAGCAAGGGAAATTGAATCGAGACAGAGTAGGATCCACTGGGGATTCGGTATATTAACTAACAGGCAATGGTTAACCGAAGGAAAACAAGAGAATGACTATGGTGGTGAACAAAGGGGGTTGGTGTTAACAGACGGATTGTGATGAAATAAAAGAAGAGAGTATTGAACCAAGAGAAGGTGTTTGACTCTCAGCAGATCTAGGTATTTTAACTGATAAACAATGGTTAACAGAAAGAACGGGTGTGGAACCAAACGAAGGTTGTGACCCAAAGGACGGGTGTGGAACCAAGCGAAGGTTGTGACCCAAAGGACGGGTGTGGAACCAAGCGAAGTTCCTGGCCCAAAAGAGTTCGATATACAGACTGAACAAGCAGTACCTGACTGAAGAAAGGGTATTTGAACCAAAGAAGGTTACTAACCTAAAGGCGCGAGTATCTGAACCAAAAGAAGGTTGATAACTCCCAGGGGTATTGGTTTTAACAGGAAAACTGTGATTAACCAAAAGGAATGTGTGATTAACCGAGAGAAGGTGGTTAACTCAACAGAAAACTCAGTATGTTAATATACGAACTGTGATTAACTGAGAAAGGGATCAAATTGGTATTTTAACTATCAGGCAGTGGTTAACCAATCAAGGGGAGAACCAAGAGAAGGTTGCGAACTCCACTAGGGTTCCAGTGTTTAACAGGCAGACTATGTTTAACTGAAGAAACAAATTAAGACTTTGTTGGGGAAGAAGGGAATTGGTAATTAACAGGCTGACTGTGATTAACCAAAGAAAGAAATTATTACAACTATTCTGGGGAATCAACAAGAATTGATTGACCAAAAGAAAAAGTGTTGAACCAAAAGATGGTTGCTAACCCAAGAGACAATGATCTTGAACCAAGGAAATGGTGATTGATCAAAGGAGAGATTGCAAGGGTAATAGTGATCAGGGATCGACTCAGCTGAGAATTGAGAGACACTACAGCCTGGAGATAAAGATGATTATTTTGGGCACAGGGTCATTCGTCCCCTACCCAAAATAATCAGAATGGGTGTAGGAATTCTCCACTCTCATCCCTTCTCTAGCACACAGAGTATAGTGCAGAAATTGAAACCGACAGAGTAACAACGCCACTTTGTACAGTGCTCCAGTGCGTTATGCAGACTTCCAACTCAGCAGAGGATCAAGAAAGAGAGGCTCTAAAAGATCCTAGAGAGATAAGAGAGGGGAGATTGACTAATCAAAACAAGGTTTTGATCAACTGATCAAGGGGAATGAACAAGCCAACAATCTTTCCAACGAGTTGAAAGATCATCAAAGAAAATTGTGTGAAGTATTGATTATACAAAATAAATTTGTTCAATAAAGAACAAACTTAATGTAATCAAGAAATAAATTTGCAAGGCAGTACCAAACATCAATTAGCATGCATCACTAATCATGTTATCATGTAAGCAAAAGTGTGCAAGAGTCAACATGATCATACAATGTCAAAAATGCAAACAATTCCATAATCGACAAATCGTGCATCAAGGATTGCATACATGCTTTATATAGAGGTTAAACAGCTCTTTAAACATCCACAAATATCAAGCATATCAAGCCATGGAAGTTAAAGGAGGAAAGAAAACCAAACAAGCATGAAAAAGCACAAAAATGGAATTATGTCCCAATGTTAATCGGTTAACCATATATGGTTAATTAGTTAGCCTCTTGAAAAGTTCAGAAAACACGTGAAAAAGACTGGTTAATCGTATGGTTAACCTATTAACACTGGGACAATGGCATAAAATCAATTTTCCAAAAGCACTTCCAGCAACTAATCACTTATCCAATCATCCACATATTATGGCATGCATTTGTTCACGAAAATTACATCAAGTAGAAGCAATTAATCATCAATTGAAAGCATCAAACATCAAGATCAACAATCAAACAATCACATGATTAATTAACATTGAAAAACTATCAGATCTACATTGCGAATATGCGAAAGTGATCGAAAACAGTAAATCGAGCAAGAATTACCAAACTACAAGGCGAAGGATTGCCTTGGTAATTATTGTAAGCAAACAGTAGTGTGAATTATACATGCCAAATATATTTGACGTCGAGTTGAGTAGTCGGATAAGGGTGCACACAGACCAGACAATGGTAGCAGGAGAAATCGTACAATGAAGAGAGCTAGACAAGCTTCATGCATAACTCAGACCGAGCATAGAGCTCGATTCCCACTCTGCCGAGTTATCAAGAGGTCGGGTACTTCACTCTACCCGACATCGATGTCGGATACATGATCGTCAGGTGACACTCCATCTTTTATAACAGTGGCGGCGCAGTAATACGGACGTTATCAAGGTCTTCAATGCCTGTATTCATGGATGAAGGTTACGACAATGATGGCCGCATAACACCAGAAGTCCAAGAGGCTTCTCTTAATGGCTTGAATTAAAGAACAAATTATATAATGGGGTTCCCACATGAGGGTTAAGCAAGACATTCATCTTGAGGCAGTATACAACACCCGTATAGCCCTCAAATCCCTAAATATCCATCACAACATACTCCACAGTATAAATAATGTAGTCTTCTCTGCCCTAAAAAAGGAGACTAGCACTTTTGGTGTTCTGACCATTTTTGCAAAAACATTTGGCGCCCACCATGGGGCTTAGGTAATACTTTCCAAGGCCACGCCCCTCACTGACAGCATGACTTCTGAAGGAGACCCTCCAGACATGGCTTAACTACTAGCCATGATGGAAACTATGAGACAACAGAATGAAACACTACAAGATAGTATACAAGAGTTGCAGCAGCAAAGTCAAGCTGACGCTGATAGTAAGGAGGAGGTTCTTGATCCTCAACCTCTCTCTCAAGAGATATGGGACGACCATGTACCCAAAAACTTCAAAGCACCATCATTAGCTTCCTATGATGGGAAGACAGATCCTCAGGAGCATGTCACTGCCATCAACAATCAGATGGCCATAGTTTCCCCTTCGGACTCACTGAAGTGTAAAATCATGGCCAGAACTTTGAAGGACGTAGCCCTAAGATGGTACATGAGCCTTCCTTGGCTCTTCATCACAAGCTACCAGGACTCAACTAAGAAGTTAGTACAACACTTATCGGCAAGCAAGCGCCGGAAGGTATCCACAACTGCATTATTCAGTGTTCGACAGAAGCATGCAGAACCGCTATGTGAATACTTGGCTCGGTTCAACGAGGAAACTCTCAAAGTATCTCATCTAAATCAGGAGTTTTTTGTGGGGGCTTTTCTACATGGATTGCGAGCGAGGAAATTCAACGAGTCCTTGGCTCAGAATCCAGCTATCAGCATGGACGAGATCACTACCCGGGCCGAGTGTTACATTAAAGGGGAAGAGAGTAACCAAGTGAAAAGAGCCCGGGACGATCATGAAGACAAAAAGCAAAGAAGAGGTGTCGAACAAGAGGAAGGAGCTTCATCGAGGAGCTACGCGCAAACGACATGCTCCCAGACCTTACAGACAGCCATATGAGCCAATCAGAGACCTCACCCTGCTAAATACAAGCAGGGGAGACATCCTCAAAGAAGTCGGCCACATGAGTCTGTTACCTGAGCCCCAACGCCTCAAAAGAGCCAATGTAATTATAGGAAGGCAGCCAGAGGCTTGGTGTAACTACCACCATATACGGGGACATCACACCGAGGACTGCCAGTAGCTGAGAAAAGAAATCGAAACCCTAATTCAAAGGGGACACCTCTTGGCGTACGTGAAGGATGCCTGACCACAAAACAACAAAAGTCCTCGCCAAGACAATCAAGGATCAAAAAAAGTGTCCCGGAAGAAAAGATCATATACTGAAGAGGGTCACGAAACAAAGACAGCCCGACACACCCTATACACCATTTCTGGGGGGTTTGTCGGGAGTGGAGAAACAAGTTCAACCAGAAAGAGGTATGCTAGAGCAGTTATGCACAATGATCAGAAACCCCCAGAGAGAACGGGGGGTGACTTAGATGTTGTAACATTCTCCAAACAAGATGCCATAGGAGTCTTGGCGCATGAGAATGATCCTATGGTTATTAAAGTACAGATAAGAAATTGGAGCGTGAAAAGGGTACTGATAGACCGTGGAAGTTCAACCGACGTATTGTATTGGGATACATTCATAGGAATGGGGATTGATGCAACCGAATTACTACCATTCAAAGGCAGTCTAGTAGGATTCTTGAGATAACAAGTTCAAGTGCTTGGACATCTAGCATTACCGACTACCTTTGGTAACACGACGAATGCAAAGACTGTCCAAGTAAGGTACTTAATAGTCAATGCTGCTTCACCCTATAATATCATTATAGGCCGATCGTCATTAAACGCCCTAGAAGCTTCACTTTCAACTCTATATCTAATAATGAAATTCCCACTTGGAGAAGGACGGGTTGGAATTGTCAAAGGCGATCAGAGGCTGGCCAGAAAATGTTACAAGGACAACTTGAAGTTGAAGAGAAAAGAGCCCAGAGAAGAAGCAGATCCCAAGAGTTCCCTCAAAGTCAACCTGGTCGACATTGACCCACGTGATGATGCAGTTTAAGAGAATATAGTCCCAATGAAGAAACAAAGCTAGTTCAGATTGGGCATCTGCCATCCCATGTTACGCACGTAGGAGTCAATTTATCTATGGAAGAAGAGAAAGAGATCATCCAAGTACTAAAAGATAATGTGGACCTTTTCGCATGAAAGCCCTCAGACATGCCTGGGATATATCCCAATTTCATGTGTCATCATTTGGCAATCAACCCAGATATCAAGCCGGTCTCTCAAAGGAAAAGAAAGGGTGGCGATGAAAATAGGAAGGCAATAGTGAAGGAAGTCGAGAAGTTGTTACAAGACGGGTTCATCAAAGAGATCAAATATCCAACTTGGTTATCTAACATAGCGATGGTGAAGAAGAAATCTGGAAAATGGAGAATGTGTGTGGATTTTACGGACCTCAACAAAGCTTGTCCTAAAGATCTGTATCCACTGCCGAATATTGACCGACTAATATATGCTACCTCAGGTTTCCGTCTACTTAGTTTCATGGATGCATATTCTGGGTACAACCAGATCCACATGAACCCCATTGATGCACCAAAAACCACTTTCATGACCCATCAGAGCAATTACTACTATGAGGTCATGTCATTTGGACTCAAAAATGCTGGGGCTACTTATCAGAGGTTAATGGATAAGGTATTTTCTACTCAGATAAGGAGGAACCTTGAGGTCTATGTAGATGACATGGTGATTAAGACAAGAAAAAACCGGTCACATGTGCAGGATCTAACTGAAACCTTCGTATCCATCAGAAGTTACAACATGAGGTTGAACCCGGACAAATGTACCTTTGGAGTACAAGCCGGGAAATTCCTCAGATTCATGCTTACCAACCGAGGAATAGAAGCAAACCCGGACAAATGCAAGGCGATAATAGACATGAGAAGCCCAACCACGAAAAAAGAGGTCCAACAGCTAACAGGGAGGTTGGCAGCATTGTCATGATCTCTATCATGTACAGGGGACAAGTCAATTCATTTCTTTGCAGCCATAAGGAAATATAAGGAGTTTAAATGGACAGAGGCATGCGAAGAAGCTTTTCAAGAAGTAAAGCATTACCTGTCCTTGCCTCCTATCCTAGTAAGGCCCAAAGAAAATACACCTCTTGTCTTATATTTGTCACTCACTGATAAAGCCCAGAGCTCGGTCTTGCTACAAGATGGAGAAGATGAAGAGCGACTTGTATACTTTATTAGCAAAGTCTTAAAAGGAGCAGAGTTAAGATACCAAAAGATTGAACGTTTAGCATTGGCAGTAGTCATTACAGCCCGAAAACTGATACATTATTTTCATGGTCATCCCATCATAGTAAAAACGAACTACCCCATCAAGCAGATACTAACGAAACCAACTTAGCAGGACGAATGGTCAAGTGGGCAATAGAGTTTTCCGAATACGACATCAACTTTATACCCTGGACCAGTATTAAGTCACAGACGCTGGCTGATTTTGTGGTTGAGTTAAGTGCACCGGCTAGAGAAGAAATTTCAAGAAGATGGATCCGCTATGTAGATGGATCTTCAAATCTCAAAGGAAGTGGAGCCGAGGTCATTTTGGAAGGACCTGGGGAGCTAACATTAGAGTACTCTTTATGTTTCAATTTTCAAGTTTGTAACAACCAGGCGGAGTACGAAGCCTTGATTACCGAAATGAAATTGGCAAAAGAAGTCGGAGTAATAAACTTGTTAGTCAAAACTGATTCACAGTTAGTGGTCGGACAAATGAAGAATGAGTACCAGGTAAAGGATTCCATCCTAATAAAATACCTTCAAAAAGCTTCAGGAATGTCCAAAGCGTTCTCGGAATTCAAAGTCGTTCACATCCCAAGAGATGATAATACCCGAGCCGACCTCTTAGCCCAGCTAGCCAGCTCAAAAATCTCAGGAATAAATAAGACCGTGATTCAAGAAATTCTCGAAGCACCTAGCATTCAATCAGAAGAAGTGTTAGCCATAGAGAATGTTCAAGGGTGGATGAGACCCATCATCACTTATTTGACACATGAAGTCTTACCAGAAGACGTCAACGAAGCTCGGAAGATTGGAAGGATAACTTCCCGGTATATCATAATCTCGGACACGCTGTATAAGATGGGAAGGTTGACGCCTATTCTAAGATGTGTGTTCGAGTCTGAGATAGAGCTGGTAATTAAAGAGGTACATGAAGGAGCCTGTGGTAGCCACATCGGTGGGAGAACACTATCCGAAAAGATTCTAAGAGCCAGGTACTATTGGCCACACATGATACGAGACTGCACTAAATACGTCAGTAAATGTGAAAAATTCCAAGTATTTGCTTCACTCAAACACTTACCAGCCGAGTCGCTCCATCTGATAACATCCCCGTGGCCGTTCTACCAGTGGGGAGCAGATATCTTAGGCCTATTTCCTGTCGCTTCAAGACAGATCAAATTCTTAATTATCGCAGTCCATTATTTTAAAAAACGGGTAGAAGCCGAGGCTATTGCTCGGATCTCTGCCGAGAAAGTTCTCAAGTTCTATTGGAAGAACATCATATGCCGATTTGGCTTGCCAGGAGTTATAGTCTTAGACAATGGAGTTCATTTTGCCAGCACATTGGTTATAGATATTTGTAAAGATTATGGAATACAGAACAGGTTCACATCGGTAGAACATCCACAAGCCAACGGTCAAGCCGAAGCCGCCAACAGGGTTATCCTATAAGGCTTAAAGAAGAAGCCGGAGGAAGCAAAAGGAATGTGGGTCGAGTACTTGCCAGAGATCTAATGGTCATACCATACAAAACCGCATTCTACCACTAATGAAATACCTTTCAGAATGGTATATAGAGCTGATGCAATGATACTGGTGGAGATCATCACTCTGACCTGGAGGCGCGAGCACTTTGATGAAATCACAAACATGGAAAATTTAAACATCTTGGCTGATCAGATAGAAGAAATCAGAGAAATAGCACGGATCAGAGAAGTTGCCGCAAAATAGAGGGTGGCAAGAAGGTACAACCTAAAGGTCCGACAAAGAGATTTCCAAGAAAGAGACCTGGTCTTGAAGAAAATCACAGACCCAAAAAGCAAGGGAAAGCTCGCCCCCAATTGGGAAGGTCCGTTCAGGGTGGTTCGAAAGCTAAAAAATGGGGCATACAAGCTGGAAACATTAGAAGGAATAGAAATACCTAGGTCATGGAATGTATCCAATCTTAGGCTGTATTTCAGCTGAATTTTATGTAATCCAATAATAAATAAAAGTTCAGGGTTGCACTCTTTTCCCTTGCAAGGGCAAGAGTTTTTAACGAGGCGCCTGGACTTAAAAAATTGTCATCTCTTGTTTATAGGTGATCGGCTGGAAATGGTGAGTTACAACACGGAAAACCCTATAAACGTGTCGACTTGCTCCGCGTACATAGGTCGCCCATAAACGGGTTGATTAAAACCCTTTAAACGTGTCGACTTGCTCTGCGTACAAAGGTCTCCCATAAACGGGTTGATTAAAACCTTATAAAAGTGTCGACTTGCTCCGCATACATAGGTTATCCATAAACGGGTTGATTAAACCCTATAAACGTGTCGAATTTCTCCACGTACATAGGCCGCCCATAAACGGGTTGATTAAAACTCTATAAATGCGTCGACTTGCTCCGCATACATAGGTCTCCTATAAACGGGTCGAATAATATGTTTGATAGCTCCGTGCACAAAAGACGGACAATCTGATATAAAAATGATGAAACGCCTAAGCTCAAAGCATGTCAAAAGATACTAGGAGCTTGTAAGCAAAGGATCATAAAGGGGAAAATTGCCAACAAAGACGCGAATATTGTTAATGCACCCGGGTACATACCATAATCGACGCTTATACTTATAAGAGTCCAGAACTCTCGAGAATGTGAAGATTGGACACACAAGATAACTAAAAGGCCCCTTAACAATAAGGCGAAGGCAAAAGCAAAAGTAATACCCAACAATCTATAGTCGGACACATTAAGTTATTCTAACTTAGTGCCCGAGGGGTTGGGTATATACTGGATTATTTTGCAAAGAAATATGATAAGCGGAAATAATATAAACAAAAGCCTCTGAAGGGCCAAAATAAATTGTACAAAATCGGGGGGCTAAATATTCATAAGCACAAGGGGGGACAACACCATACTCCCTTGCCAAAATACATCAAAATGCATCCAGAAGGATGACTAACTAAACATAGGAAAAATTAAAAATCATTCAATAGCCGGAGTACCATTAGCGCCAACACCATCAAGGGTCTCATTCCCGTCATTATCAGGAGCAAAATTCTTCTTCAGATTATTCTTTTCGAGCTCAGCTAGATCTATAAGGCGGCCATCCTGCACCACTTTAAAGTAGTCGACTTTAGACAGATCTAGCCCGGGATAAAGACAGAAAACTTGCTCATTTGCCCTGTCAAAGGCCTCATCACCAGCGAAGAGAACTTCAATCTGAGCCTTCTTAATAAACTCAGTAGCTCGGTACAAGAAGCTTTGACTTGCCCCAACTCCTTAGTAGCCTTAGACAAATCCGACTTGTGTTCAAACTCAAGGGTCTCTCAGTTCTTCTTCTCGGCAGCCAACTTTTCTCTAAACTGGAAAGTTTCTCTGATTGGGCTATGAGAGTTTCCTACAACCGGGTAGCCTCTTCTTTCAACCTAAGCTTCTCCGCCTCAGAATTGTCGCTAGATTCAAATGGCACACCGCCTGAGGTAGGAGCTGATATTTTGAGTAATCTTCTGCCGACCAATGGACTTCACTTTATTAATGTCCTCAGTTGCGTTGAGATGGTCGTACAAGAACCTAAGCTCATCAAAACTATTAGACCAGAACTTAAACTCCCCAAAGCAACACTTTCCTCAGGAACCCGCATGAGGGAGTTGATCTCCATGTCAGCCTGACAAACTGTGAGCAAGCTTTTAAGTTTTTGTATGATAGCAAATTGTGTTTGATATGCATAATTAAATGCCTATGTGTTTGATATGCATGATATAAGATTTGTATGCATGATTAGTTGGTACATACATGTGATTTCATACCTATACTATGTTTTAAAGACAATGCAATTGATACATATCCTTATTGAAGTCATAAAAACAATTTTCCTTATGTATGTATCAATTCATGTCTGTCATGCATCGACACATTCCTTGGTTAAAAGCACAAAAACGAATTTGTTTAAGTATGTATCGATTCATACGCATCTTGTATCGATACATGCTACTTTGGAATTGTGCTATGTATCGACTCATTCGCATCATGTATCGATGCATGATTAAATTTACCTTCTGGAATTTAACAAAGTTACAGTATGCATCGATGCATATAACCATGTGTCGACTCATGTATGTGATATACCTGTCATGTATCGACTCATACGATTTACGTATCGATACATAAAGCTGTTTTTCCTTTTAACCATTTCTGTTTTCATATATAAGTAGTTATGACAATTTAGTTTGGAGCATGAATTCGTTAGAGTGAAAAAGTGCAATCAAAGCAAAGGCAAGTTTGGTGTGCATCAATTTCACAAGCAGTTTTTAGAGACCTGAAAGATACTTTATCTTCATCATCTTCTCAATCACTTTAATTCAAGAACATCAACAAATAATCATTTTTGTTCTCTGGATTAAAGGATCTTCGAGATAACGTTCAGTGGTACGATCAAGGATCTAGCTGAGTTGAAGATTCAAAGGGGGTTTCGAGGAAAAACCATCTGGTTTGTCCTTCAAGAACGGGTGTGTTCTTGAGGGTTTGTTAGTCACGTTTGCAGAACATATTCAGCCGCAGCGTAGGGTTTGGAAATTTGGTAATTTCGCAAACAGGTCGTGGAACCGGTGAATTGTCTGTAATTCTTGCAGGGGAAGTTCTTGATTAAGCTCAGATCAAGTGAAGGTTCTTACAAGAAGAAGATCTTGGGGTTTAGATTTCTGGCTTTGTATTGTAACCTTGTAAACAACGAATTCACCATTATTGATATAACAAGTCTCAATTTCAGTTTGAAATTGAGAGGGAGACGTACCCACACGCGAGGATGAAAGTGGGGAACTTCCTTACCAAATCTCTACGTATCGTATTCTGTCCTTATCTCTCTTTACGTTTTCAACAAGTTTGTGATTCAATTGGTGTATTGTGTCTTAACGTTTCAGTATACAATAGTGGTAAGAAAACTTTTATCAAATCACCATTATTGTTAATCATTGGACACATACACGCCAAGTGTTTGACAAAACTGTCAGCTGAGTTTTTGTTCATTGGAAATAGCATTTGTATGATAAGTGCATTTGATTCGATCCTAATCTGGTGTTAATTCATCTTTGTCATCCTAATATAAATCCAGCATTAATTCGTGTGTCCGGTTTTCTAGTAGCTGGTCCAGAATAGACGGAAGTCGATTCGGGATCGTATTTTTCTACTAACTTTCAAAAACTCTGATAAGAATCTTTAAATCCTTGTTTTTCAAACAGGTGATCTATTCACCCCCCACCCCCCCTCTCGATCACTAGCCACACCGTCTAACAAGTGGTATCAGAGCGCCGGTTCGCTGGTGCTTTGTGGCTGCTTGTAACGATATGGATTCTGAACCAAAGGGGGCGTACAATAGAGCGCCTGTTTTCAACGGGGAAAATTATGGCTACTGGAAAGACTGCATGCGAGTTCATATAAATTCTGTGGATAGGAATGTGTGGGCTGCCATTCAAAATGGTCCTTTTCAAATTACTATGAGAAATGAGGCTGGCGCCATAGTTCCTAAACCAGAAGAGGATTACGATGAGAAAGATGAGAAAAAGTGGTCGTGTGATTGGAGAGCTCGAAATATGCTAATTTCAGCACTTGGTGCTGATGAGTATTATCGGGTATCCCATTGCACGACAGCTAAAGAAATGTGGGATGCTTTAGAAATTGCCCATGAGGGTACTACTGAAGTTAAACAGTCCCGTATTAACACACTTAATCAAGAGTTCGAGCTTTTTCGCATGAAACAAGGAGAATCTATCTCTGACATGCAAAAGAGATTCATTTATCTCATCAATCGTTTGAATGCACTTGGAAAATCTGTCTCCAATGAAATAGCCACTAATAAAATTCTGAGATGTCTTAGCAGGGATAGGCAACCTAAAGTAACAGCTATTAAGGAAGCCAATGACCTCACGACGCTTACGATTACAACTTTATTTGGCAAGCTGGGAGAACATCAGCAAGAACTGGAAAGTCTTGAAATATTTGAGAACAAGAGTAAAAAGGAAAAGAATAAAAACAAAGAGAGTGAGAAGAAGCCAATAGCTCTTGTGGCCTCTAGCTCAAAGTCCTCACAAAAAGAGCAAAGTGACAATGATTCAAGTAGTGACGAAGATTCGGGTGATGAGGAAATGGGACTTTTTGTTAAGAGATATAATAGATTCATTCAAAAGAATGGAATCAAGCATTCCGACAAAAATCTCATTAAGTTCCGAAGACAATCTACAGAGTCAAAACAGGAAGAGAATAAGAAGCATAGAGTAAAAGGATCTTGCTTTAATTGTGGTAAATCTGGACATTATAAGACAGAATGTCCTATGAGGAAAAAGGATAAAGGAAAAGCTTCACCAAAAAGGTTCAATAAACAAAGAAGAGCTTATATTGCGTGGGAAAGTGATAGTGATTCATCAATCTCACAAAGTTCAAATGATAGTGATGAGACAGCAAATCTGTGTCTTATGGCTCACATCAAAAATCAGTCCCACCACAAGAAGAAGATCAACGATAAGAAAGTAAGACAAGCCTACTATAGTAATTTTTCTTCTATCCCTTTTTCTGAACTGAAAATAGCTTTTGAAAAACTACATAACGAAGCTTTAGATGCTTTTAAACGATTATCTTCCGATAAACAAATTTTTTCATTCTTGGAAGGTAAAGTATACAAAGCTGAAAAAGATTTAGAAAGTTTGAAAGCTAGTATTGCAGAAAATTCAAAAGACATCAATATTAACGGATGTAGTAAAATTAGGTATTGTGAAGCTTGTCATATTTGGCAACAAGAGGTTAACACTCTTAAAGTTAAATTGGTAAAAGCTTTACAACCCAAGGTTACTTATGCCGTTGATTCTAGGTTGTTTAAGAAGTCATTAAATCCACCATATGCAAAATACTCTTTTATTCCAAAGGATTTAATGAACAAACATAAACAAATACATCATCATGGCTTATGTCATTATTGTTGTCGTGCTGGTCATACCATTGAAAAATGCAAGTTTAGGAGATTTCTTGTTCCTAAAGGCATTTATCAATGGAAGCCTAAAGGCAACCATGTTACCACTTACCCACATGGACCCAATGAAAATTGGGTACCTATTTCTCTCTTTTGATATTGTAGGATGAGTGTCTTGCATCCGTAGATAGAAGATGGTTTCTAGACAGCGGGTGCTCAAGGCACATGACGGGTGATATATCGCTTTTTATAGACTTCAAAGCAAAGAAGAAGGGATATGTTACTTATGGAGACAATAACAAAGGAGATATACTTGGCAAAGGTAGTGTAGGTAATCCCTCTACCACTACTATTTCTGATGTCCATCTAGTAGAGGGACTTAAACACAATTTGTTAAGTATTAGTCAATTGTGCGACAAGGGTTACAAGGTTTCTTTCACAAAAACTTGCTGCATAATTGAACATACTGAACAGAATATTGTGTTTAAGGGTGTAAGAGTAAACAATATCTATATGCTTGATCTTTTTGATGTATCTTTAACAAGCACTAAGTGTCTAGTTGCCTTGAATGATGATTCTTGGCTTTGGCACAGACGTTTAGCGCATGTTAATTTTGATTTGCTTAATAAGGTTGTGTCCAAGGATCTAGTAGTCGGTCTTCCAAAAATAAAATTTTCAAAAGACCACCTATGTGACGCGTGCCAAATGGGAAAGCAAACAAGGATCTCTTTTAAGTCCAAAAATGTAATTTCAACTTCACGACCTCTTGAGCTTCTCCATATGGATCTCTTTGGACCTTCTAGGATAAAGAGTCTAGGTGGAAATTATTACGGTTTCGTAATCGTTGATGACTATTCTAGATTTACTTGGACTATATTCCTTCATAGCAAAGATGAAACCTTTTCCGCTTTTAAGAGTTTTGCAAAACTGTCCCAAAATAAAATGAATTCCAAAATAGCTACAATTCGAAGCGATCATGGAGGTGAATTTCAAAACCACCTCTTTGATAAGTACTGTGATAAGAATGGTATTGAGCATAACTTTTCAGCTCCTCGAACTCCACAACAGAATGGCGTTGTGGAGCGCAAAAATCGCGTTCTAGAAGAGTTGGCAAGAATAATGCTAAATGAAGGTGGATTACCAAAATACTTTTGGGCTGATGCAGTTAGCACAGCTTGCTATGTTTTAAACAGGATTTTAATCCGCCCTATCTTAAATAAAACTCCTTATGAGCTTTTAAAAGGAAGAAAGCCAAACTTGTCACATCTTCACGTATTCGGTTGTAAGTGTTTTGTTTTGAATAATGGTAAGGAAAAACTTGGGAAGTTTGATACAAAAGCGGATGAAGGCATTTTTCTTGGTTATTCACAATTAAGTAAAGCATACAGAGTGTATAATAAGCGTTTACTTTCTGTTGAAGAATCTGTTCATGTCTCTTTTGATGAGTCTTATCCGAAAAATGTCGGAAAAGGTATTTCTTTTGATGACACAGGTATATCTACAGAAGATATACTCAAAGAAGCTGTTTCAGAAATTGATCAGTCCAAAACAGAAGACAATGAGGAGGAGGAAGATACCAGTCATGCAAAAGATAAGGAAGAAGGACAAGCTGAAGTGAATAATCTTCCACCAGCTTGGAGATCTTCAAAAGACCATCCTATTGACAACATTTTGGGAGACATTTCAAAGGGAGTAATGACTCGTTCTAGGATAAGTAATTTCTGCTCTCACTTCGCGTTTGTTTCACAAGTAGAACCTAAAAACGCCAAAGAGGCCTTGATTGATGAATTTTGGCTAATGGCCATCCAAGAAGAGCTTAATCAATTTAAAAGAAATGACGTTTGGGAACTTGTTCCTCATCCGCGAGATCATCATATCATAGGTACTAAATGGGTTTTTAGAAATAAGCTTGATGAAAACGGAGTGATAACTAGGAATAAGGCACGTTTAGTGGCACAAGAGTATAACCAAGAGGAGGGCATAGATTATGAGGAAACTTATGCCCCAGTTGCTCGCCTCGAAGCTATACGTCTCTTGATTGCTTATGCGTGTTCTAAAGATTTTAAGCTTTACTAAATGGACGTAAAGAGTGCGTTTCTAAACGGTGTCCTAAATGAAGAGGTA
Source organism: Lathyrus tuberosus (assembly GCA_022829125.1). Taxonomy (NCBI): domain Eukaryota; kingdom Viridiplantae; phylum Streptophyta; class Magnoliopsida; order Fabales; family Fabaceae; genus Lathyrus; species Lathyrus tuberosus. Next base: position 9,772,771 of record JALAZF010000047.1, read on the forward strand.
TACGTCTCACAACCTCCTGGTTTTGAGAGTGCTGAATATCCAGATTATGTTTACAAATTAAAACGAGCTTTGTACGGTCTTAAGCAAGCCCCTCGGGTGTGGTATGAAAGACTTAGCAAATTTCTACTTGATCATGGATATTCAAGAGGTAAAGTGGATACCACCCTCTTCATTAAACACAAGGGAAAACACATTCTTTTAGTTCAAGTTTATGTAGACGATATAATTTTTGGTTCAACTAACATACAATTGGTCGAAGAGTTTTCAAAGGTTATGCAGGGGGAATTTGAAATGAGTCTTATGGGGGAGCTAAATTACTTTCTCGGTCTCCAAATAAAGCAGCTTCATGAGGGTACAGCTGTGTGTTAAACAAAATACTGCAGAGAGCTGCTCAAGCACTTTGGAATGAACGACTCAAAATCAATAGACACCCCTATGCCTACCAACGGTAATCTAGATAAAGATGAACACGGTAAGAGTGTAGATGTCAAAAGGTATAGAGGTATGATCGGGTCTCTCTTGTATCTTACTGCGTCTAGACCTGACATCATGTTTAGTGTTTGCATGTGTGCACGATATCAATCAAATCCTAAGGAGTCACACTTGAAATCTGTTAAGCGTATATTTAGATATCTTCATGGAACGTCTAAATATGGGCTCTGGTATTCTAAAGGAAGCGATTGTAGCTTAGTAGGTTACTCCGATTCTGATTTTGCTGGCTGCAAATCAGATAGGAAAAGCACTAGTGGTACATGTCACTTATTTTCAAACGCTTTGGTTAGTTGGCATAGCAAAAAGCAGGTGTCTGTCGCATTGTCAACTGCTGAGGCTGAGTACGTTGCAGTCGGTAGTTGTTGCAGTCAGATTTTGTGGCTAAAGCAACAACTACAAGATTTCGATATTCAACTCAAACGTATTCCAATAAAGTGTGATAACACAAGTGCTATAAATCTTACTAAGAATCCTGTTTTACACTCACGCACTAAACACATAGAGATTAGGCATCACTTTCTTCGCGATCATGTTGAAAAAGAGGACGTTGTATTTGAGCATGTTGATACTAAAAACCAACTTGCTGACATTTTTACGAAACCATTAGCAACGAAACCATTCTTCAACATTCGTCGTGAATTGGGGATTTTAGATCTCTCCTCATTGATGTCTTAAGCATGTTGGTTCTTATTTATGTATGTCCCACTTTGGTTGTTGAGATTTGTTTTTAGACCTCACTCATACTTCATAAGGATACATCAAAAGAGGTAATATCATTCCTTTCTATATCTCTTTAGAACTATTTGATTTGTGTATGTTAGAACAATTTTTTTTTTGTTTACATGTATTTCATTGCATATGTTGTTTGAACATTAATGTTTGATTTGTGAATTATACTTGGGCATCATTATCATGACATAACTCATATTGCATTAGCTAAGGGCTGCTAACAGGTCTCTATACTCAACAGGTAGTCAAAAATTAGTTAAAAACTTAGTTTAGCATCAGTATGTATCGATGTAACAAGTGCATGTGTCGATACATTCTATTTTCTGGTCGATACATTCGTGCTATGAGTTGATTCATGTCTTTTTATTTCACATTTTTCAAACTTGTTTCAGTATGTGTCGATGCATCCGTATTTTGTGTCGACACATAGGACATTTTTAAAATAATCAATTCGTGAAATGAATCGATCCATAACCCTTTGTATCGATGCATACTGATTCTTTTACAATAAATGCATGTTAAATTCAGTTGTGGATCGACACATCAGCCAAATTTAAAGGGTCCATTCACTCTAAACTCATTCCTCCTCTCATACCCATACGGCTATCCCTAATTTCTTCAAACATCTTCATCTCCTAAACCCTAACTCACCTCCTAGCCTTCATTCATCTTAACTCTTCTTCAACTCATCACCATGCCTCCAAGAACCATTCCTGCTAGACAAAGAGGAAGAGGAAAAGGAAAGGAACATGTTGGTACATCTCGTCAGTCTCCACAACCTCCAGAAATCTCTCCTAGTGCGCTAATTCTTCTTCATCCTGCCATCGCTGAGGAGTTTGAGGCCTCTTTCAAGACAAGGTTAGTTATGAAACCCCATGTCTTTAATAAAACTGATGCATCTGCCCTACATCTAACCAATGTTGTTGAGCTGTTAAATGCGCAAAAACTTGGTACATTTTTTACCATAAATGATGATTATCATGAGGACTTTATTCGTATATTTTATGCTGGTCTGCAATCTGGTAGAGGCTATATGTTTAAATGTTCTATTGGGACCAGAACTTATACCTTTGAAGCTACTGATTGGGACAAAGTGTTTCAAATCCCTTTTGGGTTGCCTGGATTGAAGAACTGGCATGACCAAAGTTTTGATACCGACTTTAAAATAAGGGAATATGTTGCATCTATTTCAAAATTGGAGAGACCGCTAGGTGAGGATGAATCGCTCACATCTGGTATGATTACAAGCATACCTAGAATACTGCACTGGATTGTCTCGCACATCTTGCGTCCAAAGTCAGGTGGTCATTCTAGGTTGGATAGATCATATATTCATCTTGTGTACCTTCTGCAAAATAAGGTTTCATTGAATTGGTCAAACTACTTTGTGAAACGCATGTTTCTTATGCGTAACAGTACGAAGAATATTACACTTGGATATGCTGCCCAGATTATGCGAATCATCAAATACTGGAATATAACCATACCTTTGGTCCCTCTTATATCTCCCTCTTCTGCTCAAGAGTTCAACACTGCCACTTTATCTCATATGGGATACCGGTGGGATAAGGAGCGTCAATGTTTTTATTCTCTGGAAAGAGGGTCCAAAACACGGGTGTATAATTTTGATGTGCCTTCTAAAAAAGTGTTTGTGACTGAAGAACAAATGGATGAAGAAATGAATGATGCAAATGAAGATAATCATCCTGAAGCAAATGCTAATGCTGGTTGGGGTGATTGGGTGCCACAAAAGTGGTCTCCAACAAATTATGAACCAGGTCCAACTGCTCCTCCGTTCTCTGGTGCCGCTTCTTCTTCAACTGCTCCTGCGTATTTGACTCAAATGTTTCAGCAAATGGAGCTTGCTAATCAAGCCCGGCATGAACAGGCGCTTACTTGGCATAACCAACAACATGAATGGCATAAAGAGCATCGTGAGTGGCATGATGAGCATACACGGATGTATCTCAATCAGCATGCTTGGCACACGGACTTGGTTAAATGGCATCAAGTGTTTTACAATGAAATGTCTGGTTTTATGGACGATTGTCGTGCCAATCCTGGTATCATGGACAGGTTCAGAAGTGTTGAAGTTCAGAACCGGTTCAGGCGATATAGTTTCATGGGCCATAATCCTGATGAGATGCCTCCTCCGCCGCCTCCACAAAGCTTCAGAGATCCTGATAGAAATGATGAAGAGTCCTGTGGAGGCCATAATCCTTTTTAAGCCATCATTATGTCATTTCATTGCATTTCATTTCATCATCATGTTGCTCAAGTTTCTTTGTTAAATTGTTCAAACTTTATTTGTTTTGGTCCTGCTTCTGTAACTCTAAGTACTTTCGTCACAGTCTAATACTTATTTCTTTTAGTTCTGTTTACTTGTGTTATTTTTGCCCTGTCTATGTCATTCTTTGTGAATGAGTGTTTTATATTCAGCTTCTTTCTTGGTGATTGTGAGCTTCTATATCAATTTTGCTGTTTTTTTTGCTCCATCAATTCTGCGGCCTAGCTTTGGGACTATTTCAACAGATTGTCTTTTTCTTTTTTTTGATGTTGACAAAGGGGAGAAGAAAGACAACAAGATGTTGACAGCTATGCACAAACTCAGGGGGAGTGTTCTATCACACATCTTGCAAATTTGCCATCATCAAAAAGGGGGAGTTTGTGAGCAAGCTTTTAAGTTTTTGTATGATAGCAAATTGTGTTTGATATGCATAATTAAATGCCTATGTGTTTGATATGCATGATATAAGATTTGTATGCATGATTAGTTGGTACATACATGTGATTTCATACCTATACTATGTTTTAAAGACAATGCAATTGATACATATCCTTATTGAAGTCATAAAAACAATTTTCCTTATGTATGTATCAATTCATGTCTGTCATGCATCGACACATTCCTTGGTTAAAAGCACAAAAACGAATTTGCTTAAGTATGTATCGATTCATACGCATCTTGTATCGATACATGCTACTTTGGAATTGTGCTATGTATCGACTCATTCGCATCATGTATCGATGCATGATTAAATTTACCTTCTGGAATTTAACAAAGTTACAGTATGCATCGATGCATATAACCATGTGTCGACTCATGTATGTGATATACCTGTCATGTATCGACTCATACGATTTACGTATCGATACATAAAGCTGTTTTTGCTTTTAACCATTTCTGTTTTCATATATAAGTAGTTATGACAGTTCAGTTTAGAGCATGAATTCGTTAGAGTGAAAAAGTGCAATGAAAGCAAAGGAAAGTTTGGTGTGCATCAATTTCACGAGCAGTTTTAGAGACCTGAAAGATACTTTATCTTCATCATCTTCTCAATCACTTTAATTCAAGAACATCAACAAATAATCATTCTTGTTCTCTGGATTAAAGGATCTTCGAGATAACATTCAGTGGTACGATCAAGGATCTAGCTGAGTTGAAGATTCAAAGGGGGTTTTGAGGAAAAACCATCTGGTTTGTCCTTCAAGAACGGGTGTGTTCTTGAGGGTTTGTTAGTCACGTTTGCAGAACATATTCAGCCACAGCGTAGGGTTTGGAAATTTGGTAATTTCGCAAACAGGTCGTGGAACCGGTGAATTGTCTGTAATTCTTGCAGGGGAAGTTCTTGATTAAGCTCAGATCAAGTGAAGGTTCTTACAAGAAGAAGATCTTGGGGTTTAGATTTCTGGATTTGTATTGTAACCTTATAAACAACGAATTCAGCATTATTGATATAACAAGTCTCAATTTCAGTTTGAAATTGAGAGGGAGACGTACCCACACGCGAGGACGAAAGTGGGGAACTTCCTTACCAAATCTCTGCGTATCGTATTCTGTCCTTATCTCTCTTTACGTTTTCAACAAGTTTGTGATTCAATTGGTGTATTGTGTCTTAACGTTTCAGTATACAATAGTGGTAAGAAAACTTTTATCAAATCACCATTATTGTTAATCATTGGACACATACACGCCAAGTGTTTGACAAAACTGTCAGCTGAGTTTTTGTTCATTGGAAATAGAATTTGTATGATAAGTGCATTTGATTCGATCCTAATCTGGTGTTAATTCATCTTTGTCATCCTAATATAAATCCAGCATTAATTCGTGTGTCCGGTTTTCTAGTAGCTGGTCCAGAATAGACGGAAGTCGATTCGGGATCGTATTTTTCTGTTAACTTTCAAAAACTCTGATAAGAATCTTTAAATTCTTGTTTTTCAAGGAGGTGATCTATTCACCCCCCCCCTCTCGATCACTAGCCACACCGTCTAACACAAACTTCATTGGTCATAAGGGTTTTCAACTTCTTGGGAGCACCTTGTGAAGTTTCTTCCTGACACGGAGGAGTACAAGGTTGAGGTTCATTCTTACTTGGGGTAGCCTTTGCACTGGTATCCTGGGCCTGTTTTGGTTGCCGGATTTCCAACCCACTCATATCTGACTTAGAGGGAACAACCTCTCTGGATCTTTTCCGGGCAGCACGAGCCTCCAACATTAATTTCTTATGTTCAGCTAGTGACAATTTAGTCATGGTATCTGCAGAAGAAGTGATAAACGTTAGAATAAGGATGATAAATCATATGTACGAATTGTAAGCAAGCAATTACCCAGGTAGGCGAGTAGTTGCTCGTCGCTCAAAGCTAACAACTCCTTAACCTTCATCATACAGAAGGAGTCAAGAACAATCAAAGATTGGGTTTCCAATTCACTCATTTTCTCGAAGTTGAAACCAGTGATCGACAATGGGTTCTCGGCCCAATAGAAGGGGAAACGAGGATGGCTATCCAAAGAGTACAACACTTGTGGACACCTCGGTCCGCTCTTTACCCTTAGGAAATAGTTATTATAATTCTTATAATTAGAAGTAAATGCATGGAGAAAACACCGTCCGGGAATCCCACTGGTTTGTATCCAGCTACAGTTATCAACTCCTTTCACTTCAAAGAAAGAGAAGAACAAACCAATTATGGGGATTATATTTAAGACCCCACACACTCGCTCAAAAGAATTTATGAAACGCCAACTGTTGGGGCGAAGTTGGGAGGGAGCTATATTCACAATTTTTAACAAGTCAGCATCAAAGTCAGAAAAAGGTATTTGTATATTGAAATCTTCTAGAACCCCAGCATAGAAATAGAAAAAGTCTTCTTTAAATCATTTAGGGCAAAGAATACAAACGCAATCCCTGAGAATACATGATTCCAAGATAACATCATCTTCGGACCCAGTTGAAGATATTTGTCTTAAGGACCGGAGTTTCGCGATCTCTACATCATCAAAGGTACTAGTCTTATGATTCATGACTTCAAGATCAAAAGGAGTAGAAGTCGTCATCGAAACCTCTACAAAACTTGAGGAAGATGAGCCAGAATCAAAATTATTCCCATAAGTAAGAACATCGCCATAGATTTCGTTTATGACTCATCTATACTCCTCTGGTCCTAAAGCATTTTCTACTTCCCACATGCATTGTTCCCACAACTCCTTTCTCTCTGGGGCGTCCATACGGACTTAGCTACTATTACCCTCACCTTCTCGCTTACTAAAAACTACCATAATGAATAGAAACAAAATTGAAGACAGAAATTGAAATTAGAAGTGTTAGAAGGATACCTGCGAGTAATGAAGCCTTAGAGATTGGAAGGTGTTCTGGTTGAAGAAGGAAGACGATTCAAATATGAGAAAAGAGAAAGAAGGACTTTGATAAAAGGCTTGAGAGTATCTAAAGAGTAGCCTTTAATAGTCATCATTATATTGGGGAAATTGAAAGAACACGACCTCCCAAGAAATTCTGGACACGTGGGGACCTAAGAAGAAAGGCCGATCTACAACTCGGTGCCTGGAAAATATATCTGAGCTTGTGTCACTTCCGAGTACTACATCCCTATGAGCGGATACAGTACTCGGGGGGACTTATATACATGCCATATATATTTGACGTCGAGTTGAGTAGTCAGATAAGGGTGCACACAGACCAGACAATGGTAGCGGGAGAAATTGTACAGTGAAGAGAGCTAGACAAGCCTCATGCATAACCTGGACCGAGCATAGAGCCCGATTCCCACCCTGCCGAGTTATCACGAGGCCGGGTACTTCACTCTACCCGACATCGATGCCGGTTACATGATCATCAGGTGACACTCCATATTTTCTAACAGCGGCGGCACATCAATACATATGTTATCAAGGGCTTCGATGCCTGTATTAATGGATGAAGGTTACTACAATGATGGCCGCATAACACCAGAATTTCAAAAGGATTCTCTTAATGGTTTGAATTAAAGAACATATTATATAATGGGGCTCCCACATAAGGGTTAAGCAAGACATTCATCTTGAGGCAGTATACAACACCCGTATAGCCCTCAAATCCTCAAATATCCATCACAACATACTCCATAGTATAGACAGCGTAGTCTTCTCTGCCCTAAAGAAGGAGACTATCACTTTTGGTGTTCTGAAAATTTTTGGAAAGAACATGAATAAGCAAAGAAAACCAGAGAATTCCAAGCTTGAGATCAAATCATAGTGAAACCGATAAAAAATGCGAAAAATGCTCCGAATACGAATTTGCACCGAAACGATTGAAACGATCACTTGAATTGAAGTAGAAGCTACTGTAAATCCAGAAATCCAAGTAGAAATGTAATGTAATGGAGGTTTAGCTCAAGAGAATGCCAATTTCGATGTGAAGATTGTTACTCTCTAATGGTGGAAATTGAGCTTCTATGTGTAGTTTAGGAAGAAGATAAAGATGAATGTGAAGAAGTTGCAGAAAAACCAGACAGAATTGAGAGAAATGAGAGAGTGATCAAGTGAAAATAGTCAGAATGATTGAACCCCCTTTCACAAATGTGAAGTTTTCTTTATATAGAGTGAAAGTTTGGAGTAGGCTAGGTTTGGAGTTTCCTTTGGAGCTTGCCTTAGAGTTAGTTACATCTAACTCACTGAGTCGGAAGTTGACTCACTTAGTTATTTGTTAACTCAGTGGAGCAATCCTAATGCAAGTCCAAAATCCAATGGTTAACATGTTTGGAAGCAAGGGTGCATGGTGATCATGATTGAGAGTGATGTAGTGTAGTAAATGCCTTGAAGTGTCTTGAAATGTCTAGAATATTCCAAACAATGCTAGAATAAAATAGACCATAAGAGAATGGAGAGTGAAAAGCTGCTGTCATGAAAATACAGCAGAATCTGCCAACACGCATGTTTTAATCGGTTAACCATATATGGTTAATCGATTAACACAGCAAAAAAATGTCCAAAATGCTTGAAAAAAGGTGTTGTGACCACGATTCCAATTTTTGACCTTTTACTTTGATGAATAGGCATAGAAACCCTTGTATTTTGCTTGTATTTATGATGTGATGACTTTGTGAAGATGTGATTAATTAGGCTTTGAAATCCTTTTAAATTATGAATATTCCTACAACAAAACCACATAGAAAGAAAATGCTAATGCGTATGGCAGCGATGCGAATGCACGTGCTTATGCAAAAATGGCAAAAGGGGGGTCAAATTTTGGGTTACGACAGCTGCCCCTATTTAATCCTCTTGGACTTGAATGTATGAATTGCGGCAGCTTTTCGATTATTCGAGGTGGATGGGGATTAAATAAAAGAGTTGCTCGAAAATTTAACCGACGACGAAAAAAGAAAATATAAATGTGTAGAGGGTTTGATATAGTGGAATTTGGCTGAATATCTGATTGGGAGATGAATCAGTCAACATGGAGTATGCTCGATGCATATGTTATGTATGCTTGATCTTATACGATGCTCGATATCATGTTATGCAACGACAAAGGTTAAGGTGTTGTGTTACAAGCAGGCAGGGATTGTAGCAACACAAACTCGACATCCTAGGCTTGGGGGAGAGATTTTGACAGATGACGACAACTCCGCTGGGGAAAGAACCTATAATCTCAGATTTCCAAGCTACTACCATCATCGTTGCTGGGGATGAAGGAACCCGAATGACCTTCTAACCATGACTGGCTCTGCCAGGGGAACGCTGAGGTCCGAATGATCCTTACTGCTTGGGGAAAATGAAAAACCACGACATTACCGCTGCTAAGGAATGATGGCTTCGACCTGTTGGTAATGTTGCGAGGATCACACTCGTGCTGGGTGATCGTGACTTTCTGAGTCTAACGGTTACTAACTGCAAGCGCACAGCATATCGCGTAGTAATAAAGATATCGATCCCACAGGGACTTGCTAATCAATCTAGTGCTACGGTTTGCTACTGTGTTTAGCTAAGGCGAAGATGTTTTAGTTTTAAGTTCAAAAAGGGAAACTAAAGGGAATCTAAATTTTTAGAATAAACTAGTTGATATTAGGATATCGGTACGTAACTTAGTATACCATCGTGGATTCAATAAGACCTAAGCGTATAAAAATAAGTCATATTATATTTCTGTAGAAAATATCAGTTTAAAAGTCCTCACCTCACACTCTCGTGGTTATTGCTTCGGACTATACTCCTAAATCATAATGTCTGCTCTCGCTAGCCCATTTGAGTTTAAAAATACTTTTTGAAAACCAATACAATCTAATTAACTTTAAAGCGTTCTCGCTGTTTTTAAAACCAATGCCCGATTTCAGCTATCCGGTTAAAATCTCACACTCTCGTGGTCTTAATCCTAACCTTTGCTACCTTTTTACTCTCGTAATAAAAGTCCAATTCTAATTAAGAAATCGCAGCCCGAAATTAAGTTGTTTATGGTTTTAGCTTAGAATTATCGAATCCATTCCGGTTAAGTTAATTACATACCGATAAATGGGATTTAGCTAGACATATTAATTAAAACAAACATGCATAAACATAAACTACAGAACAGTAAATTAGGCATGACAGTAGGAAAACAATAATGCTATTATTAAAGTAATGATAAGAACCTGATAAATATGCAATAATTCGGTTCTCGCAATTCCTCCACAAGTCGGTAGGCTTTTGCTCGATCGTACCGGAACAATGAATGATGAAGGCAAGATTAAAAATAAATTCTAACTACGGTGCAATAGCTCCTCGATGTGAGAAACTATCACTAATTTAGGTAATGGTGAACAAGGAATGAAAAAGGGAAACAAACAAGAACAAAAATAAATTCTGCAGCAATTCGGGGTAAAATTCTCTAGAATTCTCTTGTTCTTCAATCAATGTTGTATTTATAGCCCAACCTTAGCCTTTATGTTGGAGAAATTATAGGAGCATAACCTTTGGTGGTTGAGAAGTCTAAGGGAGACTGGCTCATGTACCGTTGAAGTTGAGGTTAAGAGAATGTAGGAGAAAATGCTGAACGTGCGTGACTGCATTGGCTTCTTTTTCCACGTCTGCGTTTCTGAACGTAATAACCACCTTTGAGCGTGTGACGGGCATGGTAGGTGTGTGACTGGCGTGGCACCCTTTGGAAGCGTGACGGTCATGGTAGGTGTGTGACGGTCGTCACACACTCCACTTTCCATTTTCTAATCTTTTTCTGAGACATTTCTTCCTATTTTCTACTCATTTCTTCATGTTTTTTCTACTTTGCTCCTTTTAGCTTGGACAATGAAATACCTGCGAAAGCACTAGAATACTCGCGGAATACTTGGAACTTAAGCCGAAATAACGTAATTATTAGTCGTAAACCAAGGCAAATATATGATACATTTTCGTGTTATCAAACTCCCCTACACTTGAATCTTTGCTTGTCCTCAAGCAAATAGTCAGTAAGAATGTCGGACAAGTTTTATCAAACGCACACACATGACATACCTTTTGTTTTGAAAATTTTTGTAAGGCATTTTGTTAAGATGACAGATACTCAAGTAAAACACTAAAGATACATTAGTCACACAAGCAACAAGCATAATCATATACCTCCCCTCTATACCAGCCAGTTCTAATCATTCTATTATAGCTCAACCTAAAGTTTCTCGTATCTATTTTACCCGGTTTCATTCTAGCGCAATCAAATTAAGCCCTTTGCCTTTATAGTCGCGACTTTACGTGTTTGGTCGAATAGATACTGCAAGCATACAGGGTATCGCGTAGTTTTAAAAGATTGTCGAACCCACAGGGATTGATAGTCAAAAGACAGTGTCCTAGAATTTGCGGTGTAAGGCTAAAGCAGGAGGTTATTTCGATTAAAGAAAAAACTTAAAGAGAAATAGCTAAAATAATGGGTTTTAGAAAAACTAAGGAAACTGAGACCGTAGAATGATTTCCGGAGTTCTTAGGGACTCTATAGGTTCCGAGGCTGAAGTAATGTCAAAGTCGTTCCGAAGGAAATACCGGTCTAAAGGCCTAATCTCACACTCTCGCGCTATTGATCGGGCCACGCCAGATAACCCCAAGATTTTGCTCTCGCTCACTAGGTAATTAAAAGGCGCTTTTTGAAAACGGGCAAGACCGAAAAGAATACCTAAAGCACTCTCGCTGTGTTTAGGATCCAGTGTTTTGTGCCTACTATCTGACGAGTACCTCAAACTCTCACTCTGTTGGACTCGTCTTAGTGCATTCCTCACTCTCGTGACGAAATGCTGTTAAGCAGCCTCTCGCCGTCGCGACTAGTCTACTTAAATTGAACTTAGACAACAAAACCAGAATTTCGATCATACAACAGTGTTGGTTGTCCTATAGAGTCCCGTCGAAACGACGGTCCTCAAACTACGGACTCAAACAAGTTTAGTTAATCATAGTTAAACGTATCATTGAATTATTAACAATGCTGAATTTTAAAATATGCACATTACTTTATTTAGGGTTTCTTAATAAATTCTGCTCTTTGGTTAAGAAAAACTTTTTGAAACAACAACAAGTAAATAAATGCAGAGAATGATAATCGAAACAAATAAACAATAAAACAATAACCTGCAAATGCGATGAAATAACTGAAAAGAAATTTGTATTAATTCTGCAAATTGATCCAAGTACAACAACGGAGTAACAAAGAAATAAGTACAAGAGTCGTGATAATCACTCAGTGTGAGCAATTATCACTGTGGCTACTAAATTTCTAGTTAAAATTCGGCAGAGCTTCCGCAGGGTATATTTGGATGATCAATACTGGCTGGAAGGTCCTATTTATAGGCAGGATCTGGCTCCAAGACGGTTGGGGAAATTTGAATTCAAACTGAGTCCAAAAACTGCTTCTGGAAAACTGCTCCCGCGATGCATGGCGAACGCCATTTTGGCTGAATTGAAATCTGCACGTTTTGGGGCAATGGCGAACGCCATTTGGTTCCCCTTAGGGAATGGCGAACGCCATTCAGCTAGAAGGATGCAGAATGCTCCAGTTCTGCTCTTTCTCAACTCTTCTTGCCACACTTCTCGTCCTTTTCCTCAACAAAGTTGATGCTGGTCCTGAAATCACAAAGTAAAAGAAAAACATAAGTACACAGTACAAAATACGGTAAAGACTCGACAAAAATGCGACTAAACATGCACGAAATGAATCGAATTAACCTATACAAAATTGAGTCGTCAAACTCCCCCACACTAAGACTTTTGCTTGTCCTCAAGCAAATTCCTAATGCGAATGAAATTAGGTAAGCACGGTATTTCAACTCGAAGGCACACCGAAAACGATTAAGCATAAAGTTGCTAGGCTAAAGTAGACCGATAGGTACTGAATAGTGCTAACAAGAGTATCGTAACGACACGACTCCACAAAAATGGACAAAGAGTTCCTTCCTATGCAATAACGGTTTAAATCATGATATCATACTTTGACCTACGGACTTCGTTCTTATTCACCTCTCTTTCATTCTCGCGCAATCACATTAAGCCCTTAATCCTTTTGCTTACATGGTAATCGTACCTGTTAGTGTGATCTCTTATTCAACATTTTTTTTTCTTTCTTTCTTTTTTTTTTTTGCTTATGAATTCCAAGATTCTGATCCTTTGGGCTAAATGATCGGGTGAGAACCACCTAACTTAGTGAGAACAGGCCTTTAATTCACATTTTCTATAAAAGCACAAAAATCACAATTTGAGATCAACACATATTTGCATCGGTACGTTACTTAGTTCGCAAACTAGGATGGTGCTGACTGCTAAAATAAACTAGTCAAGAGGCTACTTTAAAGAAACTAAGAACAAGGTATCGGCATGATATGTATTTAAACTAATACTGCATATTTAGGAACTCTAAGGTGGAAAAACGGTACTGATGTTAACAAAACTTTCCCAAGTCTGCCTACTTAGCCTAAATCAAAATATAACAACCTATACTAAGTGTGTCCTGCCCTTGAGTCGAAAATTTTTTAAAAAAAAAAGGGGGAAATTACAGACTATGCGAAAACATAAGGTAAATAACGACTCAAACGTGCATATGACTCAATAACGAAACAGAAGAAACAACCTAAACTAGGAAAATGGGAAATAACATAAAGCAATAAATGGAAAGCGGTAAATGACTCCTCCCCCACACTTAAATTGAACATTGTCCTCAATGTTTCAATTTAAGGTGAAAAGAAAAGAGCGATAAAACCTGGAAAGAAAAATCAGTGGCGGCGGGCACGGCCTCGGCGCTGATGGGAATCATCTCTGACATCTGGGTCCTCGCGCTGGTAATGGGCCTGCATGCTGCGCACATCCCTGCGCAGACCTAGTACCTCGGACGTAAGATCTCGAAGGCTAAGCTCGGTCCGGTTCATGAATTCCACTTGCCTGTTTTGGAACTTGTAGTACTCCTCTCTGCGCTGCTCATCTCGCGCTCTCTGCTGCCGGAGCTCGGACAAAATCTCATCAAGTGATCCTCGCATACCTGTAAAATCATCAGATAAAGGTGCATTGTGTGGTGCGGTACTAGGACAGGGTGTGTCAGAAACACGAGGCTGAGCAGCAGCCCCATCCTCTTGCTCAGGAACAAGTAACTAATTAGTGCGGTAGTGCACATCAATACGATCGGGGGCTGGGAGAGAAAAACTATGGTGCTCACGGTCACGCATCAAGATGCGGTACCTGCCATCAGGTAAACCTTTGACAAGATGCGTACTCTTCCAAAAGTCTAGGTCGGCGAAAATGCTGGGAAAACACTCATCTGTATCTACGATAATATCAAGATCAAGAGCATCAGCAATGGTGGTAATCATCCTGCCGATGTAGATGGCTCCTCCGACTCTATTGGAGACACTCACAAGGTGGGCATGGAAGAAAGGAACGAGGTCTACAGGGGTTTGGTTTAGAGCACAGTGAAGAAAGTATAAATCCTTTGAATTCACATTACCTGTGTTCTTTTGATCAAAGATGGAAGAGGCTAGGATGCGGTGAAGAACATGGATGGCGGGGTTTTGAATGGAGGTTGCCTTAAGGCCTCCCAAGTGTTAGTGGTGTTACTTGTAATATCCTTCCAAAATTCGAAGGCACTGCCCTGCCACTCACTCTCCATGGGTGCAATAGTTGCAGCTCCCGCAACGGGAGCAGGGAAATCAAAGATCGCTCGAATTCTCTCGAAGGTCAGTGAAAAATCTCAGTTCAGCAGCCTAAAGTGTAAGGTTCCGGAGGTGCGAGACGCGTCAACGACATAGCGAAGTGTACTAAGGAACTCATAGGTAGCTCTAATAGAAATTGCTTTACTGAGAGTACAAAAACGAGTCATACCTAAGTCCCGTAGCATCCAAGCAACGCTTTGCATGAGACCTAAAGTGCGAAGAGCTTCCGAGTCGGGATACCTCGTAGCCTCGACTTCTCGCTTAGATATACGGTGGAAATCCTCACGCATGTTGTTTCCGTTTTCTCCCTCTGGGAACACAATACCCATGTAATCGAACTCTTGGTTTGCTGCCATGTTTTTTTATGGTTAGAGAGAAAAGAGAGAAACTTTGAGAAAAGGGTAATGAGAGGGAATGGGGTTTTTTTTTTTTTTAATTTGTGATGATGAGTGGAATGGTTGGTGATATGGGGTTTAAATAGATGGGATAATGGAATGTGAGTGGTTGGAGGATTAATGAAAACGAGTGGGAAAATGTGGAAAAGAAATACAAAAGGGCGGTTTACCAAAAAGACGCGCGCCTTCTGCATTCTGGAAGTAAATGGCGAACGCCATTAGGCAATGGCGAACGCCATTGTCCTACTGAAAGGAAATTTGTTTTTATTTTATTTTTTTATTTTTATTTTTCTTCTTCTTTTGTTTTTATATGAAATACTGAAAGGGAAGTGAACTGGAGAAAAGAGAAATAACATAAAGTAATTTAAAACAGAAGAACTCACAGTACGGGAAAGGGAAAAATAGTACAGGGAAAATGTAAACTATCCTAAGAACAACAGAAAAAGGGCTAACTAAATTAGAGTCATCCGCGAAGTCGTCCGACTAAAGAGTCGACGGCATTGCGGAGTGAGAACACTATCTGGTAAAGGTGATCAAACTGCTCATTTACGACATCCACAAACTGAATGTGATCTACTCGAAGTGAGGACAAATCAGTACAAAGATCATCTACTCCAACTTGCAGTGCATAAATGGCATCAGGAATAGCTATTGTGGTGTGGTAAGTAACAGGTCCATCAGTGGTAGAACTATTTGTGGCTTCTTGAGGTACAATGGGATCCATGTGTTTATCAGGCTGAGGTGAATCTGGTGGAGTAAAAGTTTTGTTCAGCACATCCAAGTCATACAACCAGTTATCCTTGTCATGCACATTTGTTCTCTCATGATTAGGCAAGGTGAAGGCATGGACAACAGCATTATCAATTAGTAACTCAAATTCCACTGGTCCCAAATTGGCTATGATTCCACGGTTAAAACAGAAGTTGATATCCATTGGCCGAATACCACCGAAAATAACAGAACGGTTCAGATGGTATTGCAAGCCAATGGCATCAGCGATCATAGTCACTAACCCTCCAATGATAATGGGGTGAAACGAGTCACGAGCCATCTTTAGAAAAGTAGCTAACATAAATGGGACAACATTGACCGGCCTTCCTTGTGAGGCACAAAGCATGATATAAAGCTCATCTCGGGATACAGCATAAACATTCTCTTCCTTCCCGAAAAGAGTGTGAGCAAGGATCTTGTGGAAATACCTAATTCCAGGATTGTGAATACTCTCAGAGGACATGACATTCAGGTCAGGATGGTAGTTACCTGTGATAGTACCCCAAAATTGTTCAAGGTCATAACCAGTAAAAGCATCTTCAGGGGTTTTAGTGACAGCATCAGGATCATTGGGAAAACCCAACAATTCAGCTATCTCATGGTGAGTGAAGCGGTATTTGTTTCCAAACAAATGGAAGGTAGCCAATCCACGGCCAAATCCATACCCTCGAGTTGGTTCATAGTATAAGGAACTTAGGAACTCCAAGGTCAGGTTATGGTAGGTGCTGAAATTTTTCGTTAAAGCAGAATTAGTCCAACCAAGCTGTTTAAAGAAGTAAACAACACTGTCCCTAATACCAAGGGTAACCATAGCTGCGTCATCAGGGTAAATCGACAGAGCAAAATCTCTTTGAGAAAGAGCCTCAAAGCGACTCCTCTGAAGGTTGTTTCTGAACACAACGGCGTGGTTTTCAAAAGTCTGCATGATGGGTCTACCCTAAGTACTGCGAACCTGAAAAAGAACAAGAGAAAAGAAAAAATATATTGTTAGGGAAAATATACTACATACTGGGGTTAGTGCTAATAATGGTCACAACAAAGCATAATGCAAATGGTATGGTAATAAAGTAACGAAAACACAATTCATGAAAACATTAACTAACAAGCTAATACTAATTATGATGATGTTAATAATGAAATGCAATCATAAACTAAGTAATAACAACTATGCATTAGTAAACAAAAATAAATACTACTACTAAGATTTGTGATTTTAGCTCTCACTGAGCGCTCTGTTTAATGTCAGAAGCTCGACATTAGAAATAGAGAAGAATTTCAGTCGTCTGGAGGAGCGGGAAGCTCTTCCAACTTACAACTAGAGTAGAATTCTTTGTTTTCCGTCGAATGGTAATGCTTAAGTCTTTGTCCATTTACTATGAATGGCTCCCCTGAATTTCCCTCGATTTCTACTGCACCGCTATTTAGAACCCTAGTTATTTTGAATGGGCCAGACCATCTAGAATGTAACTTTCCTGGGAAAAGTTTAAGTTGAGAGTTGAAAAGAAGAATTGTGTCCCCCTCTCTAAACTCTTTTCTTGCTATTCTTTTGTCATGCCACTTTTTGGTTCTTTCTTTGTAAATGCGGGCATTTTCATAGGCATCAAGTCTCAGTTCTTCAAGTTCATGGATGTCTAGAATCCTTTTCTCGCCAGCTGCCATGTAATTGGTGTTTATGGCCCTTATGGCCCAATACGCCTTATGCTCAAGTTCTACGGGCAGATGACACGACTTTCCATAAACCAGTTTAAATGGGGTGGTTCCTATAGGAGTTTTATAAGCAGTTCTATATGCCCAAAGAGCCTCATGAAGTTTAATCGACCAATCCTTCCTAGATGTTGCAACGGTTTTCTCAAGTATCTGTTTAATTTCTCTATTGGAAACTTTGACTTGTCCGCTGGTTTGAGGGTGGTAAGGTGTCGCTATTCGATGTCGGACCCCATATTTGAGCAATAATTTTTCAAATATTTTCGAAATAAAATGAGATCCTCCATCACTTATAACAACTCTTGGCACTCCAAATCTAGGAAAAATAGTGTTTTTAAACAATCTAATAACTACTCGTGCGTCATTTGTGGGAGAAGCTATGGCCTCGATCCATTTTGATACATAATCTACTGCAACGAGTATATACTTGTTTCCACAGGAGGAGGGAAAAGGGCCCATGAAGTCAATACCCCACACGTCAAAAACTTCCACCTCTAGAATACCCTTTTGCGGCATCTCATCGCGTCTAGAAATGTTACCTGTGCGTTGGCACCGGTCGCAGTTTAAGACAGCGATATGGACGTCCTTCCAAAGGTTAGGCCAGAATAGCCCTGATTGTAGAATTCTTGTGCAAGTCTTAGAGGTGCTCGCATGCCCTCCATACGGTGCGGCATGGCAATGAGATATGACATCTTCTATTTCAGATTCAGGGACACATCGACGGAATATTCCATCGGCGCTTCTTCTAAAAAGCAAGGGCTCATCCCAATAGTAATTTTTTAGATCATGAAAGAATTTCTTCTTTTGTTGGTAGGTTAAGTCAGGTGGAAGCGCTCCTGCTGCTAGGTAGTTGACAAAATCAGTGTACCAAGGCAGTGGGGCTTCTACACGGCATGATACTTCGTTGGGTTCTTGAAACTCCAAAGGGTCTTCTTGGTTTTCACTTTCTTACTCCATATGGGCTATAAGCCTATCATATGGAGAATCTTCATTGATGGGAACTGGTTCCGATTCTTGATGTTCTATCCTAGAAAGGTGATCTGCCACTACATTTTCGGCTCCTTTTTTATCCCTTATTTCCAAATCGAACTCTTGTAGAAGCAGGATCCATCTCAAAAGTCTAGGCTTAGCATCCTTCTTATTCAATAAGTATCTAATTGCAGCGTGATCGGTGTAGACAACTATTTTTGCTCATACCAAATAGGAACGAAATTTATCTAGTGCGAAAACAACAGCTAGAAGTTCTTTTTCTGTGGTTGCATAGTTCAGCTGTGCACTGTCCAAGGTCCTGCTTGCATAGTAGATAGCATGAAGCTTTTTGTCCTTTCTTTGACCTAAGACAGTGCCAACGGCAAAATCACTAGCATCGCACATTATTTCGAACGGTTCATTCCAATCTGGCGGCTGCATAATAGGTGCGGTAATTAAGGCATTCTTGAGTAGCTCAAAGGCTTTCAAACAATCGTCATCGAATATAAATTCAACATCTTTCATTAGCAATCCAGTCAGTGGTTTAGTAATCTTAGAGAAGTCTTTAATGAATCGTCGGTAGAAACCGGCATGTCCAAGAAAACTGCGGATTTCTCTAATGGTTTTCGGAGGCTGAAGGTTTTCTATTATTTCTATTTTGGCTTTGTCTACTTCAATCCCTCTTTTGGATACAACATGTCCTAACACAATCCCTTCTCGAACCATGAAATGGCATTTTTCCCAATTCAGCACCAGATTGACTCTGACGCATCTCTCGAGAACCAATTCTAAGTTCGATAAACATCCCTCGAAACTTTGCCAACAAACAGAGAAATCGTCCATAAACACCTCCATTATATTATCTATAAAGTCGGTAAATACGGCCATCATACATCTTTGAAATGTTGCAGGGGCATTGCATAGTCCAAACGACATCCGTCTATATGCAAATGTTCCATAAGGACAAGTGAATGTAGTCTTTTCTTGATCGTTGGGATGAATAGGAATTTGAAAGAATCCTAAGTATCCATCTAAATAGCAGAAATACGAATGTTTAGCTAGTCGCTCAAGCATTTGATCTATAAAGGGCAAAGGAAATGATCTTTTCGAGTGGCTTTATTCAGTTTTCGGTAGTCTATGCACATCATCCATCCAGTTTGAATACGTTTTGCTACAGACTCTCCTTTTTCATTACTGACAACCGTTACTCCTCCTTTCTTAGGTACGGTATGTACTGGACTGACCCAGCTGCTATCTGATATCGGGTATATGATACCAGCTTCTAAGAGTTTTTGTACTTCTTTCTTGACTGCGTCGCCTATGATAGGGTTTATCCTTCTTTGATGCTCCCTAGAAGTCTTACTATCTTCTTCTAGCATAATGCGATGCATACAAATGGATGGGCTTATCCCCTTGAGGTCAGAGATACTATATCCTAGTGCAGTCGGGTACTTCCTTAGAACATGGAGTAACTTCTCCGTTTCTGTCTGTCCCAAGTCAGCGTTAACTATGACTGGTTTTTCAAGCTTTGTATCTAAGAATTCGTACCTTAGATTTTTGGGTAGCGATTTTAATTCTATAGCAGGTTTCTGTTCATCGGATGATGGTTCGGGTGCTAGTGCAAGACATTTTTTTAGTAGTCATCGACGAATGGTTCGTTACAATTATCATTTTCGAATAGAGGAGATTTGGTGAAGTCAGGTGATTTCGCTTCCACTTCTTTTACGCATTCGTCAATGATATCTAGCAAACAGCACGAGTCATTGATAGCTGGGGCTTTCAAGAATTGGGCTAAAATGAATTCGACTTTTTCTTCCCCTACTTCGAAAGTCAGCTTTCGTTTCTTAACATCAATTATAGCTCCGGCTGTTGCTAAAAATGGTCTTCCTAATATAATCGGGACATTGTAGTCCTCCTTTATGTCCATTATCACAAAATCAGTAGGAATGAAGAATTGACCAATTCGAACTGGGATGTTCTCCAGCATACCTATAGGATATTTGACAGAACGGTCTGCAAGTTGAAGAGACATTTTGGTTGGTCTCAATTCTCCTAACTCATGTCTCTTGCACGCAGATAACGGCATCAAACTAACACTGGCCCCTAAATCGCATAGACTGTTGTCTATAGCATGCTTTCCTATTACACAGGGTACTGAGAAACTCCCTGGATCTTTAAGCTTAGGTGGCATGTTATTTTGAAGTATAGCGCTACACTCGGCGGTGAGCATAACCATTTCGTTATCTTCAAGCCTTTTCTTGTTAGATAGAATTTCCTTGAGGAATTTCGCATATGAAGGCATTTGGGTTATGGCTTCCGTGAATGGTATAGTAACATTTAGTTGTTTCAGAAGTTCCACGAATTTCTTAAATTGCCCTTCATTCTTGTTTTTGGCTAATCTTTGCGGATAAGGTATAGGTGGTTTATATGGTGGTGGAGGCACATAAGGTGGTTCCTTCTCCAGGACTCCGTTACTCTTATCATCCGCATCATTGGTTTTTGTTTTTTCTTCCTTCTCAGTTCCTTTCTTTGGACTTTGATACATGGCTGGTTTTGTAAGTCTCGGGTCAACCGGTCCATCATATTCGGTTCCGCTTCGCAAGGTTACGGCATTTGCTTGCCCTTTTGGGTTAGGTTGAAGCTGGCCAGGAAAAGTTCCAGACGGGGCTGGTATTGTTGGTTGCTGTTGGGCTACTTGAGTAATATGGGTTTCTAACATTTTGTTATGCGTAGCCATTGCATCAAGTTTGCTGGTCATTTGCCTCATCAATTCGCTTGCATGAGCATTTTGGTTCGCAAATTCCTTATTCTGTTGTATCTGGCCGTTCATGAAATTTCCCATCATAATTTCCAGATTTGACATTCTAGGTGCTTGTGGAGCAGGTGGTCCTACTTTTTGAAAACCAGGTGGTACAGCAGGTGCCAAACTTGGTGGTTGCAAGGCATTATTGTTTTTGTAAGAGAAGTTCAGATGACTTCTCCAACCAGGGTTATAAGTATTTGAGTATGGGTTTCCTTGGGTGTAATTCACTTGGTCGGTGGAAACACCGGTTAACACCTGACATTCAGCATTTGTATGTCCAGGGGTACCACATACTTCACAGTTAGGAGATACAGCAGCCACGGTAGAGGTTGGTTGTGTTACGGCCAAGCTTTCTATTTTCTGAGTTAATGCATCCATTTTAGCATTGATGCAGTCTATTGCACTAACTTCGTACATTCCGCCTTTCGAAGTTGGTTTCTCTGTAGAAGCACATTCTCCTCCCCATTGGAAGTGATTTTGAGCCATATTCTCTATGAGTTCAACGGCTTCCTCGTACGGTTTATCCATTAAAGCGCCACCAGCAGCAGCGCTTAGGTTTATTTTCGTGTTGTACAACAGACCATTGTAGAAAGTATGGATTATCAGCCATTTTTCGAGTCCGCGATGTGGGCAAAGCCTCATCATGTCCTTGTATCTTTCCCACGCATCAAAAAGAGATTCATTGTCTTTTTGTTTGAATCCGTTAATTTCTGCCCTTAGCATAGCTGTCTTACTTGGAGGAAAATAGCGGGTCAAAAAGACTCTTTTTAGATCATCCCATGAAGTAACAGAATTCGCAGGCAGAGACTGGAGCCAAGCTCTAGCTCTATCTCTTAAAGAAAATGGGAAAAGACGGAGTCTAATTGCTTCTTGGCTAACACCATTTGCTTTCACAGTGTCGGCGTATTGCACGAAAATAGATAAATGTAAGTTAGGGTCTTCCGTAGGACTTCCTGAAAATTGGTTCTGCTGAACGGCTTGTAATAGCGAAGGCTTCAACTCGAAATCGCGTCCTTCGATTTCAGGGGCAGCAATGCTGCTATGTGGCTCATCTTGCGATGGGACAGCGAAATCCTTGAGAGGACGGTTTTGCGGTGGTTGGGCCATGTTTTGTTCTGATTCGGTTTCGGTTTCGGAATCAGAATAAGGAACGATAGGATATGGAAGGAGATATCTTAAGCAGTGATCGTTGATTCGGCGCCTCAACAAAAGAAAACGCTCAATTTTGGCAATCGGTTCCACTGGCTCTTCGCGTTGTGAGCGAGTGCTGGGCATACGAATGACAAATTACGAATAAAGAAAAATTGCCTTAGTCGTTATTGTGCAACGAAAGAGACACAACAAGACTAATTCAATCCCCGGCAACGGCGCCAAAAACTTGGTCGCGACTTTATGTGTTTGGTCGGATAGATACTGCAAGCATACAGGGTATCGCGTAGTTTTAAAAGATTGTCGAACCCACAGGGATTGATAGTCAAAAGACAGTGTCCTAGAATTTGCGGTGTAAGGCTAAAGCAGGAGGTTATTTCGATTAAAGAAAAAACTTAAAGAGAAATAGCTAAAATAATGGGTTTTAGAACAAATAAGGAAACTGAGACCGTATAATGATTTCCGGAGTTCTTAGGGACTCTACAGGTTCCAAGGCTGAACTAATGTCAAAGTCGTTCCGAAGGAAATACCGGTCTAAAGGCCTAATCTCACACTCTCGCGCTATTGATCGGGCCACGCCAGATAACCCCAAGATTTTGCTCTCGCTCACTCGGTAATTAAAAGGCGCTTTTTGAAAACGGGCAAGACCGAAAAGAATACCTAAAGCGCTCTCGCTGTGTTTAGGATCCAGTGTTTTGTGCCTACTATCCGACGAGTACCTCAAACTCTCGCTCTGTTGGACTCTTCTTAGTGCATTCCTCACTCTCGTGACGAAATTCTGTTAAGCAGCCTCTCGCCGTCGCGACTAGTCTTCTTAAATTGAACTTAGACAACAAAACCAGAATTTCGATCATACAATAGTGTTGGTTGTCCTATAGAGTCCCGTCGAAACGACGGTACTCAAACTACGGACTCAAACAAGTTTAATTAATCATAGTTAAACGTATCATTGAATTATTAACAATGCTGAATTTTAAAATATGCATAATACTTTATTTAGGGTTTCTTAATAAATTATGCTCTTTGGTTAAGAAAAACTTTTTGAAACAACAGCAAGTAAATAAATGCAGAGAATGATAATCGAAACAAATAAACAATAAAACAATAACCTGCAAATGCGATGAAATAACTGAAAAGAAATTTGTATTAATTCTACAAATCGATCCAAGTACAGCAACAGAGTAACAAAGAAATAAGTACAAGAGTCGTGATAATCACTCAGTGTGAGCAATTATCAATGTGGCTACTAAATTTCTAGTTCTGGAGAAAATTCGTCAAAGCTTCCGCAGGGTATATTTGGATGATCAATACTGGGATGGAAGGTCCTATTTATAGGTAGGATCTGGCTCCAAGACGGTTGGGGAAATTTGAATTCAAACTGAGTCCAAAAACTGCTTCTGGAAAACTGCTCCCGCGATGCATGGCGAACGCCATATTCCAATGGCGAACGCCATTTTGGCTGAATTGAAATCTGCACGTTTTGGGGCAATGGCGAACGCCATTTGGTTCCCCTTAGGGAATGGCGAATGCCATTCAGCTAGAAGGATGCAGAATGCTTCAGTTCTGCTCTTTCTCAACTCTTCTTGCCACACTTCTCGTCCTTTTCCTCAACAAAGTTGATGCTGGTCCTGAAATCACAAAGTAAAAGAAAAACATAAGTACACAGTACAAAATACGGTAAAGACTCGATAAAAATGCGACTAAACATGCATGAAATGAATCGAATTAACCTATACGAAATCGAGTCGTCACTTTACACGTACGTAGTGGAGTAGCCGGTTAGTGACTTTGATCCTTTTTAGCACGGGGTCTGGTACACAAGTGTGGTAACCCTTTATATATATATCCTAATCGTAGGTTGTGGGGGATCGAACCGTAGTTCGCCCTACCGAGTTCAGAACCAGGTCCCTCTGAACCAACCAACAATGGATTCTTTCTTTTCTTTTGTAATACTTTTGCAACCGTAGGTCTGGTGCATTTTTCAATTTTTCAGAACAGCAAAGAATACGAAAGCTATTTAATGATTCGGCATCAAACACTTATCTTCATCGGCTCTCCACGTGGTTTGTGTTTAAGACGGTGCTGATTACTAATATAAACTACTTGGGGTTACTTTAGAACTAGAACTGAGGGTATCGGTATAATGGGTATTGAAACTGATCTCGCATATGCAAGAGGTCTGAGGTGTCAAGACGGTATCAATCTTGTTAAATTTTTCTCGATTTCCTAACATAGCTTATGTTTTGGTATGTTAAGTTGTGCATTGATCATAAAATTTTTGTTATAGCTGAATAAAGTGGGGAAATTTTGACATGTACGAAAATTTCATATACATGCTTCTTTATTCGAAAGGAAATGCGGAAAGGGAATACATAAGGGAAAATAAAAGGTACCTCTCCCACACTATATCGGACATTGTCCTCAATGTTTCGATATAAATGTGGATAGAAACTACAAAAAGAGACAAAACTAAAACAAACTAAATCTAAATCTAATGAGGTCCACGTCCTCTGCCTCGGGTACGAGCGCGTCCATTCTCTGATACATGATCTGGAATGCCTACGTGGTGGATATAGTCATGTAGGTCTTACACTCGTAGTGTTAGGGCACCCATCTCTTCTATCACATCGTCAATCCGTTGTCCTTGATGTACTTTCCCCTGTTGGCGGTCATCGGATTCTCCCTCTCTGAGTGTGACAGCGGAAAGGTCAGGAGCTTGTCTGGTGCGTCTAGCCATGGAGCATGCAATGTGAAATAGGTTGAATGGAGGAAGTGGATATGAGTATGGTTTATTATGTGAGAATGAGAATGTTTCGTGAGGTTTAAATAAGAGGGTTTGGAAATATGAAGTGGTGGAGAGAAATTGGGATTTAATGTGAGTGATTTATGGAGGGTAATGGGCAGTGGGACGGTTAAGGAAGTGAAAAGAGAGTGGGTCATTTGAAGAGAAATTGAAACGAAAAGAAGATGAAGAGGAAGGGTCTCTATTATAAAACAGAGAGCGCGTTAAGCAAGTATGACGTTCGTCACGGACCCGTCACGGTCGTAAGCCGTGTGACGGTCGTGACAAGGGCGTTACGCTCGTCATGCTCACAAAGTTTGCAATTTCACAGAAAGGAAACTGGCACATAACATTTATTGAAAAATGGCAATTATTAAAAGCAATAAAATACTATATGAATGTCAGAATAAATACAAAATGACAAAAATAAACAAAAATAAATTAAAATGAGCAGGAACATTATATCATTAACTCAACCACTAGCAATGAATACGAATTGAATACTTTATTAAAACTGGAAAATCATAGCAGTGTACTCAGAGTAAAATTGCAGTAGAGTATTAAAGTTGGAATTGAACTGAAATAAACTTGTTCCTTGACATTAAAAATAAAATGGCAATAAAGTAAATGGTTCTAAAAAATATTAAAAGCAAGGCAATAAAATGTGGAAAATGCATTGTGACAATATTAGCCACGTTGCTTCTTTAAGGATTCCACAGCCTGGTTCATATGATGCAGCTCCACGACGGTGGTATCCATTAGGCCGACAACATCAAGACGGATAAGTTGAAGTTCATCTCTCATATCTTGAAGTGCAGTGCGGAAAGCTTCAAGTGTGGCATGGATGCTAGCAGGGGGTACAGTATCAGTGTTATCATGGGATGCTCAGGGAAGTCATGATAGTGAGGAGGAGTTTCAGGGTCAATCTCAATGTCAGACACATGACTACCAAAATCTCTTTCAGGCCGTGGCTCATCTAAAACATATAGCCAGTTGTGGTGGTTATGCACACTTGTTCGCTCGTGATCAATCAGTGAAAAATGCGAAACAACTTCATTATTGATCAGGAGTTGAAACGGGGGTGGTCCAAGATTTCTAATGAGTCCTCGGTTAAAACAGAAAGTGATGTTCATTGGCCTATATCCGCCTAGAGGGTTCACTCGGGAAAGCCGTGTTCTAAATCCCATGGCATCAGCAATTTTTGTTACGAGGCCACCTATCAAAATGGGACCATGATCAGCTTGAGCAATCTTGCGGAGATTGTCAAGCATGAAAGTAGCTCCATTAACGGGTCGGGATTGAAACACACAAAACATGATAAAAAGCTCATCTCTAGAGACTAGGGTGACATTCTCGGCTTTTCCAAAAAGGGTGAAGGCTAAAATCATATGAAAGTATCTTATGGCCGGATTGTGAATATCAGTGGACACCATAGGGTGTGCGTCATGATGAGGTCGTCCTGAAATACTACTCCAGAAAAGGTTCAGTTCACCTTCCATTACAAAATCCTCCTGTGCCATAGTAAAAACGTCGGGTCCATTGGGGAAATCCAACAGGTCCGCAATCTCTCTGATGTTGAAGCGGCACGTGTATCCAAATAGCCTAAAGGTTATATTACCCCTATTAAATCCCATGCCATAGTTAGGGTTGTAGGACAATGAGCTTAGAAATTCTAGGGTCAGCCTGTGGTAAGTTGGATACTTCTTTCTAGCAAAACCTTCCCATCCTATCTGGCTAAACATAAAGTCTATGCTATCTCCTATACCTAAGGCAGTCATGGTAGGTCCATGGGGAAATTTGGTTAGGGCCATGGGTCTAAGAGAGAGTGCTTCATAGCGGTGCCATTGGACAGCGTCCCTGAATAGCACAACCATAGTGTCTTCATTATCCATCTTAACAGTTAGTCGAAAAAGTAAAGCAGATGGAGAAGTAAGAAGGTAGAAAGACTTTAAAATCCTGTAGCATGTAATTATAAGATTAGCACAACAGTTTCCATAAAAAAATTTTAAATTTTTGAGAAAATAAATAAAGATGAAAAAACAATGAAAATAAGATTAAGAAAGTACAGGGAAACGAAAAAAATGAAAATAGAGTTAAGAAAAATGTAAGGAAATTTAAAAAGAAATGAAAATAAAAGAAAGTTAAAAGGGAAGAAAACAATCTCGTGGGTTGCCTCCCACTAAGCGTTGTTTTTAACGTCGTAAACCTGACAAAAGCTTAGTGATAATTCAGTTATAGGGATGAGCGGGCAGCTCTAAAAGTCTTAGACTTATTCAAATAGTCTTTGTTTGCAATATTATGATAATATTTTAAGCGTTGCCCGTTTACTATGAATGGTTCACTATTTCTTCCTTTTATTTCT
The DNA here is from genome assembly GCA_022829125.1 of Lathyrus tuberosus. NCBI lineage: Eukaryota > Viridiplantae > Streptophyta > Magnoliopsida > Fabales > Fabaceae > Lathyrus > Lathyrus tuberosus. The sequence goes on from JALAZF010000047.1 coordinate 9,800,349, forward strand.
ATCGCTCCACTTTGAAAAACTTTAGAAATTTCAAAGGGTCCGGCCCACCTAGATCTAAGTTTTCCTGGAAAAAAGCTTAAGTCTTGAATTAAATAGGAGCGCGACGTCTCCCACACTAAATTATTTTCTAGATAAGCGCTTATCGTGCCATTTCTTAGTTCTTTCTTTATATATGCGGGCGTTCTCATAAGCATCTAGTCTTAGTTCTTCTAATTCGTGCAAATCTAAGATTTGTTTTTTTCCTGCGGCAGAGTAGCTTAAATTGAGGGTTTTAATAGCCCAATAGGCTTTGTACTCTATTTCTAGCGGCAGATGACAAGACTTTCCATAGACTAACTTAAATGGAGTGGTTCCTATGGGGGTTTTGTAAGCTTTTCTATAAGCCCATAAAGCTTCATTAAGTTTAGTTGACCAATCCTTCCTAGAGGTAGCGTCAGTCTTTTCCAAAATTTATTTTATTACTCTATTTGAAACCCCGACTTGTCCGCTGGTTTGTGGATGATATGGTGTTGCCACACGATGTTTGACTCTGTATTTTGATAGCAGTTTATCGAATATTTTAGATATGAAATGGGAGCCACCGTCACTAATGATGAGTCTTGGCACACCAAATCTAGGGAAGATTATGTTCTTAAAGAGCTTTATCACTACTCGTGTGTCATTTGTAGGAGAAGCTACAGCCTCGATCCATTTGGAAACGTAATCGACAGCGACGAGTATGTACTGGTTACCAAAAGAGGACGGAAATGGTCCCATGAAATCTATTCCCCACACGTCAAAGATTTTTACTTCTAGAATGCCCTTTTGAGGCATTTCATCGCGTCTAGAGACGTTACCAGTGCGTTGACACCAGTCATAATTTATAACTGCGATATGGACATCTTTCCATAGAGTAGGCCAAAAGAGGCCAGCTTGCAAAATATTAGCACAAGTCTTTGAAGTGCTCGCGTGCCCATCATAGGGCGCGGAATGACAATGAAAAATTATGTCTTCCACCTCGTCTTCGGGTACACAACGACGGAAAATACCATCGGCGCCCCTCTTGAAGAGAAGCGGTTCGTCCCAATAATAGTGTTTAAGGTCGTGGAAGAATTTCTTCTATTGTTGATAGGTTAGATCAGGTGGCAGTACTCCAGCTGCTAGATAGTTGACAAAGTCAGCATACCATGGCAGCGTGGTCTTAGTGTAAACAGATTCTACCACTTCATTAGTTTCTGTATCAGTATAGGTCAGAGATTGTTCAATTGTATTACTTTCTAACTGGGCTAAGAGTCTTTCATAAGGGAAATCGTCAATGATAGGTACTTGTTTTGGTTGGATGTTCTCCATTCTTGACAGGTGGTCAGCTACTACATTTTCAATGCCTTTCTTGTCCTTGATTTCCAAGTCAAATTCTTGTAGGAGTAGAATCCACCTCAGAAGCCTTGGTTTGGCGTCCTTTTTGCTTAATAGGTACCTAATTGCGGCGTGATCGGTGTAGATGATTATTTTTGCTCCTACTAGGTAGGAACGAAATTTATCCAATGCGTACACGACAGCCAAGAGTTTCTTTTCTGTGGTAGCGTAGTTCATTTGTGCATGATCCAAGGTTCTACTGGCATAGTAGATTGCGTGAAGGTTTTTGTCCTTTCTTTGTCCTAGGACTGCACCTACTGCATAATCACTCGCGTCGCACATGATTTCGAATGGTTCATTCCAATCTGGGGGTTGCATTATGGGTGCTGATATTAAAGCTTGCTTGAGTGTTTGAAATGCGTCCAAGCATTTGTCATTAAAGACGAATTCAGCATCTTTCATTAACAGCTTAGTTAGGGGTTTGGTTATCTTGGAGAAATCTTTAATGAAACGTCGGTAAAAACCGGCGTGTCCTAAAAAACTTCTTATCTCTCTAACGGTTTTCGGTGGCTGGAGATTTTCTATAACTTTGATTTTTTCCTTGTCGACTTCGATTCCTCTGTCGGATACTATATGTCCTAGCACGATTCCTTGTCGGACCATGAAATGGCATTTTTCCCAATTGAGCACTAAGTTGACACTTACACACCGTTCAAGCACCATTTCGAGGTTTGATAAACATCCTTCAAAACTTTCCCCACAGACAGAGAAATCGTCCATAAAGACTTCCATTATACCATCTAAGAAGTCAGAGAAGATGGACATCATACATCTCTGAAATATTGCGGGTGTGTTACATAATCCGAAAGGCATTCGCCGGTAGGCAAAGGTTCCATAGGGACACGTGAAAGTAGTCTTTTCTTGGTCTTCAGGATGGATAGGAATTTGGAAGAATCCTGAATATCCGTCTAAATAGCAAAAATGGGAGTGTTTAGCCAGGCGTTCAAGCATTTGATCAGTGAAGGGTAAAGGGAAATGATCTTTACGAGTGACTTTATTTAGTTTCCTATAGTCGATACACATCCTTCATCCGGTTTGAGTACGTTGTGCTACAGATTCGCCTTTTTCATTATTGATGACTGTAACACCTCCTTTCTTGGGTACCACGTGAACTGGGCTAACCCATTCACTATCTGATATTGGGTATATGATTCCAGCTTTTAACAGCTTTTGTACTTCTTTCTTAATGACATCACTCAGAATGGGATTGATTCTCCTTTGATGTTCTCTAGAGGTTTTACAGTCTTCCTCAAGCATGATGCGATGCATACAGATAGAGGGACTTATTCCTTTCAAATCTGAGATGTTATAGGATAAGGCAGTCGGGTACTTTCTCAGGACATGGAATAATTTCTCGGTTTCTATTTGTCCTAAATCTGCGTTGACTATAACTGGTCGTTCGAGTTCTGTATCTAGGAATTCATACCTTAGATCTTTGGGTAATGTCTTCAGTTCTATAGCTAGTTTCTTTGGGCAAGGCATAGGGTCAGGAGTGAGTGCGAGACATTCACTTAGGTTATTATCTTGTTATTCACCACGCCAATCATCATCTTCAAAAGTTGGTGGCATCGGAATTCTCAGCACTTCAGAATACGTGTTTTGGTGTTTTTCTATTTCTTTAACGGATTCATCAATTACATCTAGGAAGCAGCACGAATCTTCTATAGCAGGTGCTTTGAAAAATTGTGAGAGGATGAATTCTACTTTTTCTTCACCAACCTCAAAAGTCAGTTTTCCTTTTTTCACATCTATGATGGCTCCGGCAGTAGCTAGGAATGGCCTTCCTAAAATGATAGGGATGTTTGAGTCTTCCTTGATGTCCATGATTATGACATTGTAGGAATATATAATTGTCATATACGTACTGGAACGTTTTCTAGCATTCCTAGAGGAAATTTCACTGATCTATCAGCTAGTTATACAAACATTCTTGTTGGTCTCAGTTCTCCCATGTTGAGCCTTTTACAAATAGACAAGGGCGTCAAGCTGATGCTGGCTCCTAAATCGCACAGGGCTTTGTCTATGACAGACTTTCCAATCACACATGGTATAGAGAAACTACCAGGATCTTTTAGCTTAGGAGGCATGTTGTTTTGGATTATAGCGCTACACTCTGCAGTAAGCATAACGGTTTCAATATCCTCGAGCTTTTTCTTATTAGTTAATATTTCTTTTAGGAACTTAGTGTATGAGGGCATATGTGTGATTGCTTCTATAAAAGGTATTGTGACATTTAATTGTTTCAGAAGTTCAACAAATTTCTTAAATTGCCCTATGTTTTTAGATTTAGCGAATCTTTGGGGATACGGGATAGGTGGTTTATAAGGCGGCGGAGGCACATATGGTTCTTCTTTCTCTTCGGCCTCTTTTCCATCATCTTCCTTCTCGTTTTCCTTTGGTTTGCCTTCCCTTTCAGACTCCTTACTAGGCTTTTGGTACATAGCTAGATTTTCGATCCTTGGGTCCGTGGGTCCTTCTAGTTCTATTCCACTCCGAAGTGTTATAGCGTTGGCATGTCCCTTCGGATTGATTTGAGTTTGACCTGGAAGGTTCCCAGCTGGGGCAGCGGTAACTGCTTGTTGTTGAGCCACTTGTGAGATTTGTGTTTCTAACATTTTGTTGTGAGTGGCTAAAGCGTCAACCTTGTTGGCTAATTGTTTGATTTGCTCACAGGTGTGAACATTCTGGTTAACGAACTCCTTGTTTTGTTGAGCTTGTGCAGCAATGAAGTTCTCCATCATAATTTCAAGGTTTGACTTCCTAGGAACGTTGGGAACGTTAGCATCAGGTTTTTGATATCCTGGTGGCACAGCAGACGCTTGGCCAGGTGCATACAGAGCGTTATTATTCTTGTACGAAAAGTTTGGATGGTTTTTCCAACTAGGATTGTAGGTATTTGCATATGGGTTTCCTTGAGCATAATTTACTTGATCAGCGGAGACTCCTGCTAAAATTTGGCATTCGGGGGCAGCATGTCCAGGTACTCCGCATAATTCGCAGTTTGGAGCTACGGCAGCCACGCTGGCTGCGGGTGTTATGGTCAAGTTGTCTATCTTTTGAGCAAGGGCATCTACCTTAGCATGGACATGATCAAGACTACTAACTTCGTACCTTCCACCTTTCATTTGGGCTTTCTCCACTGGTGTTCTTTCACCTCCCCATTGGTAATGGTTTTGAGCCATGCTTTCGATGAGTTGATAGGCTTCGGTATAGGGCTTGTCCATAAGTGTACCACCAGCGACGACATCTATTGTCATTCTTGTATTATACAAGAGACCATTGTAAAACGTATAGATGACTAACCAATCTTCAAGACCATGATGTGGACACATCCTCATCATATCCTTGTATCTCTCCCATGCATCGTAAAGAGACTTAGTATCTTTTTGTCAAAATCCATTAATTTGGGCTCTCAGCATAGCTGTTTTGCTTAGTGGGAAATATCGTGCTAAGAACACCTTTTTCAACTCATCCCACGTAGTGACGGAATTTGATGGTAAGGATTGCAACCAAGTTCAAGATATATCTCTTAATGAGAAAGGAAAAAGACGTAGTCTTATCGCGTCTGCAGTCACACCATTTGCCTTCACTGTGTCTGCGTACTGCACAAATTTGGTCAAATGTTCATTAGGATCGTCCGTAGGATTTCCAGAAAATTGATGTTGTTGTACGGTTGACAGCATTGAGGGTTTCAACTCGAAATCGTTCCGGTTGATAGCGGGGGCAGCAATGCTATTGTGTGGTTCTTGCTCAGATGGGGTAACATAATACTTAAGAGGACGGTTCTGTGGTCCATCAGCCATGTTTCGTTCTTTGACTGGTTCAGGATTATGAGCAAAAAGATCGGGAATATTATACTTGCGTTGATACTCTAGTATTCTGTGTCTCAAATGTAAGAAATGTTCTAATTTGGCGATTGGTGGTTGCAAGTCTTCGCTTTGTGAGCGAGTACTTGGCATACAATCAACGAAAAAGAAAAGGGAAATAAAATTTGTTGCCTTAGACTATACTGCGCAACAAAGAATCACACTATTGACTAAATCAAAGTCCCCGGCAACGGAGCCAAAAACTTGATCGCGACTTTTTGAGTCTAACGGTTACTAACTGCAAGCGCACAGCCTATCGCGTAGTAATAAAGATATCGATCCCACAGGGACTTGCTAATCAATCTGGTGCTACGGTTTGCTACTGTGTTTAGCTAAGGCAATGATGTTTTAGTTTTAAGTTCAAAAAGGGAAACTAAAGGGAATCTAAATTTTTAGAATAAACTAGTTGATATTAGGATATCGGTACGTAACTTAGTATACCATCGTGGATTCAATAAGACCTAAGCGTATAAAAATAAGTCACATTATATTTCTGTAGAAAATATCAGTTTAAAAGTCCTCACCTCACACTCTCGTGGTTATTGCTTCGGAGTATACTCCTAAATCATAATGTCTGCTCTCGCTAGCCCATTTGAGTTTAAAAATACTTTTTGAAAACCAATACAATCTAATTAACTTTAAAGCGCTCTCGCTGTTTTTAAAACCAATGCCCGATTTCAGCTATCCGGTTAAAATCTCACACTCTCGTGTTCTTAATCCTAACCTTTGCTACCTTTTTACTCTCGTAATAAAAGTCAAATTGGAATTAAGAAATCGCAGCTAGAAAATAAGTTGTTTATGGTTTTAGCTTAGAATTATCGAATCCATTCCGGTTAACTTAATTACATACCGATAAATGGGATTTAGCTAGACATATTAATTAAAACAATAATGCATAAACATAAACTACAGAACAGTAAATTAGACATGGCAGTAGGAAAACAATAATGCTATTATTAAAGTAATGATAAGAACCTGATAAATATGCAATAATTCGGTTCTCGTAATTCCTCCACAAGTCGGTAGGCTTTTGCTCGATCGTACTGGAACAATGAATGATGAAGGCAAGATTAAAAATAAATTCTAACTACGGTGCAATAGCTCCTCGATGTGAGAAACTATCACTAATTCAGGTAATGGTGAACAAGGAATGAAAAAGGGAAACAAACAAGAACGAAAATAAATTTTGCAGCAATTCGGGGTAAAATTCTCTAGTTGTCTCTTGTTCTTCAATCAATGTTGTATTTATAGCCCAACCTTAGCCTTTACGTTGGAGAAATTATAGGAGCATAACCTTTGGTGGTTGAGAAGTCTAAGGAAGACTGGCTCATGTACCGTTGAAGTTGAGGTTGAGAGAATGTATGAGAAAATATTGAACGTGCGTGACTGCATTGGCTTCTTTTTCTACGTCTGCGTTTTTGAACGTATTAACCACCTTTGAGCGTGTGACGGGCGTGGTAGATGTGTGACGGGTGTGGTACCCTTCGGAAGAGTGACGGTCGTGGTAGGTGTGTGACGGTCGTCACACACTCCACTTTCCATTTTCTGCTCTTTTTCTTAGACATTTCTTCCTGTTTTCTACTCATTTCTTCATGTTTTTTCTACTTAGCTCCTTTTAGCTTGGACAATGAAATACCTGCGAAAACACTAGAATACTCGCGGAATAATCGGAACTTAAGCCGAAATAACGTAATTATTAGTCGTAAACCAATGCAAATATATGATACATTTTCATGTTATCACTGGGGAAAGGAGGACAAACATGTCTCTGCTTTGGGATCAATCATGGTTCTGCTGGGGAAATAAAAGGTAAGCATTTGATCAATGGTTTTCTATGTTTTATTTTACCATGTTGTTAGTCAAGTAATTCATGTTTTTGTTTATGTTTTTAAGTATGTGTTCCATATTTTATGCTTGGTATCGTTGTTTACATGTTTTCAGGTACAAGGGAATAGTCGAGCCAAAATCGTAAAAAATGTCAAAAAGTCAAAGAGAAGCACTCGTGAAACAGTGGCCTGCTACGGGTGCCCGTAGCAGGCAAGCCCACAAACATGTTACAAGGAAGATGGAGCCAGTGAGCTGCTACGGGTGCCCGTAGCACCCGCTACGGCCCATAGCAGGCAACACACCCAAAGGTGATTTTTGAAGTAGGGAGCAGTGAGTTGCTACGGGTACTCGTAGAACCTGCTACGACCTGTAGCAGGAGAGCGTGGCAAATCTAATCTTTCCTTTTTGGGTGATCTGCAGAATTATTGCGCTTTGATTACAACTTTTCAGAGATCTTTTTGGGGATATATTAGGATTGTTTGGAAGATTAAGGGGAATTCTACTTTTTGCGAAAAAAATTGAGAGTTTGAGAATCACGGAGTGGAGGAGAAGACAGAGATTTTCATGATTTACCAAGATTGAAGATCAACGTTCATCCCTTATTTTTGTAATGTCCATACTCTTATCTTAATTTTATTGTATTCCTATGAGTAGCTAAACCCCCCAATGCTAGGGAGTGTCCCTGATTCGAACTTGTAATGATTATGAACCCTTCTATGGAATAATAGTTTGTTTTTCAGTTAATTGATTTATTCTTTTACTTGTTCTTAATACGTGCTCTGTCGAACAAACAGAGTCCAAAGTTTTATCATAATATGGCTGGACCGCCGTTATGCATGTTTGGTTAGAGAATATATTGTAGTGGTTATCACCTAGGACTAGGAATACCCTTGTGTAACCATATAGTTCTTGATTTTAATGCTTATTTTAAACAATAATTTATCTATGGACATAGATAGACGATTGATTGATTAATGGTTTTATCAATAAGGACTTATGAGTAATAATCTAAAGAATTGCTAATCAATTAACTGATTGATGTTGTTGCGTAGTTTGTTCTGAATTAATACATAACTGAATCACACACGACCCTTAGCATGCCTGTCATACCTGAATTTAACTTCACCGCATATTCGTATTTTTCTTAAGAATATTGACAATCAAATCAACTATCTTCAAAACCCCTATTACTTTTTATCCAATTGAATTAGGATAGAGCTTGTATTTCTGACGCAGTCCTCGAGATCGATACGGGGAATGAAACTCCCTTTATTACTACATCAATTAAATTAGTACACTTGCTATTTTTCCGATCAAGTTTTTGGCGCCGTTGCCGGAGACTGCCAAAATATAAGTTTTTTATTTTAATTCAATTGGAATTTTGTCACTCAGTGGCTAAAATTTTATTTTTGTTATTTTTAATTTTTTTATTTTATAACTTTTGGATTATTACTGATAGTGTCTAATCTGTGTATGCGAGGAAATCCCTCGGCTGAATTTCTTTTTGACGCAGAACCAGAAAGATCGTTGCGCGCGAGACTCTAAAAATCTAAAAGAGAAAGACTGGCAGCGCCAAGTTCAGAACCGATGATTTCAGAATCAGAAAAAGAGGAAGAAATTTCTGTTCATTCTGATAATTCAGACTTAGGAGTTGATACAGACACAGAGACACAACCAGAGATTGTAATCATGGCTCAAAATCCACCGGCAGAGAGACTCCTTGGTGATTACGGTGTAGCCAATGCACCGACTGGTAGATTAACAATTGTGAACCAACCAGTGAATGTAACAAAGTTCCAGTTGCATCCGAGCATCATCACTCAACTTGAGATGCGACCTTTCACTAGAAAGGTCAATGAAGATAACAACAATCATTTACAAAGGTTTCTGACTATGAGCACCATTCTCAAGATTGAGGGACACACCGAGGAAGCAAAAAAGTTAAGAATGTTTCCTTTCACTCTTTTGGAAGATGCTGAAGAGTCGTTATACTCGTTACCTGCTGGGAGTATTACCACTTTGGAAGAGATGGAGAAAGCGTTTCTGAATGAGTATTTTTCGGCCTCTGTATATATCCGAAAAAGATATGATATTATGAACTTTAAACAGAAGGACGGAGAATCACTCGGCGACGCCTACAAGAGGTTCAAGAAGATTTTGGTAGCCTGCCCAACTCACAACATGGATTAAACTGAGCAGATGCAGATGTTCGTAAATGGCCTCTGATTGAAAACTAAGTAACTTATTGATACAGCTGCTGGTGGATCATCCAACTTTACCACCACAACTGGTATCAAGAAGATTATTAAAGCTATTGCGGCCAATGAACATTTGGAGTTATATGATCGAAGTGTGAGTAAACCTGAAGGAAAAATTGACTTGAAGTTGGCTGATCAAGTTGTAAAAATGGAAGAGCAGATTACCGCTGAGGTAGAAAGAAGATTGAAGGAAATGAATATGAACACTCAGACTGTTGCCCAAGTTCAACCCGTCTAAGCAGTTAATTGTGAGATTTGTAATGGACCGCATTTTACTGCACACTGCGTTGAGACTGCGTAACAAATTGAGGATATTAAATATCTAAGGCAAAATAATCCCTATTCCCAAAATTATAATCCAGGTTGGAGAAATCATCCCAACTTCTCTTGGAAGGATCAACAAGGGAATGTCTAGCAAAAACCACAACAATCCTACCAACAATAAACACCAAAGAAGGCTGATTGGGAGTTGGCCATAGAAAAGATGGTGGCTCAGAGCTCTCAATTCCAGGAGAAAACGAGAAATAACCAAAGGAACACCTCGGCTTCAATAAAAAATCTTAAAGTACAGATGAGTCAGATAGCACAGCAACTCACTAATGTTCAAACACCAGGTGCTCTTCCGAGTGCTATCGTGACAAATCCAAGAGATCATCAGAATGGTAGTGCTGTGACAACCAGAAGCGGTAAAGTTCTTAAAGCTCCTGAGGAAGAGGATGAAAATAGAGACCAATTGCTTGAGGTTGATTTAGAGATTAAAGAAAATAAAGTTGTTGATGAGGAAATGATTGTACCTACACCGGTGGTGAAAGAGAAAAGTGTTGAGCAAAACCCAGTCGTAAATCTCCCGTTCCCAACAAGAAATAAGAAAAAGGGGCATCACGAGAAAAACTTTGAGAAATTTCAAGAGATGTTCAAGAAGCTTGAAATTAACATCCCATTTTTGGAGGCACTTGAACAAATGCCTACCTATGCCAAGTTCATGAAGGACATCATATCAAAGAAGCGCACCATTGATACTAACCCTATTATTATAACCGAAACTTGTAGTGCTATTTTGCAGGGTATGAAGATTCCGGCGAAGAAGAAAGATCGAGGTTCCGTTACCATCCCTTGTACCATTGGGGATAGGTCATTCAAAAAAGCTCTTATTGATTTAGAAGCAAGTGTGAGTCTCATGCCGTTGTCTATCTATAAGAAATTGGGGATAGGAATGGTGCAGGATACTAGGATGAATATTCAATTTGCTGATCATTCTGTAAAGAAACCTTACGGTGTCGTTGAAGACGTCCTTGTGAAGATTGATAAGTTCGTGTTCCCAGTTGATTTTGTAACATTAGAGATGCCTGAAGATGAGGAGATCCCTCTCATTCTTGGAAGACCGTTTTTGGAGACCGGAAGGTGTTTGATAGACATAGAAAAGGGTACTATGATGTTGAAAGTCTATGATGAGGAATTTAAAATCGATGTTCGAAACACCATGAAATACAAATATGATGTTGGCACTAGTCATACCATAGAGGTGATAGATCAAGTGATTTCTCATGAGATTCCTCTAAATGCTCCACAATTACCTTTAGAGAGAGTGTTGAGTTTGTCCATTTTTTAAAGTGACCATGAAGTTGACAACAAAGAATCAGAAGTGTTAGCCATGATGGAAGCATAATCCCCAGGAAAAGGATCTAGACCACACCGGTGGGAAGTCCTAAGGCAACCTCAGTTATCGAAAGAGAATAAGGAGACTAAGAAAGGGACAGAGTTGAAACAACTCCCCGAAAATCTCAAATATATCTTCCTCGACACTGAAGGTAAATGCCCAACTATCATAAACTCAAGCCTCAAGAGTATTCAAGAGGACAAGCTCATCCAAGTTCTAAAAAAATATAAAAGTGCTATTGGATGGGCAATTGAGGATTTAAAAGGTATCAGTCCTATGGTCTGCATGCATAAGATTCTCATGGAAGATGATCATAAATCGGTTGTCCAACCCCAATGAAGACTTAACCCCGCCATGAAGGAGGTAGTTTGAAAAGAAGTGGTGAAATTGTTAGATGCAGGGATTATCTATCCGATATCTGACAGCTCATGGGTTAGTCCAGTACATGTTGTTCCTAAGAAAGGGGGAACGACCGTGATCGTGAATGAGAAGAATGAGCTCATCCCTACAAGGACGGCTACCGGTTGGCGAGTGTGTATTGATTACAGGTGGTTAAACTTAGCAACAAGAAAAGACCACTTTCTATTACCATTCATTGATTAAATGTAGGAAAGGTTGACGGGTCACGAATTCTATTGTTTCCTTGAAGGTTACTCCAGTTATAATCAAATAGAAGTCGCTCCGGAAGATCAGGAGAAGGCGGCATTCATATGCCCCTATGGTGTTTTTTCTTACAGAAGAATGCCATTTGGGTTGTGCAATGCACCCGCTACATTCCATAGATGCATGCCATCCATTTTTGCTGACATGCTTGAAAAGCATATGGAAGTGTTCATGGACGATTTTTCTGTGTTTGGTTCTTTTTTTTATAATTGTTTGACTAACCTCTCTCTTGTTCTAGAAAGATTCCATAAAACCAACTTGATTCTCAACTGCGAGAAGTGCCACTTCATGGTGCACGCAGGAATAGTCTTGGGACACAAAATCTCCCACAAGGGAATAGAAATGGATCAAGCAAAAATTGATGTGATATCAAAGCTTCCACCTCCAGTGAATGAAAAAGGTATAAGAAGTTTCTTAGGACATGCGGGTTTTTACCGTAGGTTCATAAGAGACTTTTCTAAGATAGCCAAACCTCTAATAACTCTTTTGGTTAAGGATAAGGCTTTTGTGTTTGATAAAGAGTGTACCGATGCATTTGAGACACTAAAGAATAAACTAGTGTCAGCACCAATTGTTATTGCCCCGGATTGGTCTCTACCATTTGAGATTATGTGTGATGCGAGCGATATTGCAGTAGGGGCAGTTTTAGGACAATGAAGAGAAAAGTTATTACATGTTATTTACTATGCTAAGCATGTTTTGAACCCTGCACGGATGAATTATGCAACTACTGAAAAGGAGTTGTTAGCAGTAGTTTATGCCTTTGATAAATTCAGGCAATATCTGTTGGGTTCCAAAGTTATTATTTATACTGACCATCTTGTTTTGAAGTATTTTTTTGCTAAGCAGGATTCTAAGCCAAGACTATTGAGATGGATCTTGCTCCTTCAGGAGTTCGACGTGGAGATTCGTGACAAGAGAGGGTGTGAAAATACTATTGCAAATCACCTCTCTCGGATGTCACCGATCGAAGAAACAGAGAACAAGAAGCTAATAAAGGATGAGTTTGCTGATGAACACATCCTCACAGTTGTTGGTGTTCCATGGTTCGCAGACTATGCGAACTATTTGGTAGGTGGTGTTATTTTGGATGACTTTGACTCTAACAGGAAGAAATTTTTTTTGCATGATTGCAGGTTCTACTTATGGGATGACCCATTCCAGTACAAGAGAGGTGTGGATGGACTGGTTCGAAGGTGTGTTCCAGAGGAGGAACAGAGGGATGTTCTAAGAGCTTGACATGACTCTAACTATGGAGGACACTTTAGTGGTGATAGGACCGCATCAAAAGTCCTCTATTCGGGGTTATACTAGCCTACATTGTTCAAAGATGCCCAGGAAATGGTCAAGGAGTGCGACAGATGTCAGAGAACAGGAAATATTTTAAAGAGGAATCAGATGCCTCAAAATTTCATGTTGGAGGTCAAATTGTTTGATGTATGGGGCATCAATTTTATGGGCCCATTCCCACCATCGTTTGGAAAGAATTATATTTTAGTGGGGTGGATTATGTGTCTAAATGGGTAGCAGCTGTGGCTCTACCGACTAATGATGCAAAGGTGGTTGTCAAATTTATGAAGGAGAACATCTTTGCGAGGTTTGGGGTACCGAGAGCTCTAATAAGTGATGAAGGAACTCACTTCCTAAATAATCTCATGGAAAAGTTACTCAAGAAATATAATGTGAAGCATAAAATCGCCACTCCCTATCATCCTCAGACTAGTGGTCAAGTAGAGGTTTCGAATAGGCAACTCAAGTAAATCCTAGAGAAGACGGTTAGTGCATCTCGAAAGGATTTGTCAACCAAGATGGATGATGCACTGTGGGCATATAGAACTGCATACAAAACACCCATAGGTATGTCTCCTTACCAACTGGTTTATGGAAAATCTTGTCACTTACCTCTAGAGTTGGAACACAAAGCTTTGTGGGCCTTGAATTTTCTTAATTTGGATCTCTCTAAAGTGGGAGATTCCCGAATCCTTCAACTCCATGAGTTAGAAGAATTTCGGAATCGAGCATACGAAAATGCCAAGTTATACAAAGAGCAAACAAAAAAATGGCATGACCGAAAGATTCAAAAGAAGGAATTTTGGGAAGGACAATTAGTTCTTCTGTTTAATTCCAGGTTAAAGTTGTTTCCTGGAAAGCTGAAATCGAGATGGTCTGGACCATTTGTCGTTAACAAGGTGTTTCCGCATGGTACGATAGAATTGAAAAACAGGCAAATGGGGATACTTTTAAGGTGAATGGGCAGAGATTGAAACCATATTAACAAGGACAGGAAGCTGGCCTAGTGGAAAATGCTCGTCTCAGAGGATAATAAGACAGACCATCGAGCCATGCGATGTTAAACGAAGCGCTATGTGGGAGGCAACCCACATTTTTATTACTAAGCAATTTTTTGTTTTTTTGTGTTTGTGTTTCAGTATTAGTCAGTTCAGAGGCGGATTCCTTCGAGCGGACGCAGAAATAGGCAAGACAGTCGAAATATGCTAAAGATACCTCTGTGTGAGAAACTGTACCCGAAACGGATTATTCGGAAAAAATGGAAAATATCATCGTGGACCAGAGACCTGCTACGCCCGTAGCAGGTAAACGAAAAAAAGGCTACCCTTGTTTCAAGTCATATCCAGCAGCCTGCTACGGCCCGTAGCAGGTCTGTAAATATTGATTTTTTTCCTATATTTTGTTTTATTTTTCCATCATTTTCTCTCACCTTCATCCGCAAAATCCTCTACCTCTTCATTACCCAATCAAATCACAATCTCACTTTTACTTTTCACCTTCCCAACAATTTTTTTTTTCAATCATCACTAATTAAAATAATTTAATTCTTTCTCTCTCTTTTTGTCTTTACTACTTTCTCATTATTCTCCATCTTCCCTATTCACTATCTCTTCCAAACCTCCATTAACAACAAAACAAAAGCTTCAACCTTTCCTCTCATAACCACTCATATCCACACACTCACTTCACGAAAACCTCCCTATTTTCCTCACTCGTCATCATTCCGGGTACAGTTTTTCCGTATCACTACTATGAAAATGAGTCACTTTTCTCTATGGATGAAAATGCCCCCATGCAAGGCCGTTAAAGGAAAGCAAGTTCCAGAGACTTCCAGGACTCGGAAGAGAGGAGCCAGAGCGCCCAACCTGCACAACATCGTTTTTGATGACGAAGTACATGCAACAAGGTACTCGGCGTTAGCTCGCCGAAAAATACTGCCAACAAGGTACATTTGTGAGCAAACTCTTCTTGGCTTAGGCTTAAAGGAGGAGGTAGATAGAATGTTTCATTCCATAGACTTGTTAGAATTTATGTACTTTAATGCACCTGCTTATGAACGTCTGACTTTGGAGTTTTTGAGTACTTTAGATTTCAAGTTGAAAAAGAAATGGATTGGGGAGGTACAATATTTTTACGGAACTCTCAAGTTCCGTCTTTACGACCACCCTCACGAGCTGTCGGTTGAGGAGCTTGGTGGCATACTCTGGTTGCCCATTTACGGGTCTGGTGATGTCCCTGATGGATTTCCATTTGTTTAGCGGTGGAAGGAGCTTATAGATAGTTGGGAGTATAGTGCAGCCAATGCTAAGGCATCTTTAATTCAAAATCCCTATTTATGCTATGTGCAAAAAGGGCTGGCTTATTCCTTGTTTGGCCGAGGCGACAGTACTGGTGTCGCCTCTAAGAAGGAGCTGTTTTTTATTTCTGCTATTATTAATCATGATATTCTGAATGTCACTGCGTTTGCCACTAATTATTTAGGAAAGGTGGCTCGAGCGCCCACTGGAGGCATTTTCGTGGGAGGTTTGATAACCCAGATTGTCGATCACTTTGGCTATGACCCTGCTGCTTTCAATGATTCCCAGGTTACAGGAAAGAACAAGATCAATATGGAGGCCTTGATCCATCAAGGAATGGTCACCATTCGTGACGGTGCCTACTGGTTGACAACCCGTCACCAGTATCTTATTGAGTTGCCTGACCCCACGAGGGTGATTATTTCTGACAAAGCTAATTGGCTATATGCATAGGCCATCCCAGATGATGAGGATGGCCAACAATCTGAGTTTGTTGCAGGTACTGCCATGGAGGAGGATATGACGGATCCAGAGCACACTGCGCCCCCACCTCCACGCACCGACCATCCCGCTCCCAACTCTTTTTCCATGCGTCAGGATCATTGGGAATGGGTTTGGTCTGAGCTGGGAGGGATCAGAGCCGAGCAGACGCGGCAAGGTGAAGAGCAGGCGAAACAAGGGGAGATTATGGATCAGATGCAAGCAATGATGCAACAACTCATGTTGCATTTTCCGCCACCGACGCAATAGGAACCGCCGTGAGTCTCCTCACACTTACTTGGGCTATAACATTGAGGTCAATGTTTAGTTTAAGTTTGGGGGAGGGTTTTACGTTTATTTTACTAATTTCAGTTTATTTTCAGTTTCTTTTGTAGTCAGGTTATGTTTTTGTTTTATTGAAAACCACTGTGAAGTCTTTCCCGAACAAGAACCGTAGAAATCCCTCTTAGGAATACTGTGAAGTTAAGGAGTTGAGAAAGTATATAGAGCCCAAGGGAAGAGAAGTTAGAACTAGGGACACCGGAAAAATTTGAAAACATAGGTATAACTCGAACACCCTAGGTTTCCTAGAGTAAAGTAACGAGTCCAACATGTAGATTTTTGCCATAGTACTTGGAATCGAGAAGTAACCCCTGATTAATTCATAGTGATAGTCCGACATGAATGAGGAAATCGTATGTGGAAGGTTGATTAAGAAAAGAAGGCACCAACAAAAAAAAAGATAAAAGATAATAATAATAATAATGACGATAAAGACAACATCCTTCTAAGTTGGGTAACCCTCACCCGATTACTTAGCCTAACAGTGGTTGAGTCTCAATTGTCGTCCCTAAGCGGACAAGATAAACGCCAATGTGCGTGTAAAAAAAAGAAAGAAAAGGTGAGTCTTGATCAATCTTTTGCATGTGAGAAAATAAGATCGAAATGCCTTAATCCGATTATCCGAATGAAATGGGGAGAAAAATCGAAGAAGAGACTTAAGCCCAAAGCATAGTTGGAGAGGTTGTTGAAAAATGGGGACTTAGGTCTGTGGGAGAACGCGGTAAATGTTCTTGGAATACCTTTGGGAGCAGATGAGTACCGGGAGAACTAGGAAAAACTAATCGGACCAAAGGCTCACGTATGAGTATCGACCCATCTTAAGGACATGAGCGTTCATTCGAGGTTGCACCGTTTGATCTTAAATGTGTTTTTGCAAGCTTATTGCTTAAGGATAAGCAACAGTTCAAGTTTGGGGGAGTTTAATCGGTGGTTTTCTATGTTTTGGTTTACCATGTTGTTAGTCAAGTAATTCATGTTTTTGTTTATGTTTTTAAGTATGTGTTCCATATTTTATAATTGGTATCGTTGTTTGCACGTTTTCAGGTACAAGGGAATAGACGAGCCAAAACCGGAAAAAAATGTCAAAAAGTCGAAGAGAAGCACTCATGAAACAGTGGCTTGCTATGGGTGCCCGTAGCATCCGATACAGCCCGTAGCATGCAAGCCCACAAACATGTTACAAGGAAGATGGAGGCAATCCCAAAGTTGACTTTTGAAGCATGGAGCAGTGAGTTGCTACGGGTACTCGTAGCACCTGCTACGGCCCGTAGTAGGCGAGCGTGGCAAAATCCAATCTTTCCTTTTTGGGTGATCTGCAGAATTATTGCACTTTGAGTACAGCTTTTCAGAGATCTTTTTGGGGATATATTAGGATTGTTTGGAAGATTAAGGGGCATTATGCTTTTTACGATAAAAATTGAGAGTTTAAGATTCACGAAGTGGAGGAGAAGACAAAGATTTTCATGATTTACCAAGATTGAAGATCAACGTTCATCCCTTATTTTTGTAATGTCCATACTTTTATCTCAATTTTATTGTATTCCTATGAGTAGCTAAACCCCCCAATGCTAGGGGGTGTCCCTGATTCGAACTTGTAATGATTATGAACCCTTCTATGTAATAACAGTTTGTTTTTCAGTTAATTGATTTATTCTCTTACTTGTTCTTAATGTGTGCTCTGTTGGACAAACAAAGTCCGGTGTTTTATCATAATATGGCTGGAACGCCATTATGCATGTTTGGTTAGAGAATATATTCTAGTGGTTATCACCTAGGACTAGGGATACCCTTGTGTAACCATATAGTTCTTGATTTTAATGCTTAATTCTAACAATAGTTTATCTATGGACATAGATAAACAATTGATTGATTAATGGTTTTTCTCAATAAGGACTTATGAGTAACATTATAAAGAATTGGTAATCAATTGACTGATTGATGTTGTTGCGTAGTTTGTTCTGAATTAATACATAACTGAATCACACACTACCCATAGCATGCCTGTCATATCTGAATTTAACTTCACCGCATATTCGTATTTTTCTTAAGAATATTGATAATCGAATCAACTATCTTCAAAACCCCCTATTACTTTTTATCCAATTGAATTAGGATAGAGCTTGTATTTCTGACGCAGTCCTTGAGATCGATACGGGGAATAAAACTCCATTTATTACTACATCAGTTAAATTAGTACACTTGTTATTTTTCCGATCAGCATGCTTTCTCAAACAACCATGACGATGCTCGCTGGGGATCAAACTTGCAAGTGGATACTACCGATCATCCCTTAGGGATTTCCGGTAAAGCATGCAATGCATAATGCTTTCTCTGTTGATTTAGCATTTTATTATTCTCAATGCTTCATAGTATTATATGATCAGAAATAATCATTAATTTTGCAAACAAAATACTGAAAAGAGATAATTGAGAAATCAAATGATGAACTTTATTGAATATGAAAATATTTGTACATAAGGTGTATACAAGGATGCAAAAATCCTTGATGAGGAAATTTGTAATGAAATTGAAAAACAAAAGTAAATGGCAATGGGAAATTATGTTTTGCATTGATCACAACATTGGCTACCATCCACTGCAAGTCTAGGTTCCAACGCCTTGCACCAATTGACAATGACTTAATTGATCTATTACTGTCTGAGGTCCAGCTATGATGAAGATAGGCTCAAGTGTTCACAGTCAAATGCTTTTATCCCTAATTTTTGCCTGGACATTTTTCTATATTTTTTCGTCCATTGGGATGCCCA
Organism: Lathyrus tuberosus; assembly: GCA_022829125.1. NCBI lineage: Eukaryota > Viridiplantae > Streptophyta > Magnoliopsida > Fabales > Fabaceae > Lathyrus > Lathyrus tuberosus. Next base: position 9,819,192 of record JALAZF010000047.1, read on the forward strand.
TTTTTGCGTAAGTCACCCTTTCGGGTTTTCAACTTAGTGGGCTATTAATATTAATTTGTTTTGGTTTGTCCCTAACTTTTGCATGGACATTTCTTTTTTTTTGGTCCATCGGGACACCCATTTTTGCCTAGATCGTCCTTGCGGATGTCAATCTAGCTGGCTCTTTATTAATTATTTTTTTCAGACATAATACTTTTAGACTGCGCCGAAGTTCACGGGTGATGGCAACTCCTCCCCATCCATGATGGCGAGGATCAGGGCTCCACCTGAGAAGGACTTCTTAAAAACGAAGGGTCCTTCTTAAATGGGAGTCCACTTACCGCGTGGATCCGAGTGAACAGAAGAATATCTCTTGAGCACGAGTTCGCCTTCTTGGAACGCTCGAGGGAGAACTTTCTGGTCAAAAGCTCACTTTAGACGTCTCTGATACAGTTGACCATGGAAAATAGCTGTTAGGCGCTTCTCTTCGATGAGATTCAGCTGGTTGTATCTGGATTGGACCCATTCAGCTTCATCAAGATCTGTTTTCATTATGACTCTGAGCGATGGAATTTGAACTTCAATGGGTAGAACAACCTCCATACCATACACAAACGAATACAAAGTTGCCCCTAGTGGAAGTACGAACTGAAGTTCTATGGCCATGCAATACAAAGGGAAGCATTTCATGCAAATCCTTGTAAGTATTGACCATTTTCTGGACAATCCTCTTGATGTTTTTATTTGCTGCTTCAACGACACCATTCATCTTGGGCCGATATGGTGAAAAGTTGTGGTGCTCGATCTTGAATTCTTGACACAAGTTCTTCATCATCCTGTTGTTTACGTTGTTTGTATTGTAATTGATAATACTGCTAGGAATACCATAGCGATATATTATCTCTTTCTTGATAAACCAGGCAACCACTTGTCATGTGACATTTGCGTAAGAAGCAAATTCAACCCACTTAGCGATATAGTCGATAGCAAATAGAATGAAGCGATGACCATTGGAAGCTTTCGGCTCGATCATCCCAATCATATCGATACCCCACATAGAGAAGGGCCAAGGAGAAGTCAAAACATTCAATGGAGTTGGTGGCACATGGATCTTGTCACCGTAGATTTAGCATTTGTGACATCTTTTGACAAAGTTGTAACAATCTACCTCCATTGTTGTCCAGTAATAACCATCCCGAAGAATCTTCTTAGCCATGGCAGGCCCTTTGGCATGTACGCCCTCACAGCCTTCATGTATGGACCTTATGATCGTGTTTGCTTCGTGTCTATCCACGCATATGAGCAACAGGGAATCATAATTCCTCTTATACACTACATCACCACTCAAGAAGAATTTGGCGCAGAGCTGTCTAAGAGGTTTCTTATCAGTGATAGTGATACCCTCGGGATATTCTTGTTTTTTCAAATATTTCTCGATGTCTTAGAACCAAGGCTTATTATCAAACCCATCCTTGATAGCTAAATAATGCGCTGGTTCATTTAAATGATCAATGCGGATGACTTGAGCTTCATTCTTCCACTTGACTTTGAACATGGATGCTAGGGTGGCAAGAGCGTCAGCTAGTTGATTTTCTTCCCTAGGAATATGATGAAAATAGATTTCGTCAAAATAGGGAATCAATTTCGCGATGTGCTTTTGGTACGAAACCAACTTGGAATCCCGAGTTACAAAGTCCCCTCTGACTTGGCCAATAACTAGGGCAAAATCGCCATAGACCTCAAGAATCTTGATTCTCATGTTAATTGATGCTTCAATTCCATAGATACGTGCTTCGTACTCAGCCATATTGTTGGTACATGCAAAGCATAATCTGGCGGTGAAGGGAAGATGAAAACCTGTCGGAGAGATAAGGATAGCACCAATTACACGACCTTTAGAATTGGAGACACCATCGAACACGAGCGTTCATCGCGCTCCTGGTTCGGGTCCTATGTCAGGGTCTGGATTTTCATAATCTCTGATAAATAGAACATCCTCATTAGGAAAGTCAAACTTCATTTGTTGATAACCCACCACAGGTTGGTGAGCAAGGTAGTCAGACAAGGCGCTCCCTTTTATTGCTTTTTGGGTAACATGTTGGATATCATACTCTGTTAACAGCATCTGCCACCGAGCAATTCTTCCAGAGACAACAGGCTTTCAAATATGTATTTTATTGGATCTATTTTGGATATCAATAAAGTAGTATGGCAAATCATGTATTGTCTTAGGCGTCGAGCAGCCCAGACCAGAGCACAACAAGTTTTCTCCAAGAGTAAGTATTTGGTCTCACAATCAGTGAACTTCTTGCTCAGATAGTAAATTGCATGTTCTTTTCTGCCAGTGTCATCATTGTCATGCCCCAAATTTTGACCACTAAGATTTCCTATCATTGTACAAATCATCATCACAATATGGATGAACCATCTTGCCTCATCAGTCTCCCCAAAGATGGTTGAACACTTACTACAGTCAAAATTAGGGTTTCAAGCCCTCTCAGAGTTCTTAGACAAAGGATCAATCAAGAAATGACATGATCTTCAACTTTTCTAAGCTCCCAAACATCTACAATGGATCAAGAGGACTCCCACTTTAAGTATTAAGCACAAGGCTACTCCCTTCCAGGTGGATCAAGCCTCAAGATCGCTAGTGTCACCAAATTAGGGTTTGGTCGACCAGGGCCTCCAGGTGGAAATTTTCCTCTGGGCATGAGCCAATGCTTCAAAGCATATCCTAAAATACTCCATGGAACCTCATGGGCCCAAACATCAAGTCAATTTGACCTCAGGGGATGCATACATAAAAAAATCAGGAATTAGGGTTTCTTGACCTAATTCACCCCTAAGTTGACTTTTGGGACAAATCATGATCCAAGACCTCAAGACATGATTTGAAGGTCTCTAACATACCACATTGATCCATTTGTAACAATGGATTGATCCAGGAAGCTTGAGCAGCAAGTCTCAATTTCATCAGTACCACAATTAAGGTTTCGCGAGAAAAGTCAACTGTAGCTTTGACTTTTGACAAGGACATGCTCCCAAACCCTAGGACATGATTCAATACACCCAATAACACCTATGAAATCAATCCATCAAGTTTGATTTAGGCCAAGGACTTGATTTCATATAGGATCGCACAGTTTGGAATTCATCTGACAAAAAGTCAACTGTGCACAAAAGTCAACTTTGACTTTTGAGATTTTTCACAAAAAATGGGTTTTTAACCCTAAACTGATGTTAATGGATGATTTGAATCATCATTCATCAAGAAAAATCAAGAAAAGTGGGATAACTTGTAAAAGGGATAACCATAAAAACTTGGAAAATTTTCTAAGTTATGAACAAAGTGGCAAGGGTACCAACTTTGGAGGATCATAACTCCTAAACTACAAAGCCATTTTTCCCCATCCAAAGCTTGATTTGTAGATCTCATTCCCCTCTACAAAAGCTTAGAATTGACCTCCCTCCAAATTCATCATGGATTTTGAGTTATGAAATGATCAAAATCACAAAAAGTGAAAATGTCACTTTTTTCCAACACTTAGTGAAATTTTCACTAAGTTAGAATCTGCCTTCACTTTTTTCCAAATGTAGGGGGATTTTTCACTTGGATCTAAAAGGTATCAAACCAAATATGATCAAACAGTTGTTGTATCATATGAGGGCTTTCCAAAATGGACAAGAACATCACCAAATTCCACTTGGGCCATGAGATATGACAATGGCAATATGTCATGCTGAAAACTGCCAAGGCTAGGCAGAATTTTGCATTTTTTCTCGATTTGGAAAAATCAGATAATTCCAAGCCTTGTCATCACTTTGGACACATCTGAGGATCAAATTTAAAGGGGACAAACACTGAACCAAGCCTCCAAAGTCCTTGGAACAAGAAGTAGCATGCCAAACCTAGAATTGCCTAAAAGAGGGACAAGATTCCAATTTTGGATTGGAGCATTCAATACATACACCAAGGTGGCATGGACTAACACATTTGCAACTGAATTCAGTCAAGACTTATCCAAGACCAAGGGAACCACAACCCTGTGCCCTAACCTCTAGTCAATGGCTAGAGGAGACTTGGATTCCAAAGTGCAACCATTGGCCAAACCTCTGCTGCAGTTGCCATTCACTATTGATCCCAAAACAAACTTGATCTACTATAAATAGAGCTCATTTGTGCTCAGTTTGAGTACACCAAAGCCATCAAACAGATGCTTTCCTCAAAATCCCTCTCTTTAGGCCAAAATGCCTTCTTTAGCAATGTAACTCTGAGTTTTTGAGTTAGAGAGCATTTCCATCACAACTCATGATCCTAACACCTCATAAACATCATATGTAGGTGATCCAAACTATCAAAAGTGATCTGTAACACCAAAATCACAAAGTCACCTCTCAAAACCTCAAAATTGGCCTCTTGTGCATTTTTCAAGCCATGTCTTGATTCAGTCACTTTCCAAACCAGATAAGACCTCAAACACACTCCAAATAACATCCTTGAACTGTCCCAAATGGTTCCCCCCCATCTGGAACACCATTTGAGAGAGTTGCTATTTTGGTCATTTTAACCCCTTTTGCAAGAAAGGGCCAGGTTGTGTTTTTGCAGGTGTCATACCCCAAATTTTGACCACTAAGATTTCCCATCATTGTGCAAATCATCATAACAATATGGAGGAGCCATCTTGCCTCATCAGTTTCCCCAAAGATGGGTGAACACTTACTACAGTCAAAATTAGGGTTTCAAGCCCTCTCAGAGCTCTTAGACAAAGGATCAATCAAGAAATGACATGATCTTCAACTTGTCTAACCTTCCAAACATCTACAATGGATCAAGAGGACTCCTACTTTAAGGATTAAGCACAAGGCTGCCCCTTTCCAGGTGGATCAAGCCTAAAGATCGCCAGTGTCACCAAATTAGGATTTGGTCGACCAGGGCCTCCAGATGGAAATTTTCCTCTGGGCATGAGCCAATGCTTCAAAGCATATCCTAAAATACTCCATGGAACCTCATGGGCCCAAGCATCAAGTCAGTTTGACCTCTGGGGATGCATACATCAAAAATCAAGAATTAGGGTTTCTTGACCTAATTCACCCCTAAGTTGACTTTTGGAACAAATCATGAGTCAAGACCTCAAGACATGATTTGAGGCTCTCTAACATACCACATTGATCCATTTGTAACAATAGATTGATCCAGGAAGCTTGAGCAGCAAGTCTCAATTTCATCAGTACCACAATTAAGGTTTCGCGAGAAAAGTCAACTGTAGCTTTGACTTTTGACAAGGACATGCTCCCAAACCCTAGGACATGATTCAATACACCCAATAACACCTATGAAATCAATCCATCAAGTTTGATTTAGGCCAAGGACTTGATTTCATATAGGATCGCACAGTTTGGAATTCATTTGACAAAAAGTCAACTGTGCACAAAAGTCAACTTTGACTTTTTGAGATTTTTCACAAAAATGGGTTTTTAACCCTAAACTGATGTTAATGGATGATTTGAATCATCATTCATCAAGAAAAATCAAGAAAAGTGGGATAACTTGTAAAAGGGATAACCATAAAAACTTGGAAAATTTTCTAAGTTATGAACAAAGTGGCAAGGGTACCAACTTTGGAGGATCATAACTCCTAAACTACAAAGCCATTTTTCCCCATCCAAAGCTTGATTTGTAGATCTCATTCCCCTCTACAAAAGCTTAGAATTGACCTCCCTCCAAATTCATCATGGATTTTGAGTTATGAAATGATCAAAATCACAAAAAGTGAAAATGTCACTTTTTTCCAACACTTAGTGAAATTTTCACTAAGTTAGAATCTGCCTTCACTTTTTTCCAAATGTAGGGGGATTTTTCACTTGGATCTAAAAGGTATCAAACCAAATATGATCAAACAGTTGTTGTATCATATGAGGGCTTTCCAAAATGGACAAGAACATCACCAAATTCCACTTGGGCCATGAGATATGACAATGGCAATATGTCATGCTGAAAACTGCCAAGGCTAGGCAGAATTTTGCATTTTTTCTCGATTTGGAAAAATCAGATAATTCCAAGCCTTGTCATCACTTTGGACACATCTGAGGATCAAATTTAAAGGGGACAAACACTGAACCAAGCCTCCAAAGTCCTTGGAACAAGAAGTAGCATGCCAAACCTAGAATTGCCTAAAAGAGGGACAAGATTCCAATTTGGATTGGAGCATTCAATACATACACCAAGGTGGCATGGACTAACACATTTGCAACTGAATTCAGTCAAGACTTATCCAAGACCAAGGGAACCACAACCCTGTGCCCTAACCTCTAGTCAATGGCTAGAGGAGACTTGGATTCCAAAGTGCAACCATTGGCCAAACCTCTGCTGCAGTTGCCATTCACTATTGATCCCAAAACAAACTTGATCTACTATAAATAGAGCTCATTTGTGCTCAGTTTGAGTACACCAAAGCCATCAAACAGATGCTTTCCTCAAAATCCCTCTCTTTAGGCCAAAATGCCTTCTTTAGCAATGTAACTCTGAGTTTTTGAGTTAGAGAGCATTTCCATCACAACTCATGATCCTAACACCTCATAAACATCATATGTAGGTGATCCAAACTATCAAAAGTGATCTGTAACACCAAAATCACAAAGTCACCTCTCAAAACCTCAAAATTGGCCTCTTGTGCATTTTTCAAGCCATGTCTTGATTCAGTCACTTTCCAAAACAGATAAGACCTCAAACACACTCCAAATAACATCCTTGAACTGTCCCAAATGGTTCCCCCCCATCTGGAACACCATTTGAGAGAGTTGCTATTTTGGTCATTTTAACCCCTTTTGCAAGAAAGGGCCAGGTTGTGTTTTTGCAGGTGTCATACCCCAAATTTTGACCACTAAGATTTCCCATCATTGTGCAAATCATCATAACAATATGGAGGAGCCATCTTGCCTCATCAGTTTCCCCAAAGATGGGTGAACACTTACTACAGTCAAAATTAGGGTTTCAAGCCCTCTCAGAGCTCTTAGACAAAGGATCAATCAAGAAATGACATGATCTTCAACTTGTCTAACCTTCCAAACATCTACAATGGATCAAGAGGACTCCTACTTTAAGGATTAAGCACAAGGCTGCCCCTTTCCAGGTGGATCAAGCCTAAAGATCGCCAGTGTCACCAAATTAGGATTTGGTCGACCAGGGCCTCCAGATGGAAATTTTCCTCTGGGCATGAGCCAATGCTTCAAAGCATATCCTAAAATACTCCATGGAACCTCATGGGCCCAAGCATCAAGTCAGTTTGACCTCTGGGGATGCATACATCAAAAATCAAGAATTAGGGTTTCTTGACCTAATTCACCCCTAAGTTGACTTTTGGAACAAATCATGAGTCAAGACCTCAAGACATGATTTGAGGCTCTCTAACATACCACATTGATCCATTTGTAACAATAGATTGATCCAGGAAGCTTGAGCAGCAAGTCTCAATTTCATCAGTACCACAATTAAGGTTTCGCGAGAAAAGTCAACTGTAGCTTTGACTTTTGACAAGGACATGCTCCCAAACCCTAGGACATGATTCAATACACCCAATAACACCTATGAAATCAATCCATCAAGTTTGATTTAGGCCAAGGACTTGATTTCATATAGGATCGCACAGTTTGGAATTCATCTGACAAAAAGTCAACTGTGCACAAAAGTCAACTTTGACTTTTTGAGATTTTTCACAAAAATGGGTTTTTAACCCTAAACTGATGTTAATGGATGATTTGAATCATCATTCATCAAGAAAAATCAAGAAAAGTGGGATAACTTGTAAAAGGGATAACCATAAAAACTTGGAAAATTTTCTAAGTTATGAACAAAGTGGCAAGGGTACCAACTTTGGAGGATCATAACTCCTAAACTACAAAGCCATTTTTCCCCATCCAAAGCTTGATTTGTAGATCTCATTCCCCTCTACAAAAGCTTAGAATTGACCTCCCTCCAAATTCATCATGGATTTTGAGTTATGAAATGATCAAAATCACAAAAAGTGAAAATGTCACTTTTTTCCAACACTTAGTGAAATTTTCACTAAGTTAGAATCTGCCTTCACTTTTTTCCAAATGTAGGGGGATTTTTCACTTGGATCTAAAAGGTATCAAACCAAATATGATCAAACAGTTGTTGTATCATATGAGGGCTTTCCAAAATGGACAAGAACATCACCAAATTCCACTTGGGCCATGAGATATGACAATGGCAATATGTCATGCTGAAAACTGCCAAGGCTAGGCAGAATTTTGCATTTTTTCTCGATTTGGAAAAATCAGATAATTCCAAGCCTTGTCATCACTTTGGACACATCTGAGGATCAAATTTAAAGGGGACAAACACTGAACCAAGCCTCCAAAGTCCTTGGAACAAGAAGTAGCATGCCAAACCTAGAATTGCCTAAAAGAGGGACAAGATTCCAATTTTGGATTGGAGCATTCAATACATACACCAAGGTGGCATGGACTAACACATTTGCAACTGAATTCAGTCAAGACTTATCCAAGACCAAGGGAACCACAACCCTGTGCCCTAACCTCTAGTCAATGGCTAGAGGAGACTTGGATTCCAAAGTGCAACCATTGGCCAAACATCTGCTGCAGTTGCCATTCACTATTGATCCCAAAACAAACTTGATCTACTATAAATAGAGCTCATTTGTGCTCAGTTTGAGTACACCAAAGCCATCAAACAGATGCTTTCCTCAAAATCCCTCTCTTTAGGCCAAAATGCCTTCTTTAGCAATGTAACTCTGAGTTTTTGAGTTAGAGAGCATTTCCATCACAACTCATGATCCTAACACCTCATAAACATCATATGTAGGTGATCCAAACTATCAAAAGTGATCTGTAACACCAAAATCACAAAGTCACCTCTCAAAACCTCAAAATTGGCCTCTTGTGCATTTTTCAAGCCATGTCTTGATTCAGTCACTTTCCAAACTAGATAAGACCTCAAACACACTCCAAATAACATCCTTGAACTGTCCCAAATGGTTCCCCCCCATCTGGAACACCATTTGAGAGAGTTGCTATTTTGGTCATTTTAACCCCTTTTGCAAGAAAGGGCCAGGTTGTGTTTTTGCAGGTGTCATACCCCAAATTTTGACCACTAAGATTTCCCATCATTGTGAAAATCATCATAACAATATGGAGGAGCCATCTTGCCTCATCAGTTTCCCCAAAGATGGGTGAACACTTACTACAGTCAAAATTAGGGTTTCAAGCCCTCTCAGAGCTCTTAGACAAAGGATCAATCAAGAAATGACATGATCTTCAACTTGTCTAACCTTCCAAACATCTACAATGGATCAAGAGGACTCCTACTTTAAGGATTAAGCACAAGGCTTCCCCTTTCCAGGTGGATCAAGCCTAAAGATCGCCAGTGTCACCAAATTAGGATTTGGTCGACCAGGGCCTCCAGATGGAAATTTTCCTCTGGGCATGAGCCAATGCTTCAAAGCATATCCTAAAATACTCCATGGAACCTCATGGGCCCAAGCATCAAGTCAGTTTGACCTCTGGGGATGCATACATCAAAAATCAAGAATTAGGGTTTCTTGACCTAATTCACCCCTAAGTTGACTTTTGGAACAAATCATGAGTCAAGACCTCAAGACATGATTTGAGGGTCTCTAACATACCACATTGATCCATTTGTAACAATAGATTGATCCAGGAAGCTTGAGCAGCAAGTCTCAATTTCATCAGTACCACAATTAAGGTTTCGCGAGAAAAGTCAACTGTAGCTTTGACTTTTGACAAGGACATGCTCCCAAACCCTAGGACATGATTCAATACACCCAATAACACCTATGAAATCAATCCATCAAGTTTGATTTAGGCCAAGGACTTGATTTCATATAGGATCGCACAGTTTGGAATTCATCTGACAAAAAGTCAACTGTGCACAAAAGTCAACTTTGACTTTTTGAGATTTTTCACAAAAATGGGTTTTTAACCCTAAACTGATGTTAATGGATGATTTGAATCATCATTCATCAAGAAAAATCAAGAAAAGTGGGATAACTTGTAAAAGGGATAACCATAAAAACTTGGAAAATTTTCTAAGTTATGAACAAAGTGGCAAGGGTACCAACTTTGGAGGATCATAACTCCTAAACTACAAAGCCATTTTTCCCCATCCAAAGCTTGATTTGTAGATCTCATTCCCCTCTACAAAAGCTTAGAATTGACCTCCCTCCAAATTCATCATGGATTTTGAGTTATGAAATGATCAAAATCACAAAAAGTGAAAATGTCACTTTTTTCCAACACTTAGTGAAATTTTCACTAAGTTAGAATCTGCCTTCACTTTTTTCCAAATGTAGGGGGATTTTTCACTTGGATCTAAAAGGTATCAAACCAAATATGATCAAACAGTTGTTGTATCATATGAGGGCTTTCCAAAATGGACAAGAACATCACCAAATTCCACTTGGGCCATGAGATATGACAATGGCAATATGTCATGCTGAAAACTGCCAAGGCTAGGCAGAATTTTGCATTTTTTCTCGATTTGGAAAAATCAGATAATTCCAAGCCTTGTCATCACTTTGGACACATCTGAGGATCAAATTTAAAGGGGACAAACACTGAACCAAGCCTCCAAAGTCCTTGGAACAAGAAGTAGCATGCCAAACCTAGAATTGCCTAAAAGAGGGACAAGATTCCAATTTTGGATTGGAGCATTCAATACATACACCAAGGTGGCATGGACTAACACATTTGCAACTGAATTCAGTCAAGACTTATCCAAGACCAAGGGAACCACAACCCTGTGCCCTAACCTCTAGTCAATGGCTAGAGGAGACTTGGATTCCAAAGTGCAACCATTGGCCAAACCTCTGCTGCAGTTGCCATTCACTATTGATCCCAAAACAAACTTGATCTACTATAAATAGAGCTCATTTGTGCTCAGTTTGAGTACACCAAAGCCATCAAACAGATGCTTTCCTCAAAATCCCTCTCTTTAGGCCAAAATGCCTTCTTTAGCAATGTAACTCTGAGTTTTTGAGTTAGAGAGCATTTCCATCACAACTCATGATCCTAACACCTCATAAACATCATATGTAGGTGATCCAAACTATCAAAAGTGATCTGTAACACCAAAATCACAAAGTCACCTCTCAAAACCTCAAAATTGGCCTCTTGTGCATTTTTCAAGCCATGTCTTGATTCAGTCACTTTCCAAACCAGATAAGACCTCAAACACACTCCAAATAACATCCTTGAACTGTCCCAAATGGTTCCCCCCCATCTGGAACACCATTTGAGAGAGTTGCTATTTTGGTCATTTTAACCCCTTTTGCAAGAAAGGGCCAGGTTGTGTTTTTGCAGGTGTCATACCCCAAATTTTGACCACTAAGATTTCCCATCATTGTGCAAATCATCATAACAATATGGAGGAGCCATCTTGCCTCATCAGTTTCCCCAAAGATGGGTGAACACTTACTACAGTCAAAATTAGGGTTTCAAGCCCTCTCAGAGCTCTTAGACAAAGGATCAATCAAGAAATGACATGATCTTCAACTTGTCTAACCTTCCAAACATCTACAATGGATCAAGAGGACTCCTACTTTAAGGATTAAGCACAAGGCTGCCCCTTTCCAGGTGGATCAAGCCTAAAGATCGCCAGTGTCACCAAATTAGGATTTGGTCGACCAGGGCCTCCAGATGGAAATTTTCCTCTGGGCATGAGCCAATGCTTCAAAGCATATCCTAAAATACTCCATGGAACCTCATGGGCCCAAGCATCAAGTCAGTTTGACCTCTGGGGATGCATACATCAAAAATCAAGAATTAGGGTTTCTTGACCTAATTCACCCCTAAGTTGACTTTTGGAACAAATCATGAGTCAAGACCTCAAGACATGATTTGAGGCTCTCTAACATACCACATTGATCCATTTGTAACAATAGATTGATCCAGGAAGCTTGAGCAGCAAGTCTCAATTTCATCAGTACCACAATTAAGGTTTCGCGAGAAAAGTCAACTGTAGCTTTGACTTTTGACAAGGACATGCTCCCAAACCCTAGGACATGATTCAATACACCCAATAACACCTATGAAATCAATCCATCAAGTTTGATTTAGGCCAAGGACTTCATTTCATATAGGATCGCACAGTTTGGAATTCATCTGACAAAAAGTCAACTGTGCACAAAAGTCAACTTTGACTTTTTGAGATTTTTCACAAAAATGGGTTTTTAACCCTAAAATGATGTTAATGTATGATTTGAATCATCATTCATCAATAAAAATCAAGAAAAGTGGGATAACTTGTAAAAGGGATAACCATAAAAACTTGGAAAATTTTCTAAGTTATGAACAAAGTGGCAAGGGTACCAACTTTGGAGGATCATAACTCCTAAACTACAAAGCCATTTTCCCCATCCAAAGCTTGATATGTAGATCTCATTCCCCTCTACAAAAGCTTAGAACTGACCTACCTCCAAATTCATCATGGATTTTGAGTTATGGAATGATCAAAATCACAAAAAGTGAAAATGTCACTTTTTTCCAACACTTAGTGAAATTTTCACTAAGTCCGAATCTGCCTTCACTTTTTTTCAAATGTAGGGGGGTCTTTCACTTGGATCTAAAAGGTATAAAAACTAAATATGATGAAACAGTTGTTGTATCATATGAGGGCTTTCCAAAATGGACAAGAACATCACTAAATTCCACTTGGGCCATGAGATATGACAATGGCAATATGCCTTGCTGAAAACTGCCAAGGCTAAGAAGAATTTTGTATTTTCTCTCGATTTGGAAAAATCAAATAATTCCAAGCCTTGTCATCACTTTGGACACATCTGAGGATCAAATTTAAAGGGGACAAACACTGAGCCAAGCCTCAAAAGTCCTTGGAACAAGAAGTAGCATGCCAAACCTAGAATTGCCTAAAAGAGGAACAAGACTCCAATTTTGGATTAGAGCATTCAATACATACACCAAGGTGGCATGCACTGACACATTTGCAACTGAATTCAGTCAAGACTTATCCAAGACAAAGGGAACCACAACCCTGTGCCCTAACCTCTAGTCAATGGCTAGAGGAGACTTGGATTCCAAAGTGCAACCATTGGCCAAACCTCTGTTGCAGTTGCCATTCACTATTGATCCCAAAACAAACTTGCTCTACTATAAATAGAGCTCAGTTGTACTCAGTTTGAGTACACCAATACCATCAAACAGATGCTTTCCTCAAAATCCCTCTCTTTAGGCCAAAATGCCTTCTTTAGCAAGGTAACTCTGAGTTTTTGAGTTAGAGAGCATTTCCATCACAACTGATGATCCTAACACCTCATAAACATCATACGTAGGTGATCCAAACTATCAAAAGTGACCTGTAACACCAAAATCACAAAGTCACCTCTCAAAACCTCAAAATAGGCCTCTTTTGCATTTTTCAAGCCATGTCTTGATTCAGTCACTTTCCAAACCAGATAAAACCTCAAACACACTCCAAATAACATCCTTGAACTATCCCAAATGGTTCCCCCATATGGAACACCATTTGAGAGAGTTGCTATTTTGGTCATTTTAACCCCTTTTGCAAGAAAGGACTAGTTTGTGTTTTTGCAGGTGTCATACCCCAAATTTTGACCACTAAGATTTCCCATCATTGTGAAAATCATCATAACAATATGGAGGAGCCATCTTGCCTCATCAGTTTCCCCAAAGATGGGTGAACACTTACTACAGTCAAAATTAGGGTTTCAAGCCCTCTCAGAGCTCTTATACAAAGGATCAATCAAGAAATGACATGATCTTCAACTTGTCTAAGCTCCTAAACATATACAATGGATCAAGAGGACTCCCACTTTAAGGATTAAGCACAAGGTTGCTCCCTTCTAGGTGGATCTAGCCTCAAGATCGCCATTGTCACCAAATTAGGGTTTGGTCGACCAGGGCCTCCAGATGGAAATTTTCCTCTGGGCATGAGCCAATGCTTCAAAGCATATCCTAAAATACTCCATGGAACCTCATGGGCCCAAGCATCAAGTCAATTTGACCTCAGGGGATGCATACATCAAAAATCAGGAATTAGGGTTTCTTTACCTAATTCACCCCTAAGTTGACTTTTGGGACAAATCATGAGCAAAGACCTCAAGACGTGATTTGAGGGTCTCCAACATACCACATTGATCCATTTGTAACAATGGATTGATCCAGGAAGCTTGAACAGCAAGTCTCAATTTCATCAGGGCCACCATTTGGGTTTCGCGAGAAAAGTCAACTATAGCTTTGACTTTTGACCAGGACATGCTCCCAAATCCTAGGACATAATTCAATACACCCTATAATACCAATGAAATCAATCCATCAAGTTTGATTTAACTCAAGGACTTGATTTTATAGAGGATCGCACAGTTTGGAATTCATCTGACAAAAAGTCAATTGTGCACAAAAGTCAACTTTGACTTTTTGAGATTTTTCACAAAAATGGGTTTTTAACCCTAAAATGATGTTAATGTATGATTTGAATCATCATTCATCAAGAAAAATCAGGAAAAGTGAGATAGCTTGTAAAAGGGGTAACCATAAAAACTTAGAAAATTTTCTAAGTTATGAACAAAGTGGCAAGGGTACCAACTTTGGAGGATCTTAACTCCTAAACTACAAAGCCATTTTTCCCCATCCAAAGCTTTATTTGTAGATCTCATTCCCCTCTACAAAATCTTAGAACTGACCTACCTCCAAATTCATCAGTGATTTTGAGTTATGGAATGATCAAAATCACAAAAACTGAAAATGTCACTTTTTTCCAACACTTAGTGAAATTTTCACTAAGTAAGAATCTGCCTTCACTTTTTTCCAAATGTAGGGGGATTTTTCACTTGGATACAAAAGGCATCAAAGCCAAATATGATCAGACAGTTGTTGTATCATATGAGGGTTTTCCAAAATGGCCAAGAACATCACCAAATTCCACATGGGCCATGAGATATGACAATGGTAATATGCCTTGCTGAAAACTGCCAAGGCTAGGCAGACTTTTGTATTTTTGCTCGATTTGGCAAAATCAGATAATTCCAAGCCTTGTCATCAGTTTGGACACATCTGAGGATCAAATCTAAAGGGGACAAACACTGAGCCAAGCCTCCAAAGTCCTTGGAACAAGAAGTAGCATGCCAAACCTAGAATTGCCTAAACGAGGGACAAGACTCCAATTTTGGATTGAAGCATTCAATGTATACACCAAGGTGGCATGGAATGACACATTTGGAACTGAATTCAGTTAAGACTTATCCAAGACCAAGGGAACCACAACCCTGCGCCCTAACCTCTAGTCAATGGCTAGAGGAGACTTGGATTCCAAAGTGCAACCATTGGCCAAACCTCTGCTGTAGTTGCCATTCACTATTGATCCCAAAAAAAACTTGCTCTACTATAAATAGAGCTCATTTGTGCTCAGTTTGAGTACACCAAAGGCATCAAACAGATGCTTTCCTCAAAATCCCTCTCTTTAGGCCAAAATGCCTTCTTTAGCAAGGTAACTCTGAGTTTTTGAGTTAGAGAGCATTTCAATCACAACTGATGATCCTAACACCTCATAAAAATCATATGCAGGTGATCCAAACTATCATAAGTGATCTGTAACACCAAAATCACAAAGTCACCTCTCAAAACCTCAAAATATGCCTCTTGTGCATTTTTCAATCCATGTCTTGATTCAGTCACTTTCCAAACCAGATAAAACCTCAAACACGCTCCAAATAACATCCTTAAACTGTCCCAAATGGGTTCCCCCATCTGGAACACCATTTGAGAGAGTTGCTATTTTGGTCATTTTAACCCCTTTTGCAAGAAAAGGCTAGTTTGTGTTTTTGCAGGTGTCATACCCCAAATTTTGACCACTAAGATTTCCCATCATTGTGCAAATCATCATCACAATATGGAGGAGCCATCTTGCCTCATCAGTTTCCCCAAAGATGGGTGAACACTTACTACAGTCAAAATTAGGGTTTCAAGCCCTCTCAGAGCTCTTAGACAAAGGATCAATCAAGAAATGACATGATCTTCAACTTGTCTAACCTCCCAAACATCTACAATGGATCAAGAGGACTCCTACTTTAAGGATTAAGCACAAGGCTGCTCCCAAAATACTCCATTTAACCTCATGAGCCCAAGCATCAAGTCAATTTGACCTCAGGGGATGCATACATCAAAAATCAAGAATTAGGGTTTCTTGACCTAATTCACCCCTAAGTTGACTTTTGGGACAAATCATGAGTCAAGACCTCAAGACCTGATTTAAGGGTCTCTAACATACCACATTGATCCATTTGTAACAATGGATTGATCCAGGAAGCTTGAGCAGCAAGTCTCAATTTCATCAGTACCACAATTAGGGTTTCGCAAGAAAAGTCAACTATAGCTTTGGCTTTTGACCAGGACATGCTCCCAAACCCTAGGACATGATTCAATACACCCTATAACACCTATGAAATCAATCCATCAAGTTTGATTTAGGTCAAGGACTTGATTTCACAGAGGATCGCACAGTTTGGAATTCATCTGACTAAAAGTCAACTGTGCACAAAAGTCAACTTTGACTTTTTGAGATTTTTCACAAAAATGGGTTTTTAACCCTAAAATGATTGCTAAACCGCTTGGACAGAAGATTACTCAAAAAGAACCAGGACTGCGTTTGGACAGAAGATTGCTAAACCGCTTTCAACAGTATTAAGGAATACCTGTTGAATCCGCCGATTCTATCACCTCCAGTGGAAGGAAGACCACTAATCATTTACCTCACAGTCCTAGAGGACTCAATGGGATGTGTACTGGGCCAACAAGACGAAACCAAGAGGAAGGAGTCTGCCATTTACTATCTGAGCAAGAAATTCACCGACTGCGAAACTCGGTACACGATGCTTGAGAAAATTTGTTGCGCTTTGGCTTGGGCAGCCAGACGTCTGCTCTAGTACATGATTCGTCATACTACTTGGTTGGTCTCCGAAATGGATCCAATCAAGTACGTCTTTGAAAAACCTGCTCTCACGGGAAGGATTGCCCGTTGGCAGATGTTACTATCAGAATATGACATAGAGTACCATGCTCAAAAAGCCGTTAAAGGAAGTGTGCTAGCAGATCATTTGGTTCATCAAACGATTGACGATCAGGAATCAGTCGGGTTTGACTTCCCCGACGAAGATGTCATGTACTTGAAAATGAAAGACTGCGATGAACCACTACCCAGTGAAGGGCCAGAACCAGGTTCCCAATGGGGACTTATCTTTGACAGAGTAGTTAATCATTACAGAAACAGAATTGGGGCAATCATTGTTACCCCTCAGGGTACCCACATTCCTTTCACTGCTCGACTTACGTTCAAGTGTACGAACAACGAGGCCGAATACGAAGCTTGTATCATGGGTCTCGAGGAAGCAATTGACTTAAGGATCAAGAACTTGGACGTATATGGCGACTCAGCCTTGGTTATCAACCAAATCAAAGGAAATTGGAACACATACCAATCAGGATTGATTCCTTACAAAGACTACGCCAGAAGGTTGCTACCCTTCTTCAACAGAGTCGAGTTTCATCATATCCCTCGTGAGGAGAATCACATGGCTGATATATTAGCCACTCTCTCTTCCATGATTAGTGTAGGTCAATGGAATGACCTACCTAAGATCGACATAATGCGCCTCGAACGGCCCGCTTACATCTTCACGATTGAAGCAGTCATAGACGACAAACCTTGGTATCATGATATCAAATGCTTCCTTCAGAAACAAGAGTACCCACTGGGGCACTAAAAAAAGATAGAAAGACCCTCAGAAGACTAGCAAGCAGTTTCTTCCTGAGCGGTGATACTCTCTATAAGAAAAACTTTGACATGGTCTTGCTCTGATGTGTAGACAGACCAGAGGCAGACATGCTGATGAAAGAAATTCACGAAGGATCCTTTGGCACTCATGCCAACGGACATGCAATGGCAAGAAAAATTCTGAGAGCAGGTTACTACTGGTTGACCATGGAATCCGACTGCTACAAGTACATGAGGAAGTGTCACAAGTGTCAGATATACTCAGACAAAATTCATGTACCGCCTACGCATCTCAAAGTTCTCTCTTCCCCATGGCCTTTTTCCATATGGGACTCGACATGATTGGCTTGATTGAGCCTAAGGCTTCAAACGGACATCGGTTCATCCTGGTAGCCATTGACTACTTCACCAAGTGGGTCGAAGAGGCGTCATACGCCAATGTAACCCGACAAGTGGTGGTCTGATTTATCAAAAACAATATCATCTGCCGTTATGGTGTTCCGAGCCAGATCATTACAGATAATGGATCTAACTTGAACAATAAGATGATGAAAGAGTTGTGCGTAGAGTTCAAGATCGAACACCATAACTCATCTCCCTATCGACATAAGATGAACGGGGCGGTAGAAGCGGCTAACAAGAACATCAAGAAGATTGTTCAGAAGATGGTTGTAAACTACAAAGATTGGCACGAGATGCTACCCTTTGCTCTTCACGGTTATCGCACATTTGTCCACACTTTAACAGGGGCAACCCCTTTCTCTCTAGTATATGGCATGGAGGCAGTGCTCCCCATAGAAGTAGAGATCCCATCAATCCGGGTATTGATGGAAGCTAAGCTTACAAAAGCTTAATGGTGTCAAAGTCGACACGACGAACTAAATCTGATCGAAGAGAGGTGAATCACGGCTCTATGCTACGGTCAGTTGTATCAGCAAAGAATGAAGAAAGCCTTTGACAAAAAGGTTCAACCTCGCATCTTCAGGAAAGGAGACCTAGTGCTCAAGAAGATAAAAGCATTTCTCACTGATTCTCGGGGCAAGTGGATTCCGAATTATGATGGCCCCTATGTGGTCACGAAAGCTTTCTCAGGCGGCGCCTTGAGACTTGCAACCATGGACGAAAAGGAATTTGCCTACCCCACGAATGTTGATGTAGTCAAGAAATACTTCGCCTAAAAAAATCATCTCGGTGGATTGAAAACCCGAAAGGGCGGTCCAGGCAAAAATTAGAGACGAAGTCAAAAGGAAAAATCATCCCGGTGGATTGGAAACCTCAAAATACAATCCAGGCAAAAATTAGGGATAATGGCAAGTAACTATGTTCAACAAAGGGGCAAATCCCTCAGCAACAGTTACATTTTCCGTCAGGAAAACTCCAGTCAAGGTTATCTTCGACAGAAGCTCAGGATGTCCCGAATTCAAAGTTGGTAGAAGGATAGTGGTCGTTATGTTTCAACGTAGCCCTTTTCCCTGTAAATTACCATTTTCTAAACTTTGTATATACTCTTTGGAATCACGCGTTTGGCTGATCTCCATCTTATCAATAAAATTTGAGCCCTTGTGCTTTTGTTTGTAATTCTTATTTGTTTTAGCTTTACAGAACGACATTTTAATATGATTAACGGTTCTTGAAATAAAACAAAAATGAATTTACTTGTTAAAACTTTTTCTGCTTTTAAAATAAAGTCGGCAATTTCTTTTGACTGTTGAACATCAGAAGAACCTCGATCGCTTCTCCAAAGGTGTTTGAACCTCGAAGTGCAGAATCAAAGTACTCCTTCTAAACCAGTACGCCTGAACGAAGGATCAGCTATATCAGATGTGGCTTTCCCATCTGATACCCCTCGGCCGAGTTCTCATCTCCTAAGCCCGACCAACGGTACTCCCCGCAGGGACTATCTTTCCTAAGCAAGGTGGAATTGCTATCTTGAACCAGTGGTACCTCTTCGCCCCGCGAGGGCCGAGAATCTAGTCGTGTTCATCTTTTAGTTTGTATGTCGCGTCAGTTTTGTCAGCATATACATACATACATCATGCATTCTTGATTTATATTCCCATTTCATATTGCATCGCTATCACTCTAGTCGGTCTTATCCCCTAGTGATTACAGTCTTCTCAATCGAGTTGTCTGTCCTTGCCCCGTCAGGAAGCGTTGCGTCTGAACGATCTTTCTCCTCAGTTTATTTCTGGAATGAAGTTGGCCCTTGACCACTTTGATAATTTGAACCTCTGAAAGGCCAGAGAACCTTCAGCCGATGTCACTCTTCGCCATTGAAGATGATATCCTTGCTTTCCCGGATTAAGGAAAATCCCCAGAGAAAGCCTCTTAAACCGAGATTCAGCAATACGGCAGTTTTTCTCTGAAAAACCACTAATGAAAAGGTCATCGGCACCTCAAATTGGATCCCATCATATGGCATTTCTCCGGGAAGATCCCGAGAAAAGTATGATGTAATATCCCCAAACAGGAAACAGTCTCTCGAGAGACTCGTTTTCCCCAGTAGAATCGGCAAATGGCATCTCCAACAGAGAAGTTTGTACACATCTACAACTCAGACGACTGGGTTCCCCAGTGAGTCTGACATCAAAAAATTTTCCATCAAATGGCATCTCCCCAGGAAAATTCGGCGAGAAGTTTGAGGAAAACCGCTACGCATAGCGTCCCTTGTTAAGAAATTTTATTGACAAAAGAAACTAAGACCAGTTCCCTGGTAGGAAACCAGGATCTAGGGGAAGTTTATTTCGGAAACTGAGACCAGTTCCCTGGTAGGAAACCAGGATCGAGGGGAAGTTGACAAAAAGAAACTAAGACCAGTTCCCTGGTAGGAAACCAGGATCGAGGGGAAGTTTATTTCGGAAACTGAGACCAGTTCCCTGGTAGGAAACCAGGATCGAGGGGAAGTTGACAGAAGGAAACCAAGACCAGATCCTTGGTAGGAAATCAGGGTCGAGGGGAAGTTTATTTCAAAAACTGAGACCAGCTCCTTGGCTAAAGCCCAGGATCAAGGGGAAGTTTACCTTTTCTAAGCATCATCGCTTAGCTAAAGAAGATGAATACGTAAGCTACCATTCATAACCACCATCAAAATTTTGAGCATTCCGATATTTAATCCTTTTGCACCCCGAATGCCCGAATACCTACGTTATTCACACCTTCGGGTCCAAGAAGATTAAATAGGGGCATCTATCATACCCCAAATTTTGACCACTAAGATTTCCCATCATTGTGAAAATCATCATCACAATATAGATGAACCTTTAGTCTCCCCAAAGAGGGGTGAGCACTCATGGCAATCAAATTTAGGGTTTCAAGCCCTCTCAGAGCTTTAGACAAATGATCAATCAAGGAATGACATGATCTTAAACTTGTCTAACCTCTCAAGTAGCTACAAAGGATCAAAAGGACTCCCACTCCAAGGATTAAGCACAAAGCTGCTCCCTTCTAGGTGGATCAAGCCTTAAGATCGCCAGTGTCACCAAAGTAGGGTTTTGGTCGACCAGGGCCTCCAGATGGAAATTTTCCTCTGGGCATGAGTCAATGCTTCAAGGCATAACCTATAATGCTCCAAGGGACAGCATAAACCCAAGCATCAAGTCAATTTGACCTCAGGGGATGCATCCATCAAAAATCAGGAATTAGGGTTTCTTGACCTAATTCACCCCTAAGTTGACTTTTGGGACAAATCATGAGCCAATACCTCAAGACACGATTTGAAGGTCTCTAATATACTACATTGATCCATTTGCAACAATGGATTGATCCAAGAAGCTTGAGCAACAAGTCTCAATTTCATCTGCACCACAGTTAGGGTTTTAAGGGAAAAGTCAACTGTAACTTTGACTTTTGACCAAGACATGCTCCCAAGCCCTAGGACATGAATCAATATACCCTATGACACCCATGGAACATGTACATCAAGTTTGATTTAGGTCAAGGACATGATTTCCTAAAGGATTGTACAGTTTGGAATTCATCTGATAAAAAGTCAACTGTGCACAAAAGTCAACTTTGACTTTTTGAGATTTTTCACTAAAATGGATTTTTAACCCTAAAATGATGTTAATGTATGATTTGAATCATCATTCATCAAGAAAAATCAAGAAAAGTTGGATAACTTGTAAAAGGGGTAACCATAAAAACTTAGATAATTTTCTAAGTTAAAAAAAATAAAGTGGCTAGGGTACCAACTTTGGAGGATCATAACTCCTAAACCACAAAGCCATTTTCTCCCATCCAAATCTTGATTTATAGATCTCATTGCCCTCTACAAAAGCTTCTTACTGACCTATGTCCAAATTCCTCATGGATTTTGAGTTATGGAGTGATCAAAATCAAGAAAAGTCACTTTGTTCCAACACTTGGTGAAAATTTCACTAAGTCAGAATTGGCCTTACTTTTTTCCAAATGTAGGGGGATTTTTCACTTGGATCCAAAAGGTATCAAAACCAAATATGATCAAACAGTTGTTGTATCATATACGGGCTTTCCAAAATGGCCAAGAACATTACCAACTTCAATTTGAGCCATGAGATATAACATTGGCAAGTTGCCTTGTTGAAATCTGTCAAGGCAAGACAGATTTTGTACTTTTGTTCGATTTGCCAAAATTGTGCAATTCCAAACACTCATATCCACTTGGACACATCTAAGGATTGAATAAAAAAGGGACAATCACTGAGCCAAGCCTCCAAAGTCTTTGGAACAAAAAATAGCATGCTAAACCTAGAATTGCCTAAAATGGGGACAAGACTCCAATTTTGGATTGGAGCATTCAATGGAAGCATCAAGGTGGCATGGACTGGGCCATTTGCAACTGAATTCAGTCAAGACTTATCCAAGACCAAGGGAACCAGCAGCCTGTGCCCTAACCTCTAGTCAATGGCTAGAGGAGACTTGATTCTCATTGCTTAACATTGGCCAACCCTACTCAGTAGTTTTAACCAAGTTGCAGTTGAGATGCCATGAAGTGATCCAGCCATTTTCAGTCAAGTCCAAGCATTCAAACACACTCCATATGGTGTAGGGAAGCTGTTCAGATCATCACAACACATCTGTAACACCTCCAACTCAGAAATCAATTTGCTCTTGCTGTCACGACCTAAAGGTAAGCCTAAACTTGGTCATCTCTCAATCTATGCATATTTCCTCGCACAACACTTTTGCCAAATGTTCATAATCATGCATGTAATGTTTCCCCTCAATTACTTGCTTTATTTGAATCGTGTATCAAAAATCCCAACCTTCATGCAGAATTTAGGGTTCTTGAGGATTTATCGTGATTTCTTGTTTTGTGCCTAATTTAAATGCAATTAATTGTCACAAACATGATCGTTAGGTTGAGACGAGCAGATTGATATGTGGATTGCAAGATATAATCAAGTATTCAGTGAGATTGGAGAGAAAAAGCAAATCAGCCAAACCCAGAACACGCGCTTGTTCTTGGTGTGTTTTTGGCGCCTTTTTTCAAAATTTGAATATTTGAATTTTGTGATTTTATTTAATTGATTCAAAAATTAATTTCTCTCTGAGTTTTAATGATTTTGAGTTGATTATTTTTTTAATAATTCACAAAAATGTTAAAATATTTTATTTTGCCAAAAAATCCCAAGAATATTATTTATTTCATATAATTGATATTTTTGCAAAGAATTAATGTTTTAATGGTTTTTGACATTTAAAATATTTTTTCCCTCTTGATTTTGTAAATTTTAATTATTTCTAATCATTTTGTAGGGAAAAACTTGATTTATGAAGCATTAATCCAAGATCACAATTTGTTTTCTCATGTTAAAACAATTTTGATCATTTTAATTGAATTTTTTATTCAATTAAAATACAATTTGAAAACAAATTAGGGTTTTTGATTAATTCAAACCTCATAAATCATTTTCAAACACTTTGGGCCTCTATTTGAGTGTAAGACCCAACCCCCTTGTACAGGAAACAATTTTGGGACTCATTCATTGTATAAGTCCCTCTGTACATTTTCAAATAAATGGCGCGATCGTCGCCCGTTTTAAACCATCTGGGCCTCTCCTAGAGCTATAAGACCCATTCAAAACTTTTTGGGCCTCTAATAGAGTGTAAGACCCAATCCCCTTTTAACCAAAACCTTTTGGGCCTCAGATATTGTATAAGCCCCTCTGCGTTAAAAGAAAATCTCGGCGCGATCGCCATTTTCAAACTGAAAATCATCTGGGCCTCCCCTCGTGTTGTAAGCCCCATCTCTTTTCCTAAAATTCCTTGGGCCTCTAATAGAGTGTAAGACCCAACCCCCTTGTACATAAAACCTTTTGGGGCCTCATTCATTTTATAAGTCCCTATGTACATTTTCAAGTAAACAGCGCGACGTCGTCTTTTTTTTTTTAATCATCCGGGCCTACCCTCGAGTAGTAAGACCCATTCCCTTTTTCAAATACACTTGGGCCTCTAATAGAGTGTAAGACCCAACCCCTTTTGTAAATACACAAAACTTGGGCCTCACTTATTGTATAAGTCTCGTTGTATTTCAGAAGTTCGACGCGATCATCATCCGTTGAAAAATACACTTTGGGCCTACCCTCGAGTAGTAAGACCCATTTCTTTTCTTAAAACTCACTTGGGCCTCTTGAGAGAGTGTAAGACCCATCCCTTTGTATAGAAAACCTTTTTTTGGGCCCCAGTCACTTGTATAAGTCCCTCTGTATAAAAACAACAGTGCGATCACTGATAAAACTTTGGGCCTCTCCTTGAGCTGTAAGCCCCAATATTTCTTTTCAAAGTACTTTCTCCTTTGATTTTGAAATATACTGTTGTTTTCAATCTTTCTTTGGTGAACAACTAACCAAATAGCATGGAAGCTCTACAACCGAGTAAGTGTTTATATGCTTTCATTTACCGCTTTCATATACATATAACTGTATTGTGGGGCTGCTCACTGTAAGTCTTCTTTCATAAACTCATATCAATTGTGTAATAATAGTATAGATATTTAGAGTTTCCTCAGCAACTACGTCTAGCACTAGGTAAAGCCCTGTTGATCACTCTGAACTTACAGTCAAAACTAGATCCACATAGGATTACCAGACACAGTCTTCCCTCCTCTTGGGGTTAAACAATATGGAGATGTGAAAGGAAGATTCTTTTTTAACCCTTTCTCAGACTGTCACTCTTAGAAATAGACAAAACTAGATCCCCTATAGGAGCACCAGATACAGTCTTCTCTTCGGCTGTCCTCTATAGGAATCGTCAAAGAAACTCTACTCCCCAGTGATGATCTTTTCTCTGTGAATGGCATCTCTTGAGTTTCTTCCAAATTCTCGAACTTTCCTGGCTTGATCTATTCTCGGTGAATGGCATGTCTTGAATTTCTGGGGGTTTGGGGACCCACAGGCTTCTTAAAAGCATCGACCTCCTCTTGGGCATTATACAAGGACCCACAGGCTTCCTAGAAGCACCCCCGCCTCCTCTTGGGCTTAGTACAAGGACCCACAGGCTTCTTAGAAGTCTTCACAGCCTCCTCTTAGGCTTCTGTTAGTTCTTGGATTGGCTAGAATTTTGCTAAAACAAAGTATGTTCATTGTTGATGTCAAGGTAGTGATGCTGCAACATTGAGACTTAACACTGGGCTGTGTTAAGTAGTTAAATTGCTGAAGTTGGATGTCTGATGTCACATGTCCAATGTTGTGACATTAGATCTGCAGAATTAATAACATCAGGTTGTGATGTTGTTAGGGTTTGCGTGTTAGCTGGAATTGTGGAGAGCTGTTAGTCTCATTGGATGAGAATATCTTGGGATAGATATTTTCCGCTGCATAGGAGATTTGATGCAGATTTGTAGGAGATTTAAAAGGTTGAAGATTTAAAAAGATTTTCAGAGAAAATCTGTTTTGAATATTCAGTTTTAAATAACAAATCAAGTCAGATATTGTAGCAAGTCCAAGACCAATTCAGGTTGCTATTTAAAGCGCACAAGAGCAAAGGAAAAGGTACAGAAATACAAAGAGAATATCAAGAGCATAGGCTGAGTGTCTTGAGTATTTTGTACGAGTTTTGTATACACCATTCTAGGTTGAATTGGTGAGTCGTTTTCTGTCCTCTCTTAGAAGCTGTGAAGCAATAAAGAGTTATTACTTGATCAAAGCTGTGAAGCAGAATCAAGGTGTGATTGAATTGTAGGGATTGAGTAGTGTTCTCATATCTAAGTGGTCTCTTAGGTAGGAAGTCACTAGTAGCAATTAAGTTTAGGAGATTGTCAACTGGGTTGTTGAGTCTGTAAATTAATTCTACAAGTAGTGAATTTCATCCCTGGCTTGGTAGCCCCCAGACGTAGGTAGTTAGACCGAACTGGGTGAACAATTTGCTGTGTTTTCTGTTGTTTATTCTGTCCATTGTGCAGAGTGTGTTATTGTGACATCGCACCTTAACATCACACGTCTGGTACCAGAATTTCAGCTTTATATAATGATTTCTTCCTCCGGGAATGATAGCCACCTCTTGGGCTTAGTATAAGGACCGATCGACTTCTTAGAAGTTTCCAGCCTCCTCTTGGGCTTCGTACAAATTGTCCCGACGACCTCCTAGAGGTATAGGAATAGATATTAGTCATCCTCATAGAACAGTCTCTCAACGAGTCTAGATCTTTCTACCAAGAACACTACTACTGTTTCTCAAAACATAGTACAAAAGACAAAACTCTAGACTCGGACAGTCTAAGACCCTTGAGTCCCAAAGACATCCTCAAGCACCCTTCAAGTAAGGAAAAAACACCAGTAGACTTGGATAGTCTCAATACCCTTTGGATTTCCCATTTTCTTAAAGAACAGGAAATAACCCTGATCCTTTGATCAGTGCCAAAGTACAAACCCCGCCTAGAATCAATCTCTTTATAAGAATTGCTTTTCTCTTTTATACAACATACTGGACCAGTCACTCAACTGAAACAGTTACTCTTAGCCTCCATCTCGGGCTTTATACGAGATATAAAAAGACTCTCTTGTTGAGTCAAACCTTTAGCCTCCATCTCAGGCTTCGTACGAGATAGAAAAACACTCTCTTGTTGAGTATAAAAGACTCTCTTGTTGAGTCAAAACCCTTTCAGCCTCCATCTCGGGCTTCGTACGAGATACAAAATCACTCTCTTGTTGAGTATAAAAGATTCTCTTGTTGAGTCAACCCTTTTAGCCTCTCTCTCGGGCTTCGTACGAGACACATAAAAACTCCCTCTTATTGGGCCAATAGCCTCCTCTTAGGCTTTGTATAAGAAAACCCAGGTTGATTCAATCAACCTTTTAGTATCAAAACCGTGCCTCATTCACAGTACACAAACATCAACAACTCCTTCCATCTAATCGCTGTAAGCGGCAAGCCTCTGGATTATTTACATCCACGCCACTGTCCCTCTTTTAGCATGAGAAATTCCTAAGGAAAGATGGCATTGCTCTACACTGAGTTAAAGTCTTCTCCTTCAGGTTAAAACCCCTATAAACAGAAATTATGGCATTGCTAGGATCCGTGTATCCCGGTTAAAGTAATTCTCCTCTATAGTCGGTCACCCAACAGTTATGACAAACAGACCCCTTTAGAGATGACAAATTCTCCCTAAAGACAACACCTTTTAGCTTCACATCTTGGGCTTTGAACAAGATACAAATAAACCCTTCAGCTTCACATCTTGGGCTTTGAACAAGATATATATCACTTTTCGCTTCACGTCTTGGGCTTTGAACAAGACATTAAAACACCCATTTCCTCCCATAGAATAGGAGGAACTACGATCGCTCTGATTTCCCTGTTTCGGTAAACGGGAATACGTAGGCATAAGATTGAAAGAAAAATCTTAGCGAGCACAATAAACCAAAAATTCAAATCCCATATCCTCAAGAATCCCAGACCTAAAATCCTACCAAAAGTTAACATTCTTTCAAAATAACCAGAGAGAGGCCCCCCCACATCGATCGCATCTGTAAACCAACAGTTTTGACTGTTTGACCTCAGTTTGCAAAGCAGGGTTAGTTGGAGACATCTATTACCCTTCCTTCATCAGCTTCAATAGGATAAAAAATGAATCGACCTGTAGTCACCCCTTAGAGCGACAGTGTTTAAGAACCACGTCCAAAATCGCTCGCTACACCAAGGTGGCATTGACTGACACAATTGCAACTAAATTCATTCAAGACTTATCCAAGACCAAGGGAACCATATCCCTGTGCCCTAACCTCTAGTCAATGGCTAGAGGAGACTTGGATTCCAAAGTGCAACCATTGGCCAAACCTCTGCTGCAGTTGCCATTCACTATTGATCCCAAAACAAACTTGCTCTACTATAAATAGAGCTCATTTGTGCTCAGTTTGAGTACACCAAAGCCATCAAACAGATTCTTTCCTCAAAATCCCTCTCTTTAGGCCAAAATGCCTTCTTTAGCAAGGTAACTCTGAGTTTTTGAGTTAGAGAGCATTTCCATCACAACTGATGATCCTAACACCTCATAAACATCATATGTAGGTGATCCAAACTATCAAAAGTGACCTGTAACACCAAAATCACAAAGTCACCTCTCAAAACCTCAAAATAGGCCTCTTGTGCATTTTTCAAGCCATGTCTTGATTCAGTCACTTTCCAAACCAGATAAAACCTCAAACGCACTCCAAATAACATCCTTGAACTATCCCAAATGGTTCCCCCCATCTGGAACACCATTTGAGAGAGTTGTTATTTTGGTCATTTTAACCCCTTTTGCAAGAAAGGGCCAGTTTGTGTTTTTGCAGGTGTCATACCCCAAATTTTGACCACTAAGATTTCCCATCATTGTGTAAATCATCATCAAAATATGGAGGAGCCATCTTGCCTCATCAGTTTCCCCAAAGATGGGTGAACACTTACTACAGTCAAAATTAGGGTTTCAAGCCCTCTCAGAGCTCTTAGACAAAGGATCAATCAAGAAATGACATGATCTTCAACTTGTCTAACCTCCCAAACATCTACATTAGATCAAGAGGACTCCTACTTTAAGGATTAAGCACAAGGTTGCTCCCTTCCAGGTGGATCAAGCCTCAAGATCGCCAGTGTCACCAAATTAGGGTTTGGTCGACAAGGACCTCCAGATGGAAATTTTCCTCTGGACATGAGCCAATGCTTCAAAGCATATCCTAAAATATTCCATGGAACCTCATGGACCCAAGCATCAAGTTAATTTGACCTCAGGGGATGCATACATAAAAAATCAGGAATTAGGGTTTCTTGACCTAATTCACCCCTAACTTAACTTTTGGGACAAATCAATAGTCAAGACCTCAAGACATGATTTGAGGGTCTCTAACATACCACATTGATCCATTTGTAACAATGGATTGATCCAGGAAGCTTGAGCGGCAGGTCTCAATTTCATCAATACCACAATTAGGGTTTCGCGAGAAAGGTCAACTGTAGCTTTGACTTTTGACCAGGACTTGCTCCCAAACCCTTGGACATGATTCAATACACCCTATAACACCTATGTCCTAGGAAGGGTAATAGGTTAGAGTTATTGGATGTGAATATCTTGGAGGAGATATTTTCTTTTGCAAACAGATTTGATGCAGATTTGTAGGAGTGTTTAAAGGCTGAAGATTTAAGAAGATTTTGAGAGAAAATATGTTTTGAAGATTCAATTTTAAATAACAAATCAGGTCAGATATTGTAGCAGGTCCAAGCCCAAATCAAATAGCTATATAAAGCGCATCAATCCTGAAGGAAAAGTAACGAAGAAAGAGAGCTAAAGACGGAGTGTCGTTTGTGTCTTCGTGTGTGTTTTGTAAACCATTCATGTTGGAATTGGTGTTACTATTTTAAGTTTGTAAGTGTAATCACTCTAAAGCTGTTAAGCAAGAGTGTGTGGTTCTTGATCAAAGTTGTGAAGCAGAATCAAGGTGGGTGTTAATTTGTAATCATTGGATTGTATCACAGAGGTGATTTAGGGAGTGAATGGTTTCTCATATCTAAGTGGTCTCTTAGGTAGAATTGTCATTGGGTAGTGAATAAATTAGGTAGATGTCAACTGGGATTGTTGAGTCTGTAATTTGATACTGCTAATAATGAAGTTCCTCCCTGGCTTGGTAGCCCCCAGACGTAGTTAGTTAGACCGAACTGGGTGAACAAATCATTGTGTTATTTACTGTTGTTTTTACCTTGTTCATATAGCAGATTGTGGTATTGTAACATCACACATCTGATACCAGAATTTCAATTGGTATCAGAGCAGGCATCCTGCTCTGCATCTGGGTGAGATCTAGGGCTGATACTTTCTGGTACAATGGACAAGGAGACTGGTGGATTTGTGAATAGACCCCCTATTCTAGATGGCTCAAATTATGACTATTGGAAACCTCGTATGGTTACCTTCTTGAAGTCATTAGACAGCAGAGTCTGGAAGGCTATTGTGAAAGAATGGAAATATCCTGTTATTGTGGATAAGGATGGGAATGGAAAAGAAGTAGAGGGTAGCTCAAAACTGAAACCTGAAGAAGAATGGACCAAGGAAGAAGATGAGCTTGCCCTTAGGAATTCTAAATCATTGAATGCCATATTCAATGGTGTTGATAAGAACATCTTCAGATTGGTCAACACTTGTGAAGTAGCTAAGGAAGCATGGGATATCTTGAAGACTACTCATGAAGGAACCTCCAAATTCAAGATGTCAAGACTTCAACTTCTGACATCAAAGTTTGAAAGTCTAAAGATGAATGAAGATGAAACTATTCATGACTTTCACATGAATATTCTTGAGCTGTCCAATGCATCTAGTGCTCTTGGAGAGAAGATGACTGAAGAAAAGTTGGTGAGGAAAATTCTTAGATCCCTTCCCAAGAGATATAAAATGAAGGTGACTACAATTGAAGAAGCTCAAGACATCAGCAAAATGAGGGTGTATGAGCTAATTAGATCTCTTCAAACCTTTGAGTTAGGGTTGAGTGAAGAGGAACCTGAAAAGAAGACCAAGAGTATAGCTCTGGTATCTAATACTCAAGAAGAGAAGAAAGGGAATGGTGTTGAGCCTCAGGAGGAGCTGTCTCAGGCTATTGTTCTGTTGGGAAGACAGTTTAACAAGGTGTTTAAGAGGATGAATAGAAACTACAAACCTAATGTTAAGAATATCTCCTCTAACATCAACAAGTCAAAAGAGAAGGATGAAGAGAAGAGTGTTCAAGACAAAGGAGTCCAATGCTATGAGTGTGAAGGGTATGGTCATGTCAAGAAGGAATGTCCTACTTATCTCAAAAAGCAGAAAAAGGGGTTATCTGCATCCTGGTCTGATAGTGAAAGTGAATCTGAAGAAGAATCAGCCAAGCTTGTTAGAGCTATGATTGGGAGTTGTGAGTCAGGTGATGATGATGAGGTTACTTATGAAGAACTTGCCGCCTCGTATGAAAAACTGTGCATGAGAAGAAAACAAGTGTGTCTTGAAGGAGAGAATCTGAAGAAAACCATAGTGCAGTTAGAGGCTGAAAAGACTGAACTTGAAAATGAAGTCAGTATGCTTAACTCTAAATTGGATTCTATGACCAAAACTGTCAGAATGTTGAACAATGGTACTAATGCTCTAGACAACATTCTCAATATTGGGAAAATTGCTGGAGACAAAAGTGGCTTGGGATTCAACAATATTGCAGCTCCTGGTGATGTTATTACCACTTCCAAACCAGTGATGTTAAAACAGATGTTTAAACATCTTGACAGGATCCCTTCTAGGAAGAAATTCAGGCGCTGGAGATGTCACCACTGTGGGTGTTTTGGACACATAAAGGCCTATTGTTATAAGCTACATGGGTATCCTCAAAAGACACATCAGTATACTCCCACACAGAAGTTTCCCAAAGGTAATCAGGCCTTAAATTCTAAGAAACAATGGATTCCAAAAGGTAAAGTTACCAGCTTAATAGCTCACACCTCTCTTAGGGTTTCCACCAAAGAGGACTGGTACTTTGATAGTGGGTGTTCAAGACACATGATAGGAGTTAAAAATTTGTTGATTGATGTTGAGCTTCAGTCTTCAGGTCATGTTACATTTGGTGATGGTGTCAAAGGAGAAATCAAGGGGAGGGGAAAGCTGAATTGTGCTGGTGTTCCTAGACTGGATGATGTTTTACTTGTCAAAGGGTTGACAGCAAATTTGATCAGTATTAGTCAACTTTGTGATCAAGGATTCAAAGTAGACTTTACAAAATTTGAGTGCAAAGTCACAAATGAGAAAGGAGAAGTCATCATGAAGGGTGTTAGGTCTAAGGACAACTGTTATCTATGGGTGCAACAAGACTCAAGCACCTCAACTTGTGTGATTGCTAGAGATGATGAAGTCAAAATTTGGCATCAAAAGTTGGGACATCTTCATCTAAAGGGAATAAAGAGAATAATTTCTTCAGAAGCTGTCAGAGGAATTCCTAAACTCAATATTGAAGAGGGAAGAGTTTGTGGAGATTGTCAAATAGGGAAGCAGACCAAGATGTCACATCAGAAGCTTCAACATAACACGACCTCCAAAGTATTGGAACTTCTTCATATGGACTTGATGGAACCTATGCAAGTAGAAAGTCTAGGAGGGAAGAAGTATGCTTATGTTGTTGTAGATGACTATTCTAGGTACACTTGGGTGAACTTCATCAAAGACAAATCAGAGGTGTTTGATGTTTTTAAAGATCTTTGTCAAAGACTCCAAAGGGAAAAGGAGAGTAATGTTATTAGAATAAGGAGTGATCATGGAAGAGAATTTGAAAATAGCAAGTTTGCTGAATATTGCTCTGCTGAAGGCATAAGTCATGAGTTCTCTTCTCCAATTACTCCTCAGCAAAATGGAGTTGTTGAAAGGAAGAATAGATCTATTCAAGAGTCTGCTAGGGCAATGATTCATGCCAAAAAGCTTCCTTACTATTTCTGGGCTGAAGCCATGAACACTGCTTGCTATATTCACAACAGAGTTACTTTGAGAAGGGGCACTTCAGCTACACTGTATGAACTACGGAAAGGAAGAAAGCCAAATGTGAAGTACTTTCATGTTTTTGGAAGTAAATGATACATTTTGTCAGATCGTGACCAGAGGAGAAAATTGGATCCTAAAAGTGATGAGGGAATCTTTCTAGGATACTCTACAAATAACAGAGCTTACAGGGTTTTCAACTCCATAACAAAGGTTATGATGGAGTCTATTAATGTGGTGATTGATGACATTGATAAGTAGGAAGTTGCTGATGTCCTGGATGATGTTGAAACATCAGTTGAAGAAGTCACTGAAGAAACTGAAGACAGAAGTGGATCTCCCAGTCATGTTGATGCTGATGTTGAGCCTGAACCAGAACAATCTAATAAAGAACCATCTATTAGAGTACTAAAGGACCATACAAGGGAGCTTATCATAGGTGATCCTAAATCAGGGGTTAGCACTAGATCAAGAGCGGTTGTGTCAAATTCTTGTTTTGTTTCTAAAATTGAGCCCAAGAATGTCAAAGAAGACTTGACTGATGAGTTTTAGATCAATGTCATGCATGAAGAGCTGGAACAATTCAAAAGGAATGAAGTGTGGGATCTTGTACCAAGGCCTGATGGAGTTAATGTGATTGGCACCAAGTGGATTTACAAGAATAAATCTGATGAACAAGGAGTGGTCACCAGAAACAAGGCCAGGTTAGTTGCTCAAGGATACACTCAGGTTGAAGGAATTGATTATGATGAAACCTTTGTTCCTGTGGCAAGACTGGAATCTATCAGATTACTCTTAGGGGTAGCTTGTAATTTCAAATTCAAGCTTTTTCAGATGGATGTTAAGAGTGCCTTCTTGAATGGGTACTTAAATGAAGAGGTGTATGTTGATCAACCAAAAGGATTTATTGATCCAACATTTCCTGACCATGTTTACAAACTTAGGAAAGCTCTCTATGGTTTGAAGCAAGCACCAATAGTTTGGTATGAAAGGCTTACTGAATTCCTGGCTGTGAATGGCTACAGAAAAGGAGGGATTGACAAGACTTTGTTTGTTAAAGAGGATGGAGGAAAACTGATGATAGCACAAATATATGTTGATGACATTGTATTTGGTGGGATGTCAGATGCAATGGTGAAACATTTTGTGGAACAAATGCAGTCTGAGTTTGAAATGAGTCTTGTTGGAGAGCTTAACTATTTTCTTGATCTACAAGTTAGACAAATGGAGGACTCCATATTCATATCTCAGAGCAAGTATGCAAAGAACATAGTGAAGAAGTTTCGTCTAGAGAATGCTAATCACAAGAGGACACCTGCTCCTACTCATTTGAAGTTGTCCAAGGATGAACATGGTGTTAGTGTGGATCAAAGTTTATACAAAAGCATGATTGGTAGTCTTTTGTATCTCACGGCTAGCAGACCTGATATCTCTTTTGCTGTTGGAGTTTGTGCCAGATATCAAGCTGAGCCTAAAGTTAGTCACTTGAATCAAGTGAAGAGGATTCTGAAATATGTGAATGGGACTAGTGACTATGGAATGCTTTACAATCATGGATCAGGCACTGAGTTATGTGGTTTTTGTGATGTTGATTGGGCAGGGAGTGCTGATGATAGAAAAAGTACTTCAGGAAGTTGCTTCTTCTTAGGGAATAATCTGATATCATGGTTTAGTAAAAAGCATAATTGTGTGTCTCTTTCTACTGCTGAAGCTGAGTACATAGCAGCAGGGAGTAGTTGTTCTCAACTTGTTTGGATGAAGCAGATGCTAACAGAATACAATGTCAAGCAAGATGTCATGACATTGTACTGTGATAACTTGAGTGCTATCAATATCTCTAAGAATCCTATTCAACATAGCAGAACCAAGCATATTGATATAAGGCATCATTTTATTAGAGATTTGGTTGAGGACAAAGTAGTTGCTTTGGAACATGTTGCTACAGATAAACAATTAGCTGACATTTTTACTAAAGCCTTGGATGCAAATCAATTTGAAAGCTTAAGAAGCAAACTGGGAATTTTCATTTATGAGGATTAGGTGTGCTGGAAGGTGTATTTGTGCAGTTGTGATTATGCATATTGAAAACAACTTTTTATTCAACTGCTGAAAGCATACAAGAGTGGATTTTAGTACATCAAAAACAAAATATAATGTCTAAATGTTATCCCAACCCCCTGAATCTAGAAAAGTTTTCCATTCTTCATCCCATTCATCATCAGAAGCATGTTGTTGCACTGGAGGTTTCCTGCTAGTTTTCATTATTGTCTCTGAGGTCCTACCTGCTTTTGTTGCTCCTGAAGAAGTCCAAGTTGTAGTCATTGTTTTGTTCCTCTTCTTAGGTGGATCTGGTTTCTTGTCCTCCTGCTTGAGGTTCTTTGCTGCATCTTTGGAGTTTGACTGGCTCATTCTTGGTTGCTGTGTGGTGCTGCTAGAAGGAAGAAGGCTTGTTTTTATAATGCAAACAAGGAGCATTGTTTATATCGCTTGACCAATCAAGGTGTTGGAACTTGTTTTTTTGGGGAAAGCTTGGTGTTTGACTGTGTCATTTATTATATCAGGACATTGTGTTTGGTGATTGTCCAATTGTGGCTAAAAAGGAGGAGAGTTAGCCTAGCCTTTGTGTGTAGAGTGTGACCTATCTCAGTTCTGGTGTGGTGCAGATGTTGAGGGGAGTGTGCATGTTGAAAAACTGTTTATGCTGGTTCTGGTTTTGAGGGGGAGTTTGCCCTATGTTGATAGGTGGTGTGCAGCATTTTGAAGTGGGAGCTGTTTGTTTTAAAAATGTTATCCGCTGTTGAAGTCTCTGATGTTGCAGAGATTGTTTTAGCCAAAATTAGCCAAAAGGGGAGATTGTTAGTTCTTGGATTGGCTAGAATTTTGGTAAAATAAAGTTGTTCAATGTTGATGTCACATGGGTGATGTCTTAACATTGAGTCTTAACATTGGATAATGTTAAGTGTTTAAGTTGTTGAAGTTTTGAAGTCTGATGTCACATGCGATGTCATGACATCAGATATGCAGATCATTAAAACATCAGGTTTGAGATGTTTTTAGGGTTAAGCGTATCAGCCGAATTTTGGGAGAGCTGTTAGAGTTATTGGATGCGAATATCTTGGAGGAGATATTTTCTTTTGCAAACAGATTTGATGCAGATTTGTAGGAGTGTTTAAAGGCTGAAGATTTAAGAAGATTTTGAGAGAAAATATGTTTTAAAGATTCAGTTTTAAATAACAAATCAGGTCAGATATTGTAGCAGGTCCAAGCCCAAATCAAATAGCTATATAAAGTGCATCAATCCTGAAGGAAAAGTAATGAAGAAAGAGAGCTAAAGACTGAGTGTCGTTTGTGTCTTCGTGTGTGTTTTGTAAACCATTCATGTTGGAATTGGTGTTACTATTTTAAGTTTGTAAGTGTAATCACTCTAAAGCTTTTAAGCAAGAGTGTGTGGTTCTTGATCAAAGTTGTGAAGCAGAATCAAGGTGGGTGTTAATTTGTAATCATTGGATTGTATCACAGAGGTGATTTAGGGAGTGAGTGGTTTCTCATATCTAAGTGGTCTCTTAGGTAGAATTGTCATTGGGTAGTGATTAAATTAGGTAGATGTCAACTGGGATTATTGAGTCTGTAATTTGATACTGCTAATAGTGAAGTTCCTCCCTGGCTTGGTAGCCTCCAGACGTAGGTAGTTAGACCGAACTGGGTGAACAAATCATTGTGTTATTTACTGCTGTTTTTACCTTGTTCATATAGCAGATTGTGGTGTTGTGACATCACACTTAACATCACACATCTGATACAAGAATTTCAAAATCAATCCATCAAGTTTGATTTAGGTCAAGGACTTGATTTCATAGAGGATCGCACAGTTTGGAATTCATCTGACAAAAAGTCAACTGTGCACAAAAGTCAACTTTGACTTTTTGAGATTTTTCACAAAAATGGGTTTTTAACCCTAAAATGATGTTAATATATGATTTGAATCATCATTCATCAAGAAAATTCAAGAAAAGTGGGATAACTTGTAAAAGGGGTAACCATAAAAACTTAGAAAATTTTCTAAATTATGAACAAAGTGGCAAGGGTACCAACTTTGGAGGATCATAACTCCTAAACTACAAAGCTATTTTTCCCCATCCAAAGCTTGATTTGTAGATCTCATTCCCCTCTACAAAAGCTTAGAACTGACCTACCTCCAAATTCATCATGGATTTTGAGTTATGGAATGATCAAAATCACAAAAAGTGAAAATGTCACTTTTTTCCAACACTTAGTGAAATTTTCACTAAGTCAGAATCTGCCTTCACTTTTTTCCAAATGTAGGGGGATTTTTCACTTGGATCCAAAAGGTATCAAAACCAAATATGATCAGACAGTTGTTGTATCATATGAGGGTTTTCCAAAATGGCCAAGAACATCACCAAATTCCACTTGGGCCATGAGATATGACATTGGCAATATGCCTTGCTGAAAACTACCAAGGCTAGGCAAAATTTTGAATTTTTGCTCGATTTGGCAAAATCAGATAATTCCAAGCCTTGTCACCACTTTGGGCACATCTGAGGATCAAATCTAAAGGGGACAAACACTGAGCCAATCCTCCAAAGTCCTTGGAACAAGAAGTAGCATGCCAAACCTAGAATTGCCTAAAAGAAGGACAAGACTCCAATTTTGGATTGGAGTATTCAATGCATACATCAAGGTGGCATGGACTGAGCCATTTGCAACTGAATTCAGTCAAGACTTATCTAATACCAAGGGAACCACAACCCTGTGCCCTAACCTCTAGTCAATGGCTAGAGGAGACTTGGATTCTCATTTGCCAACATTGACCAAACCTCTGTTGCAGTTGCCATTCACTATTGCTTGTAAAACAAACTTGCTCTACTATAAATAGAGCTCATTTGTGATCAGTTTGAGTACACCAAATCCATCAAACAGATGTTTTCCTCAAAATCTCTTCTTTCACTCCAATTTTGCCTTCTAAGGCAAGTCACTATCGGGTTTTGAGTTTGAGAGCTTTTCCAATCAAACCAATCACTCACACACCTCACATACATCATATAGAAGTGATCCAAACACTCACACAACATCTGGAACACTGATTTCACAAAATCACCAGCCAGTTGCTCAAGTTCTTGACAGATTTGCAGTTGGGGTACCATCTCAAGTTCCAGATCATTTCAATCTATTCCAAGCATCCAGACACACTCCATGGCACCTAGGGAAGCTATCCAGATCATTGGAACCTAGCTGTAACACCTCTAACACAAAACACGATCACCAGCTGCAAGAGGTAAGCATGAGCTCTTCTAACTCTATGATCCATGCAATTTTTGCTGCACAATAATTTGGTCATATGTTCATAATCATGCATGGAATGTTTTCCCTCAATCAATTGCACTGTTTGAATCGTGTGTAGAATTTCTGAACCTTCGTGCAGAAATTAGGGTTCTTGAGGTTTCTCTTTGACTATCTATTCAATGTTAAAAATAAATGAAATTAAAGACCATAGACATGATCGTGAGGTTAAAACGAGTAGATTGATATGTGGATTGCATGATATACTCAAGTATTCAGTGAGATTGGATAGAAAACGCAAATCTGCAGAAACAGAGGGTGGCGCGTGTTCTTGCCCTTGTTCTTGGCGCCATTTTTTGAAATTTTGAATATTTGAATTTTGTGATTTTATTTAATTGATTCAAAAATTAATTCTCTCTGAGTTTTAATGATTTTGAGTTGATTCTTTTTTTAATAATTCACAAAAATGTTAAAATATTTTATTTTACCAAAAAATCCCAAAAATATTATTTATTTCATATAATTGATATTTTTGCAAAGAATTAATATTTTAATTGTTTTTGACATTTAAAATATTTTTTCCCTCTTGTTTTCCACATGTTAAACAATTTTGACAATTTTTATTGAATTTATTATTCAATTAAAATACATTTTGAAAACAAATTAGGGTTTTTGATTAATTCAACCTTCATCAAACTTTTTCAAACACTTTTGGGCCTCTAATAGAGTGTAAGATCCAATCCTTTGTAAATACGAACCTATTTTTGGGCCTCACTTATTGTATAAGTCCCGTTGTATTTCAAAAAGTTTGACGCGATCATCGTCTGTTGAAAAACAAACTTTGGGCCTCTCCTCGAGCTATAAGACCCATTCAAAATCTTTTGGGCCTCTATTAGAGTGTAAGACCCAACCCCCTTTGAAAACCAAACCATTTTTGGGCCTCAATGTATTGTATAAGACCCACCGCGTTTTCAAAAATCTCGGCGCGATCGCCATTTTCAAACAAATGACCCTGGGTCTCTCCTTGAGCTGTAAGCCCCACCACTTGTAAAAAATAAATCTTTTGGGCCTCTATTAGAGTGTAAGACCCAATCCCCTTTTAACCAAAACTTTTTGGGCCTCAGACATTGTATAAATCCCTATGCGTTAAAAGAAAACCTCGGCACAATCGCCAATAAAAAAAACAATCATCTGGGCCTACCCTCGTGTTGTAAGCCCCATCCTTTTTCTTTAAATACTTAGGCCTCTTAAGAGAGTGTAAGACCCATCCCCTTGTACATAAAAGCTTTCTTGGGCCTCAGTCACTTGTATAAGTCCCTCTGTACAAAATGACAGTGTGATCACTGATAAACCTTGGGTCCTCTCCTTAAGCTGTAAGCCCCAACATCTTTTCAAAATACTTTCTCCTTTAATTTTGAATATACTGTTGTTTTCAATCTTTCTTTGTTGAACAACTAACCAAACAGTATGGAAGCTCTACAAGCGAGTAAGTGTTTATATGCTTTCTTTATCCGCTTTCATATACATATAACTGTATTGTGGGGTTGTTTCACTGTAAGTCTTCTTTCATAAACTCAGATCAACTGTGTAATACTAGTATAGATATTTAGAGTTTCCCCGCCAACTACGTCTAGCACTAAGCCCTGTTGATCACTCTTAAACAGCAAAACTAGATCCCCATAGGATTACCAGACACAGTCTTCCCTCCTCTTGGGGTTAAACAATATGGAGATGTAAAAGGCAGATTCTTTTTGAACCCTTTCTCAGACTGTCACTCTTAGAAATTGTCAAAGAAACTCTACTCCCCAGAGATGATCTTTTCTCCGTGAATGGCATCTCTTGAGTTTCTTCCAAATTCTCGAACTTTCTTGGCTTGATCCATTCTCAGTGAATGGCATGTCTTGAACTTCTCGGGGTTTGGGGACCCACAGGCTTCCTAAAAGCATCTCCACCTCCTCTTGGGCGTTGTACAATGACCCTACGGCTTCTTAGAAGTATTCGCAGCCTCTTCTTAGGCTTCGTATAAGGATTCTTCCTTCGGGAAGAGAGCCTCCTCTTGGGCTTCGTACAAATTGTCCCTCGGCTTCTTAAAAGTTTCCAGCCTCCTCTTGGGCTTTGTATAAATTGTCCCGGCGACCTCCAAGAGGTATAGGAACAGAAATTAGTCATCTTAATAGAACAGTCTTTCAAAGAGTCTAGATCTTTCTACGGTGAACTTACTACTACTGTTTCTTTAAGCATAGTACAAAAGATAAAACTCTAGACTTGGACAGTCTAACCTCCTTGAGTCTCGAAGACATTCTCAAGTAGGGAAAACACCAGTAGACTCGGGCAGTCTCCAATACCCTCTGGATTCCCCATTTCCTTAAAGAACAGGAAATAACCCTGATCCTCTGAGTCAATCCCTTTTAACCTCCCTCCCGGGCTTCGTACGATATACAGAAGACTCTCTTGTTGAGTCAAACATTTTTAGCCTCTATCTCGGGCTTCGTACGAGATACAAACAGACTCTCTTATTGAGTTAATAAATCCTTTTAGCCTCTATCTCGAGCTTCGTACGAGATACAAAATCACTCTCTTGTTGAGTACAAAAATACTCTCTTGTTGAGTTAATAATCCTTTTAGCCTATATCTCGGGCTTCGTACGAGATACAATGACTCTCTTGTTGAGTCAACCTTTAGCCTCCATCTCGGGCTTCGTACGAGATACAAAGACTCTCTTGTCGAGTCAAACCCTTTCAGCCTCTATCTTGGGCATCGTATGAGATACAAAGACTCTGTTGTTGAGTCAATCCCTTTTAGCCTCCCTCTCGGGCTTCGTACGAGACACATAAAAGCATCCTCTTGTTGTGTCAATAGCCTCCTCTAAGGCTTTTTTAAGAAAAACCCCGATTGAGTCAATCAACCTTTTAGCATCAAAATTGTGCCTCGTTCACAGGATACAGACATCAACAACTCCTTTCATCTAATTGCTGTAAGCGGCAAGCCTCTGGATTATTTACATCCACACCACTGTCCCTCTTTTAGCATGAGAAATTCCTAAGGAAAGATAGCATTGCTCTACACTGAGTTAAAGTCTTCTCCTTCAGGTTAAAACCCCCTATAAAGGAAATTATGGCATTGCTAGGATTCGCATATCCCGGTTAAAGTAATCCTCATTTATAGTCAGTCACCCAACAGTTGTTACAAACAGAACCCCTTTAGAGATGACAAATTCTCTCTAAAGACAACACCTTTTTAGCTTCACATCTTGGGCTTCGAGCAAGATACAAATAGACCCTTCAGCTTCACATCTTGGGCTTTGAACAAGATGTAAACCACCTTTTCAGCTTCACGTCTTGGGCTTTGAACAAGAAACCAAAACACCATTTCCTCCCATAGAATAAGAGGAACTACGAACGCTCTGATTTCCCTATTTCGGTAAACGGGAATACGTAGGCATAAGATTGAAAGAAAAATCTTAGTGAGCACACTAATCCAAAACCCAAATCCCGTACCTTCACATATCAAACGAAAAGCAAGTCCGTATCCCCCACCAAAAGTCCAAACTCTAACAAAATAACCCAAGAGAGGCCCCTCCACATTGATCGCATCTGTAAACCAACAGTTCTGACAGTTTAACCTCAGTTTGCAAAGCAGGGTTAGTTGGAGACATCTATTTCCCTTATTTCATTAGCTTCAATAGGATAAAAAATGAATCGACCTGTAGTACTCCCCCAGAGCGACAGTGCTTAAGAACCACGTCCAAAATCCCTCGCTACAGAAAAATGGCGCCCACCGTGGGGCTCACTAACATTTAATCTCTGAGGTAGAAACCAAGGAGTGGGGACTTCACTGGGGTTAAGACTTTTTTTGACTTCACTAGGATCTTAGGTCAAAACCTTTAAAGTTGGGAAGGAATCACAGAATGGCGACTCCGCCGGGGAGCCATTTTCTGTCAGGAACATAGGATTCATAGCTCTTTAAAGTCTAGGACTTTAGGACAAATATA
Source organism: Lathyrus tuberosus (assembly GCA_022829125.1). Taxonomy (NCBI): domain Eukaryota; kingdom Viridiplantae; phylum Streptophyta; class Magnoliopsida; order Fabales; family Fabaceae; genus Lathyrus; species Lathyrus tuberosus. Next base: position 9,861,198 of record JALAZF010000047.1, read on the forward strand.
TATACTGCTTTTCCTAATTGATATCTGTGTTTATTTTTCTGCTAATAGGAATGCGTGTGATGCCGCATGTGGAAAGATTGAGTATACACCTAGGAAAAACCTCTTTTAGTAGTGCGCAAACTATTGGAAATGGTTGTCACGCGATACTACCCTCTTCTAATGGTTCTTCGAAAAACATCACCTAACACGGTTCCCAGCCCGCTGGTGTTTTCTCGACAAGAACTGATGATGTTGAGAGACAGGTACAAAAATCACTAGTATAAACCTTTGGGGGGGGGGGGGGGTAGAGCCTTGACTTCATGACACCGACCCTTTAACCCCATGTTTTTTCTATGTTTTTGTGTGCTGCATTCATGCATTCATCTAAAAAACATTAAAACAAAAAAAAAATTATCTTCTAGTCTCTCTTTTTCAAACTAAACTAAGACAATTATTGCAAATGTCAGAGAAAAAGATTGCGCTCATGGACTTCGGTAGAAGGAAAACTCATAAGTATACCTTCAGAGTTCCAAAACTAGAGAATTTAAGAGGATTAGCAAGGATGATCACTAACCCTGAAGCTTTCAGAGCCAAGTACAGAGGTCTGCTACCTCTGTTAAGAGTCCATGTGATTGAAGGAATCATGGAGGCACTCATTCAGTTTTACGATCTGGTCAATCATTGTTTCACATTCCTGGATTACCAGCTCACACCAACGCTGAAGGAGTATTCTCACCTAACCGATCTACACATTACTAATCGAGCTCCATTTTCTGGACTGGAGGAAGTTCCAAAGGATCAAATCATTGCAAGACCAATCTATTTGGATGAGTCGGAAATCAAGACTCACATGACCACTAAGGGTGGGCTCCCAGGTTTGCCAGCCCAGTTCCTGACAAAGAAGGCTCTGTACTTTGCTAGTATAGGGAACATGACTGCTTTTGAAAGCATCTTTGTCTTACTCACCTACGAGTTATTTCTGTTTCCCAACATTAATAGCTTCGTCGATATCAACGCCATTAAGGTTTTTCTCATTGGAAACCATGTGCCAACTTTGCTCGCGGACGCGTATCATTCTGTACACTTAGGGAATTTGTACAGCGGAGGAATGATCATGTGTTGTGTACCCCTGTTATATAAATGGTTTATCTCCCATTTACCTAAGTCTGCTGCTTTTTGGGACCATAGGAATGGCTTACGTTGGTCGCAGAAAATCAAGTCTCTTACCAACTCTGACAGAGATTAGTGCAATAGGATTTATAACGGGATCAGGATCATTGACCGTTGTGGAAACTTCCCCAACGTACCCCTTATAGGAACTAAGGGAGGAATCAATTACCATCCAGTTCTTGTTCGTCGTCAATTTGGATACCCGATGAGGCATGTCCCGCGTAATGCTCATCTGGAAGGTCTTTTCTTCAAAGAAGGAGAAAATGACAGGGCACTAAAGATGGAAATAGTGCACGCTTGGAAACATGTTCATAAGAAAGGACGGGAGTCTCTAGGAAAACCGGACTGTGTCTCGGTGGAGCCTTATCTCCACTGGGTACAAACTAGAGCTCTCAAGCTAAAGATGCCTTATCCTCGTCACGGAGTTCTTCCGCCGAGGGAATCTGTCATGTACTTCATAACTGAAACAGAAAAACTCCAGGTTACTCTCAACAAAGTTCAACAGGAGAGGAGGTCTTGGAATAACAAATACCGCACTCTCAATGTAGAGTGTACCAAAATACAGCGACTGCTGAAAGATAAGGATGCTCTGATTGATATTTTAGAGCAACATGTTGTGGATAATCAGGATGACCAAAGGAATTTCCTCGTTCCTTTCACTTGGCAAAGGAATGATAACCCGACAACGGCCCAAGGGCCTTGGTCCAAGAAAAGGAAAGTACCAGAATCAGCACCCGGTTTCTCCCCAGAGAGGACTCGGGACCCCTTAGCTTAGGTTTCTGTTTCCGCACCTTGTAATCTACTGTATTTCTATTTTTCCAATCCTTTGAATTAAATAAAATAGGGTTTCCCCATTGTTTGATATTTGCGATCTAATTGTCGAAGTTTATTTTGATTAAACAAAAAAATAATTAATATAATCATTGCATTCATCATTCTTATGTCACATATTCTTCTTACCTACGAATCTCACATTTGTGTCTCGGTTCTAGAGTCAAACTGTCTCATTCGTACAATACTCGGGCCAATCGACATAAAATGATGGATGATCTCGAGGAAGAGAACAGAGAGTTGAGAGAAGAGATCGACACTCTGAGAGAGGATATGAGAAAGCTTTGTAACGACATGCAAGCCATGGCAGAAGCTCAGCTACAGAGGACTGTGATCTCGGAGATCACCTCAACACCCATAGTGGAAAAGTCTGATCCTAGGTACAAAATGTCGAAAGATCGTCCCTGGGGCATTCCACTTAACTATTTCCCGGAAGGATATATCCCGTTGATCAATGAGGATCAGGGAACCGCAGCAGGAACTGCTAGGCCTGAAGGTTACAAACTTTGAGAAAGCGAAGATGCCAGGGGCATGATAGCAACTCCTGAAGGGTACAAACTTCGGGAGGCACCAAGAGTCTCGGCCATAATGACTATACCACCGCCCGTGGTACACACTGTCCCGGAAGGACAGATTCCACAGATACCTTCTGGTGGAAACGACAACATGTTTGAAAGAATGAATGAGTTCCAGGAATAGTTACTGGGAATGCAAAAGGAACTGCAAGCCATTCACGGTCAGGATTTATTTGGAAAGGACGTCGCGGACCTCTGCTTGGTCCCCAATGTGAAAGTCCCGCACAAATTCTAGGTGCTCGACTTTGAAAAGTACAAGGGTAACTCTTACCCTTAGAGTCACCTGGTGATGTACGCTCGGCGAATGTCAGCTCAGATGGAGAATCAGGATTTACTGATTCACTACTTTCAGGATAGTTTAACCGGTGCCGCACTAAAATGGTACATGGGTTTAAACCGTGCTACGATTAGCACTTTCAGAGATCTTGGCACTTCCTTCGTCCAACAATATAAATACAATCTGGACATGGTACCCGACAGAGATCAACTCAGATCAATGTCACAAAAGGACAAGGAAACCTTTAAGGAATAGGCTCAGAGATGGCGTGAAATTGCCGCTCAAATTTGTCCACCTCTTGAAGATAAAGAGATGACAAAGATCTTCTTAAAGACCTTAAGCTCATTTTATTACGACAGAATGGTTGCCATTGCACCCAGTGACTTCACCGAGATGGTCGGTATGGGAGTTCGTCTTGAGGAAGCCGTCCGAGAAGGACGTCTAGTCAAAGACACTGGATCATCAAGTAGTACAAAGCGATACGGTAGTGCTCTCCCTAAGAAAAAAGAGCAGGATATTGGGAATATCTCTCGCAGAAAGCAAAGGCGACGTTATCAGGCAGTAGCGGCTGTGACTCTTGCTATCAATCTTGCGCCTATTTCTACGTATCAACCTCAGGTTGCACAGAGCCAACTTAATCAGCAAAGGACTCAACAGCCTCTTCAGCAGGCTCGTCCTCCATACAATAACAACCGTACAACGCGGCCACTAGGATTTGATCCTATACCCGTATTGTACGCAGAACTATTTCCGTTACTACTGGCTAAGGGGCATGTCCAGACTAAGTCTTCTCTTACAGTATCGGAAAATCCACCTTTTTGGTTTAAGGTGGATCAGACTTGCCCTTACCATCAAGGAGGACCAGGGCATAACATAGAGAACTGTCTCAATTTCAAATTCGGCGTGCAAAAGCTTGTTAGGAGCGGGGTCTTATCTTTCAAGGATACAAATCCTAATGTTCTCACAAACCCGCTGCCTCAACACGAGAAATCTAAAGTCAATTTGATAGAGGAAGAGACTAACAACCTCTATCAAATTCATGATGTACTCTTGTTAAGGACCAATCTGGTCAAGATGCATTGTAGACAGAGTAGATATGGCCATGTGCCACCTCATAACTATCACCAGTGTGATATCTGCTCTAAAACCAATCGAGGATGTTCTGTGGTGCAATCAGCTCTACAGGAACAGATGGATCTCGGATGGATCCAAGAGCACCGAGTTCGTGGAGTTAACATGGTTTACACGAATTCTAACATCATTCAGAACCATGACATCCGTGCAATGAATGTCAACTTGGTGGCAATGTATTCCAGGCAAAGCCAATATCATAATCTGCCGTGGCACGATTACAGTTCATGTCTGACTTGCTCGGTAAACAAACAGGGATGCTCTTTTGTTCAAGAGGACCTCCAGCGTCAGATGGATCTTGGATGGATCCAGGACTACCATGATAGGAATCCCTATCAGATCAACATGATTCAAATATTCAATATTCTCTTGATGAATACCAGCCTGGTGGATTTACATGCTAAACAGGTCCGGCTCGGGTTCCTGGTATCACATGATTATCAAAGCTGTAGGGCGGGTTGCAAAAACGATCAAGGTTGTGCCCTTGTCCAGGAAACCCTTCAGCACTTGTTGAACCACTGGTGGCTTCCAATCTATCTGGATGAAGACACCCAGCAAATTAGTATTACCAACGGGAACCCTACTCGGCATCAAAGTTGGGAGGTTCGATCTGTGGAAACTGACCTAGTGAGGTTACATTGTATTCAAAGCGGGCGTAGCCAGGTGCCACCACACAACTATGAACGTTGTAGAGTCTGTTCGGAAAGTAACCAAGGATGTTACCTTGTGCGAGCATCTCTTCAGGGTCAGGTGGATCGTAGAGAGATTCGCCCATATCTGGGTTCCAGACCAATCAACTAGGCACTGGACTACCTCGCTGATCAAATTGAGGACGTTGTCGTAATCTCTGATCATTAGAGGGCTAGGGATGTTTGTACCATCATCCCTCTACTTGACAAATCGAGAGTTCCCAACCAGGAATGGATCGAAATTGCTTACGATGGTCGAAAAAATCAAAGGGCTCCCATAGTCATCTATCTACCGGGACCACTATTGTATGAATCAACTAAGGCTATCCCTTACAAATATGGTGCAACAATAATCGAGAATGGAAAGGAAATTCCATTAACCTCCGTCGTGAATATTACAGACATCAGTCGAGTAACACGGAGTGGTCGAATCTTCAACCGAGGAGTTGGAGAACTTAACAAAGAAAAGGAACCTCAGACAGAAGTTCCAATCCACCAGTCGGTCAATCCAGTAATCCCGACCTTTCGAAAAACGATGATGAGATGCTGAAGCTCGTCCAAAGGAGTGAATACAACATTGTTGATCAACTGTTACAAACTCCTTCAAAGATCTTTGTGTTGTCACTTTTACTCAGTTCAGAAGCGCACAGGGAGGCTCTACAGAAAGTCTTGGAGCAAGCCTTTGTGGAACAAGATGTAACAATCAGACAGTTCGATAGCATTGTCTCTAACATCACTTCCTGCAATAACTTGGGATTTAGTGATGAGGAATTACCTGAATAGGGTCGCCGTCATAACATGGCGCTCAATATCACGAGCAGCTGCCAGGGCGATGCTTTAGCCAGCGTACTGGTAGACATTGGGTCAGCCCTGAATGTTATGCCAAAGGACCCCCGATGAAAACCAGTGAGGTCTTCGTCAAAGCATTTGACGGGTCCAAAAAAATGGTTATCGGCGAAGTTAACCTTCCCATAACTATTGGTCCTCACACTTTCCAAGTCGCTTTCCAGGTCATGGACATCCGAGCATCATATAGTTGTTTATTAGGAAGACCTTTAATACATCAGGCTGGGGCGGTCACCTCGACCCTCCACCAAATATTAAAGTTCGTCCAGGACAACCAGCTCGTCACGGTCTGTGGAGAACAAGCCTTGCTCGTGAGTAACTTATCATCATCTACTAGTGTAGAACCGATGAGGTTATTAGAACTCAGTTCTAAGCACTGTCGGTGAGCAAGGGCAATTAATCCAAAGAGGGAACTTCAATTTCCTCATACAAAGATGCTATCAAAGCAGTCGAGAGTGCCAATACAACAGGATGGGGTCAGTTTGTCATTCCTACTGACAATAAAACAAAGAAGGGTCTTGGTTTTTCTGCAACATGTACCCAGACAGCTGCTAACGGTGAAAGTCTTCATCCCATTCAGAATTTCTTCCGCAGTGGAGGTTTCCTTCACCCAGTGACTCAAGAAGTGCATACCATCAATAAAGATGATTCCTCTGATATGGAGGAAGAATGGGAGTCCTATCTTAACAAGAACGATTATACGTCTCAGGAAGAGGTGCCTACGCCCTTTTGCTATCCCACACAGAGTCCGAGATTTATACCCAGGTCAGACGTCGAAATGATATACGGAGATTGTGATCCGGAAGGATGTCGTGCTCCACCAAACTCATTAGAGGAGGACACTCTGATGAAGGACAACTTTGACCACAACTATTATGGCCCGATGGATGGACTGCCAATGTGGAAGCCGTATTCATGAGACTTAGGGCAAGAAAATCATCCGAACAATGGAAATCAGCTGAGCATCATTGAACAGAATACCTGCGTCCCCACCATGTCATAGGATCAACAAGCAGGTCATTCAGAAAACGTCCAGCACGGCGATGAAATTGCAACGTTTGCAGGACTTGAATTCCTCAACTATGCTTTTCCCGAGGTCGACGTCATCGAGAGGGATGACTTATCCAAATCCAAAGAAGTGTGGGACACCCTGGGACTACCAAGTGGAAAATACGACTATATGGTCAAGTACACTGCTCCCGAAAGTTCTCATATCAGGCTCGAAGACATCCAGCCAACTGGATAGGGAGATCTACCTGAGAGCACAAATGCTATGCAAAATGCAATAGAGGAATCCTCTTACGACAACTTTGCCTGGGAGACAGATTCCAATGATTCTGCTCCACCAGAAATCAGCCTTATTTCTGAAGACAAATCAAGGAAGGTGCCAGACTTTGTGATTCACCGAGGAGTTCGCCGCCAGTGGGCTACTGTCGATGTTCCAAAGATTGTTCATAAGTCAAAGTAATTGCGGTCTTTAACCTTTCACCCTGCCCAGGTGAAAAGGATGTTTTGATAGGGCTCACTTTCTGTAAATTTCATTCTTCGCTTCGCCTAAAGCGACAGAGCTTTGTTTTATAGGGTTGTAGTTTCAAGAATCGACTTGTTCATTAATAAAATAACGTCGTTCTGTAATTTCCGCATTAATTGTTGTTTTCTCTTGTTGCTTTTCTCAGAAAATGGCAATCCTAAAAAAACTCAATAATAAAAACAAGCAGTAAAAGAAATACACTGCACACACTCTTGCATTTCCTCTATCTCTTCTAAACACAAATTATACCGTCATGCAGATTGCTTGTTTTAAACCCCATTGAAACATACGATCTGATACCTTCTCCCAACTTTGAGTTCCCAGTATTTGGGGCTGAAGAAGAAGATGACAACGAAATTCCAGAAGAGATCTCCCGACTACTCAGACAGGAGGAAAGGTCCATTGAACCTCATAAAGAGCCGTTGGAAATGGTAAACTTAGGTTCGGAAAAAGAGAGAAAAGAAATCAGGATTGGGGCACTGCTCAGTCCAACTGCCAGAGAGGGTTTGGTAAAGCTTCTCAAAGAGTTCCCCGATGTATTCGCTTGGTCCTATTAGGATATGCCAGGGTTGGATACCAGCATCGTGGAACATCATTTACCGTTGAGATCGGAATGTCCGCCAGTAAAACAGAGGCTGAGACGGACGCACCCGAACATGGCCATCAAAATCAAAGAGAAGGTATAGAAACAGATTGACGCGGGTTTCCTCACCACATCAGAATATCCTCAATGGTTAGCCAACATCATACCCGTTCCCAAAAAGGATGGAAAAGTCAGAATGTGTGTGGATTACAGAGATCTAAACAAGGCTAGTCCAAAGGACGACTTTCCTTTACCACACATCGACATGCTGGTAGACAGTACAGCAAAGTTCAAACTTTTCTCCTTCATGGATGGATTCTCGGGCTATAATCAGATTAAGATGGCCCTGAAAGACATGGAGAAAACTTCGTTCATTCCCCCATGGGGTACCTTTTGTTACAAGGTGATGTCGTTCGGTTTGAAGAATGTCAAGGCAACCTATCAAAGGGCCATGACTACTCTGTTTCATGACATGATGCACAAGGAAATCGAGGTATATGTCGATGATATGATTGCAAAATCTAAGACAGAAGAGGAGCATGTGACCCATCTGTCAAAACTATTTGAGCGGTTGAGAAAGTACAAGCTTGGCTTGAATCCTAACAATTTCACCTTCGGTGTCCGTTCGGGAAAACTTTTAGGGTTCATCGTCAGCCAGAAAGGAATTGAGGTTGATCCTGACAAGGTCAAGGCCATTCAAGAAATGCCTTCTCCAAAAACTGAAAAACAAGTCAGGGGATTCCTAGGACATTTGAAATACATCTCCAGATTCATATTCCTCATAACCGCGACATGTGCGCCAATTTTCAAACTGCTCAAAAAGAATCAGGACTGCGTTTGGACAGAAGATTGCCAAACCTCCTTCGACAGTATTAAGGAATACCTGTTGAACCCTCTGATTCTATCACCTCCAGTGGAAGGAAGACCACTGATTATCTACCTCACCGTCCTAGAGGACTCAATAGGATGTGTACTTGGTCAACAAGACGAAACCAAAAGGAAGGAGTCTACGATCTACTATTTGAGCAAGAAATTCACCGACTGCGAGACTCGGTACACTATGCTTTAGAAAACTTGTTGTGCTTTGGCTTGGGCAGCCAAACGTCTTCGCCAGTACATGATTTATCACACTACTTGGTTGATTTTTGAAATGGATCCAATCAAGTATGTATTTGAAAAACCTGCCCTCACGGGAAGGATTGCCCGTTGGCAGATGTTGCTATCAGAATATGACATAGAATACCACGCTCAAAAAGTCGTTAAAGGAAGTATTTTAGCCGATCATTTGGCTCATCAACTGATTGGCGATCAAGAATCGATCGGGTTTGGCTTCCCAGACGAAGATGTCATGTATCTAAAAATGCAAGACTGCGATGAACTGCTACCCAGTGAAGGGCCAGAACCAGGTTCTCAATGGGGACTTATCTTTGACGGAGCTGTCAATCATTACAGAAACGGAATTGGGGCAATCATCATAACCCCTCAGGGTACCCACATTCCTTTCACTGCCCGACTTACGTTCAAGTGTACGAACAACGAGGCCGAATACGAAGCTTGTATTATGGGTCTTGAGGAAGCGATTGATTTAAGGATCAAAAACTTGGACGTATATGGCGACTCAACCTTGGTTATCAATCAGATTAAAGGAGATAGGAACACATACCAATCAGGATTGATTCCTTACAAAGACTACGTGAGAAGGTTGCTACCCTTCTTCAACATAATTGAGTTTCATCACATCCCTCGTGAGGAGAATCACATGGCTGATGCATTATCCACTCTCTCTTCCATGATTAGTGTAGGTCAATGGAACGACCTACCTAAGATCGACATAATGCACCTTGAACAGCCCACTTACATCTTCACGATTGAAGCAGTCATAGACGACAAACCTTGGTATCACGATATCAAATGCTTCCTTCAGAAACAATAGTACTCACCTGGGGCACTAAGGAAGGATAGGAAAACCCTCAGAAGGTTGGCAGGCAGTTTCTTTCTAAGCGATGATACACTTTATAAGAGAAATTTTGACATGGTCTTGCTCCGATGCGTAGACAGAGCAGAAGCAAACATGCTGATGAAAGAAATTCACGAAGGATCCTTTGGCACTCATGCCAACAGACAGACATTGGCGAGAAAAATTATAAGAGAAGGGTACTATTGGTTGACCATGGAATCCGATTGCTACAAGAACATGAGGAAGTGTCATAAGTGTCAGATATACTCCGACAAAATTCATGTACCGCCAACGCATCTCAAAGTTCTTTCTTCCCCATGGCCTTTTTCCATATGGGGAATCGACATGATTAGCTTGATTGAGCCTAAGGCTTCAAACGGACATCGGTTCATCTTGGTAGCCATTGATTACTTCACCAAGTGGGTCAAAGCAGCGTCGTACGCTAATGTAACCCGACAAGTGGTGGTCCGATTTATCAAAAACAATATCATTTGCCGTTATGGTGTTCCGAGCCAGATCATTACTGATAATGGATCTAACTTGAACAATAAGATGATGAAAGAGTTGTGCGCAGAGTTCAAGATCGAACACCATAACTCATCTCCCTACCGACCAAAGATGAACGGAGCGGTAGAAGCGGCTAACAAGAACATCAAGAGGATTGTGCAGAAGATGGTTATAACCTACAAAGATTGGCACGAGATGCTACCCTTTGCTCTTCACGGTTATCGCACATCTGTCCGCACTTCAATAGGGGCAACCCCTTTCTCTCTAGTATATGGCATGGAGGTAGTGCTCCCCTTTGAAATAGAGATCCCATCAATCAGGGTATTGATGGAAGCTAAGCTTACAGAGGCTGAATGGTGTCAAAATCGACACGATGAACTGAATCTGATCGAATAGAAGCCAATCACGGCTCTATGCCACGGTCAATTGTATCAACAAAGAATGAAGATGGCGTTTGACCAAAAGGTTCGACCTCGTATCTTCAGGAAAGGAGACCTTGTGCTCAAAAAAATACAATCTTTTCTCACGGACTCTCGGGGCAAATGGACTCCGAATTGTGACGGCCCCTATGTGGTCAAGAAAGCTTTCTCAGGCGGTGCCGTGAGACTCGCAACCATGGACGGAAAGGAATTCGCCTACCCCACAAATGTTGATGTAGTCAAGAAATACTTCACCTAAACTAAAAAAAAAAAGAAAAAAAAAACGTCTCGGTGGATTGAAAACCCGAAAGGGCGGTCCAGGAAAAAATTAGAGACAAAGTCAAAAAATCATCTCGGTGGATTGGAAATCTCAAAGTCTAATCCAGGCAAAAGTTAGGGATAATGGCAAGTAACTACGTCTGATCAGTTCAACTCCTCAGCAGTCATGCCATCCATCAGAAACTCCTGTCAAGGTCATCTTCCACAAAAGCTCAGGATGCCCCGAATTCAAAGTTGGTAGAAGGATAGTGGTCGTTATGTTTCAACATAGCCATTTTCCCTGTAAATTACCATTTGCTAAACTTTGTAAATACTCTATGGAATCACGTGTTTGGCTGATCTCCATCCTATCAATAAAAGTTGAGCCCTTGTGCTTTTATTTGCAATTCATATTTGTTTTAGCTTTACAGAATGGTGTTTTTAACATGATCAACGATTCTTGAAACGAAACAAAAATGAATTTACTTGTTAAAATTGTTCTGCTTTTAAAAATAAAGATGGCAATTTCTTTTGACGGTTGAACATCGATCGCTTCTCCAAAGGTGTTCGAGCCTCAAAGTGCAGAATCAAAGTACTCCTTCTAAACCAATATTCCTGAATGAAGGGTCAGCTATGTCAGATGCGAATGCTCCATCTGACCTCTTCGGTCGAGTTTTCATCTCCTAAGTCCGACCAACAGAGCTCCCAACAGGGAATATTTCTAATAAGCAAGGCAGAATTGCTATCTTGAACCAGCGGTACTTCTTCGTCCCCAGCAGTGGCCGAGTATCCAGTCGTGTTCATCCGTCAGTTTGTATGTCGCGTCAGTTTTGTCAGCATATACATACATACATCATACATTATTGATTTGCATTCACATTCATATTGCATCACTATCACTTTAGTCGGTCTTATCCCCTAGTGATAAAAGTACTCTCAATCGAGTTGTCAGCCCTTTCCTCGACGGGAAAGGTTGCGTCTGAACAATCTCTCTCCTCCAGTTTATTTCTGGATCAGAATTGGCCCTTGACCACTTTGATAACTTAAACCTCTGAAATACCAGAGAACCTTCAACCGATGTCACTCTTCGTCATTGAAGATGATGTTTTCGCTTTCCCGGATTAAGGAAAATCCCTAGAGGAAGCCTCTTAAGTAGAGATTCGGCGATACAGCGGTTTTTCTCCGGAAAAAAACCGTTGATGAAAAGGTCATCAGCACCTCAAAATTGGATCACCTCATATGGCATTTCTCCGGGAAGATCCCGAGAAAAGTATGATGTAATATCCCCAAGTGTGAAAGCAGTCTCTCAAGAGACTCGTTTTCCCCAATAGAGTCGGCAAATGGCGTCTCCAAACAGAGAAGTTTGTACACCTCTACAACTCAGGCGAATGGGATCAAAATTTTTCTATCAAATGGCATCTCCCCAGGAAAATTCGGCGAGAAGTTTGAGGAAAACCACTACGAATAGCGTCCCTTGTCAAGAAATTTTATTGACAAAAGAAACTGAAACCAGTTCCTTGGTAGGAAACCAGGATCGAGGGGAAGTTTACTTCAGAAACTTAGACCAGTTCCTTGGTAGGAAACCAGGATCGAGGGGAAGTTTACATCAGAAACTAAGACCAGTTCCTTGGTAGGAAACCAGGATCGAGGGGAAGTTTACATCAGAAACTGAGACCAGTTCCTTGGTAGAAAACCAGGATCGAGGGGAAGTTTACATCAGAAACTAAGACCAGTTCCTTGGTAGGAAACCAGGATCGAGGGGAAGTTTACATCAGAAACTGAGACCAGTTCCTTGGTAGGAAACCAGGATCAAGGATAAGTTTACATCAGAAACTAAGACCAGTTCCTTAGTAGGAAACCAGGATCGAGGGGAAGTTTACATCAGAAACTAAGACCAGTTCCTTGGTAGGAAGCCAGGATCGAGGGGAAGTTTTTACATTTTCTAAACATCATTGCTTAACAAAAGAGGATGAATGTGTAAGCTACCTTTCATAATCACCATTAAAATTTTGGGTATTCCGATATTTAATCCTCTTGCACCCCGAATGCCCGAATACTTTCGCCATTCACACCTTCGGGTCCAAGAAGATTAAATAGGGGCATCTGTCATACCCCAAATTTTGACCACTAATATTTCCCATCATTGTGAAATCATCATCACAATATGGATGAACCATATTTCCTCATCACTCTCCCCAAAGATGGGTGAACACTTACTACAGTCAAAATTAGGGTTTCAAGCCCTTTCAGAGTTCTTAGACAAGGATCAATCAAGAAATGACATGATCTTCAACTTGTCTAACCTCCTAAACATCTACAATGGATCAAGAGGACTCCCACTTTAAGTATTAAGCACAAGGCTACTCCCTTCCAGGTGGATCAAGCCTCAAGATCGCCAGTGTCACCAAATTAGGGTTTGGTCGACCAGGGCCTCCAGATGGAAATTTTCCTCTGGCCATGAGCCAATGCTTCAAAGCATATCCTAAAATACTCCATGTAACCTCATGGGCCCAAGCATCAAGTCAATTTGACCTCAGGGGATGCATACATCAAAAATCAGGAATTAGGGTTTCTTGACCTAATTCACCCCTAAGTTGACTTTTGGGACAAATTATGAGCCAAGACCTCAAGACATGATTTGAGGGTCTCCAACATACCACATTGATCCATTTGTAACAATGTATTAATCCAGGAAGCTTGAGCAGCAAGTCTCAATTTCATCAGTGCCACCATTAGGGTTTCGCGAGAAAAGTCAACTGTAGCTTTGACTTTTAACCAGGACATGCTCCCAAACCCTAGGACATGATTCAATACACCCTATAATACCTATGAAATCAATCCATCAAGTTTGATTTAGGTCAAGGACTTGATTTCATAGAGGATCGTACAGTTTGGAATTCATTTGACAAAAAGTCAACTGTGCACAAAAGTCAACTTTGACTTTTTGAGATTTTTTACAAAAACGGTTTTTTAACCCTAAAATGATGTTAATGTATAATTTGAATCATCATTCATCAAGAAAAATCAAGAAAAGTGGCATAGCTTGTAAAAGGGGTAACCATAAAAACTTAGAAAATTTTCTAAGTTATGAACAAAGTGGCAAGGGTACCAACTTTGGAAGATCATAACACCTAAACCACAAGGCCATTTTTCCTCATCCAAAGCTAGATTTGTAGCTCTCATTACCCTCTACAAAAGCTTAGAACTGACCTCCTTCAAAATTCATCATGGATCAAAATCACAAAAAGTGAAAATGTCACTTTTTCCAACACTTAGTGAAATTTTCACTAAGTCAGAATCTGCCTTCACTTTTTTCCCAAATGTAGGGGGATTTTTCACTTGGATCCAAAAGGTATCAAAAACAAATATGATCAAACAGTTGTTGTATCATATGAGGGCTTTCCAAAATGGCCAAGAACATCACCAAATTCCACTTGGGCCATGAGATATGACAATGGCAATATGCCTTGCTGAAAACTGCCAAGGCTAGGCAGAATTTTGCATTTTTGCTCGATTTGGGAAAATCAGATAATTCCAAGCCTTGTCATCACTTTGGACACATCTGAGGATCAAATCTAAAGGGGACAAACACTGAGCCAAGCCTCCAAAGTCCTTGGAATAAGAAGTAGCATGCCAAACCTAGAATTGCCTAAAAGAGGGACAAGACTCCAATTTTGGATTGGAGCATTCAATACATACACCAAGGTGTCATGGACTGACACATTTGCAATTGAATTTAGTCAAGACTTATCCAAGACCAAGGGAACCACAACCCTGTGCCCTAACCTCTAGTTAATGGCTAGAGGAGACTTGGATTCCAAAGTGCAACCATTGGCCAAACCTCTGCTGTAGTTACCATTCACTATTGATCCCAAAATAAACTTGCTCTACTATAAATATAGCTCATTTGTGCTCAGTTTGAGTACACCAAAGCCATCAAACAGATGCTTTCCTCAAAATCCTTCTTATTAGGCCAAAATGCCTTCTTTAGCAAGGTAACTCTGAGTTTTTAAGTTAGAGAGCATTTCCATCACAACTCATGATCCTAACACCTCATAAACATCATATGTAGGTGATCCAAACTATCAAAAGTGACTTGTAATACCAAAATCACAAAGTCACCTCTCAAAACCTCAAAATAGGCCTCTTGTGCATTTTTCAAGCCATGTCTTGATTCAGTCACTTTCCAAACCAGATAAAACCTCAAACGCGCTCCAAATAACATCCTTGAAATGTACCAAATGGTTCCCTCCATCTGGAACACCATTTGAGAGAGTTGCTATTTTGATCATTTTAACCCATTTTGCAAGAAAGAGCCAGTTTGTGTTTTTGCAGGTGTTATACCCCAGATTTTTACCACTAAGATTTCCCATCATTGTGCAAATCATCATCACAATATGGAGGATCCATCTTGCCTCATCAGTTTCCCCAAAGATGGGTGAACACTTACTATAGTCAAAATTAGGGTTTCAAGCTCTCAGAGCTCTTAGACAAAGGATCAATCAAGAAATGACATGATCTTCAACTTGTCTAACCTCCCAAACATCTACAATGGATCAAGAGGACTCCCATTTTAAGTATTAAGCACAAGGCTACTCCCTTCCAGGTGGATCAAGCCTCAAGATCGCCAGTGTCACCAAATTAGGGTTTGGTCGACCAGGGCCTCCAGATGGAAATTTTCCTCTGGCCATGAGCCAATGCTTCAAAGCATATCCTAAAATACTCCATGTAACCTCATGGGCCCAAGCATCAAGTCAATTTGACCTCAGGGGATGCATATATTCAAAATCAGGAATTAGGGTTTCTTGACCTAATTCACCCCTAAGTTGACTTTTGGGACAAATCATGAGTCAAGACCTCAAGACATGATTTGAGGGTCTCTAACATACCACATTAATCCATTTGTAACAATGGATTGATCCAGGAAGCTTGAGTAGCAAGTCTCAATTTCATCAGTACCACAATTAGGGTTTCGCGAGAAAAGTCAACTGTAGCTTTGACTTTTGACCAGGACATGCTCCCAAACCCTAGGCCTTTTGTGCATTTTTCAAGCCATGTCTTGATTCAATCACTTTCCAAACCAGATAAAACCTCAAACACACTCCAAATAACATCCTTGAACTGTCCCAAATGGTTCCCCCCATCTGGAACACCATTTGAGAGAGTTGTTATTTTGGTCATTTTAACCCCTTTTGCAAGAAAGGGCTAGTTTGTGTTTTTGCAGGTTCCAGCTGATTCCAACCATCCTAAAAGCTTCTAAGGGATCATTTGAGAGTGTCCAAAGCATCAAACCACTTCTGGAACAAGAAGTTTGGCAGATTGCACAGAAAACTCCAAAAGCTCAAGAAGAGGTAAGCATCATGACTTGAACTTTCCAAAATATGCATTGCTTTGAAGTCCACTGATCATACATACCTCATACATGTTATATATGTTGTGTTTGAACCAATTCATCGTGTAATTCATGCCTGTATCAAAGTGTAGCATAGAAAATGCAATTATATGCCTTTTTCAAAACCACTATCAGATTTTGAGGAGGGAGTATGATCTGAAAAAATTACCACCACCATTGGATTCCTTGTGAAATTCTAGGCCAGATGCATATAAATTTTGTCTCAAACCATGGAGAAATGAGAAAGTTATGACCTTCACGTTTATGGCCCAAAACTTGCCTTGCCTTGCCTTGGGCCAGGCCAAAAACAAGGCAAGCCTTGTGTATTTGTGGTTTCACTTCAAGCAATGGATGTATCACCACCCCAGTGGTAAGGCGCACACCCTATAACCTTGAGGTCATGGGTTCAAACCCCACCCATGCCATTTTGTGTTTTTTCACATTTTGCTATTTTTTCCAATATTTTCATGTTTTATTAATTAATTGGAAAATTAATAACTCTTTCAATTTTAATTATTTTTTATTGGTTCTTTTTGTAAAAAATCACAAAAATGTTGAAATATGTTATTCCACAAAAAAATTAAGTTTATATTATTTATTTAATATAATTAGTACTTTTGTGAATAAATTCCTTTTTAATGTTTTTAAACATTTTAAAAGTGAATATTTACTTTGAAAATCAAAACCAAGTGAGTTGTGAGTTTTAATTCATCTTGTGATTAATCCCTCATTTCTCAAAACTTAAACAAAAATCACAAATGGTTTATTCAAAGTTATTTGGTATTTTATTTGATTTTCTTTAAATATTTACTTTTAAATAATAACAAATTAGGATTTCTTTGATTTTTACCCTCATCAAACAATTTCAAACACTTTTGGGCCTCTAATAGAGTGTAAGACCCAATCCTTTGTAAATGCAAATCTATTTTTGGGCTTCACTTATTGTATAAGTCCCGTTGTATTTCAAAAAGTTCGACGCGATCATCGTCCATTGAAAAATAAACCTTGGACCTCTCCTCGAGCTATAAGACCCATTCAAAATCTTTTGGGCCTCTATTAGAGTGTAAGACCCAACCCCCTTTGAAAACCAAACCATTTTGGGCCTCAATACATTGTATAAGATCCACCGCGTTTTCAAAAATCTCGGCGCGATCGCCATTTTCAAACAAATGACCCTGGGCCTCTCCTTGAGCTGTAAGCCCCACCACTGGTACAAAAATAAATCTTTTGGGCCTCTATTAGAGTGTAAGACCCAATCCCCTTTTAACCAAAACTTTTTTGGGCCTCAGACATTGTATAAGTCCCCCTGCGTTAAAAGAAAACCTCGCCGCGATCGCCAATAAAAAAACCAATCATCTGGGTCTACCCTCGTGTTGTAAGTCCCATTCTTTTTCTTTAAACACTTGGGCCTCTTGAGAGAGTGTAAGACCCATCCCCTTGTACAGAAAACCTTTCTTAGACCTCAGTCACTTGTTTAAGTCCCTCTGTACAAAACGACAGTGTGATCACTGATAAACCTTGGGCCTCTCCTTGAGCTGTAAGCCCTAACACTACTACAAAAAACCCATTTAACAACGGTTGGAAATGACATATAATGACGCAGGCGAAGGCGTTGTTATGTAGAGTGTTGTTGTATATGCGGTACGTACAATGACGGCCCAGTAACCGTTGTAATAAAATGGAAAACGTGCTACCTATAATGACGGTTAAATACCTGTTGTTGTATGTCTTTTAATAAAATAAAATAAAATACAGCATTAGAACTACCTATAATGACGGTTATTTTAAAAAGATCGTTGTTGTATTTCTTTTAATAAAATAAAAAAAATTGCAGCATTAGAACAAGAACAACAGCAAGAACATCAAGAACAACAATAAGAACAAAAACAACAGTAAGAACATCAAGAACAACAATAAGAACAACAACAACAGTAAGAACATCAAGAACAACAATAAGAACTACAACAACAACAAGAACAAGAACAAGAACAAGAACAAGAATAAGAACAAGAACAAGAACAAGAACAAGAACAAGAACAAGAACAAGAACAAGAACAAGAAAAATAAGAAGAAGAAGAAGAAGAAGAAGAAGAAGAAGAAGAAGAAGAAGAAGAAGAAGAACAACAACAACAACAACAGCAATAATAATAACAATAATACCAACAAGAATAACAACATCAACAACATCAACAACAACAACAATAATAACAATGATAACAATAATAACAACAAGAACAACACTAATAAAAAAGAACAACAATAATTAAAAAAGAACACCAATGACTAACATTGCTAACTCGAGTTCTGAAATTTGTTCTGAAATATGGTTTAGTGGAGAAATAGAGTATCGTAACTGAAAGAAGATGTTTGGAGGTAAAAGATGTAGTTCGTCTAAGTTTTAGGTTTCACGCGGATCACTAATAGTAGTGTCTTGGCCGTTAATAATCACTAAATGGACGGTCAAGATTTGTTTAAGGATAGTGAATAAACTCAATATGCGCGCAACCTATAATGTTGGTAATGAGAATTGAAAAAATAAGTAAAAAACCAAAAATACTGGTGCTGGAACTTGAACCCATGAAAAGACGCTACATATAATGACGGTTGGTTTAAATTACCCATGGTGAAAGGTCTGTCATCATTTTGAAAAAATAAGTAAAAAAAGCTACCTATTACAACGGTTGGTTTAAATACCAGTTGTGAAAGGGTTTGTCAGCATTTTGAAAAAATAGAAAAAAAATGATTAAAATAAATTCAGAAAAATCTAAAAATACGAAATTTAATCTAATTAGGTAAAATAAGAATTTTGAGAATTTTTTTAGAATTTTTTGAGACTATGAAAACAGTAAAAAAATTCATTAAAAATAGAAAAAAGATAAATTTGGGGTTTTGAGGGTGAAGTCCCGTAACTCTTCCAGAGTACGGGACTAATGACTGCACGATTTTTCTGCTTCAGATGCATGAAACAGATCTTAAAAAGGAGACAATTTTCCCTAAAACCGATTTTTTGAAGTACAAGACCTAAAACTAAATTATTGGCTATAATGACGGTTGAAAACATACCAGTGGTGAAAGGTTGTGTGGGTATTTTGAAAAAATATGTAAAAAAACCATAAATGTTGGTGCTGGGACTTGAACCCATGACCATGCGCTACCTAAAATGACGGTTGAAAACATAGTTGTGGTGAAAGGTTATGGGTATTTTGAAAAAATATGTAAAAAAACAATAAATGTTGGTGCTGGGACTTAAACCCATGACCATGCGCTACCTATAATGACGGTTGAAAACATACCCGTGGTGAAAGGCCTCACATTTCACCACGGTTTGAATATTAACCATCATTAAAAGCCTTTTAACGAGATTAAAAAAAAGCGCGCATCTATTACAACAGTGAATAGGCAATCCGTTGTAAGCCTGGCGTTGTTGTTTGCTCGTTTTGTAGTAGTGCAGCATCTTTTCAAAATACTTTCTCCTTTAATTTTGAATAGACTGTTGTTTTCAATCTTTCTTTGTTGAACAACTAACCAAACAGCATGGAAGCTCTACAACCGAGTAAGTGTTTATATGCTTTCTTTATCCGCTTTCATATACATATAACTGTATTGTGGGGTTGTTTCACTGTAAGTCTTCTTTCATAAACTCATATCAACTGTGTAATACTAGTATAGTTATTTAGAGTTTCCCCGGCGACTACGTCTAGCACTAAGCCCTGTTGATCACTCTTAAATAGACAAAACTAGATCCCCATAGGATTACCAGATATAGTCTTTCCTCCTCTTGGGGTTAAACAATATGGAGATGTGAAAGGCAGATTCTTTTTTAACCCTTTCTCAGACTGTCACCCTTAATTGTCAAAGAGACTCTACTCCCCAGAGATGATCTTTTCTCCGTGAATGGCATCTCTTGAGTTTCTTCCAAATTCTCGGAATTTCTTGGCTTGATCTATTCTTGGTGAATGGTATGTCTTGAACTTCTCGGGGTTTGGGGACCCACAGGCTTCCTAAAAGCATCCCCGCCTCCTCTTGGGCATTGTACAAGGACCCTACAGCTTCTTAGAAGTATTCACAGCCTCCTCTTAGGCTTCGTATATGGATTCTTCCTTTGGGAAGAGAGCCTCCTCTTAGGCTTCGTAAAATTATCCCTCGGCTTCTTAAAAGTTTCCAGCCTCCTCTTGGGCTTCGTACAAATTGTCCTGACGACCTCCTAGAGGTATAGGAACAGAAATTAGTCATCTTAATAGAACAGTATTTCAAAGAGTCTAGATCTTTCTACCGTGAACGTACTACTACTGTTTCTTTAAGCATAGTACCAAAGATAAAACTCTAGACTTGGACAGTCTAATCTCCTTGAGTCTCGAAGCCATTCTCAAGTAGGGAAAAACACCAGTAGACTCGGACAGTCTCCAATACCCTCTGGATTCCCCATTTCCTTAAAGAACAGGAAATAACCCTGATCCTCTGATCAATCCCAAAGCATAGCCTTACCTTTAATCACTCTCTTTATAAGAACTGATTTTCTTTTTTAACAAACCTACTGGACCTGTCACTCAACTGAAACAACAATCCTTTTAGCCTCTATCTCTTGTTGAGTCAATAATCCTTTTAGCCTCCATCTCGGGGTTCGTACGAGATACAAAACACTCACTTGTTAAGTATAAAAAACTCTCTTGTTGAGTCAACCTTTAGCCTCCGTCTTGGGCTTCGTACAAGACACATCTAAAAGCACTCTCTTGTTAAGTCAACCCTTTTAGCCTCCCTCTCGGGCTTCATACGAGATACAAAAGCATCCTCTTGTTGGGTCAATAGCCTCCTCTTAGGCTTTGTATAAGAAAAACCCCGGTTGAGTCAATCAACCTTTTAGCATCAAAACTGTGCCTCGTTCACAGGATACAAACATCAACAACTCCTTTCATCTAATTGCTGTAAGCGGCAAGCCACTGGATTATTTACATCCACGCCACTGTCCCTCTTTTAGCATGAGAAATTCCTAAGGAAAGATATCATTTCTCTACACTGAGTTAAAGTCTTCTCCTTCAGGTTAAAACCCCCTTATAAAGGAAATTATGGCATTGCTAGGATTCACATATCCCGGTTAAAGTAATCCTCCTTCATAGTCAGTCACCCAACAGTTGTGACAAACAGACCCACTTTAGAGATGACAAATTCTCTCTAAAGACAACACCTTTTTAGCTTCACATCTTGGGCTTCGAACAAGATACAAATAGATCTTTCAGCTTCACGTCTTGGGCTTTGAACAAGACACCAAAACACCATTTCCTCCCATAGAATAGGAGGAACTACGAACGCTCTGATTTCCCTGTTTCGGTAAACAGGAATACGTAGGCATAAGATTGAAATAAAAATCTTAGCGAGCACACTAATCCAAAGCCCCAAATCCCGTACCTTCACATATCAAACAAAAAGCATCAGTCTTAAACCTCCCACCAATCACCCAGACACTATTTTAACAAAATAACTTAAGAGAGACCCAAAATCTCAATAGCATCTGTAAACCAAAAGTCATCTGTTTAAACTCAGTATGCAAGCAGGGTTAATTGGAGACATCTATTTCCCTTCCTTCATCAGCTTCAATAGGATAAAAAATGAATCGAACTGTAGTACCCCAAAGTGATAGTGCTTCGCAACCACGCCCAAAAATTCGCGCTACAATCATGTTGACCAAATACGCAGCCCATAGATTCATCGAGAATAGTGAGATACATGATTAAAGGCCTACCAGGAACCGGCGGTACTAAGATCGGTGGTTCTTGCATATATTTTTTTATTTTGTCAATTGCTTCTTGACAATCATTGTTCCATTCAACCGATTGATTTTTTCTTAGTAATTGTATATCGGTTCACAGGTAGCCGTCAAGTGAGAAATGAATCTTGAGATGTAATTAAGTCTGCCCAGAAAGCCACGAACTTCTTTTTCTGTTTTGGGAGGCGACACGTTTTGAATTGCTCGAACCTTGTCGGGATTAACTTCAATGCCCTTCTGGCTCACAATAAAGCCCAACAGTTTACCAGATCGGACTCCAAAGGTGTATTTCGTAGGATTCAAGCACAATCTGAGTTTCTGGAGTCTGTCAAACAGTTTCTTCAGATGGTCCAAGTGATCTTCTTCAGTCTTAGACTTGGTAATCATATCATCATACTGTGAAAGAGGGTTGTCATGGAACGTTGGTATGTTGCCCCTGCGTTCTTCAAACCGAATGGTATAACTTTGTAGCAATATGTACCCCAAGGCATGATGAAGGTGGTCTTCTCCATATTATCTGGGGAAATCTTGATCAGATTATACCCTGAGAAACCGTCCATGAATGAAAAGACAGAGAACTGTGTAGTGTTGTCTACCAAATCATTAATATGAGGCAAAGGAAAATCATATTTTGGGCTTTCCTTATTGATATCTTGATAATCCATACACATTCTGACTTTCCCATCTTTCTTAGGGACCGGGACAATGTTAGCAACCCAATCTGGACATTCGGAAGTGGCTAGGAACCCAACATTAAACTGTTTCTTTACCTCTTCTCTGATTTTAAGTGCCATGTCAGATCTGGTCCTTATGGGTTTCTGCTTGACATGAAGGCATCCAGGCTTGAGTGGCAAGTGATGTTCAAAGATGTTGGTATCTAACCCAGGCATATCTTGATAAGACTAGATGAAGATATCAACATACTCCCTCAATAACTTAACCAACTCGGAGTGTACATGCTCAATAAGGGATGCCCTAACCTTGACTTCTTTTCTGACATCATCAGTACCAAGATTGACAACTTTCACTGGCTCTTTGTGTGGCTGAATCTCTTTCTGCTCGTGCTCAAGGAGCCTTGCTAGTTCAGCCAGTAATTCACAATCTTCTTCACCATCTTCTTCGGCTTGGTTGATTGGAATCCCAGAAGTACAATGGATGTTTTCCATGTTGTTATCAATGCATTTATTTGTTCTGCATGTTTATGAATTTGTTTAGAATGAGCTTTTTAAAAGGTGAAAATAAAAGAAACTTTTGCCATTTATTATTTTGTGAAAAAGTAAAATAAAGATAAAAAAAGAGCATGATTTGAATGCAAAAAAACTTTTATTTATTGATCACATAATATTTCAAAACCGGGAGGCCCTTTACAAGCTATCCACTCATCTCAGGCGAGGACGAGGGGGCAGGAAAGCAAAATGTATTACATGTTCGTAGGAAAAACCACGGGAACCATAGTAGATGTTCAATTATTGATCTTGAAGCCAGGCAGACACTTACGTACAAAGCTTGCACTTTGGTTGCTAGGACCAACATCATCAATGGCTGCCACAATATCACCCTTCTGAAAACCCGCGCTACTGAACTTGATCAAGTTACACTGCTTCTGAACATGCGAGTTATTCTATTGACTAGGACGTTAACCTAGTCCAAAGCGATATGCTTCTCTACCACATCCAACATATGCCCTCAACCAGTCAAGACACCTTTCTCAATGGTCTCTTTAACATTCTTGGCAGATGACAAGGTAATTCTTTGTGATCTACTTTGATTAGTTGAAGCGGAGCTGACATCTTCGAACTCAAGACATTGCAACGGAACTTCATCTATGCCTTCATCAGTCTCAACATATCAGAAGGATGATAACTCGCTTACTATCAAATCCTCTTCACCACAAACGATGACCAGTTGATCGTCAATCATGAATTTCAATTTCTGATGCAATGTGGAAGTAACTGCCCCCGCGACATGGATCCAAGGTCGACCCAATAAGCAATTATATGCAAGATTGATATCCATCACTTGGAAAGTAATGGTAAACATATGTGGTCCGATCTTAATGGGCAAATCCACCTCGCCAATAACTTTCCTTCTGGAACCGTCAAAAGCTCTGACAATTAAAGCGCTCGTCCTCATCTCGCTCCCTTCTACCAATAATTGACTCAACGTGCCCTTAGGCATCACGTTGAGAGAAGAACTGGTATCCACGAGGACACGAGATAGCAAGGCGTCCATGCAAGTCACTGATATGTGCAAGGCTCTATTATGGGTTGTCCCTTCAGGAGGCAACTCTGATTCATTGAAACCTAAATACTGACTTGCAGTTATGTTTGCGACCACGTCATCAAACTGCTCTACGGGTATATCGTGCATTACATGAGCAGCATTCAAAACTTTCAGTAAAGCCAATCTGTGTGCGGGCGAGCTCATAAGCAAAGATAGGATTGGAATCTTTGAGGGTGTTTGTCCCAGCTTATCCACAATCTTAAAGTCACTCTTCTTGATTAGCTTGAGAAATTCTTGATCATCAATGGCCTCTTTGTTTTTGGTGACCTCCTCAGATGGAGTGACTGGTACTGATGCAGCGATAGATTCCCATTATTGCACAATAGGGGTTGTTGAAGCTGAATTTTCCTTAGGAAGAACAATAGTTGGCACTTGCTCTGGCTTAGATCTGACCTTCGGAGCAAACTCTCGCCCACTACGAGTCATGCCTCCAGTAGAGGTTACATTCATGATCTCGGATTCAAAAAATTGAATTTCTCGGCCCCTAGAGAACACGGTAGAACCATACTTCCAAGATACCTCTTTTTAATTCTAATACGGGAAAGGCTTTGGAACACACACAGTGATAGGCTGTATTTTCATTTTAGGAGCTTCCACATGAACCTTCCTATATATGATTGTGAATGGCTCAATGGTAGCGACATCTTCCACAGACTTAGATCTGGAAAACTGAACCACACTTCGGTTCATCAAGATCTAAACACAACCCTTCAACCTTCGGCACTGATTAGGATTGTCATCACAAATCTGGCACTTACCATGAAGACCTTTCAATAACCCTTGCTCATTCAACTTCTTGATCACAACAGTCATTAGAGTTTTCACTTTGTCGACATCTCTGATTAATTCAGCACCTTATGTGGCGCGATTTTGGTGGTCCTGAGTCACTATCGTTTGGGCACTACAGTTCGATTCATTTTTTATCATGTTTGAGCTGATTAAGGAAGGGAAATAGATGTCTCCAATTAACCCTGCTTGCATACTAAGTTTGAACAGCGGTCTGTTAGGTTACAGATGTTATGTGGAGGTGGGGCCCAATCTTCGATTATTTTGTTAAGAACACAGTATCTGGATTATTTGTGAGGTTTTTGGTAATGTGTTTAGATTTGATGCTTTTGGGTTGATTGATGGAGGTACTGGATTTTGGGTTTTGATTAGTATGCTCGCTAAGATTTTTCAATCTTATGCCTACGTATTCCTGTTCGACGAAACAGGGAAATCAGAGCGATCGTAGTTCCTCTTATTCTATGGGAGGAAAAAGGTTGTTTTGGTGTCTTGTTCAAAGCCCAAGACGTGAAGCTAAAGGGGTGATTTGTATCTTGTTCGAAGCCCAAGATATGAAGCTGAAGGGTCTATTTGTATCTTGTTCGAAGCCCAAGATGTGAAGCTGAAGGGTTTTGACGTTAGAGAGAATTTGTCATCTCTAAAGGGGGATATTTGGTCCGTTTATCACAACTGTTGGGTGACTGATTATAAAGGAGAATTACTTTAACTGGGATATGTGAACCCAGCAATGCCATAATTTCCTTTATAGGGGATTTTCAACCTGAAGGAGAAGACTTTAACTCAGTGTAGAGCAATGCTATCTTTCCTTAGGAATTCCTCATGCTAAAAGAGGGACAGTGGCGTGGATGTAAATAATCCAAAGGCTTGCCGCTTACAGCAATTAGATGAGACAAAAGGAGTTGTTGATGTTTGTATACTGTGAGCAAGGCATGACTTGGATACTAAAAGGTTGATTGACTCAATCGGGGTTTTCTTATACAAAGCCTAAGAGGAGGCTAATGACCCAACAAGAGGGTGCTTTTTATTTGTTGTCTCGCACTAAGCCCGAGATAGAGGCTGAGAGGGTTGAGTCAACAAGAGAGTGCTAACAAGTGAATGACTCAACAAGAGAGTGCTTTTTATGTGTCTTGTACGAAGCCCAAGACAGAGGCTAAAAGGTTTTTGACTCAACAAGAGAGCCTTTTATCTGTCTTATATGAAGCCTAAGATGGAGGCTAAAAAGGTTTGACTCAACAAGAGAGTGTTTTGCTATCTCGTACGAAGCCCGAGATGGAGGCTACAAGCAGGTGACTCAACAAGAGAGTCTGAAAAGGTTAGCTCTGTTGGGGAGAATCATTATACAAAGCCCAAGAGAAGGCTATCTTTCCTGAGGAAAGGATCATTATACAAAGCCTAAGAGAAGGCTATCTATGCTGGTGACTGTTTCAGTTTAGTGACAGGTCCAGTATGTTGGATAAAAGAGGAAATCAGTTCTTATAAAGGGAAAGATTAAAGGTATGATTGTGCTTTGGGATTAATCAGAGGATCAGGGTTATTTCTTGTTCTTTGAGGAAATGGAAAATCCAAAGGGTACTGAGACTATCCAAGTCTACTGGTGTTTTGAGAAATCGATTCTCAGGTAGTGAATGATCTTTGTATGATGCCCAAGAGAAGACTGGTATGTTAAGGGATGAAGGTCAACCCATTAACAGGTCTGACATTTGACTCAGAAAGACAGCTCTAGCAAATTGATGACTAGGTTCTATTCCTATACCTGTAGAGGTCTCTGGGTCCTTGTACTAAGCCCAAGAGAAGGCATGGGAGCTTTTAAGAAGCCGAAGGGTCCTTGTACAATGCCCAAGAGGAGGCGGGGGTGCTTTTAGGAATCCTATGGGTCCCCAAACCAAGAGAAGTTCAAGACATGTTATTCACCGAGAATAGATCAAGCCAGGAAAGTTCTTGAATTTGGAAGAAACTCAAGATATGATATTCACGGAGAATAGATCAACTCTGGGGAGTAGAGTCTCTTTGACGATTTCTAAGAGTGACAGTCTGAGAAAGGGTTCAGCGAGAATGCTGTCTTTCACGTCTTCATATTGTTTAACCCCAAGAGGAGGGAAGACTGTGTCTGGTAATCCTATGGGGATCTAGTTTTGTTTGTATTTAAGAGTGACCAACAGGGCTTTACCTACTGCTAGATGTAGTTGCCGGAGAAAACTCTAAATAGCTATACTAGTATTAAACAGTGGATATTTGACGAGTATATAAGAGTTTGTGAAAGAAGGCTTACAGTGAAACAGCCCCACAATACAGTTATATACATATGAAAGCGATAAATGAAAGCGGGTAAACACTTACTCGGTTGTAGAGCTTCCATGTTGTTTTTTTAGTTGTTCAACAAAGAAAGCTTTGATAACAATATTATATTCAAAATAAAAGGAGAAAGTGCTATGAAAGGATTTTTGAGGCTTATAGCTCAAGGAGAGGCCCAAGGTTTCATCAGTGATTATACTGTTGTTTTGAAATTATACAGGGACTTATACAAGTGACTGAGGCCCAAAAAGGTTTTCTTTACAAAGGGATGGGTCTTACACTCTCTCAAGAGGCCCAAAGAGTTTAAGGAAAAGAAATGAGGCTTATAACACGAGGGTAGGCCCAGATGGTTTGTTTTAAAAGGCGACGATCGCGCCGCGATTTTTTTTAACATACTGGGACTGATACAATGCACTGAGGCCCAAAAAGGTTTTGGTTAAAAGGAGGTTGGGTCTTACACTCTATTAGAGGCCCAAAGGTTTAAGGAATGGGTCTTATAGCTCAAGGAGAGGCCCAAAGTTTTCTTTTAAAAGGCGGCGATGGTGCCGCAATTTTGAAAATACGACGGGACTTACACAACATCTGAGGCCCAAAATGGTCTTTATTTACAAAGGATTGGGTCTTACACTCTATTAGAGGCCGAAAGAGTTTGAAAATGATTGATGAGGTTTGAAATCAAAGAAACCCTAATTTTATTTTCCTTTAAAAGTAAATATTTAAAGAAAATCAATAAAATGATAAAAATACCAAATGAGTTTGAATAAACCACTTGTGATTTTTGTTTAAGGTTTAAAAAATGAGGTTTTTATCACAAGATGAATTAAAACTCATTTGGTTTTGATTTTCAAGGTAAATATTCACTTTTAAAATGTTTAAAAACAATTAAAAAGGAATTTATTCACAAAAATACTAATTATATTAAATAAATAATATAAACTTGATTTTTTTGTGGAATAAAATATTTCAACATTTTTGTAATTTTTTGCAAAAAGAACCAATAAAAAATAATTAAAATTGAGTTATTAATTTTTCAAACTATTAAAAATAATATGAAAAATAGTAGAAAAGTGGAAAAAATAGAAAAAAGAGGGTCTGGGGCGAGGGGGATTTGAACCCCAGACCTCTTGTGTATAGGGCACGCGCCTTACCACTGGGGTGGTGTTACATCCGTTGATTGAAACACAACCACAAATATACAAGGCTTGCCTTGTTTTTGGCCTGGCCCAAGGCAAGGCAAGGAAATATTTTGGTTAGAAACGTGAAGGCCATAACTTTCTCATTTCTCCATGGATTGGGACAACATTTAGGTCTATCCTGCCTAGAATTTCACAAGGAATCCAATGGTGGTGGTGTTTTTTCAGATCATGCTCCTATTGAAAAACCCGAGAGTGGTTTTGAAATAGGCCATGATTTTCATTTTCTGTGCTATCTCTTGGTACAGGCATGAATTACATGATGAATTAGTTCAAACACAACACATATAACATGTACAAGATGTGCATGATCAGTGGACCTCAAAGCAATGCATATTTCAAAGAGTTCAAGTTGTGATGCTTACCTCTTTTTGGAGCTTTTGTGCAATCTGCCAAGTGCTTTGTTCCATAAATGATTTGATGCTTTGGACACCCTCAAATGATCTCTTAGAAGCTTTTAGGATGATTGGAATCAGCTGGAAACCTCAGGAATGGAAACTGGCCCTTTCTTGCAAAAGGGGCAAAAGTGGCTAAAATAGCAACTCCCTCAAATGGTGTTCCAGATGGGGGGAACCATTTGGGACAGTTCAAGGATGATATTTGGAGTGTGTTTGAGGTTTTATCTGGTTTGGAAAGTGACTGAATCAAGACATGGCTTGAAAAATGCACAAAAGTCCTATTTTGAGGTTTTGAGATGTGACTTTGCGATTTTGGTGTTACAGGTCACTTGTGAAGGTTTGGACAGCTTAGATATGACATATTGGATGTGTTTGGATCATGAGCTATGGTGGAATTGCTCTCTAACTCAAAAACTCAGAGTTACCTTGCTAAAGAAGGCATTTTTGCCAAGAGAAAGAGATTTTGAGGAAAGTATCAGTTGTAGTGCTTTGGTGTACTTAAACTGAGCACAAATGAGCTCTATTTATAGTAGATCAAGTTTGTTTTGGGAGCAATAGTGATTGGCAACTACTGCAGAGGTTTGGCCAATGTTTATCAATGAGAATCCAAGTCTCCTCTAGCCATTGACTAGAGGTTAGGGCACAGGCTGCTGGTTTCCTTGGTCTTGGATGTGTCTTGACTGAATTCAGTTGGAAGAGGCTCAGTCCATGCCACCTTGGTGCATCCATTAAATGCTCCAAGCCAAAATTGGAGTCTTGTCCCTCTTTTAGGAATTTCTAGGTTTGGCATGCTACTTTTGGTTCCAAAGACTTGGGAGGCTGATGGATCAGTGTTTGTCCCTCCTTGGTCCCCCGTTGAGGTGTTCAGATGGATAGATTTGCTTGCCCTTTGCAAAATTTGAGCAAATCGAACAAAACTCCCAAATCTGCCTTGCCATGACAGTTTGTAGCAAGTCATATTGGCATGGTCATATCTCATGGCCCAAGTGAAATTTGATGGGGTGCTTGGCCATTTTGGAAAGCCCTCATATGATACAACAACTGTTTGATCATAATTGGTTTTGATTCTTTTTGGATCCAAGTGAAAAATGCCCCTATAATTTGAAAAAAGTAAGACAGATTCTGACTTAGTGAAAATTTCACTAAGTGTTGGAAAAAAGTGACATTTTCACTTTTTGTGATTTTTATCATTCCATAACTTAAAATCCATGAGGAATTGGAATGAGTTGTGTTTGAAGCTTTTGAAGAGGGCCCTGAGAGCTACAAATCCAGCTTTGGATGGGGGAAATGACCTTGTAGTTTAGGAGTTATGATCCTCCAAAGTTGGTACCTTAGCCATTTTGTTCCATAACTTAGAAAATTTCTAAGTTTTTTATGGTTACCCCTTTTACAAGTTATCCCACTTTTCTTGATTTTTCTTGATGAATGATGACTCCATTCACACATTAACATCATTTTAGGGTCAAAGAACCATAATTGTAAAAAATCTCAAAAAGTCAAAGTTTGACTTTTGTGCACAGTTGACTTTTTGTTAGATGAATTCCAAATTGTGCGATCCTTTATGAAATCAAGTCCTTGACCTAAATCAAACTTGATGGATTGATTTCATAGGTGTTATAGGGTGTATTGAATCATGTCCTAGGGTTTGGGAGCATGTCCTGGTCAAAAGTCAAAGATACAGTTGACTTTTTCCTCAAAAACCCTAACTGTTGTTCAGATGAACTTAAAACTTGGGAACCAAGCTTCTTGGATCAATCCATTGTTGCAAATGGATCAATGTGGTGTATTAGAGACCCTTAAACCCTCTCTTGAGGTCTTTGCTCATGATTTGTCCCAAAAGTAATCTTAGGGGTGATTAGGTCAAGAAACCCTAATTCCTGATTTTTGGTGAATGCATCCCTTGAGGTTAAATTGACTTGATGACTGGGTTTATGATGTTCCATGGAGAATCTTAGGTTATACTTTGAAGCATTGGCTCATGCCCAGAGGAAAACTTCCATCTGGAGGCCCTGGTCGACCAAAACCCTAATTTGGTGACACTGGCGTTCTTGAGGCTTGATCCACTTAGAATGCTGCAACCTTGTGCTTGATTCTTGATGTGGAAGTCCTCTTGATCCTTTGGGATGTTTGAGAGGCTAGACAAGTTGAAGATCGTGTCATTCCTTGATTGATCCTTTGTCTAAGAACTCTAAGAGGGCTTGAAACCCTAATTTTGATTGTAGTGGATGCTCACCCATCTTTGGGAAGACTAATGAAGCATGAAGGTTCCTCCATATTGTGATGATGATTTGCACAATGATGGGAAATCTTAGTGGTCAAATTTTGGGATATGACACCTTGATTGTCTTCGACCATGTTAACCCCCGGTCCACCATGAGTAGGCAAAGGATTAGTCTATATGTTAGGCTGATCTTTGGCAAAGTCAGGATTTTTCGATCAATAGGCTCTTGAACTGTGGTCTTTAAGACAATGCAATCTTCAATAGCATATCCTATGTACCTAGAATGGTAAGCACATGATGCATCCGGATTATGCTTTGGGCTATAAGGAGGAATTGCAGGCGAAATCTCTTTAGGAACGATTGCCCCTTGATGAACCAAATAAGGGAACTACTCTGTATACGGCACGGGAATTTTGTCAAATTTTGGACGCTTGCAATTATTTTGATTGTTGTTGTTCTGTCTGTTCTGATGATTTCCATTATTTTGTTGAGATTAATGACGTTGTGGCTATTGATTCTGGGAGTTCAGAGTTTGTTGTTGTGGATGACATTGATATAGCGGTTGTTGATACTGGGCAGCAGCGATATAAGGATATGGATATTACGACATGAGAGCCATAAAAGTCTGTTACTGAGGAGGGGCTTTTTCCATCACGGCATCCGCCTCGCGTTCTTTCTTCTTTGAATGGCTGCTCTGAGGTTTCTTGTTGGTTCATTGTTAACTAGCAGAACCAATAATCTTACCAATTTTTAATCCGTTTTCAATTCTTTCACCAATAGTCACGACATTAGCGAAGTTTGAAGAAGAATTGCCCACCATTTTCTCATAGTACAACCCTTGCAAGGTTCCCATAAAGATATCAACCAAATCAGTGTCAGAAAAATCAGGTCGCACACGAGAGGCCATCTCACGCCACCTCTGCGCATATTCCTTGAAGGTTTCAGTTGTGCGCTGGGACTGATTTTGAAATTGCAATATGGTAGGAGCCAAATCAAGATTATACTTGTATTGTTTCAAGAAAGCTTCGGACAGGTATCTCCATGAGCGAATCTTGTTACGCTCTAAGCCCATATACCAATCCAAAGAAGCTCCAGACAAGCTATCTTGAAAGCAATGCACCAATAATTCATCATTGTCAATGTAGGATGCCATCTTCCTACGGTACATTGTCATGTGACTGCGAGGACAACTCAATCCTTTGTACTTTGGCAAATCCGAGATCTTGAACTTTTGTTGCAGCACAACATTATGAACCAAACACGAGTCTTTAGCATCCGTGCCAAAAGCAGAATATCCTTCGATAGCTATGTTCCTTTCATCTAACAGCTTATAGTCCGCAGGCCTGTTATGATTAGCAGGTCTGACAAGAGTCTAGGGATTTGAAAGTTGCGACGCGGCTGAAGCATGCAATTTAAGGAGAAGCAAACTGAGACAGATATACCAACCCAGAATTTACCATCTGACCAGAGTTTTGACCCCATCTGAAACCCATACTAATAACCAGGAGGAGGGACCACAGCGGATGAAGATGCTCTAGGATAAGGCATTCCGGAATGAACATTCTGAATAGCAGTTTGAGCAGATTAAGACAAAACCGAGACATGAATCAGAGGACCTCTGTACACATGTTCATCTTCATTAGGGGTCTCAACATCAGTAGACATAAGAGTCTGGTGAGTCTGCGCCTGAGGAATCTCATGGTCATCATGGTTCACCACATGGGGAGGAATCAGAGTAGGCATGCCCCCTGGGTAAGCAACAGAATTCCCATTGGGCATGGGTGCAACGAAAGTTTGATATGGCACAAAAGTACTACCACCGACAATCTGAGGAGTGAAATTCGGGGGAATTCCCCAAGGAAAAGCAACAGGCATCCGACTCGGACCAGGCTGAGAGATCAGTAAGTTGATAGTAAGTTGAAGAACAGTCTCAACTGGCAGTTCAACAACATCAGGAAAAGAAGTAACAAAAGGAGGAGAAATTACCACAGGAGTGACAACAGTTGCATCAGTAGCGGTTGCAATAGCAGAAGTAACAGCAACGGCGTCATTCTTAACGCGAAGAAACTCCATGATAACATCAATGTTAGTCTAGAACTTATCCATCCGACCTTGAAATTGAGCCAATGTTTCCTTATAGGCAGCATTCTCTGTAACACCCCCAATCTATACCCCTAATTAGATAAAGCGGTAAAATAAAAAATTCATCTGAGTATAATTAAACATTCATGGCATAGACTGAGGCGTCACATTAATTTAGACAAAACACAATAAACCTGCTCATAAAGATATGCAACAATCAGGTAGTAATACAAACAGAGGAACATAGTTCCTACTACACACAATTCAGGTACAGAATAAAAGCGGAAAATCTGAAACTGAATCTTATATATATATATATATATATATATATATATATATCACATAAAAGGTTTGTCTGTCATACACCAATTCATACATGTACAATCCAAAATATATATATACATATACACATAAAATCACAAACCATCCCCCTGACTACCCGGTGCTACATATTAGAGCCGACCGACAAAAGAATGAAGACCTAAGCTTCACAAAAAGACCTCCAGCATCTAATCTGCAATGCCTCATAGAGCATTCAAAACAGCAGAAGGGTGAGAAACACAATAATAATATAATTGCATACAATTATATAATAGCACAAGAATAGACATACAAAGCGTTCTCACCACAATTTATGCCATAATTCAAACACAAAACAACACAATGTATATCTCATCTTTCCATCATCAAGGAATTTCAATCATGCACAATGCAAATATCACCAACATATATCTATATATTAACTCATCAATTCCACACAAAATCAATCCATTCATGATTTATGCATATGCATAGAGACCGACACAACGACTCTATGCAATGCAATGCGGTACCATCCATCCGTCATCTCAACACTAGTTCACTCAGGAACTATTGGAACCATCGGTTGTTACTTAGTGTAACTCCCCGTCGGGCAAACGATGTTCCCCCGTCGCTCTAACCTCTTTGTATAAGGCACACGACGTTTATGGATCGCTCACACCTCTTTGTATAAGGCACACGACCCGATTGCTCACACCTCTTTGTATAAGGCACATGATCGTCTATAATCATCGCTCACACCTCTTTGTATAAGGCACACGATGTTATAGCGGATTCCCTCTGGAACCGTTTCGTCGCTCACATCCACTAGGGCACACGACATCACAAGAATGCATATCATGATGCTTGGCATACAATGACTCATGACATTCAAATGCACACATATATGCAACCATAATCACGCATATATCGTCAAATACAACACATTGCATTTTCTTCACACAACAGCACACAAGTCATATGATATCCAGGTCAACAGCATATTGCATGATACACATCAATTACACACAATTACGACGATTAAATTCGACAAAACGACACGTTTCCAAATTCCCGACATAATTAAATCGGCCACCAATCTCAAAAACCACGTTTATAAGAAAGAACATTTCATAAGCTTTTCAGAAAAATCCCCCCTCAAAAACTCATCCCAAAAATTCCTATTTTTCACCCCAACTCAATTCCAACAGCAAAACAAATATCAACGATTGTTCATACACGCAGTGTGATCATACAATACAATTTATATCGATTTCCGACCATGAAAACATCGATTTCTACTCGTTTATCTCATTTCGACCTATATTTGAAAAACCAATAAAACTTCCACACAAACATACATAATCATACACAAACATAATATAATCGAGTTTCGCACCCTTACCCGATTAATCGTGCTTTAAAATGTCAGTTGAATCGATTTCTAAATCCACAAATTTTTTCCTCTTTTTCTTCTTCTCCCTTTCTCTTTTTCGTCTTTTCTTCCTTCCTTACTATTTTTCTCTCTTTTCTTTCTATCTTTCTATTTAAAATGGAAAAACATAAAACTTACCCAAGCAAAAGACCAAAATACCCCTACACTCAATTTTCTCACAAACGTTCCCAAAATGCGATAAAACACAATAACGAGGAAAATATAATATATTATCAAATAAAAGTCAAGAATAAAACAATATAATAATAAAAATAATTAAATCGACTCGATTAAATAAAACTAACAAAAACTGGGGCGTTACAACTCTCCCCCACTTAGAAATTTC
Organism: Lathyrus tuberosus; assembly: GCA_022829125.1. NCBI lineage: Eukaryota > Viridiplantae > Streptophyta > Magnoliopsida > Fabales > Fabaceae > Lathyrus > Lathyrus tuberosus. The sequence goes on from JALAZF010000047.1 coordinate 9,896,440, forward strand.
CGTCCTCGAAAATATTACCTGAGACGAACAATTCCGGATACGACTCCCGCATCCGACTCTCCAACTCCCAAGTCAAATTGCCCTCAACAGCGCCTCCCCACGCTACTTTCACAAGTGCAATATCCTTGCTTCTTAACCGCTTCAACTCGCGATCCAAAATCCTCACTGGTAATGCCTCCACCGTAAGGTTCTCCCTTACCTCAACCTCATCCATTGGAATCACATGCGACGGATCTGGAACATACTTCCAAAGCTGTGAAACATGGAACACATCGTGCAAATTCGAAAGACTCGGCGGCAACGCCACCCGATAAGCCACAGCACCCACTCTCGCGGATATCTGGTAAGGACCAATAAACCGATAAGTAAGCTTCTTCGACTTCAATGCACGACCAACACCCGTCACCGGTGTAACTCTCAAAAATATTTGATCGCCCTCTTGAAACTCAAGATCTTTCCTCCTTCGATCATGATAACTCTTTTGCCTACTCTGAGAAGCCTTCATTTTATCAAGAATAAGTTTCACCTTTTCCGTAGTCAGTTGCACCAACTCCGGTCCAACCACCGAACTCTCACCAGATTCATGCCAACACAAAGGTGTTCGACATCTTCTTCCATACAATGCTTCAAACGGTGCCATTCCAATACTCGAATGGAAACTGTTGTTATACGTGAATTCCACCAACGCAAGATAACTATACCAAGCACCACCTTGTTCAAGAACACAAGCTCGCAACAAATCTTCCAACGACTGAATAGTTCTCTCGGTCTGGCCATCCGTCTGCGGATGATAAACAGAACTCAATCTCAACTTGGAACCTAACGCCTTTTGCAAACTTTCCCAAAATCTGGAAGTAAACCTCGGATCTCGATCTGAAAAAATACTCAACGTAACACCATGTAATTTCACCATCACACGGATATAAATCTCAGCCAACCTCTCCAAAGAAAAACTGATATCAATCGGAATGAAATGTGCCGATTTAGTCAGCCTATCCACAACTACCCATATGGCATTATGTCCCCTCTGTGTATTCGGAAACCCTGTCACAAAATCCATAGAAATGCTCTCCCATTTCCACTTGGGAATATCCAATGGTTGCAACAATCCACTAGGCTTCTGATGTTCTACCTTCGACTTCTGACACGTCAAACACGCATAAACAAACTGAGCCACATCTCTCTTCAATCCAGACCACCAAAAGATCCTTTTCAAATCTTGATACATCTTATTAGCTCCCGGATGTATACTCAAATCACTCTGGTGTCCTTCCTCCAAAATCATCTTTTTCAAGTCCGAATCATCAGGAATACAGATTCTACCACGGAATCTCAAAACACCCTTATCATCCACTTTAAAGTCACCATTCCCACTTTGATCTCCAACCGTCATCAAATCAACAAATTTCACATCCAACTTCTGTTTCTCGCTAACGGTCAACAGAAAATCATTAGTGACCTTTAACATACCAAGCCTCACGCTGTCAGATGACAATTCACACACCAAACTCAAATCCCTAAATGCTTCCAAAAGTTCCCATTCTTTAACCATCAAAGCGGACATATGCAAAGATTTCTGACTTAACGCATCGGCTACCACATTAGCTTTACCAGGATGGTAATTTAAGCCAAAGTCGTAGTCCTTCAGAAATTCCAACCATCTACGTTGCCTCATATTCAACTCTTTTTGATCAAACAAGTATTTCAAACTTTTATGATCACTAAAGACTTCGAATCTTGCACCATAGAGATAATGCCTCCAAATTTTCACCACAAAAACCACAGCCGCTAATTCCAAATCATGAGTAGGGTAGTTCTTCTCATGAATCCTTAATTGCCTCGAAGCATAAGCCACAACCTTACCTTCTTGCATCAACACTCCACCTAAACTAATCAAAGACGCATCACAATACACCACGAATGGTTCAGTAGGATTCAGTAAGATTAAAATCGGAGCTGTAGTCAATCTTCTCTTCAGCTCACTAAAACTTTCCTCACACTGAATATCCCAAATGAACGCTTTACCTTTACAAGTCAACTGGGTCAAAGGAAGTGCTAACTTAGAAAAACCTTCAATGAATCTTCGATAATAACCAGCCAAACCCAAAAAGCTTCTAATTTCAGTAACAGATCTAGGAGCCTCCTAATGTAGAACTGCATCTACTTTAGATGGATCCACAGCAATACCATTACCTGAAATCACACGCCCAAGAAAACTCACTTCCGACAACCAGAACTCACACTTGGATAACTTGGCAAAAAGTCTCTTTTCCTTCAAAATTTGCAACACGACACGCAAATGTTCCGCATGCTCCTCCCGGGACTTAGAATAAATCAAGATGTCATCAATAAACACAACAACAAATCGATCCAAATGCTCATGGAAAATACGATTCATATACTCCATAAACACACCTGGCGCATTAGAAACCCCGAACGGCATCACAGAATATTCGTAATGACCATATCGTGTCCTAAAAGCCGTCTTCTGAATATCTTCCTCTTTCACTCTAATCTGATGATACCCTGACCTCAAATCAATCTTACTAAACACACACGCACCTACCAACTGGTCCATCAGATCATCAATTCTCGGAAGAGGATACTTATTCTTAATCGTCACCTTATTCAGCTGGCGATAATCAATACACAATCGCATACTTCCATCTTTCTTTTTCACCAACAAAACTGGAGCACACCAAGGCGATACACTTGGCCTCACAACCCTCTTTTCTAACAATTCATTCAACTGCTTCTTTAACTCAACCAACTCAGATGCTGACATACGATAAGGCGCCATAGATACAGGTCAAGTACCAGGAACTAGATCTATAGAAAATTCCACCTCCCTCTCTGGCGATACATCTGAAATATCCTCAGGAAACACCTCTGGAAATTCACACACAACAGGAAACACATCAAGTACAACTTGACTCTCCACAGTCAACGATGCAAACAACCCAAACAACTGAGCTTCATCCGCCAAAAGTTTCTTCAACTCTTTGGTAGATAAGAAACTCGACTCTTCGTCTTCTTCAAGCGAAGGAAATCTTACCAGCTTATGATAACAATCAATATGAACCCGATTGAACTGCAACTAATTCATTCTCAGAACCACATCTAAAACCTCCAACGGTAAACACACCAAATCCATCTCAAAATCTTTACCATTAATGGTCAAAGGACAACTTAAACAAACCAAAGAAGTAGTTACCGACCCCATTGCTGGAGTATCAAAAACCATCTCTCCACCCATCGAAGACAACATAAGATTCAAACGCTTCACGCACTCAGACGAAATAAACAAATGAGTCGCTCCAGTATCAATAATAGCAACTAAAGGCGTACTATTAATAAAACAAGTACCTCTGATCAGACAGTCTGCACTAGTAGTCTGAGTCCCCGCCAATGCAAATACTTTACCACCAGCTGGAGCTTGCTTTGGTTTCAGACACTTCGTACTAATATGACCAGGTTCACCACAGTTGAAACACTTCACCACATTCTTCTTACAATCAGCTGCGACATGTCTTATACCTCCACAATTGGAACACTTTATCATATCTTTTCTACATTCAAACTGACGATGTCCAACGTCACCACACCTATAACATCTCAAAGGATTAGACATACCTCCCCCACTTGGCCTTTTCTCAAAATTACCCCTTTGCTTACCCTTATCAGCTGGTGTTACATAAAGACCACCACGAAACTGTTGCTTCCCTTTCCTTTCGTTTACACTCTTATAGTGAGTAGAACGAGCTTTACTATCCTCTTCATAAATCCTACAAAAATCCACCAAATCTGAAAACCTTCTAACCCGTTGATAACCGATTGCCTGCTTGATTTCAGGATGCAATCCAATCTCAAACTTCACACACTTAGAAAACTCTGCAGTTGCTTCAGCATAATGAGGATAAAACTGCACTAGCTTCACAAACTTAGTCGTGTAATCAACAACAGACATATTACCTTGTTTCAACTCCAAGAACTCAATTTCCTTCTTTCCCCTTACGTCCTCAGGAAAATACTTCCTCAAAAACTCCCTGCTAAACCAAGCCCAAGTGACTTCTTCATCTCCAGCTTCTAACACTTGATGCGTACAAACCCACCAATCATCAGCTTCCTCCTGCAACATGTGAGTACCCAGTCTCACCTTACTGTCCTCATCACAATCCATTACTCAAAAGATTCTTTCAATCTCTTTAAGCCAAATCTGTGCACCATCAGGATCATGTCTCTCTTTGAAGACAGGCGGTTTGTTCTTCCTGAACTCATCATTCTCACCAGCATTAGGTGCACCCTGCACAGCCCGAGCCATAGCTTTCATAGTAGCAGCCAAAGCAGCGTCATTCCTACCAGCCATATTATGTTCATTTACAATAACAGCAACTATGGTTAAACAAACAGCTCACCCAAACACAACGACCAACAAGGACTGACACAAACTGACACGGACTGGCTCTGATACCACTTAATGTAACACCCCTAATCTATACCCCTAATTAAATAAAGCGGTAAAATCAAAAATTCATCAGAGTATAATTAAACATTCATGGCATAGACTGAGGTGTCACATCAATTTACACAAAACACAATAAACCTGCTCATAAAGATTTTGCAACAATTAGGTAGTAATACAAACAGAGGAACTCAGTTCCTACTACCCACAATTCATGTATAGAATAAAAGCGGAAAATATGAAACTGAATCTTATATATATATCACATAAAAGGTTTGTCTGTCATACACCAATTCATACATGTACAATCCAAAAGATATATATACATATACACATAAAATCACAAACGATCCCCCTGACTACCCGGTGCTACATATCAGAGCCGACCGACAAAAGAATGAAGACCTAAGGTTCACAAAAAGACCTCCAGCATCTAATCTGCAATGCCTCATAGAGCATTCAAAACAGCAGAAGGGTGAGAAACACAATCATAATATAATTGCATACAATTATATAATAGCACAAGAATACACATACAAAGCGTTCTCACCATAATTTATGCCATAATTCAAACACAAAACAACACAATGTATATCTCATCTTTCCATCACCAAGGCATTTCAATCATGCACAATGCAAATATCACCAACATATATCTATATATCAACTCATCAATTTCACCTACAATTCCACAGAAAATCAATCCATTCATGATTTATGCATATGCACAGAGACCGACACAATGACTCTATGCAATGCAATGCGGTACCATCCATCCGTCATCTCAACACTAGTTCACTCAGGAACTATTGGAACCATCGGTTATTACTTAGTGTAACTCCCCGTCGGGCAAACGATGTTCCCCCGTCGCTCTAACCTCTTTGTATAAGGCACACGACGTTTATGGATCGCTCACACCTCTTTGTATAAGGCACACGACCCGATTGCTCACACCTCTTTGTATAAGGCACACGATCGTCTATAAGCATCGCTCACACCTCTTTGTATAAGGCACACGATGTTATAGCGGATTCCCTCTGGAACCGTTTCGTCGCTCACACCCACTAGGGCACACGACATCACAAGAATGTATATCATGATGCTTGGCATACAATGACTCATGACATTCAAATGCACACATATATGCAACCATAATCACGCATATATCGTCAAATACAACACATTGCATTTTCTTCACACAACAGCACACAAGTCATATGATATCCAGATTAACAACAAATTGCATGATACACATCAATTACACACAATTACAAAGATAAAAGTTAACAAAACGACACGTTTCCAAATTCCTGACATAATTAAATCGGCCACCAATCTCAAAAACCACGTTTATAAGAAAGAACATTTCATAAGCTTTCCAATGGTACAAACAACGTCCTGATCCGAGTTACGGATCAAAAGTTACGGAATTTAGAAAACAGATTAATTTTTGAAGTCCCAGGTCACGCTAAACGGCCTCTCTCCCGCGCTGAGCACGCTCCGCACTGCCTGGTGAGTTTGTAATTTTTCAAAACCGCGCTGAGCGGGCACCTGTGTGCTAAGCGGGCACTGCGATTTTCAGAAAAATCCCCCCTCGAAAACTCATCCCAAAAATTCCTATTTTTCACCCCAACTCAATTCCAACAGCAAAATAAATATCAACGATTGTTCATACACGAAGTGTGATCATACAATACAATTTATATCGATTTTCGACCGTGAAAACATCGATTTCTACTCGTTTATCTCATTTCGACCTATATTTGAAAAACCAATAAAACTTCCACACAAACATACATAATCATACACAAATATAGTATAATCGAGTTTCGCACCCTTACCCGATTAATCGTGCTTTAGAATGTCAGTTGAATCGATTTCTAAATCCACAAGTTTTTTCCTCTTTTTCTTCTTCTCCCTTTCTCTTTTTCTTCCTTTCTTCCTTCCTTACTATTTTTCTCTCTTTTCTTTCTATCTTTCTATTTAAAATGGAAAAACATAAAACTTACCCAAGCAAAAGACCAAAATACCCCTACACTCAATTTTCTCACAAACGTTCCCAAAACGCGATAAAACACAATAACGAGGAAAAAATAATATATTATCAAATAAAAGTCAAGAATAAAACAATATAATAATAAAAATAATTAAATCGACTCGATTAAATAAAACTAACAAAAACTGGGGCGTTACATTCTCTGCTTCGAAATCAGCCATGATCTTAGATTTGCTTGAGCGAGTGAAGTAGTGATGTTGAGTCGTCGTCTTGCTACAAGGCGGAGACGGACAATTTAAGCATTTTGTTTTTCTGGATGAGGGACGTGCATATGTGTGTATGAATAAGTGCAATGCATGCAAAAACAAAATTTTAAATTCCAGGAATTCATAAGCTTATCTTTGTTAACAATAATCATAAAAAAAACAAGTAAAGGTGCAAAGATAAAACTGTCAAGAAACTCCTCATTCATTCAATAAAGGGAAAGAAGTACAAGTCAAATACAACTCAAATATCTGCCTTTTGGGTGATGACTCGATTCCGTATCATTTATTTTGATTCAATTCGTGCATGTTTTATTGTAATTTTATCGAGTCATTATCGTTTTATGCATTATTTACTTATGTTTTCTTTCGTTCTCAATTTACAGGTCCTACATCAGCTCCATAGAAGGAAAGATCAAGAACTGAGCTAAAAGAGAAGAAAAAGTGAAGAAAATGCATGATTCTGCCCTAGCCTGATCTGAACGGCGTTCTTCATTCCCCCAGTTCAACTGAATGGCGCTCGCCATATCAGAAAAGGAGGGAAATTTAAAGTGCAACTGAATGGCGCTTGCCATATCAGAAAAGGAGGGAAATTTAAAGTGCAACTGAATGGCGACTGCCGTTAGGCCTAAGGCGACCGCCATTGCTTCACGGGAGCAGTTTTCTTGATGCAATTCTGGCAGTTTGCAAGTTAAGTTTCAAATTTCAAATTCAATTGCTTGGAGCTAGAATTTCCTATATATAGAGCATCAGAGGTCTGCATTAGGGGATCCAAGAACCTTGCGGTAATCGCCGGATAGTAGAAAATACGTCTGGATAAAACCATGTATTTGCTCAAGATTGAATCATCAGAAAAAAATAAATCTTGTTTTCTGAAGATTATTTCTTTATGAGTTTTTGAGATGTTTTCAAGAAACGGATTAGTCCACCCTTGACTTTCTCATTTAGAGCTCATTAAGAATTTCTTCATGTAAAGAAGAAAGATTGATGTTCTATGATTTTGAACTTCAGAATGAAATCTGCAGAAGAAGCCAAAAAACTGAAGAAATCAAACTCATAGAAGTGATTCAATATCTGAATCTTAACTAATCAAGTAGTTAAAAGACTCAACGAAGAATTGAATACTATTTTCTTGAGAAGCCTTGCAGAAAATTGAAGGACATTCAGAAAGAGGAAATCTAGTGATTCATCAGGAATCTGATTAAGAACAAATTCTGAGTCTTGGTTGAAATAACATAGACGATTGAGTTCTATTAACTTGAGATTCTATCTCAGTTGAACCAACTGTAATCGGTCAGGATGTCATATGATATTTCTCTTAAAAATTTATGTTGTACAAATCCTGGAATCAGAAGATGCTCGACTAGATGCAAAAACAGAAGTCATCTACTTGAAGCCAAACAGGATTTAAGTCACTGATGTCTCTCAAAATAAATCAGTGGACACTCTTGTTCAGAACCTCTGGAAAGTCAATCTGAAGAAAGCAGACGCAGAACAAGATTGATTAAAAGCTCTTTAAGGACACTCCTATCAGACATTCGAGAAATCATAATGGAAAGCACTCAGATATAGAATCACTGTAAAAAGATTTAAGAATCTCTATGGTATGTTTTTCTTCACTCATGACCATCCATATTCTCTGAATTTTAAACAGTAGAAATATTTTGAATCTTGTCATAACCACTGATCATTCAGTGACACATTAGGTTTCGTAAAGATTTATTGAAAATATTGTAAGATTCTCACGCATTTATGATTAGATGAATATTGAGAGTAAAATAAGCGGTTATGATTACTTAGTGTCAGCCACTCCCTTACGGCTCATAAGTGTACATCGATTTGTATCCTTATTTGTGATCTGCTCTGACAACCACTATATAGATTCTATCACATGTCTTTTTGTCTTAAAGCTGACCAACATCGCTACTCATAGCTATTCTCGAAAATAATGAACCCTGCTTGTTCCAGTTCATTAAATAATTATTGATCCTAAGTCCTTCTCATATCATTTCCTCTAAGAATCACTCCTTAAATATCTCATAGTTTAGTTTCTTTCTCTCTCAAACAAAATCACTCCTATTCAAAATGACTTCCCACAACATCAGAGGAGAAATTTCTAATCTTGAACTCCTGAAGGAATGCACTCTGAATTTAAGCCTTCTGCCTCAAATCAATAAAACAAGTATCCTCTCTGGAATTGAATTTTAGAATTGGGAAAACTACTTCAACATGCTTGTTGGACCTGTCTTTCCTGAGCTTGTAACTGAGTTCGGGGCAAATGCTCGAGTACTAGAGTATGACTATGGTTGCTAGATGTCCAGTCTTGATCAACCCTACCATCATTGCCAAAGCCATTGGATGTAATGAAGATGGTTCATTGGTTGAAGGCTACATCAACAACTCTTGTTTCGACAAACACCTGCATGTCATTTTTGAGACCGAAGGTCGTTCCACTCAAACTTGTACCCTCACTCCTATAGCTAAAGACTGGTATAAATTAATGGTAACTAATTTAAGGCCAAGAGAAAGAGGAGCAGGATGGTTATTTGAAAAAGAGAGATTATTTATTTTCTTCTTAGTTTCTAGGATCAAAATAAACCTACCCCAATCCATGTATAATCATCTGAAGGAAGAAATTAATTTGTATAGGAAAGACATTGTCTATCAAGTTCCTTACTGCGGAGTTAACTCCCACATTCTTGATCTTCAAGGAGTAGTTAGTCATTGCAGGAGAAATGAAATGACTGAGAAGATTCTTCCTGAGTTCTGTCAACCTATGACATTCTTGGTCTAAAAATAGGAAGTTAGATTTCCTAGAGTCATAGTTTTTCAAGGTCTCTGCTTGTTTGACTTTTTGTTTTGAATTCGACTTGTATCTCCTTGATCAATTAATGAAGTAACCCTGATTGTGAACTACCTATCCTTAGGAATGATTAATTTTATGTTCATCTTATCACGATGCATTGTTTAATCTACACTTCATGAATTTACTATAATTTAGAATAAAATAATTAAGCATTATAATCAATTACATGCATCTATTATTAGTCACACGAAAAGCCTTAGGGATATCAAGAATCTGCAATATCTCTTTAAGTCATAAATGTGCGACGGTTACTCTCACCACTCATAAGAGAACAGTTATGATTCATGATCGGTTAATTCTCACTCATTAAAGAAACCAATCATTCAATTTCTTTTCCCACGTCCCTTAACCAACCTAGGAAAGATCAATCGTTACCCTCTCAAATTCTTAAGCCTTACTCTCCTCATTATTCTATAAATAGGATCAACCTTAAATCACTCTTCACAACCTTCACATCATCTAAATATTGAGTAAACTCTGTTAGTGTGTTTCACCTTCAACAATGGCCTACTTCTGTCAAAGTGTATTATGCCCCATTACCATAAAAACACTAGTTGAAAAACTCATTATCAAGTATGAAACAATTGTGAATTTCAAGAGTTTGAAAGCAAATGGATGTGATGCAACTCACTCCATGAATGATCAAGGGTCGAGCAACTACTTCAAAAGGTTAGAAGGACCAACCTACGCTTGTCTGGTCAAAGAATTCTAGATTCATGCTACTACGTGCACAACTGTCATTGTATCTTTTGTGTTTAGAAGGAAAATAGTTATATCTGAAAAGACCCTTTCAGATTTACTGATGCATGACAATACCGGATTAAGAATCACCAAGGATCAACTAAGCAAGGAAAAAGAAGCAAAATTCTTGGCTTCTATTTTTAAAGAAGTAACTATGGTTAATGCAGAGGATCCAATATTCTCAAGTCTGAAGGACTCCCTACAAGTATGGTTCGGAATCCTGCAAGGAAATGTGTTTCATCATCTTCCTTCAGATAAACTCAATGAGACTCAGAAGTGTGTCCTATTCCTTCTTTTAAAAGGAATCAAGATACATCTTCCAGCAGTCCTTTTCAAACTTCTGAAAGAATCTATAAGGGACTCCAGAATGGGTTCTGGCAGGGAAATCAGACATGTTCCGTATGGGAGATTCATCTCTGATATTCTGGTGGAATCAGGAATAGTTGATGACATCCTGGTCAACGAAGGAGAATCAAGCAAACTTCTAAAAAGCGCTGGAAAAATTCTCAGATTTAAGGATCTAAGGAAAAAGAAAGAAGACTTTAATCTTGATGATACGTCACTAAGGCAAGTGACGATGGATATAAGAGTTCCTGTTAAAGGATTTCCTAACTTCAACAAAACACATGATCAAGTAGAAGTGGCAAGCTATCTGCAAAAATTAAAAGATGAAGACATTGGTGTATGGATTGATCTGGAGAACATTACAGATATGCTTCAAGAACTCTCAGAATGGAAGAAAAAGGGAAAGAAGCAGAAAAGTGTTGATAGCGAAGAACCTTCTGCGAAAAGATCAAAGACTGTTAATGAAGAATTAACATCCTTCAAGGATAATGCTATCAACAGAATCCAAAACTTAATAGATATATCAAGTTCCAGCTTAGATCTCACTGCTATGGGAAATATCTAGACTGAATTTCATGGATGGATGTCTGAAGAAATTGTGAAGAATAAGCAGTTGGCAATCACATAAGCTAAAGATAAACAGATGCATGCTTTAAGAAACGATGAGTCTGGAAGCTCATTTTCCACCTCCTCCCTATCCGTAGGCACCTCCTAGACTATCCCCTAGGAATCTATTTTCATAGCCTATGTTTTGATCGCTCCAAACTACTTAGGGTTAAGAATAATCTATATCTTGTTATAGATGAAATATCCTTTGAAACTATTCGAAATTAGCATATTTTCTGATAGATTGATCATTATCATATTAATCATGTTTAAAATGCATAAATGCTCTAACTTTTTGATGATGTCAAAAAGGGGTAGAAATAAAAATATAATGTTGATAGAATGCAAAACTCAAACAAGTAAATTAATGATATAAAATGCGGTTACCACTAATGCTTGTTTGATGTTTAATTGAGGAACTCTGAACAAGTTCACTAGGCATTTTTAGAACAGGTTAAAATAAAAGAACTCTGTTAAAAGTTCTTATGAAATGTTTGTTCATATTATCGAAGTTGTACACTTCGTGAACATGTGTTCAGAATCAGATTGACCCACTACTGTTCAGAAGTTGAGAACTTTCTGAAAGTCAAAGTTATCGTGATTCTTGTTTCACCTTGTTCAGAAGCTATAAGTTGTCTGGCAATATGATATTCAGAACATAAGAATCAGAAGAAGAAATCTTCCTGAAAGCTGTCAAGACAAAGTCTACATTCAAAGATGCTCTTCAGAAGAACTGAGCAAATCAGAAGTCAAAGATGCTCTTTAGAAGAACTTAGCAAATTAGAAGCCAAAGACTGTCTGAAGATTTGGATAGAAGATCAAGGAAGAAAAAGTTCTGATAAACCAAGAATTCAACTCAGAAGAAAATGAATTGGTATCAGACTCAATCTACAATTGGTATCAGACTTAGTTAAGCTGTGAAAGCTGTGAACTGTTCTCGAATACCTTCATTGGTATCAAACTCAGCAACTTTGGTATCAGACTAAGAATCTAGATCACATTGGTATCAGATTCAGAATCAAGCTTTGATTAATCACAAAATATCTATCAATCAGATCAAGAATCAAGCTTTGATGAACCACTGAGTTGTGACAGTAACAAGGTTCTGAGATGAAGGCTTGTGTTCAAGTTAAACTCTGAATAATCAAGATCTTAATCAATGATCAGAACCGGTATGACCAAATAAAAAATCTGAAGATCGGTAAGTCTAAAACTCAGGGGGGGGTTTCTTACGTCAAAAGACAAGTTCAATTCTAATAAATAGCGTGGCTAAGTTATTAGAAGAGAATTGTTCTATCTCAGTGCAAAAATGGTTCTGCTGAAAAGTAGAAATTGCTTCAGAAGACTCTGAAGATTATGAGCTCTGATACGACGTCCAAAGGAACTAAGTTCTAAAGATCTGAAGACAGAAGTTTTGATGAACAAGTCCAGATGCTGAAGACTTTTGTCTCCTCAAGAAAGATAGGGAAGTAATCCTTCTCTATTCTATGTTTTGACAACTCGAAATTGTTATTTTGTGAGTCTTTGGATCATATAAGATTCTAGATGATCACAGATAAATTTTTGGGGATAACACATTCTGGGGGAGCTGTTGTTCCGGACTCTGAATATGTTATGATTGGTTATTAACTTGTATAAAATGTTCAATCAAAATACATGGTTTTGTCATCATAAAAAAGGGGGAGGTTGTTAGAGCAAGAGTTGTCTCTGCAAGTCATCTCTATGTTTTGATGATAACAATGAGTATTCGTGAAAGAACTATTTTATGTTCTAATGTGTGTTGTGTGCAGATTATAATCATAGAAGATATCTGATCCAACAAGCACCAGCAAGATGTGCGTAAATGTTCATATGCGAGTTACTACGTGTAACACAAGTCGCAAGAAGCAAGTTTGCTTCTGTATCTGATCATAATCCAAAAGATCCAAGGATGCCGATATTACTGTTGCAATGCTCTTGTGGATGCTGTTCTGAAAGTGGTTATGATTCTGAAGATAGCGAAGCTTCTGAAGAGATAATCTTCTGAGAACCGAAGTGCTGAAGATTCTGATGACTTGAAGTTCTGAAGGCTGAAGGCTCTGAAGACCAAGTGCAGAAAGATTCTGAAGACTTATGAGTTCTGAAGATTTTGGTTCTAAAAGTCAAATGCTAAAGACTCTGAAGATAGATTCCCAATGGACAAGTTCTGAAGACTCTGAAGACTTGAAGCAGTGAAGATAACGGGTTTCTAGACAAGTGCTAAAGCTCTGAAGACATATTCATAATGGACAAGTTCTAAAGACTGAAGACTTGAAGATTCAGAAGACCTAGTTATAAAGTCTCTACTCATGCTTCAATTAATTACCATCAGAAGCCTCTGAAGATTTGAAGACAACTGATACCGTTGGCAATGACTGTACACCGTATTAAAAAGATCCATCTCGTCACTTCTTCTACAGTAAAAAGAAGATATGGCAGTACAACTTTCATCATTGCATAACGACTCTTTTCAAACAGCCAAGCGTGCTTCAACGACTATATTTTACTTGGCTATTTAAAGAAAGGAGAATGCGCTTCTGAATGTGTCGATGTGATGATAGTCGCAATGATCATTTATCGTTGTTACAATAAACATTTAAAGCTATCACCATTAACGCACGACCATTGTTTTTGAAGCTAAAAGATCATCATTCAACACAACAACAATCAATTGGAACAGAAGTAGTTGATGAACAAGACAACATTACAAATCAGTCAAGTCATCAACCAACTACATCATCTCTGCAATCAAAGATCAAAAGCAATGTTACTCGAAGCTTGCTCAATGAAGAAGATGAAGAATTCTCAATATGTTATTCAACTGTCAAATCATGTACATCTTGTTAGAATCATGTAGTTTGCAAGGAGCTGTTACTCATATCTTGCTAGAACACTGTGTGTTCATTTGTACTTAAACTCAAGAGAACTCTGCTTGTTAAGAAGCATTCTTGTAACCTCCAACAAACAAATTCTATGTGAATTAGGATTCCTCAAGTGATCAGTGTGATCGGAGACTTGAGAAGACAATGGCTGGGTGTCATTGTGAAAATCCTGAAATATGGTCAATGATAGTCATATCTCAAAGAGGACCAATTGTGGGTTAGGCTCTTGTGGGATCACTGATGGAACTCATTGAAAATCTTGGAAGAATGGTCAGTAAACGTTATATTCGTTGACTCGGATCCCTGAACGTTTAGCTGTGAAATCCTGATAGTTGACCTTGCGAGATTGGAACCTATTAGGTCAATGTTCGTTATATCCATTAACTTGGATCCCTGAATGGTTCATTGTGGGTTAGTCACAGCTGCGGTTGTGCAGGTTATTAGTCATCGGCGTTAGCCCGTGCATCTGTAATCGGATTTGGTTATAGTGGATTAAGTCCTTGTGTTCAAGGCGAAATCACCTTGGAAGGGTGGACTGGATTAGCTTGAGAGTTGCTCAGGTGAACCAGGATATATCGTGTGTTCTCTACTCTTGTCATGCTTTGATTTATTGTTTATGTTTCTGTATCGATTATCAGAACCTTACATAAGCAAGTCAGGACCTAGCAACCCAACTCTAATAAGCTTCCGAAATTGCAAGTCCGATTTAAGCATCGCTATTCAGATTCTCCTTGTCGCTTATGCTTTATGCATCGCACAATCTGAATGACATTTCGCAAGTCAGAGTCTCTCAACGCAAATCTGATATTCTCTTAGCACGTTAATGATAAGAGGCGAAAAGTTATAAAAGAGTTAAAACCAAATTCAAACCCCTCATTTCTTGTGTCTTTCTCGCACCTTCATTATACACCTGTAATACCCCATATTATTTAAATGCTCAGTTGGATATCTGATGAGATCAGATGAGTGTCTATGTGCTCTAACTTTGGTTAATTGGATTAATGGAATCCTCTAAGTGTTTTAAGTATGGTCAATTAGGATCAATAGAGCAACTAATGAACTGTGAAGAGATCAATTATTTTGTTAAAGAGACAGATCAATTATTTTAGTCCAAGAGAGGATTGTTAAGGTAACTCTAATAATTGATCAATTGGGTTGAGATGACAAAATATCAATTGGAGATATTTTACCCTGTTGGATTATATTATATAATAAGGAAAAAGAAAAATAGAAAGAAGAAGATAAAAGAGAAGAGAAGAAGAAAACCACGGGAGAAAAAGGAAAAGCTTGGGAAGAAGCTTGGATCATCATCATCTTCTTCAAACTCCTCTTCGATTATCAGGTGGGTTCTAGTTAAAAACTCTAAGTTCTAGAAATAGAAGTTTGGAACCTAGGTTAGATTTGAGAGAAAATGATTAAACGGACAAATCAATGAAATCTAACGGATGAAATGCTATATAAATTGTGCAGTATAGTCGGGTTATGCTTGGGGGTTGATATAATTTGAATTGGAAGTGTTTTGGGTGAAGAAATGAGAGAGTTTGGCCCAAATGACCTATTTTTATGGCTGCTGAATTTATGGGATTCATAGGGTTCGCAAAGCGAACCCAAGGCGAAGGGCAAAGCGAATGGTTTCTCGAGGGTTCACCTTGCGAACTCCAAAGCGAAGGAAAGGCGAAGGTTCACCAGGTGTTCACAAAGAGAACTTTGTGCCGTTTTGGTTCTATCTTGGTTCGCCTAGAGGTTCGTACGGCGAAGGCGAAAGTGAATGTTCGCCTGGGGATTCGCCTAGCGAACATGACAGATTTCCCATTTCGTTTCCTTCATAACTTTTGATCTGTAACTCGTATTGAAGCGTTCTTGGTATCGTTGGAAAGCTATGACGATCCTCTACCCAATAAAATTGAAAATTATGGGTATGATGTGGGATTAATTATGTAGTGGAAAATGAATGAAAATAATGTTTATGTGACATGTTGGAAATCCATATCTTTTCGATCGTAAATTCGATCGAGGCATAGTGATAGCCGTTGGAAAGCTGTGGAAATATCCTATGGGATAAGAGTGAGAAATATTGATTTGATACCCGATTAAATGATCGGAGGGAAACCAAGAGTTATGTGACTTGTGATTGAATGATTATATGCGATTCTATTATACACTTGTAATATGCTTTGTATAACTTTTGATTGAATTATTATATGTAATTCTAAAATGTGAAATTGTAATATGCTTTGCCTAAAATTGTTGTTAAACATGATTGAGAGAATATGCATGCTTAAAATGAATTAGGAAGAGCAAACTTTACCCTAAAACAAATGGCATAGTTAAGATTATTATAATTCTAGGTTGTGAATAGAATTGTGATAGAAACTCTAGATGGCGACGCTCGTGCATTCGATGTATAGATGTGCATCCTTGACGAGTTCTGGCCTAGAGTAGATAACCTAGATGGAGATGCTCGGGCACTTGATGTAGAACGGTGCATCCGTGACGAGTATTGGTCTAGGAGAGAGTGAGACACTAGTATGGAACATGTGGGAACCTTTGTGGTTATGAGAAAAGGCAAAAGAGGCCTTAAGGTGAATGTGGCCTTGTGATTGTCGAATACAATCACGTTGTGTATATGATCACGTAATCGTAACTGTTTCATTTGGGTTGCAGTTTCATGAGTCTCGAGCTCCTCTGAAACGTATGCATGGTACTTGGTAGGTTTGATTCCCAATGTTATAGTACGAATGGAGCCTATATGGTAAAGAGACTTGTGAGGGTGCACGGACCGTGTGAAGTGACGAATTAAAGTGATAATTCGTCCCTTAATTCTGAATCCATTTCATATGCCAAGTAAATTACAAGGATCCATGACTCGGGTCAACTTCTAGAGGTAGAAGCGGACGGGAATAGGGGATGCCTTGGTACAGGTTATCGATTAGTGATATTTTGAGTTGGTGAACTCATGAACATGTTTCCATATAGTGTGAGATTGTGAACTCAAGGTCATTTCCCTCCCCCTTGACTTGAGTTAGGATTTGGTTAGAACCCTGTAAAGCCGAGAGAATCCATAAGATAGGGAACTCACTGAGATTTAATATCTCACCCCATGTTGTTTATTATTTTTCAGGTGTTGAGTACAGGTTTGATTTACAAGTGGAGCTATGCTTGGATGTTTCAAGAGAAGCTTAGTTGAGCTTATTCCGCTGTGTATTTTGTTGTATACAATTGAGGATATTGTATATTAATCTTAGATTTTGTTTTGGCTAGTTTCCATATCATGTACCAAAGATTGTATTATGTTTTTAGAATGGTCAAGTATGTGAATTACGCCATTAGGCACTTATGATGGTGTCAGTACCAAATAAAATGCTTGTATTGTATTATTCTAGGTATATATTATACAGGGCATTACAGTTTGTATCAGAGCAGGTCGTGTCCTCGAACTAGCCTTGAAACATCATAAGTAAATCTATTCCTGCCTCTTAAGTGTGTCTTGCCATTATGAATCTTAATATCATACTATGTAGTGTTGGGCCTGATCAACCTAATGCTTGGTATGTGATAGGTGGAATCATGGTTGAGCGACTATGAGGACTCCGTAGTGTTGTCGGAACTTGTGCTGTGAGGGTAGGCTCAAGCCAAGAGTTAATGGTTAGGAGTTTTGGTTAGCTCAGTTGAGGTCTTAGTAGAAGTTGTCCTTTGAGTAGCGTGGAATTGAATAGTGGTGTGTTGTTCAAGTAATCCTTTGGAATGGATGGAGTCTGAAAGTTCAGAATCTCTAGTGGACGATTGGTTAAGGTATTAAGGAATATGTAACATCACTAGTAGAGATGGATTGACCACTAGTATGGATGAGAATTTCAAGTAATCTCATTCCGTGGAAAAGAAAATTTGTTTTGTGGAATGTGTGACGTAAGGTCCGTAAGTGAGATAATTATTGGTGCTTCAGTTCTAAGGTCTTTGTGGTATCTCAAATGAACGAGAGTACTTTAAGGAATGTGTTCGGAATAATATCTTCCAACTGGTTAAAAGCTGAGAGTTAAGGAAATGCAGTTCTATGGGAACCTAAAGTAGTAGAGAACGGTGAGAAAGAACACAAGGATGTGTTTACATACTTCAAGTGAAACAAGTATGTGTCGGACGAAGGGAAGGAGATAAGTCGCGCGTATTCAGGTGTGTAGAGAGATTAAGTTCGAGATGATACATCATGATTTCTATTTTCAGTAAGAGACCAATTTGGAATTTGGAAATGTTAAATTACCCAAGGAACCGTATAAGGTATTGTGTTGGAGAAAGAATGAGCTTCACTTAGTGACGGAAGGTGTAGTGATACGGACCGGAAGAAGTTGTGTTGGGAAACAAAGTAAGTACCTTGGACTTAAGGAAATTTTAGTATGGTGGTTTTATATTTAGACCTAAGAGGATTACAACGGAGGGTGAAGTAAATGCAGTGTCGAAAACGGTATTAACGGTATGTTATGAGGAAGTGATAACGAAACATATTTTGGATGAATGTGCGATAGAATTATTAAGATGCTAGTGAAGCTAAAATTAATGAAGTGTAATCAAAGATGGTTCATCCATGAGAACTCTATTAGTATGGCGTGGAATGAGAAAGTTACACCATGGTATTAAGAACAAGCATAGTAGTAGCACTGTGGTCACAAGTGTACATGATGGATTCTTATTCTTAAGACAAGTGTGAAGGGACGTACTTTGTGGAACAGTGAATATTGTATTTTAAGAGGCAAGATTGCGATAAACAACGAGAAGCAAATCAGAACTTATTACGGACTAAGAGTAAATTATGGAACGGTTTATACCGGAAGAGTTTTGTAAATAGTTGATGAGAATTGTCGGTTAGAAATCTTCCATT
The DNA here is from genome assembly GCA_022829125.1 of Lathyrus tuberosus. NCBI lineage: Eukaryota > Viridiplantae > Streptophyta > Magnoliopsida > Fabales > Fabaceae > Lathyrus > Lathyrus tuberosus. The sequence continues at coordinate 9,915,489 of JALAZF010000047.1, forward strand.
AAGTAAATGGGTGTAAGTGGGATGTGTAATGGATAATGAAGGGTAAGAAATCCCGGTTAATGTGTACGTAGTGATGGAAAGGTTCTTCAAGAGGATGCATTGCCCCGATTTATTTTCAAGTATAGAGAAACTTCTGTATTTGTGAATGATTGGAATATTCGGAATCTACCTTTTGTTGGACCAAGGACATTGTTGTTTTAATTCTCTCTAAGGAAATTCAAGTGAGAAAACAATGTTGTATGCTCGACAGGTTATGTCCGCCGTTTCGTAGTACCGTATAATGGTTGTGTGTTGGGTTTTGCTTGTGGACGAATTAAGTAAGAGTTGTGGCTAAAACCCTAGAATGTCTTCATTTTTTACTTTCCGCTAGTGTAATTGTTTGAGCAGATAATGAACTATCCCACTGAAGTTTTGTAGTGTGACCGCATCAGAATTTGGAAATTTGCCTTGTCACTTGATTGGAGTGTGTCGTCCGCATATTTTAACTTGTTTTGTATTACCTTGAGTTTATCATGGTTGGTGAATGTTATACAAGTTAAAAGCCATAAGTTGAGAATGATGTTATGGGTTAGAACGAACCGGATTGATGGTTTTGAGTTAAGATGGCTTTTGAATTATAAGAAACTAGTTTTCAGCTTCTACAGCAGTGTTAACCGATTAACACAGTGTGGTTAATCGATTAACATGTGCAAGGAGGGTGCTTTGCACTAAATTTTGAGGAGTTAACCGATTAGCTCAGATGGTTAATTAATTAACATGTGTGTAAATTGTGAAATCCCTTAGGAACCATCATCTGTGTTTTGTTACCTTATGCTCTTCCGATTGATAAGTGTTCGGAGAATGGAAAACGGGATTGCACGTAAATGAAATATGGAATTGTATTTTGAAATCGGAATTGTGGGAAAGTCTTAAGTGTATTGTTATCCCTACGGTTGAGAGTCTTAAGGACGAAGTTGGAAAATACTCTCAAAGTATTGATCTTGTAAAGATCGTTACGGTATTCTTATTTATGGTGTTCGTAAGATATGAACGGTTGGTCAGAGTTAGTAATTGTTATCTTCCGTGAGTTCATGGCATCGGATTTAGGCCGTGAGGGTGGTACCAGATGTGTACAGTTGTGTTTTACCCAGAGAAGGAAATTGAAAGTTATCTTTCCAAGTACGAGTAAGAATTAGGCATTCTGAAGTTAAGCATGTAACTTGGAATCGTTTATGAAACGGAACGCATGAGAGAAGTTGACTCAATTGAGAAGTGTGTTAGGGTCTTCGAAAGTGTGAGTATATGTGGAGTGTTGTATGTGAATTGGTGGGTAATATGGAAACTCACAATTGTGCTTTGGACGGTTTAAGTTTTGATAAGTGGTGACTCGCATATGATTGAAGTTCTGTGTTAGTGTTACGTCGTTTTGGGTTGAGATCTCGAATCAACAAGAAACATTGAGTCAGTCAGAACCCCATAAGAAGAATTTTTATGGAATGTGGTAACCAGAACTGAAGGTTGTTAAACTATTTTGGACATATGGGTTCGAGTTTAGAATAGATTTGGAGTTGTGAATGTTATGGCTGTAATAGTGTAACTCATATACCTCTATCGTCTGGAGAGTGTTGGGCAGATGTTATAATATTGTGTGTTGGCAAAGAAATTGTTCTACCATAAGACGTCAGTGAGTCTCTTGCACCGTTGGTTAGTAAGGATCCCAGTGGATAAGTGTGTTTCTCCGTGGACTGTTAGCTAATTGGTAATGCTCAAGAATTCGCAGTGTTCTACTGTTAGAATTTGGGTTACACAGTGGAAGGTGACAGATGAAAGAGTTATGTCAGAATATTAAGAATTTAGACGGATTCTAGCTTGTAAGTATGTAAATAAGAAGATTTCGTTCTAAGTGTGTTACTTTTTGGTGTGATACGAAAGAGATGAACTATCGGATTAAGTGGAACTGGAAAGAAGTCGCTTGACTAATTATGAAGTAGTTTTAAATGATTAAGGATGTAAAGTTAAGTGTGAAGCTAAGACAATGATACACGATGTGGTTATTGTCGAATAGAGGAAATTCGGGGGCGAATTTCAATTTAAGGGGGGGAGAGTGTAATACCCCATATTATTTAAATGCTCAGTTAGATATCTGATGAGATCAGATGAGTGTCTATGTGCTCTAACTTTGGTTAATTGGATTAATAGAATCCTCTAAGTGTTTTAAGTATGGTCAATTGGGATCAATAGAGCAACTAATGAACTCTGAAGAGATCAATTATTTTGTTAAAGAGACAGATCAATTATTTTAGTCCAAGAGAGGATTGTTCAGGTAACTCTAATAATTGATCATCTGGGTTGAGATGACAAAATATCAATTGGAGATATTTTACCCCGTTGGATTATATTATATAATAAGGATTTTATATATATATATATATATATATATATGTGTGTGTGTGTGTGTGTGTGTGTGTGTGTGTGTGTGTTAGAAAGGAAAAAGGAAAAAGAAAGATAGAAAGAAGAAGAGAAAGGAGAAAAGAAGAAGAAAACCATGAGAGAAGAAGGAAAAGCTTGGGAAGAAGCTTGGATCAGTATCATCTTCATCAAACTCCTCTTCGATTATCAGGTGGGTTCAAGTTAGACACTCTAAGTTCTAGAAATAGAAGTTTGGAACCTAGGTTAGATTTGAGAGAAAATGATTAAATGGACAAATCAATGAAATATAACGGATAAAATGCTATATAAATTGTGCAGTATAGTCGGGTTATGCTTGGGGGTTGATATAATTTGAATTGGAAGTGTTTTGGGTGAAGAAATTAGAGAGTTTGGCCCAAATGACCTATTTTCATCGCTGCTGAAATTCTGGGATTCGCAGGGTTCGCAAAGCGAACCCAAGGCGAAGGGTAAAGCGAATGGTTTCTCGAGGGTTCGCCCTGCGAACCCCAAAGCGAAGGGAAGGCGAAGGTTCGCCAGGTGTTCACAAAGAGAACTTTGTGCAATTTTGGTTCTGTCTTGGTTCGCCTAGAGGTTCGCACTGCGAAGGCGAAAGTGAATGTTCGCCTGGGGATTCGCCTAGCGAACATGACAGATTTCCCATTTCGTTTCCTTCATAACTTTTGATCTGTAACTCGTATTGAAGCGTTCTTGGTATCGTTGGAAAACTATGACGATCCTCTACCCAATAAAAGTGAAAATTATGGGTATGATGTGGGATTAATTATTTAGTGAAAAATGAATGAAAATAATGTTTATGTGACATGTTGGAAATCCATATCTTTTCGTTCGTAAATTCGATCGAGGCATAGTGATAGTCGTTGGAAAGCTGTGGAAATATCCTACGGGATAAGAGTGAGAAATATTGATTGATACCTGATTAAATGATCGTAGGGAAACCAAGAGTTATGTGACTTGTGATTGAATCATTATATGTGATTCTATTATACAATTGTAATATGCTTTGTATAACTTTTGATTGAATTATTATAAGTAATTCTAAAATGTCCAATTGTAATATGCTTTGCCTAAAATTGTTGTTAAACATGATTGAGAGAATATGAATGCTTAAAATGAATTAGGAAGAGTGAGGAAACTTTACCCCAAAACAAATGGCATAGTTAAGATTGTTATAATTCTAGGTTGTGAATAGAATTGTGATAGAAACTCTGGATGGCGACGCTCGTGCATTCGATGTATAGATGTGCATCCTTGACGAGTTCTGGCCTAGAGTAGATAACCTAGATGGCGATGCTCGGGCACTTGATGTAGAACGGTGCATCCGTGATGAGTATTGGTCTAGGAGAGAGTGAGACACTAGTATGGAACATGTGGGAACCATTGTGGTTATGACAAAAGGTAAAAGAGACCTTAAGGCAAATGTGGCCTTGTTATTGTCGAATACAATCACGTTGTGTATATGATCACGTAATCGTAACCGTTTCATTTGGGTTGCAGTTTCATGAGTCTTAAGCTCCTCTAAAATGTATGCATGGTACTTGGCAGGTTTGATTCCCAATGTTATAGTACGAATGGAGCCTATATGGTAAAGAGACTTGTGACAGTGCACGGACCGTGTGAAGTGACGAATTAAGGTGATAATGCGTCCCTTAATTCCGAATCTATTTCGTATCCAAGTAAATTACAAGGATCCATGACTCGGGTCGACTTCTAGACGTAGAAGCGGACAGGAATAGGGGATGCCTTAGTACAGGTTATCGATTAGTGATATTTTGAGTTGGTGAACTCATGAACTTGTTTCCATATAGTGTGAGATTGTGAACTCAAGGTCATTTCCCTTCCCCTTGACTTGAGTTAGGATTTGGTTAGAACCCTGTAAAGCCGAGAGAATCCATAAGATAGGGAACTCACTGAGATTTAATATCTCACCCCATGTTGTTGATTATTTTTCAGGTGTTGAGTACAGGTTTGATTTACAAGTGGAGTTATGCTTGGATGTTTCAAGAGAAGCTTAGTTGAGCTTATCCCGCTGTGTATTTGTTGTATACAACTGAGGATATTGTATATTGATCTTAGATTTTGTTTTGGCTAATTTTCATATCTTGTACCATAGATTGTATTATGTTTTTAGAATGGTCAAGTATGTGAATTACGTCATTAGGCACTTATGATGGTGTCAGTACCAAATAAAATGCTTGTATTGTATTATTCTAGGTATATATTATACAGGGCATTACAACACCTATATAACTTATCATGTAAGATTACTTTAAGAAGTCATGCATGTCTTGCATGTGATTGTGTTGAGTTAACTACCTAAGCAAGGAATTCTTATCCTTTGCATGTGATTCTACATGCAAAAATCCATCTAATTGTTTGTATCACTAAAAAAAACATCTTATAATATTTAGTGTAAAATTAAAAAAAAAATATTAATATAATTTTTTATATTAGTTGTTTTTTCATATCAAAATATAAATGATTTAATGTCTTTCATTTAATGAAAAGTAATAATATATATTTTTAACACAATAAAAAATAAAGTGTAAAAATAAATTAAGGTTTCAAAACCTTTTCTTTGAAAACCTTATTGAGTTATTATTAATAAGTGTTTTGGTGTAATTTTTTTAAAGAATATATTAATATAATTTTTTATATTAGTTGTTTTATCATATCAAAATAGAAATAATTTAATGTCTTTCAATTAATAAGGGTTAAATATACAAAATCCTCCTGTGATGTTAGCGAGATTTGATTTTAGCCCCTGTAATTTTTTTTTTTGGAAACCTCCCTCGTAATATTCAGATTCCCTCACTTAGGCACATGATTGCTATATTGTAGTAAATATTCTTTCATATTGCATGTGTGGCAGTCCACGTGACATTTTTTATTTTTTATTTTTTTTAAAGTCCATGTGGATTTATTTTAAAAAATTTTACTTTTTTAATTATACATTATTAATTATGCATTATATTTTATTAAATATTATACTTTTATTTTTAATTTTTCATTTTTAATTATTTTACTATTTTAATATATATTTTTATTTTCAAATTTCTTCTTAAAAATTATTTACATTGGGCTATTTCAAATAAAACTCAATATGACTTCCAATTCAACTCACCACTCAAGTTTTGAACTGTAGTGTGGGAAAAAAACTATATAAAGTTTTTATTTTCTTTATAAGTGGTCGATGTGGAACAACAACAAAACATAATAACATCACAATCCAAAAAGAGTTGTCCTAGAAATTAAAAAAGACGAAAAAGCTGAGACTTATAATTTGCCGGTGGAAGGGTTAGTACATCCTCTGTATTTTGTTATATACTTTTAATTTTCAGGGTGGCATGTGTTTCCTCCAATACTCTCGTTTTTCCTACCTTTTGGTGCAGAGGATATGCCTGAACTGGGTGAGGTCACTACGCAGCTTTCTTCTATATTGTACGGTAAGTGTTTGTGAAATTTACTGTGAGACTGTAAGCTTGTTTTTTTCCTTAGAATGACGAGGAGAGTAGAGAATTCAAATGTGTTTTTGTTATTTTCTTGCTATCTTATGTTAGTGCTGCATCTTTCTGTAGCTCCTCCGGTAAAGAAGCTTGTTGGTGAGAAAGTTGATGATGAAGAAAAAGAGAAAAACATAGTGGAAATACCACTGATACTAGGGAGACTGATGATGAAGGTCAAATTTGAGAGAATCTTCAAATGTTAGGGTATTTTTTGCAAGTTTTATTTATAGTGGCTTTTTCGAAAAGCGCATATATTACATGGGGAAAAATGACTATTAACCCTAATTTTTATAAAAAAATTCGCGATGTTATCTGATTGAATACTTTATATTTCGTAAATAAATTTATATTTGAATTATAAATGATAAATATCACGAGTCTTATGATAAAATTAGAAGGATAAAAATGTAAATTAGTTTTAAAATACCTCCCTTCCCCTTGTGAACCAAACATATTTGTAAATAAAATGGCTCCCCTCCCCTCCCCTCCCCTTTCGTATTTTGAACCAAACATATATTTATTTAAAATTCTTCCCCTCCCCTCGATTGAACCAAACGGACCCTAAAGTAAGGTTTCAATACCTTTTATTTAAAAAAGTTATTGAGTTATTATTAATAAGTGTTTTGGTGTAATTTTTTTAAAATAATGTATTAATATAATTTTTTGTATTAGTTGTTTTTTATATCAAAATAGAAATAATTTAATGTCTTTCATTTAATTAAAAGTAATAATATATATTTTTAATGCAATAAAAAATAAAGTGTAAAAATAAAGTAAGGTTTCAATATCTTTTCTTTGAAAACTTTATTGAGTTATTATTAATAAGTGTTTTGGTGTAAATTTTTTTGAAAAAATATATTAATATAATTTTTTATATAAAAAAGAAATAATTTAATCTCTTTCATTTAATGAAAAATAATAATATACATTTTCAACACAATAAAAAATAAAGTGTAAAAATAAAGTAAGGTTTATATACCTTTTCTTTGAAAATTTTATTGAATTATTATTAATAAGTGTTTTGGTGTAATTTTAAAAAAATAATATATTAATATAATTTTTTATTGTTAGTTGTTTTTTCATATCAAAATAGAAATAATTTACTGTCTTTCATTTTATGAAAATTAATAATATATATTTTTAACACAAAGAAAAATAAAGTGTAAAAATAAAGTAAGGTTTCAATACTTTTTCTTTGAAAATTCTATTGAATTATTATTATTATTCTTTTTTTTTTTTAATTTAAAGGACTTTGATTAATTAAAAAAAAAAATCATCATTACAAGCGATCCTAGTAGGATCCAGCAACTAACAGTTCACGTACGACTAATAGAAAACCAAAACTATCAAAAGAATAAGCCTATCATCCCTCTATCTTTAGGATAGCGATATACTTCCTAATTTTCTTATTATTCCACCCCTATAAACAAGTGTGTCTATAGTTTTCCTCCCTATACTCGTGGTAACTGCATCCTTACCAAAACTCTTGTTATTCCTCAGATTCCATATTTCGTATATCGTTTCTGTGATTGCCATTTTGTGGACAGCAGCTTTGGCACTTTTTCCTTTCGTGTGTTGGGTTGTCCATTTCAACACATTGTGCCAATCTTTAGGAATGTGCTGAATTTGAATCCATTCTAGAACTTCCCTCCAAATTTTTCTTGTAGCAAAGCATTCGAAAAATAGGCGTTTTATTGATTCCATCCCTGAACAAAAACAACACTGCATGTTATCGATCATTCCAAATCTGAATAGCCAGTCTTTTGTGGATAATTTTCGTGGCATGCAAGCCATAATATAAAACAGGCTCGGGGTCGAGCATTGTTACAATACATCAGGGTCCTCCAGTCGACCTTTATTTCATATTCTTGCAGCATCGTATAAATTTTTCTCATATTAAATTTTTTCCATTTAAGGATATCCTTCCATTCTTCTATCCTTTTCACTGTCTCCCTCTGTCCTAAAACAACTTTCATAGTCCAGGTATGGTTTATTTTCTCCTCAATTTTCATCAGTTGTCTATTTTTCATATAGTATGCTTGTATCCACCGAACCCACAACGAATCAGTTTTTCCACTTAGGTTCCACAGCAGCCGAATCAGATTGGTTTTGTTCCAAACCTCCACGTCAATTACGTTCAGTCCACCGTGATATTTTGGCTTGCAAACTGTCTTCCACGCTACAGGTGCCTTTCGGCTCCCTCCGTATCCACCTGACCATAAGAAGTTGCGGCATATGGCTTCAATTTTATTGAACTATTATTAATAAGTGTTTTGGTGTAAACTTTTTTAAAAGATTTATTAATATAATTTTTTATATTAGTTGTTTTTTCATATCAAAATAAAAATAGTTTAATGTCTTTCATTTAATAAAAAGTAATAATATACATTTTTAATACCATAAAAATAAAATGTAAAAATAAAGTAAGGTTTCAATACCTTTACTTTAAAAAATTTATTGAGTTATTATTAATAAGTGTTTTAGTTAAAATATTTTTTTAAGAATATATTAATATAATTTTTTTATATCAGTACTGTTTTTCTTTGAGAAATTTTAAATGATTTAAAAATATAAAGTGTAAAAATTATTTAAATTACTTTAGATATATTAAGAATATAATTCAAATTAATAAAAAAAATTATAATTAATTACAAAATTATTTATATAAGCTTTTGGTTTATAAACATTTATTTGTAACAAAATTTAACAATTTTATTAGAAATAATATGAATGTTATTAATCTAATTTTTTTTGCATTATAGATAAAAGTAATTATTTAAGTTATCGTGTGAGTTACTTTAAGAAGCTATGCATGCAAGCCCTTGCATGTGATTGTAATATCATCTACAAAAAATATTTAAGTATACTATACACCTATATATACTTATATAGGCAAAATAATCTTTTTGGTCCTTTAACTTTACCTCGGGATTCATTTTGGTCCCATAACTTTAAAAAATGTCATTTTGGTCCATTAACTCTTCAAAACGTTTCATATTAGTCCTTTTCGTCTTATTAGCGACGGAAAAATTCAAAAATTAGTCGCTAAAATTCGTCGCTAATAAGACAAAAGGACTAATATGGAACATTTTGAAGAGTTAAGGGACCAAAATGACATTTTTTAAAGTTAAGGGACCAAAATGAACTCCGAGATAAAGTTAAAGGACCAAAAAGAATATTTTGCCTATTTGTATACATATGGTTTAGGAGGGACAATTGGATTTCTAGAGTTTGCAAGCAGACTTTGTTCTTTTAGTATAATAAAAATTTCTGGAATTAAAAGTTAGTTAGAAATAAAAATGGATAGTTTAACTATGTCCATTAATTCTATCAATAAAAAATCAAATTAAGTGTAATATATATTAATTTTATCTTTAAAAAAAATATGTTTTTAAAATAAAATATTAAATAAAATAAATATGATTTTTTTTTGTTATAATTTAGGGTTTTTATTTTAATTTATTATTATTTTTAATGGCATATTGCTATTTTATTTTATATTAATTTTTTGTTTATGTTAGAAAACATATTAAATACTCAAAAATTGATATGGATAGGTTTTGAACCCACAACCCTTCTAATACAAGGCCAACAACTTTCCACGAACCTGATTTTTTAGTCATGCAAATTGATGCACATTTAATTATTCTTATAACATATCTTTACTGCATTAAATATCTAAATAAGATGTTCTTATATTTAAATAATATGTTCTTATAGCATGTGCTTACCACATTTAATTTTCAGTTATTCAATATTAAGTTTATTAAATATTAACTTTATTAACACTCGAATGGGCGGATTTGGATTATGTGGAAACGTGAAGAGATTAGTATTGCTGTTCAGGAAAAATCAAATCAGTTTATTCACTGTGAAGTGTGTACCATAACTGGGCAGAAAATGTTTAGGATGACAATTGTCTATGCTCACAATCAACTCACCAAGAGAAGACAGTTCTGGCATGATATTGGTAGATTGGCAGGAAATATTCAGGGCCCTTGGATTATAATTGGTTATTACAATAATGTGCTTACTTATAAAGATCGTGTGGGAGGCAATCCTGTCCAACAAAATGTGATTGAGGATTTGGAGAATATGATGAAGATGACAAATCTTTTTTAGCATGAATCTAGAGGTAACTTTTACACTTGGACTAATAACCATAAAGAGGACCTTGTGTACTCCCGTATCGACCATGCCGTCTGCAACACTGAGTGGTTTCTGAAATATCCTAGTAGCTTGCTAGAGATCCTAAACTGCCATATATCTGATCATTCACCATTGAAAATCAGCCTGCCGAGATATCATATCAGGAAGTTTAGGCAGCAACCCAGGTTTAAATTCATGAATATTATTGTGGATCACAAAGACTTTATGAGAGTGGTAGCTGACAACTGGAGCCAACAGATTACAAGGAGGCCTATGTATATCCTGTGGAGAAAGTTGAAGAGATTACAACCTCTCTTAAGAGGTTTGAATAGGAAAATCATTACAGGGATCCATAACATATGGGAGTATAGAGAAAAGTTGGAAAAACCTCAAACTAATCTGGTTGGGAATTTATTTGACAAAGACATTGCAGTTGAGGTTAAAAACTGGTCTGACAGAATTATGGAGGCAACTGAGGAAGAAGAGAAATTGTTGATGCAAAAAGAAAAAATCAATTGGCTCTAACTTGGTGATGGCAACAATGCATTCTTCCATGCAATTGTACGTGAAAAAAATAAGCAAGTGAATATGCAGAACCTGGAGGATAATCATGGCAATAGAATGAGTGATTTTGATGATATTGAGAAAGAGATTCTAGAGTACTACAATAATCTGGTTGGGACTAAGAGAGATGTGCTTAGGCATGTGGATATTGAGGCCATTAGAAAAGCCCCCAACTAAATGATGAACACAGAGAGAATCTTACCAGGCCTGTGCATGAAACAAAAATTTGGACAACGCTCAATAGTATTGGTGAATCTAAGGCTCTTGGGATTGATGGCTATACCTCTAAATTCTTCAAGAGTACATGGAACATCTCTAAGAAAGATACAATTGCGGCTGTGCAGTATTTCTTTCTTCACAATCGCTTGTTTGTTGATGTGAATTGTGCATTGGTCACATTAATTCCGAAATCTCCAGAGGCTAAGAGGATAAAAGACATGAGGCCAATTGCGTGTTGTAACATAATATACAAAGTGATTTCAAAAAACATGACAACTAGATTGAGTAAAGTCCTCCCTGATATTATTGATGACAGTCAGTCTGCGTTTATTTCGGGTAGAGTGATCCACAATAATATCATGCTTGCCCATGATCTAATGAAAGGTTATAGCAGGAAATACCTATCCCCTCGATGTGCTATCCAAATGGATATTCATAAGGCATGCGATACGGTCGAATGGTCAGCCATTGAAAGTATTATGCGAGAGATGAACTTTCCTGATCAATTTATTCACTGGATCATGACGCGTGTTTGCTCTATTTCCTATAGATTCACCATACGGGGTCAAACTACGAAGGTTTTGAAAGCAAAACGGGGACTCCGGCAAGGGGATCTTATATCCCCCTTGCTCTTTGTGTTGATTATGGAATACCTCCATAGATGTATTAGAAAGCTTAAAGATAATCACAACTTCAACTTTCACCCCCGTTGCGAAAAACTGACGCTAACCAATATTAGCTTTGCGGATGACCTGTTACTCTTTGCAAAAGGTGATGAAGGATCTGTTACAATCCTGATGGATGAATTTGGGAAATTTTTCGATGCTACAGGCCTTTCTGCTCATCCAAACAAATGCAGGTTGTACTTTGGTGACATGAAAAAAACTGAGCAATTGAATGTTGTGGCAATGACTGGGTTCGACATTGGCAAACTCCCTTTTAAATATCTAGGGGTGCCTTTATCTTGTAGGAAAATTACAATTCAACAATTTAAACCGTTGATTGATAAAATCATGGCTCAAATTAAACATTGGACATCCAATTTGTTGAGTTATGCAGGGCGGTACCAGCTCATAAAAAGTATTTTATTTGCAGTGACAGCTTATTGGATGAACATTTTTCCCATCCTGCAGAAGGTTGTCAACCACATTGAAGTAATCTGTAGAAGTTACTTGTGGAGTGGCAAGGATGATATAACCAAGAAAGCTCCAATATCTTGGGAAAAAGTGTGCAGGCCGAATGGTGCTGGTGGTATAAACATCGCGGACCTCAAATTGTGGAACCAAGCGACACTTGGAAAACTTCTTTGGAATATTCGGGCCAAAGTGGACAAATTATGGGTAAGATGGATAAATACATACTATCTCAAGAACAATGATGTTATGCAATGGCAGGTGAATAAAAATTGTTCTTGGATTATGAAGAAGATTATCAAGGTTAGAGAGAAAGTAAGAGATTTACCATATTTGAGGGATGTGGAACATGGGAAATAGTATCAAACGAGTGAAATGTATAAAGCACTTCGAGGGGAACCCGACAAAGTGAATTGGCATAGAATCTTGATGCAGAATATGGCGCGGCCTAGGGCTACTTTCACTCTTTGGATGACCCTCCATGGTAAGCTTCCCACTAAGGACAAACTTATTCGTTTTGGCATGAACATGGATCCCAAGTGTGAGTTTTGTGATCAAGAGGAAAACTTGAACCACCTGTTGTTTGAATGTCAACCTTTTATGAAGGTTTGGAAAGAAATCATAGGCTGGATAAGTTATAACAGAGAACCTTGTGAGTGGAATTTAGAGAAAGATTGGTTGATTAACTAGAAAGAAAGGTTGGAAAAGACAAATCCTGAAAATTGCGAGCGCGGAAACTATTTATGAGCTCTGGAAAGGGAGAAATAAGAAGATTTTTTCCCAAAAGAGTTTGGATCATAATATGAAAGACAAGATTATAGAGAATATCATTGATAGATGTAAGATGAATAGGATTTTAAGTACTCATGTTAATGTAAGTACTCATAGTCTAGATTAGTTTGGGCCTGGATCCTTGCGATCGGTTTGTACTCATTGTTTTGGTAATAAAGTTATGCTTTTAGTTCCAAAAAAAAATATTAACTTTATTAAATATTAATAAAATTAGATTATTGTAATTAAATATTAAGTTTATTAAATATTTATTAAATATTTATTCATAGATTATTTGAAATAACTAATATTAATCAAATTAGAATAAAATATAAATTAAATATTAGTCAAATCAAACTACTGTAATTTAATATTAAATTTATTAAATATTTATTTATGGATTGTTTGAAATAACTAATATTAATCAAATTAGAATAAGATATGAATTAAATATTAGTCAAATTAGATTATTATAATTAAATATTAAATTTATTAAATATTTAAATAAGACATAAATAAACATATTGAGATTACTATAATTAAATATTTATTTATGCATTATTCGAAATAACTAATATTAATTAAATTATAATAAGACATGAATAAAATATTAATCAAATTAGATTCATGCATTTATTTACATATTTAAATAAGACATAAATTAAATATTTATGCATTATTTGAAATAATTAATATTTATTTGTATTTTATCTTAAATAAGTAAATATTTATTTATATCCTATTGAAAATAAGTAAATATTTATTTGTATATTATTTTGAAATTAGGAAATTTATATTTATATATTATTTTAATTATATTTTTAATATATATGAATATTTTAGAATAATTTTATAATATTTGAATATTTCTTAATCATGAAATTTAATCTCACCTTATTTAAAAATATATTTATTTATATATTATTTTTTAAATAAGTAAATATTTTTCATAGAAATATTAAACAAGAAATTAAAATTAATAAATAATAAATAATTAAAATTAAAATAAATATTATTTAAAAAAAAAAGTATACAATTAAACAAGAAAAAGAAAACAATAACCACATGCTATAAGAATATTTAAATGCGCATCAATTGCATAACTAGACAACTAGCCCAATGAAAAGGGGTTGGCCTTGTATTGCAATAATTCTGGATTTAACACCCATCTCCATCAATTTTTGAGTATTTAACATGTTTTCTAACATAATCAAAATATAAAATAAAATGCCAATATGACATTAAAAATAATAATAAATTAAAATAAAAAACCATTTGACCATCCACATCAGAAAAGCCATTTGGCCATTCACATCAATAAAAAATAAAATAAAAAATTGTGACTGTCAGCTTTTTTAATGAGTAGAAGTGACGAAGGTCAAAATTAAAAGAATTTTTAAATATTAAAAAAATTTATCAAACTTTTTTTACAGGAAATTTATCAAAAAAACTTGTATATGGCACAGAGAAGAATAGATATTAATCCTATAATTTATGACGAGAAAAATGATTTTTTTTTCCTTTATTTTTTGTTACTAAGGAAATAACGTTTATCATATCAATTTTTTTTAACATTCACACATTGCTAAAAGGATTTCAAATCAAATTGAATAAAAGTATTTAACCTACTAATATAAGTATTATTTATATATAAATTAATTTGAAGTCATAGAATTGTAATCAACAAGATTGTCTTTGAGAATATGTAAAACTATTTACAGTACAGAGTTTCATAAATTTTCAAAATTATGCTATGGTAAAAAAGATATCCATCCATAAAATATTAATTTATGATTAAATATGGTCTATTAAAAAATGTTACAAACTTACTCCACCTACACCATATAATCTTCTGACTCTAATAATCAGTATTTTTCTCTTCAAACTTTTTGATACTAAATATTTGAGTAAACTTAAACACACCAACCAACCGTTACACCGTATAAAACAAAGTTATTAAGATTTTTAAAATAGTTTTTCACTGCCTAGAGATGCAGCAAAGTATAATTTGGTTGTATGATTCACATAAAATAAACGTGTCAAAGAAAATGTTTTAATTTTTATATTTGTCGTGCACGACTCTAAATATCTATATAGCCGTTTTGATGTTGATACTTTATTGATGTAATGTGTTCACGTATAATTTATAACTAATCATTTTGCATTTTAAACATTTTATGGATTTATTGGTTCTAATTTTTCATCGGTTACAATAGTGGTTAGAAGATATGGAGAAGGAGAAAGAGAAAGAGCGAGGAAAATGCAACTACCATGTTTTCGTTTGCTTGTATGATATTTTTAGTTTTTTAATGCTGTGTATTTTTTCCATGACAAAATGCTGTGTTATAACACAACAAAACAAAACCTATTCTATCATGCAAATCTTATACTTGAATAATCACATGTAAAATATGAGAAAATAGGTTATACTTATTCACTATAAAATAATTTTATATGGAGAATCAGTTATTGTTGTGTATTCTACAAAATCACATATATTTTAAAATTATTTTTATGATATGACAGTTTGGTGATAATGTAAAACTATTGTGAGTATATCTCTATTAAATTCTAAAACTATATTAATTCAACTGAGTGTATGGTTGTTTTATACTTTATTTTATTTTAAATTGACATTTTTTTATCATTTTATACGGTTTAAAAATAATGTGATTAATTATGTATGAAAATAATTATGAAAAAATTCTAAGACAATTTTCTATTAATAATATTGAAAAATGAAATTTAAAAAAGAAAAGGAGAGTAATAAAATATATAATTGGAAAATAAGCATTAATCTTTTTTTTCGTTGACGGGAAGCATTAATTTTTTATTAAACCTATAAAACAACTTATAATTTAAGTTTATTTTTTCAAAACAATTTATAATTTAGAAGAACGTACTACTGTTATAATGATAATTATAAAATTATAGATAATTATAAAATTATAGATAATTATGCAGATGAATTAATCATAATTTTGATTGTAAATTGGATTAAAAATACATTTAAGTAAATTAACTATTTTTTTAAAGTAATTAACTAGGTGTCATGTGTAAAAAAATGTATGTATAGGCATCAAGGTTGTATTATTTAGAATATTTTAATGAGGGTATTTAAGTGGTTTTTATTTTTATTTTAGGAAAAGGGAAGTGCCCTATATGTATAATAATAAATGAGTTAAATATGTTTATGATATTTTTAAATATCTCCTATTTTATTTTTTGTTCTTAACATTTTTTTATAAAGAATCGTCTCTTAAAATTTTTCATCCGTTTTTTTGGTCTCTCTTACAACTTAGCGACGGTTCTAGCAATAATTTGCTACCTAACGACTGAGTTAGTGATGGTTTTAGTAAGAGAGACCAAAATTGTAGATCAAAATTTTTAGGTGGATCATTCTCTAAAGAAATTTTTTTAAAGATTACAAGTGAAATATGAGATATTTTTTATAGATGTGAAAACCATAGAAGATATAATTTTGGTTAGATGAATATGTTTCTTAATTGGAAAGAAATAATATATGTGATTTGATAGAAAGTAAAACTAGTTTGGAGTCAGTTTCGAATCGGAGGCGATAACAACCTCAATAGCATTCATTGCACCAAGAATTTCTATATTAAGAGCATACATAATGCCAGACATAAGCAGCAAGATCAAGATTGTCGAAGTGAGCACAATCAGCATTGCATTTTATTCAACATGTGATAGAAGGATGCCATATAATTTCTTTGATAATAAAGTTCTATGGGTGAACTATAACATTGAAGGCCTTAAGAATGGAAAATTCAAATATGGATCAAAATGAAACCTACATTGGTGAAATTTCTAACAACATGACATTGGATGTAATCAAAGTACCCTATGTGCTCCAATTGAGCATTGTTATTGAGTGTGCATTAATTTTTTAGAAGAAAAATAACATTGAGACAATTAAAGATACCATCCAAGATACATTTATATCTAAGAGACCAAACTTGATCACAAATGTTCTACAAATCGTTAATTGTGATATGATTGAGAGAAATGTTGATCTTATAATCAAACTAATTCCAAAATTTTGAAGCAATATCGCAAGTACAGAAGAGGTGAGAATTAGTTTTAGCTTTCTTTGCACATAAGTTACAGGGCAAATGACAACCTTTTTCTCTTAGGTGTTCATCAATAGTGAGTTTATCGTGCATTGACATCCAACCAAGTAATGATTTTGATGGAGATTGACGACGAGAAAAATACACAAGAAGGGGGAGTTGAATTGTAATTTTCGTTTTCTTAAATCTACGTTCGATCAGAGTTCAAAAATCTGAACTGGTGTTTAGATTCTGATTATACTTAGCATCGGATGTTAACATAAGCAAATAAATAATAACAGAAGACACAAAGATGTATATTGGTTCCCCTCAATAGAGAGTAGTCCAGTCCCATTATTTCACAAGAGATTTTCACTATAATCAAATCATGATTACAATCGCTTATGCATTCTGCATAAGTCTTTTACACTGCTCAGACCCTAGGTCCAAGACTTCCTGCCTAAGTCCTACAGACTCAAGATTTCTGCTCCAGGTTCCATGAAACGAGGCTCACTACTTAAATCCCCCAGGTTTAAGACGTACTGCTCCAAATTTCATGAACCGAGCCGACCTGCTCAAGCCACACTGGCCCAAGACTTCCTTGCTTGTATCCCCAAGACACAAGACTTCTGCTCAATCAATCCACTTAATTAAGACTTTCATTGCTCAAGCATATAGCATAAGACTTACATGGCTCAAGCAACTTGGCGAGAGACTTCCTTACTTGTATCCTAATGATATAAGACTTTTGCTTAATCAATCCACTTGATTAAGACTTTCATTGCTCAAGCACATAGCAAGAGACTTACATGGCTCAAGCATCTTAGCGAGAGACTTAATCTAAACTGTTAAACAAGTTCAGCAGAATAGAGAACAAGGTGTACTTGATACTAATATCAGAGGTACGGGAAATCACCGTAACAAAGACATAAAGCTCTTAAGATTTCTAATATATTTAATGTGTAAGAAATCTTAAGGCTTTTACAATTACAACCTACGACAGAAAATCTGCATATACAATAGAGTTGATAATTGATGATCTTGTTACTCCTTCTTATGGTTAATCCTTGTTAAAGATTCAGTTTGAACCTTCAGCCACTTATATAGCAGTTGCAGTAGACTAGCCGTTGGATGATATGACTTGATCAGTGTCTTTACTTTACTCCATAGTACAAGAGCCGTTGAAGATAGATACACCAAAAGATCTTGATCCATTGGGTAACATATTTAACCATTGAGTCTTCAACAAGATCCTATACTATAGACCCATTGAGAGTAGATACCCGTAAAGCATGTCAACCTTTCTTGAGCCTTGTGAACTCAGACTCCAATTGACAAACTGATTTGACAATGCAGTGTGCTTTATGCAGTTTGCTTTATGCAGTACAGACAACTTCAACTTTATCACCAACCCTGAACGATATCAGAAGCCAATTTACATTTACCAAATGTAGAGACAATTATTTTGCTTCTTATGATGTTAAGGCCTTCATCATCAAAGTCTACGCGAGACATCACTTAGCAAGTATTCTTCAGATTCTGTATTACCAGAAGCTAGCAATTCAGCTTCTCTCAAGTATGCCTTTGTATAACAGACTTTGTATCTAACAATTTACAATTATTAGAACCTGCATACAAGATACACACATCAAATATAACCATTGTTCTTTAAATACTTTGTTATCATCAAAATCCAAGGAATATATGTCATGAACAAATCTTCTTCTAACAATCTACCCATTTTTTATGATGACAAACATAAGTATTTAAAAGAACAATGTTGGGCAATTATTATTTTCTTTGCAACAACAGAGTATGAGGTTTGTAAGCTCCCCCTGAGTCTAATAGTCCAAAGCTGAGTTCTGTGACCCACCCTAAGTATTACTTTCAAGAAAAAGTAATTTAGTTTTCTTAGTAACATCAGAGTATGAGGTTTGTAAGCTCTCCCTGAGTCAAATAGTTCCAAGGTTGAGGTTTGTAAGCTCCCCCTTAGTTCTATATTTAAGAAAACTAAAAATAATATTTTAACTACCTTTGGCAACAATAGAATACGAGGTTCGTAAGCTCCTTCCGAGTCTGATAGGCTAAGGTTGAGGTTTGTAAGCTCCTTCTTTGTTTTATGTACAAGAAATTTAAAATGTGTCGCCTGGGCAAGATAACCATAATAACAGAAATTTAAAATAACAAAATTATAAATGACCATAATGTACAGTCTGAATAGGTTCAATGGGTTCAGTTTCAAATTAAATACATACTATCATCTCCCCCCCTTTTGTCACATCAAAAAGAATTAAAAAAAAAAAGAATTACAGACATAAATGCATAACGGGCCATCATTACAAGATCAGTTTCCAAGAATTGAAAAACGATCAAGTAACAAGGGTCATTAAGGTATGTAAAGTGCATATTGAATACTTATTGGTCATAGCGATTTCAAGAATCAAGCAAAGGATTTTATCCAAACGTTTAGATTACCCAGTGTAGCGAGCGATTTTGGACGCGGTTCTTAAGCGCTGGTCGCTCTCTGCGGTTGAGCTTAAAACTACAGGTCGATTCATTTTTTATCCTATTGTGAGCTGATGAAGGAAGGGAAATAGATGTCTCCAATTAACCCTGCTTTGCATACTGAGTTTAAACAGCGGTCTGTTAGTTTATGAATACTATCAATGTGGGGGGGCCTTTGTACTGGTTATTTGTATTTTCGCCAATACGGTTTCTTTCTTTTTATCTGGGCAGAAGGTTTCTGGCGGGGAACAAGGATTAGGATGTCAGGACTGATGCTTTTTGAATTACTGCTTTTGATATGGGAGTATGGGATTTGGGTTTTTTGTTTAGTGTGCTCGCTAAGATTTTTTTTTCAATCTTATGCCTACGTATTCCCATTTACCGAAACAGGGAAATCAGAGCGTTCGTAGTTCCTCCTATTCTATGGGAGGAAATGGTTGTTTTTGGTGTCTTGTTCAAAGCCCAAGACGTGAAGCGAAAGGTAGTTTGTATCTTGTTCAAAGCCCAAGATGTGAAGCTGAAAAGTCTATTTGTATCTTGTTCAAAGCCCAAGATATGAAGCTAAAAGGGTTGGACTTTAGAGAGAATTTGTCATCTCTAAAGAGGGGGTTGTATGTCACAACTGTTTATAAAGGAGAATTACTTTAACCGGGATACGCGGATCCTAGCAATGCCATAATTTCCTTTAAAGGGGATTTTAACCTGAAGGGGAAGACTTTAACTCAGTGTAGAGCAATGCTATCTTTCCTTAGGAATTTCTCATGCTAAAAGAGGGACAGTGGCATGGGTGTAGATGATCCAGAGGCTTGCCACTTACAGCGATTAGATGAAGGGAGTTGTTTGATGTTTGTGTACTGTGAACGAGGCACAGTTTTGATGCTAAAAGGTTAATTGGATTAACCAGTGGTTTTCTTATACAAAGCCTAAGAGGAGGCTGATATGTGCCTCGTACAAAGCCCGAGAGAGAGGCTGAAAGGTTTTGACTCAACGAGGGAATCTTTTGGTATCTCGTATAAAGCCCGAGATGGAGGCTATTGTTTATTTGGCTCAATAAGAACCTTTTTGTATCTCGTATAAAGCCCGAGATGGAGGCAAAAGGGGTAATTGACTTAGCAATGGAGTCTCTTATGTGTCTCGTACAAAGCCCGAGAGAGAGGCCGAACGTTGTTTGACTCCGCTGGGGAGAATCATTGCACAAAGCCCAAGAGGAGGCTATGGTGACTGTTCAGTTAAGTGACAAGTCCGGTATACTGATTTTGAAAGAGAAAATCAATTCTTATATGAGCAACACTGTACTCAGGGATTTGATTCAAGGATCCGGGTTATTCCTGTTCTTTAAGGAAGCGGGGAATCCAAAGGGTATTGAGACTGTCCGAGTCTGCGGGTTTCTTTCCTATTTAACGAAGGGGTCACTTGAGAATGTATTTGAGACTCAAGGAAGTTAGACTGTCCATGTCTAGAGTTTCATCTTTTATACTGTGCTTTGAGAAACAGTAGTAGACTCTATGAAGGGATTGTTTTATGCAGATGACTAAGTTCTGTTCCTATACCTCTAGGAGGTCGTCGGGACAATTTGTACGAAGCCCAAGAGGAGGCTGGAATCTTTTAAGAAGCCGACGGGTCCTTGTACTAAGCCCAAGAGGAGGCTATCATTCCCAGAGGAAGAGATCATTATACGAAGCCTAAGAGGAGGCTGTGAATACTTCTAAGAAGCCGTAGGGTCCTTGTACTAAGCCCAAGAGGAGGCGGGGTTGCTTTTAGGAAGCCTGTGGGTCCTTGTATGATGCCCAAGAGGAGGCCGATTACTTTTAAGAAGCCCGTGGGTCCTTGTATGATGCCCAAGAGGAGGCCGATGCTTTTAAGAAGCCCGTGGGTCCCCAAACCCCGAGAAATTCAAGGCAATGCTATTCACCGAGAATAGATCAAAGTCAGGAAAGTTCGAGAATTTGGAAGAAACTCAAAGATGCCATTCACGGAGAATACATTCATCTTTGGGAGTAGAGTTTCTTGACAATTCCTAATGAGGACAGCCGAAGAGAAGACTGTATCTGGTGATCCTATTGGGGATCTAGTTGTCTATTTCTATGACTAAACGAAACGGCGTCACCTAGTTCTAGACGTAGTTGCCGGGGAAACTCTAAATATCTATACTATTATTACACAGTCGATATGAGTTTATGAAAGAAGACTTACAGTGAAACAGCCCCACAATACAGTTATATGTATATGAAAGCGGTAAATGAAAGCAATAACCACTTACTCGGTTGTAGAGCTTCCATGTTGTTTGGTTAGTTGTTCAACAAAGAAAGATTGAAAACAACAGTATATTCAAAATCAAAGGAGAAAGTGCTTTGAAAAAGAAAGTTTTGGGGCTTATAGCTCAAAGAGAGGCCCAGGGTTTTATCAGTGATTTTACTGTTTGAATTTGTACAGAGGGACTTATACAAGTGACTGAGGCCCAAAATGTTTTCTGTACAAAGGGATGGGTCTTACACTCTCTCAAGAGGCCCAAAGAGTGTAAAGAAAAAGAGTGGGGCTTATAACATGAGGGTAGGCCCAGATGATTCTTCGTTTGAAATGGCGATCGCGCCGAGGTTTTCTTTTAACACAGAGGGACTTATACAATAAGTGAGGCCCAAAAAGATTTTGGTTAAAAGGGGATTGGGTCTTACACTCTAATAGAGGCCCAAAGTGTTTTGAAAGGGTCTTATAGCTCGAGGAGAGGCCCAAGGTTATTTTCAAAAAAAAGGCGACGATCGCGCCGTTTGTTTTTGACGGTATCGGGACTTATACAATAAGTGAGGCCCAAAAATGATTTGGTCAAAAAAGGATTGGGTCTTACACTCTATTAGAGGCCCAAAAAGTTTTGAAAATGATTTATGAGGGTTAAATTAATCCAAAAACCCTAATTTGTTTTCAAAAATGTATTTAATTGGGTAAAAATTCAATTAAAATGATCAACATTGTTTAACATGTGAAAAAAAAATTGTGATTTTGGATTAATGCTTCAAAAATTAAGTATTGACCTACAAAATAATTAGAAAGCATTAAAAGTTGCAAAATCAATGTAGAAAAAATATTTAATATGTCAAAAACAATTAAAATATTAATTCTTTGCAAAAATATCAATTATATGAAATAAATAATATTTTTGGGATTTTTTGATAAAATAAAATATTTTAACATTTTTGTGAATTATTAAAAAAAGAATCAACTCAAAATCATTAAAACTCAGAGAGAAATTAATTTTTGAATCAATTAAATAAAATCACAAAATTCAAATATTTGAATTATTCAAAAATGGTGCCAAGAACACGCGCGTTTTTCTGGGTTTGGCTGATTTGCATTTTCTCCTCAATCTCACTGAATACGTAATTATATCATGCAATCCACATATCATTATGCTCGTCTCAACCTCACGATCATGTCTATAACACTTAATTTCATTTAAATTAAACATATAACAAGAAATCATGAAAAATCCTCAAGAACCCTAATTTCTGCATGAAGGCTAGGATTTTTGATACACGATTCAAACAATGCAATTAATTGAGGGAAAACATTCCATGCATGATTATGAACATATGGCCAAATTATTGTGCGAGGAAATATGCATAGATTGAGAGATGACCAAGTATATGCTTACCTCTAAGCCGTGACAGCAAGTGCAATGTGATTTTTGATTTGGAGGTGTTACAGATGAGTGGTGATGATCTGAACAGCTTCCCTACACCCTATGGAGTGTGTTTGAATGCTTGGACTTGATGGAAATTGGCTGGATCACTTTGTGGTACCTCAGCTGCAACTTGATTGAAAATTTGAGCAACCAGCTGGTGATTTTGTGAAATTGGTGTTTCAGAAGTGATCTAAGTGTTTGATCAACTCGTATGTGATGTATGTGAGGTGTGTGAGTGATTGGTTTAATTGGAATTGCTCTCAAACTCAAAACCCGATAGTGACTTGCCTTAGAAGGCAAAATTGGAGTGAAAGAAGAGATTTTGAGGAAAGCATCTGTTTGATGGCTTTGGTGTACTCAAACTGATCACAATTGAGCTCTATTTATAGTAGAACAAGTTTGTTTTGCAAGGAATAGTGAATGGCAGCTGGTAAGTAGGTTTGGCCAATGTTGGCAAATGAAAATCCAAGTCTCCTCTAGCCATTGACTAGAGGTTAGGGCACAGAGCTTTGGTTCCCTTGGTCTTGGATAAGTCTTGACTGATTTTAGATGAGAATGGCTCAGTCTATGCCACCTTGATGCTTCCATTGAATGCTTCAATCCAAATTTGGAGTCTTGTCCCTATTTTGGCCATTCTAGGTTCAACATGTTATTTCTTGTTCCATGGACTTTGGAGGCTTGGCTCAGTGATTATCCCCTTTAGATTCAACCCTCAGATGTGTCCAAGTGGATAGGAGCATTTGAATTTGGCTGATTTTGGCAAATCGAGCCAAAATGCAAAATCTGCCTTGCCTTTGACAGATTTCAGCAAGGCAACTTGACAATATCATATCTCATGGGGTAAGTTGAATTTGGCAATGTTCTTGGCCATTTTGGAAAGCCTTTACATGATACAAGAACTATTTGAACAAGTTTGGTTTTGATCTCTTTTGATTCCAAGTGAAAAATCCCTCTACATTTGGCAAAAAGTGAAGCAAAATCTGACTTAGTGAAATTTTCACTAAGTGTTGGAACAAAGTGTGATTTCTTGATTTTGATCACTCCATAACTCAAAATCCTTAATGAACTGGACTTAGGCCTAGTTGAAGTTTTTGTAGAGGGTAATGAGGGCTACAAATCCATCTTTGGATGAGAAAAAATGGCCATGTGGTTTAGGAGTTATGATCCTCCAAAGTTAGTGTATTAGTGGTACTTTTTCCATAACTTAGAAAAATTTCTAAGTTTTATGGTTACCCCTTTTACAAGTTATCCAACATTCTTTGATTTTTCTTGATGAATGATGATTCAAATCATACATTAACATCATTTTAGGGTTAAAAATCCATTTTGGTGAAAAATCTCAAAAAGTCAAAGTTGACTTTTGTGCACAGTTGACTTTTTATCAGATGAATTCCAAACTGTGCAATTCTTCAGGAAATCATGTCCTTGACCTAAATCAAACTTGATGGACATGTTCCATGGATGTCATAGGGCATATTGGGACATGTCCTAGGGTTTAGGAGCATGTCCTGGTCAAAAGTCAAAGTTACAGTTGACTTTTCTCGCGAAACCCTAATTGTGGTGCAGATGAAATTGAGACTTGTTGCTCAAGCTTCTTTGATTAATCCATTGTTCCAAATGGATCAATATAGTTCATTAGAGACCATCAAACCCTCTCTTGAGTTCTTGGTTCATGATTTGTCCCAAAAGTCAACTTAGGGGTGAATTAGGTCAAGAAACCCTAATTCCTGATTTTTGATGTATGCATCCCCTGAGGCAAAATTGACTTGATGAATGGGTCCATGAGGTTCCATGGAGTACATTAGGTTGTGTTTTGGATCTTTGGCTCATGCCCAGATGAAACTTTCCATCTAGAGGCCCTGGTCGACCAAAACCCTAATTTGGTGATACTGGCGATCTTGAGACTTGATCCACCTAGAAGGGAGCAACCTTGTGCTTAATCCTTGAAGTGGGAGTCCTTTTTGATCCATTGTGGATGTTTGAGAGGTTAGACAAGTTGAAGATCATGTCATTCCTTGATTGATCCTTTGTCTAAGGCTCTGAGAGGGCTTAAAACCCTAATTTTGATTGTAGTGAATGCTCAACAACCCTTGAGGCATTTGGTGAGGCATGATGGTTCATCCATATTGTGATGATGATTTGCACAATGATGGGAAATCTTAGTGGTGAAAATTTGGGGTATGACAGATGCCCCTATTTAATCTTCTTGGACCCGAAGGTGTGAATGACGAAGGTATTCGGGCATTCGGGGTGCAAGAGGATTAAATATCGGAATACCCAAAATTTTGATGGCTATGAATGGCAGTTTGTGCATTCATCTTATTTGACTGAGCAATGATGCTTAGAAAAGGTAAACTTCCCCTCGATCCTGGTCTTCAGCCAAGGAACTGGTCTCAGTTTTCTTTCGTCAACCTCCCCCCTCGTTCCTGTTTTCCTACCAAGGAACTGGTCTCAGTTTATGATTTAAACTCCCCCTCGATCCTGGTTTCCTACCAAGGAACTGGTCTTAGTTTCTGATTTAAACTTCCCCTCGATCCTGGTTTCCTACCGAGGAACTGGTCTTAGTTTCTTTTGTCAATAAACTTTACTGACAAGGGACGCTATTCGTAGCGGATTTCCTTCAAACTTCTCGCCGAATTTTCCTGGGGAGATTCCATTTGAGTGGAAAATTTTTTGATGTCAGACTTGCTGGGGAACCCAGTCGTCTAAGTTGTAGAGGTGCACAAACTTCTCTGTTGGAGACGCCATTTGTCGATTCTACTAGGGGAAAGCGAGTATCTTGAGAGACTGTTTTCACTTGGGATCTTACATCATACTTTTCTCGGGATCTTCCCGGAGGAACGCCATGTGATGGGGTCCAATTTTGAGGTGTCGATGACCTTTTCATCAGCGATCTTTTCGGAGAAATATTGATGCACTGCCGAACCCTTGCTTAAGAGGCTTTCTCTGGGGATTTTCTTTAATCCGGGAAAGCAAGGATATCATCTTCAATGGCGAAGAGTGACATCTGTTGAAGGTTCTCTGGCCTTTCAGAGGTTCAAGTTATCAAAGTGGTCTAGTGCCGACTCTGATCTAGAGATAAACGGAGAGAAAGATTGCTTAGATGATTCACTTCCCAACGAGGAAAGGTCCGACAACTCAATTGAGAGGACTTTTATCACTAGGGGATAAGACCGACTAGAGTGATAGCGATGCAATATGAAATGTAAATGCAAATCAATAATGCATGATGTATGTATGTATATGCTGACAAAACTGACGCGACACACAAACTAAAAGATGAACATGACTGGATACTCGGCCATCGCGGGGTGTATAGAGATATCGCTGGTTCAAGATAGCAATTCCACCTTGCTTAGGAGAGATAGTCCCTGTTGGGAGCTACCGTTGATCGGGCTTAGGAGGTAAGAACTCTGCCGTGGCGTGTCAGACGAAACAAGGTCTCTGACACAGTTGATCCCTTTATTCAAGCGTACTGGGTTAGAAGGAGTACTTTGATTCTGCACTTTGAAGTTCGCTTACTTCTGGAGAAGCGGTTGATGTTCCTTTGATGTTCAACAGTCAAAAGAAATTGCCGACTTTATTTTAAAAGCAGAAAAAGTTTTAACAAGTAAATTCATTTTTTTTTTCAAGAATCGTTAATCATGTTAACAACGTCGTTCTGTAAAGCTAAAACAAACAAGAATTACAAACAAAAGCACAAAGGCTCAAACTTTATTGATAAGATGGAGATCAGCCAAACGCGTGATTCCATTGAGTATTTACAAAGTTTAAAAATGGTAATTTACAGGGAAAAGGGCTACGTTGAAACATAACGACCACTATCCTTCTACCAACTTTAAATTCAGGGCATCCCGAGCTTCTGTCGAAGATGACCTTGATTGGAGTTTTCTTCCGATGATGTAACTGTTGCTGCTAAGGGACTTGCCTCTGTTGAACATAGTTACTTGCCATTATCCCTAATTTTTGCCTGGATTATACTATGATGTTTCCAATCCACCGGGATGATTTTTTTATTTTATTTTGTCTCTAATTTTTTCCTGGACCGCCCTTTCGGGTTTTCAATCCACCGAGACGTTTTTTTTAGGCGAAGTATTTCTTAACTATATCAACATTCGTGGGATAGGCAAATTCCTCTCCGTCCATGGTTGCAAGTCTCAAGGCGCCGCCTGAGAAAGCTTTCGTGACCACATAGGGGCCATCATAATTCGGAGTCCACTTGCCCCGGGAGTCAGTGAGAAATGATTGTATCTTCTTGAGCACGAGGTCTCCTTTCCTAAAGACATGAGGTCGGACCTTTTTGTCGAACACCCTCTTCATTCTCTGTTGATACAACTGACCGTGGCATAGTGCCGTTATTCTCTTTTCTTCTATCAGATTCAGTTCATCGTGTCGACTTTGACACCATTCAGCTTCGGTGAGCTTAGCTTCCATCAATACCCTGATTGGCGGGATCTCTACTTCTATGGGGAGAACTGCCTCCATGCCATATACTAGAGAGAAAGGGGTTGCCCCTGTTGAAGTACGGACAGATGTGCGATAACCATGAAGAGCAAAGAGTAGCATCTCGTGCCAGTCTTTATAGTTTACAACCATCTTTTGAACGATCTTCTTGATGTTCTTGTTAGCCGCTTCTACCGCTCCGTTCATCTTGGGTCGGTAGGGAGATGAGTTATGATGTTCGATCTTGAACTCTGCGTACAACTCCTTCATCATCTTGTTGTTCAAGTTAGATCCATTGTCAGTAATGATCTCGCTTGGAACACCATAACGGCAGATGATATTGTTTTTGATAAATCGGACCACCCCTTGTCGGGTTACATTAGCGAATGACGCTGCTTCGACCCACTTAGTGAAGTAGTCAATGGCTACAAGGATGAACCGATGTCCGTTCGAAGCCTTGGGTTCAATCAAGCCAATCATGTCGATTCCCCATATGGAGAAAGGCCACGGGGAAGAAAGAACTTTGAGATGTGATGGCAGTACATGAATTTTGTCGGAGTATATCTGACACTTGTGACACCTTCTCATGTACTTGTAGCAGTCGGATTCCATGGTCAACCAGTAATACCCTGCTCTCAAAGTTTTTCTCGCCATTGTGTGTCCGTTGGCATGAGTGCCAAAGGATCCTTCATGAATTTCTTTCATAAGCATGTCTGCTTCTGGTCTGTCTACGCATCGGAGCAAGACCATGTCAAAATTTCTCTTATAAAGTGTATCGCCGCTCAGGAAGAAGCTGCCTGCTAGTCTTCTGAGGGTCTTCCTGTCTTTTCTAGATACCCCAGGTGGGTATCCTTGTTTCTGAAGGAAGCATTTGATATCGTGGTACCAAGCTTTGTCATCTATGACTGCTTCAACCGTGAAGACGTAAGCGGGCCGTTCAAGGCGCATTATGTCGATCTTAGGTATGTCATTCCATTGACCTACACTAATCATGGAAGAGATTGTGGCTAAAGCGTCAGCCATGTGATTCTCATCACGAGGGATGTGATGAAACTCAATTCTGTCGAAGAAAGGTAACAACCTTCTTGCATAGTCTTTGTAAGGAATCAATCCTTATTGGTATGTGTTCCAATCTCCTTTTATCTGGTTAATGACCAAGGCTGAGTCGCCGTATACGTCCAAGTTTTTGATCCTTAAATCAACCGCTTCTTCGAGACCCATAATACAAGCTTCGTATTCGGCCTCATTGTTCGTACATTTGAACGTAAGTCTAGCAGTGAAAGGAATGTGGGTACCCTGAGGGGTAACAATGATCGCCCCAATTCCGTTTCCATAATGATTAACTGCTCCGTCAAAGA
The DNA here is from genome assembly GCA_022829125.1 of Lathyrus tuberosus. Lineage (NCBI taxonomy): Eukaryota > Viridiplantae > Streptophyta > Magnoliopsida > Fabales > Fabaceae > Lathyrus > Lathyrus tuberosus. The sequence goes on from JALAZF010000047.1 coordinate 9,944,310, forward strand.
TAAGTCCCCATTGGGAACCTGGTTCTGGCCCTTCACTGGGTAGCGGTTCATCGCAATCTTTCATTTTTAAATACATGACATCTTCGTCTGGGAAGTCAAACCCGATTGATTCTTGATCGTCAATCGGTTGATGAGACAAATGATCGGCTAAAATACTCCCCTTAACGGCTTTCTGAGCGTGGTACTCTATGTCATATTCTGATAACAGCATCTGCCAATGGGAAATTCTTCCCGTAAGAGCAGGTTTTTCAAATACGTACTTGATTGGATCCATTTCGGAGACCAACCAAGTAGTATGACGAATCATGTATTGGCGAAGACGTTTGGCTGCCCAAGCCAAAGCGCAACAAGTTTTCTCAAGCATCGTGTACCGAGTCTCGCAGTCGTTGAATTTCTTGCTCAAATAGTAGATGGCTGACTCTTTTCTTTTAGTTTTGTCTTGTTGGCCAAGTACACATCCCATTGAGTCCTCTAGAACTGTGAGGTAAATGATCAGCGGTCTTCCTTCCACTGGAGGTGATAGAATTGGAGGATTCAACAAATATTCATTGATACTGTCGAAGGCGGTTTGGCAGTCTTCTGACCAAACGCAATCCTGGTTCTTTTTAAGTAACTTGAAAATCGGCGCACATGTGGCGGTCATAAGGAATATGAATCTGGAGATGTAGTTTAAACGTCCCAAGAATCCTCTGACTTGTTTTTCAGTTTTCGGAGAAGGCATTTCTTGAATGGCCTTGACCTTGTCAGGATCAACCTCAATTCCTTTCTGGCTGACGATGAACCCTAGTAGTTTCCCTGAACGGACACCGAAGGTGCACTTGTTGGGATTCAAGCGGAGCTTGAATTTTCTCAAACGTTCGAACAGTTTTGACAGATGTTCAACGTGCTCACTCTCTGTTTTTTATTTTGCAATCATATCATCGACATATACCTCGATTTCCTTATGTATCATGTCATGAAACAGAGTAGTCATGGCCCTTTGATAGGTTGCCCCGGCGTTCTTCAAACCGAACGGCATTACCTTGTAACAAAAGGTACCTCATGGGGTAATGAACGAAGTTTTCTCCATGTCTTTCGGCGCCATTTTGATCTGGTTATAGCCCGAGAATCCATCCATGAAGGAGAATACTTTGAACTTTGCTGTGCTGTCAACCAACATGTCAATGTGTGGTAAAGGAAAGCCGTCCTTTGGACTTGCCTTGTTCAGATCTCTATAATCAACACACATTCTGACCTTTCCGTCCTTTTTGGGAACGGGTACGATGTTGGCTAACCATTGAGGATATTCAGCTGTAGCGAGGAAACCCGCGTCAATCTGCTTTTGTACCTCCTCTTTGATTTTGATGGCCATGTCCGGGTGAGTGCGTCTCAACCTTTGCTTTACTGGCGGACATTCCGATCTTAACGGTAAGTGATGTTCCACGATGCTGGTATCCAACCCTGGCATATCCTGATAAGACCAAGCGAATACATCGGGAAATTCCCTGAGAAGCTTTATCAAACTCTCTCTGGCAGTTGGACTGAGCAGTGCCCCGATCCTGATTTCTTTTCTCTCTTGCTCTGAACCCAAGTTTACCGTTTCCAACGGCTCTTTGTGAGGTTCAATGGACCTTTCCTCTTGTTTGAGTAATCGGGAGATCTCTTCTGGAATTTTGTCATCATTTTCTTCTTCAGCCTCGAATACCGGGAACTCAAAGTTGGGAGAAGGCATCGGATCGTATGTTTCAACTGGGTTTAAAATAAGCAATCTGCATGACATGATGATTCGTGTTTAGAAGAGATAGAGGAAAATGCAAGTGTGTGCAGTGTATTTGTTTTACTGCTTGTTTTTATTTTTACATGTTTTTTAGGATTACCATTTTCTGAAAAAGCAAAAAGAGAAAACAGCAATTAATGCAGAAATTATAGAACGACGTTATTTTATTAATGAACAAGTCGAATCTTGAAACTACAGCCCTATAAAACAAAACTCTGTCGCTTTGGGCGAAGCGAAGAGGGAAATTTACAGAAAGCGAGCCCTATCAAAACATTCGTTTCACCTGGGCAGGGTGAAAGGTTAAAGATGGCAATTACTTTGACTGATGAACGACCTTCAGAACCTCGACGACAACCCATTGGCGGTGAACTCCTTGGTGAATCACAAAGTCTGGCACCTTCCTTGATTTGTCTTCAGAAATGACACTGATTTTTGGTGGAGCGGGATCATTGGAATCTGTCTCCCAGGCAGAATTGTCGTAGGAGAATTCCTCTGTTGCATTTTGCATAGCATTTGTGCTCTCAGGTACATCTCCCCATCCAGTTGCCTGGATATCCTCGAGCCTGATACGAGAGCTTTCGGGAGCGGTGTACTTGACCATATAGTCGAATTTTCCACTTGGTTCTCCCAGAGTGTCCCAAACTTCTTTGGAACTGGAGGAGTCATCTCTCTCGATAACGTTGACCTCAAGAAAAGCATAGTTGATGAACTCAAGTCCTGCAAACGTTGCGAATTCATCTTCATGTTGAGTAGTTTCTGAATGACCTGAGTGTTGATCCCATGACATGGTGGGGACACAGGTATTTTGTTCAATGATGCTCAGCTGATTTTCATTGTTCGGCTGACTTTCTTGCCCCAAGTTTCCTGGGTAAGGTTGCCACATTGGCAGACCATCCATTGGGCCATAGTAGGTGTAGTCAAAATTATCTTTCATCGGAGTGTCTTCCTCTAATGAATTTGGCGGAGCGCGGCATCCTTCCGGATCACAATCCCCGTAGATCATTTCGACATCTGATCTTGGTATAAATCTCAAACTTTCTGTAGGAAAGCAAAAAGGCATAGGCACCTCTTCCTGAGACGTATAACTGTCCTTGTTAAGGTAGGACTTCCATTCTTCATCTGTGTCAGAGGGATCTTCCTCATTGATAGCATGAACTGTCTGAGACACTGGGTGAAGAAAACCTCCACTGTGGAATAAGTTTTGAAGGGGATGAAGACTTTCATCGTTAGCAGCTGTCTGGGTACAGGTTACAGAAAAACCAAGACCCTTCTTTGTTTTATTGTCAATAGGAATGACAAGTTGTCCCCATCCAGTTGTGTCGGTACTCTCGACCGCTTTGATAGCATCTTTGTATGAGGAAATTGAGGTTCCTCCTCTGAACCGATTGTTCTCGCTTACCGACAGTGCTTGGAACTGAGTTCCAATAACCTCCTCGGGTTTTATACCAGTAGATGATGACAAGTTACTTACAAGCAAGGCTTGTTCCCCACAAACCGTGACAAGTTGATCGTTCTGAAAGAACTTTAGCTTTTGGTGGATGGTCGAAGTGACCGCTCCAGCCTGGTGTATCCAAGGTCTTCCTAATAAACAAATGTATGTTGCCCAGATGTCCATGACCTGGAAAGTGACTTGGAAAGTGTGAGGACCAATAGTTATGGGAAGATCAACTTCGCCGATAACTGTTTTTCTGGATCCGTCGAATGCTTTGACGACAACCTCGCTAACCCTCATCGGAGGTCCTTTGAATGATAATTACATCAAAGTGGACTTCGGCATAACATTCAGGGCTGACCCTGTGTCTACCAGTACGCTGGCTAAAGCATCGTCCTAACAGTTAACTGTAATGTTAAGCGCCATGTTATGACGACGACCCTCTTCAGGTAATTCTTCATCACTAAATCCCAAATTGTTGCATGAAGTGATGTTAGAGATAATGTTATCGAACTGTCTGATTGTTACATCCTGTTCCACAAAGGCTTGCTCCAAGACTTTCTGTAGAGCCTCCCTGTGGGCTTCTGAACTGAGTAACAGTGATAACACCGAGATCTTTGAAGGAGTTTGTAATAGCTGATCAACAATGTTATATTCACTCCTTTGGATGAGCTTCAGCATCTCATCATTATTTTTCGAAAGGTCGGGATTACTGGATTAACCGACTGGTGGATCAGGAGCTTCTGTCTGAAGTTCCTTTTCCTTGTTAAGTTCCCCAACCCCTCGGTTGAAGATTCTACCACTCCGTGTTACTCGACTGATGTCTACAATGTTCACAACGGAGGGTAATGGAATTTCCTTTCCATTTTCAATTATTGTTGCACCGTATTTGTAAGGGATCGCCTTAGCTGATTCATACGGTAGCGGTCCTGGTAGATAGATGACTACAGGAGCCTTCTGATTTTTCTGACCATCATAAGTAATCTCGATTCGTTCCCGGTTGGGAACTTTAGATTCGTCAAGTAGAGGAATAATGGCAAAAACATCCCTGGTCCTGTGATGACCAGAGATCGTGACAACATCCTCAACTTGCTCGGCAAGGTAGTTCGGCGACCAGTTGATGGGTCCAGAACCCGGATATGGACGGATTTCTCCATGATCGACCTGACCCTGAAGAGCTGCTCTCACAAGGTAACACCCTTGGTTACTTTCCGAACAGACGCTACAACTGTCATAGTTGTGTGGTGGCACCTGGCCACGCCCACTTTGAATACAATGTAACCTCACTAGGTTAGCTTCCACTGATCGGACATCCTGACTCTGACACCGGGTGGGGTTTCTATTACTGATACTAATCTGCTGAGTATCTTCATCCATGTAGATTGGCATCCACCAATGATTTAACAAGTGCTGAAGTGTCTCCTGGACAAGGGTACAACCTCGATCGTTTTCGCAACACGCTTTACAGGTTTGATAGTCATGTGATATTAAGAATCCGAGTTGGACCTGCTCAGCATGTAACTCTACCAGGTTGGTATTCATTACGTGAATATCGAAGATCTGAACCATGTTGATTTGATAGGATTTCCTATCATGGTAGTCTTGGATCCATCCAAAATCCATCTGACGCTGGAGGGCCTCTTGTATGAAAGAGCATCCCTGTTTGTTTACCGAGCAAATCAGACAAGAACTGTAATCGTGCCGCGGCAGATTATGATACTGGCTTTGCCTTGAGTGCATTTCCACCAAGTTGACATTCATTGCACGGATGTCGTGGTTCTGAATGACGTTAGAATTCGTGTAGACCATGTTAACTCCACGAACTCGGTGCTCTTGGATCCATCCGAGATCCATTTGTTCCTGTAGAGCTGCTTGCACTACTGAACATCCTTGATTGTCTTTAGAACAGATATCACACTGATGATAATTATAAGGTGGCACATGGCCATATCCACTCTGTCTACAATGCATCTTAACCAGATTGGTTTTCAACAAGAGTACATCGTAAATTTGATAGGCATTGTTAGTCTCTCCTTCTATCAAATTGACTGCAGCCTTCTCGTGTTGAGGTAGAGGATTCGTGAGAACATTAGGATTTGTATCCTTGAAGGATAAGACCCCGCTCCTAACAAGTTTTTGCACGTCGGACTTGAAATTGAGACAAGTCTCTATGTTATGCCCTGAACCTCCTTGATGACAAGGGCAAGTTTGATCCACCTTAAACCAAAAAGGCGGATTTTTCGGTACTGTAAGAGGAGATTTAGTCTGAATGTGCCCCTTAGCCAGTAGTAATGGAAACAGTTCTGCGTACGATACGGGTATAGGATCAAATCCTGGTGGCCGTGTTGTACGGTTGTTGTTGTATGGAGGACGAGCCTGTTGAAGAGGCTGTTGTGTCCTTTGCTGGTCAGGTTGGCTCTGCGCAACCTGAGGTTGATACGTAGGAATTGATGCAGGGCTAATAGCAGGAGTCACAACTGCTACCGAGGGAGATATTCCCAATATCTTGCTCTTTTTTCTTAGGGAGAGCACTACCGTATTTTTTAGTACCGCTCGTCGATCCAGTGTCTTTTACCAAACGTCCTTCTCGGACGGCTTCCTCAAGACGTACACCCATGCCGACCATTTCGGTGAAATCACTGGGCGCACTGGCAACCATTCGGTCATAGTAAAATGAGCTTAAGGTCTTTAAGAAGATCTTTGTCATCTCTTTTTCCTCAAGAGGTGGACAAATTTGAGCGGCAATTTCACGCCACCTTTGAGCATACTCCTTAAAGGTTTCCTTGTCCTTTTGCGACATTGATCTGAGTTGATCTCTGTCGGGTGCCATGTCCAAATTGTATTTGTATTTTTGGACGAAGGCGGTACCAAGATCTCTGAATGTGCTAATCGTAGCATGTTTTAAACCCATGTACCATTTGAGTGCGGCACCGGTTAAACTATCCTGAAAGTAGTGAATCAGTAGGTCCTGATTCTCCGTCTGGGATGACATCCGCCGAGCGTACATCACCAGATGGCTTTGAGGGCAAGAGTTACCCTTGTACTTTTCAAAGTCGGGCACTTGAAATTTGTGCGGGACTTTCACATTAGGGACCAGACAGAGGTCTACGGCGTCCTTTCCAAATAAATCCTGACCGCGAATGGCTTGCAGCTCCTTCTGCATTTCCAAGAATTGTTCTTGGAATTCATCCATTCTGTCAAACATAGTTTCCTTCTTACCAGAAGGTGTTGGTGGAATCTGTCCTTCCGGGACAGTGTGCACCACAGGGGGTGGTACCGTGACTACGGCAGTGAGTCTTGGCGTCTCCCGAAGTTTTTAACCTTCAGGAGTCTTGAGTATGCCCCTGGCATCTTCGCTTTCCCGAAGTTTGTAACCTTCAGGCCCAGCGACTTCTGTTGTGATTCCCTGATCTTCAGTGATCGGCGGAATATATCCTTCCGGGATATAGTTAACAGGCATGCCCTAAGGACGATCTTTCGGTATCTGATACCTAGGATCATACCTCTCCACTATGGGCGTTGAGGTGATCTCTGAGATCACAGTTCGTTGTAGCTGAGCTTCTGCCATGGCTTGCATGTCGTTACGAAGCTTTCTCATATCCTCTCTCAGAGCGTCGATCTCTTCTTTCAACTCTCTATTTTCTTCCTCAAGATCATCCATCCTTTTCTGACGATTGGCCCGAGTATTATACGAATGAGACAGTTTGACTCTAGAATCGAGACACAAACGTGAGATTCATAGGGAAGAAGAATACGCGATGTGAGAATGATGAATGCAATGATTATATTAATTGTTTTTTTTTTGTTTAATCAAAGTAAACTTCGACAATTAGATTGCAAATATCAAACGGTGGGGAAACCCCTTTTTATTGAAATTCAAAGGATTACAGAAATGGAAATACAGTAGATTACAAGGTGCAGAAACAAAAACCTAAACTAATGGGTCTTGAGTCCTCTCTAAAGAGAAATCAGGTGCTGATTCTGGTATCTTCCTTTTCTTTGACCGGGGCTCTTGGGCCGTTGTTGGGTTGTCATTCCTTTGCCAAGTGAAAGGAGCGAGCAAATTCCTTTGGTCATCTTGATTATCTACAGCATGTTGCTCCAAAATTTCAATCAGAGCATCCTTTTCTCTTAGTAATTGCTGTATTTTGATGCACTCTACGTTGAGGGTGCGGTACTTGTTCTTCCAAGACCTTCTCTCCCGTTGAACTTTGTTGAGAGTAACCTGAAGCTTTTCAGTTTCCGTCATGAAGTACATGACAGATTCCCTCGGCGAAAGAATCCCGTAATGAGGATAAGGCATCTTTAGCTTGAGAGCTCTAGTTTGTACCCAATGGAGATAAGGCTCCACCGAGACACAGTCTGGTTTTCCTAGAGACTCTCGTCCTTTCTTATGAACCTGCTTCCAAGCTTGCACTATTTCCATCTTTAGTGCTCTGTCGTTTTCTCCTTCTTTGAAGAAAAGACCTTCCAGATGAACACCCAGTGGGATGTGTCTCATCGGGTATCCAAATTGACGGCGAACCAATACCGGATGGTAGTTGATTCCTCCTTTAGTTCCTATGAGGGGTACGTTGGGGAAGTTTCCACAACGGTCAATGATCATAATTCCCTCTTAAATCCTATTACACCAATCAATGTTAGAGTTGGTAAGAGACATGATCTTCTGCGACCAACGTAAGGCACTCTTGCAATCCCAAAAGGCAGCAGACTTGGGCAAGTGAGAGATAAACCACTTGTAAAGCAAAGGTACACAGCATGTGATCTCCCCTCCGCTGTACAAATTTCCCAAGTGTACAGAATGATACGCATCTGCGAGCAAAGTCGGCACAGGATTTCCAATGAGAAAAACCTTAATAGCGTTAATATCGACGAAGTCATTGATGTTGGGAAACAAAAATAACCCGTAGGTGAGCAAGACAAAGATGCTTTCAAAAGCAGTCACGTTTCATATACTGGTGAAGTACAGGGCTTTCTTTGTCAAGAACTGGGCTGGAAAACCTTGGATGCCACCCTTAACGGTCATGTGAGTCCTGACCTCAGACTTGTCCAAATGAATTGCTCTTGCAATAGTCTGTTTCTTTGGAATTTCTTCCAGTCCAAAAAATGGAGCTCGATCCGTAATGTGTAGATCAATCAGGTGAGAATACTCCTCCAGCGTTGGTGCAAGCTGGTAATCCGAGAATGTGAAACAGTGATAAACTGGATCATAAAACTGAATGAGCACATCCATGATTCCCTCAATCACATGGACTCTTAATAGTGGTAGCAAACCTCCGTGCTTGGCTCTGAAAGCCTCTGGGTTAGTGATCATCCTCGCTAACCTTCTCAAATCCTCTAGTTTTGGAACCTTGAAGGTATACTGGTGAGTTCTCCTTCTACCGAAATCCATTAATGCAATCCTTTTCTCTGATATTTGCAATCACAGTCTTAGTTTAATTTGAAAAAAACAGAGAGACTAGAAGAGAAGATTTTTTGAATGTTTTAATGTTTTTTAAATGAATGCAGCACACAAAAACATAGAAAAAACATGGGGTCAAAGGGTCGTTGTCATGAAGTCAAGGCTCTACCCCTCCCCAAAGGTTTATACTAGGGTGATTTTTGTACCTGTACTCATTATCATTAGCTCCTCCCAGGAAAGCAAAACAACAAGCGGATCGCCAGCGAGTTGTAGAGCAATCTTAGAGTAAGTGCCATTCACCGAGAATAGATCACCAGCCTCAAATGAGGGTAGTATCGCGTAACAACTATTTCTGATAGTTTCCGCGCTATGAAAGGGTTTGGCTCCTCAGCTTCTCAGACTTAACAACCGGCCCATTGTCTAGGTGAGAGAATGAGTTGCGTTGGTCAGCCTCCACTGAGGTTGATGGTCGACCCCGTCGCCATCACTTATCTTAGGTGTATACTCAATCTTTCCACATACGACATCACCCGCATTCCCATTAGCAGAAAAATAAACATGTATAGCAATTAGGAAAAGCAGTCTATATATTTGTCCTAAACACCCTAGACCTTTAAAGCTATGAATCCTAAGTTCCTGACAGAAAATGAGTTCCCCGGCGGAAGCCCCAATCTGTGGTTTTCACATAAGTGAAGAGAAGGAAGAAGGAAAAAGAAAGACAGACCCCACGGTGGGCGCCATTTTTCTGTAGCGAGCGATTTTGGACGCGGTTCTTAAGCGTTGGTCGCTCTCTGCGGTTGAGCTTAAAACTACAGGTCGATTCATTTTTTATCCTATTGTGAGCTGATGAAGGAAGGGAAATAGATGTCTCCAATTAACCCTGCTTTGCATACTGAGTTTAAACAGCGGTATGTTAGTTTACGAATGCTATCAATGTGGGGGGGCCTTTGTACTGGTTATTTGTATTTTCGCCAATACGGTTTCTTTCTTTTTATCTGGGCAGAAGGTTTCTGGCGGGGAACAAGGATTAGGATGTTAGGACTGATGCTTTTTGAATTACTGCTTTTGATATGGGAGTATGGGATTTGGGTTTTTTGTTTAGTGTGCTCGCTAAGATTTTTTTTCAATCTTATGCCTACGTATTCCCGTTTACCGAAACAGGGAAATCAGAGCGTTCGTAGTTCCTCCTATTCTATGGGAGGAAATGGTTGTTTTTGGTGTCTTGTTCAAAGCCCAAGACGTGAAGCGAAAGGTAGTTTGTATATTGTTCAAAGCCCAAGATGTGAAGCTGAAAAGTCTATTTGTATCTTGTTCAAAGCCCAAGATATGAAGCTAAAAGGGTTGGACTTTAGAGAGAATTTGTCATCTCTAAAGAGGGGGTTGTATGTCACAACTGTTTATAAAGGAGAATTACTTTAACCGGGATACGCGGATCCTAGAAATGCCATAATTTCCTTTAAAGGGGATTTTAACCTGAAGGGGAAGACTTTAACTCAGTGTAGAGCAATGCTATCTTTCCTTAGGAATTTCTCATGCTAAAAGAGGGACAGTGGCATGGATGTAGATGATCCAGAGGCTTGCCGCTTAAAGCGATTAGATGAAGGGAGTTGTTTGAGTTTGTATACTGTGAACGAGGCACAGTTTTGATGCTAAAAGGTTAATTGGATTAACCAGTGGTTTTCTTATACAAAGCCTAAGAGGAGGCTGATATGTGTCTCGTACAAAGCCTGAGAGAGAGGCTGAAAGGTTTTGACTCAACGAGGGAATCTTTTGGTATCTCATATAAAGCCCGAGATGGAGGCTATTGTTTATTTGGCTCAATAAAAACCTTTTTGTATCTCGTATAAAGCCCGAGATGGAGGCAAAAGGGGTAATTGACTTAGCAAGGGAGTCTCTTATGTGTCTCGTACAAAGCCCGAGAGAGAGGCCGAACGTTGTTTGACTCCGCTGGGGAGAATCATTGCACAAAGCCCAAGAGGAGGCTATGGTGACTGTTCAGTTAAGTGACAGGTCCGGTATACTGATTTTGAAAGAGAAAATCAGTTCTTATATGAGCAACACCGTACTCAGGGATTTGATTCAAGGATCCGGGTTATTCCTGTTCTTTAAGGAAGCGGAAAATCCGAAGGGTATTTCCTTCCTATTTAACGAAGGGGTCACTTGAGAATGTATTTGAGACTCAAGGAAGTTAGACTGTCCATGTCTAGAGTTTCATCTTTTATACTGTGCTTTGAGAAACAGTAGTAGACTCTATGAAAGGATTGTTCTATGCAGATGACTAAGTTCTGTTCCTATACCTCTAGGAGGTCGTCGGGACAATTTGTACGAAGCCCAAGAGGAGGCTGGAATCTTTTAAGAAGTCGACGGGTCCTTCTACTAAGCCCAAGAGGAGGCTATCATTCCCAGAGGAAGAGATCATTATACGAAGCCTAAGAGGAGGCTGTGAATACTTCTAAGAAGCCGTAGGGTCCTTGTACTAAGCCCAAGAGGAGGCGGGGTTGCTTTTAGGAAGCCTGTGGGTCCTTGTATGATGCCCAAGAGGAGGCTGATTGCTTTTAAGAAGCCCGTGGGTCCTTGTATGATGCCCAAGAGGAGGCCGATGCTTTTAAGAAGCCCGTGGGTCCCCAAACCCCGAGAAATTCAAGGCAATGCTATTCACCGAGAATAGATCAAAGTCAGGAAAGTTCGAGAATTTGGAAGAAACTCAAAGATGCCATTCACGGAGAATACATTCATCTTTAGGAGTAGAGTTTCTTGATAATTCCTAATGAGGACAGCCGAAGAGAAGACTGTATCTGGTGATCCTATTGGGGATCTAGTTGTCTATTTCTATGACTAAACGAAACGGCGTCACCTAGTTCTAGACGTAGTTGCCGGGAAAACTCTAAATATCTATACTATTATTACACAGTCGATATGAGTTTATGAAAGAAGACTTACAGTGAAACAGCCCCACAATAAGTTATATGTATATGAAAGCGGTAAATGAAAGCAATAACCACTTACTCGGTTGTAGAGCTTCCATGCTGTTTGGTTAGTTGTTCAACAAAGAAAGATTGAAAACAACAGTATATTCAAAATCAAAGGAGAAAGTGCTTTGAAAAAGAAAGTTTTGGGGCTTACAGCTCAAGGAGAGGCCCAGGGTTTTATCAGTGATTTTACTGTTTGAATTTATACAGAGGGACTTATACAAGTGACTGAGGCCCAAAATGTTTTCTGTACAAAGGGATGGGTCTTACACTCTCTCAAGAGGCCCAAATAGTGTAAAGAAAAAGAGTGGGGCTTATAACACGAGGGTAGGCCCAGATGATTCTTCGTTTGAAATGGCGATCGCGCCGAGGTTTTCTTTTAACGCAGAGGGACTTATACAATAAGTGAGGCCCAAAAAGATTTTGGTTAAAAGGGGATTGGGTCTTACACTCTAATAGAGGCCCAAATTGTTTTGAATGGGTCTTATAGCTCGAGGAGAGGCCCAAGGTTATTTTCAAAAAAAAGGCGACGATCGCGCCGTTTGTTTTTTACGGTATCGGGACTTATACAATAAGTGAGGCCCAAAAATGATTTGGTCAAAAAAGGATTGGGTCTTACACTCTATTAGAGGCCCAAAAAGTTTTGAAAATGATTTATGAGGGTTAAATTAATCCAAAAACCCTAATTTGTTTTCAAAAATGTATTTAATTGGATAAAAATTCAATTAAAATGATCAACATTGTTTAACATGTGAAAAACAAATTGTGATTTTGGATTAATGCTTCAAAAATTAAGTATTGACCTACAAAATAATTAGAAAGCATTAAAAGTTGCAAAATCAATGTAGAAAAAAATATTTAATATGTCAAAAACAATTAAAATATTAATTCTTTGAAAAAATATCAATTATATGAAATAAATAATATTTTTGGGATTTTTTGATAAAATAAAATATTTTAACATTTTTGTGAATTATTAAAAAAAGAATCAACTCAAAATCATTAAAACTCAGAGAGAAATTAATTTTTGAATCAATGAAATAAAATCACAAAATTCAAATATTTGAATTATTCAAAAATGGCGTCAAGAACACACCAAGAACACGCACGTTTTTCTGGGTTTGGCTGATTTGCATTTTCTCCTCAATCTCACTGAATACGTAATTATATCATGCAATCCACATATCATTATGCTCGTCTCAACCTCACGATCATGTCTATAACACTTAATTTCATTTAAATTAAACATATAACAAGAAATCATGAAAAATCCTCAAGAACCCTAATTTCTGCATGAAGGCTAGGATTTTTGATACACGATTCAAACAATGCAATTAATTGAGGGAAAACATTCCATGCATGATTATGAACATATGGCCAAATTATTGTGCGAGGAAATATGCATAGATTGAGAGATGACCAAGTATATGCTTACCTCTAAGCCGTGACAGCAAGTGCAATGTGATTTTTGATTTGGAGGTGTTACAGATGAGTGGTGATGATCTGAACAGCTTCCCTACACCCTATGGAGTGTGTTTGAATGCTTAGACTTGATGGAAATTGGCTGGATCACTTTGTGGTACCTCAGCTGCAACTTGATTGAAAATTTGAGCAACCAGCTGGTGATTTTGTGAAATTGGTGTTTCAGAAGTGATCTAAGTGTTTGATCAGCTCGTATGTGATGTATGTGAGGTGTGTGAGTGATTGGTTTGATTGGAATTGCTCTCAAACTCAAAACCCGATAGTGACTTGCCCTAGAAGGCAAAATTAGAGTGAAAGAAGAGATTTTGAGGAAAGCATCTGTTTGATGGCTTTGGTGTACTCAAACTGATCACAATTGAGCTCTATTTATAGTAGAGCAAGTTTGTTTTGCAAGGAATAGTGAATGGCAGCTGGTAAGTAGGTTTGGCCAATGTTGGCAAATGAAAATCCAAGTCTCCTCTAGCCATTGACTAGAGGTTAGGGCACAGAGCTTTGGTTCCCTTGGTCTTGGATAAGTCTTGACTGATTTCAGATGAGAATGGCTCAGTTCATGCCACCTTGATGCTTCCATTGAATGCTTCAATCCAAATTTGGAGTCTTGTCCCTATTTTGGCCATTCTAGGTTCAACATGCTATTTCTTGTTCCATGGACTTTTGAGGCTTGGCTCAGTGATTGTCCCCTTTAGATTCAACCCTCAGATGTGTCCAAGTGGATAGGAGCATTTGAATTTGGCTGATTTTGGCAAATCGAGCCAAAATGCAAAATCTGCCTTGCCTTTGACAGATTTCAGCAAGGCAACTTGACAATGTCATATCTCATGGGGTAAGTTGAAATTGGCAATGTTCTTGGCCATTTTGGAAAGCCCTTACATGATACAACAACTGTTTGAACAAGTTTGTTTTTGATCTCTTTTGATTCCAAGTGAAAAATCCCTCTACATTTGGCAAAAAGTGAAGCAAAATCTGACTTAGTGAAATTTTCACCAAGTGTTGGAACAAAGTGTGATTTCTTGATTTTGATCACTCCATAACTCAAAATCCTTAATGAATTGGACTTAGGCCTAGTTGAAGTTTTTGTAGAGGGTAATGAGGGCTACAAATCCATCTTTGGATGAGAAAAAATGGCCATGTGGTTTAGGAGTTATGATCCTCCAAAGTTAGTGTATTAGTGGTACTTTTTCCATAACTTAGAAAAATTTCTAAGTTTTATGGTTACCCCTTTTACAAGTTATCCAACATTCTTTGATTTTTCTTGATTAATGATGATTCAAATCATACATTAACATCATTTTAGGGTTAAAAATCCATTTTGGTGAAAAATCTCAAAAAGTCAAAGTTGACTTTTGTGCACAGTTGACTTTTTATCAGATGAATTTCAAACTGTGCAATTCTTCAGGAAATCATGTCCTTGACCTAAATCAAACTTGATGGACATGTTCCATGGATGTCATAGGGCATATTGGGGCATGTCCTAGGGTTTGGGAGCATGTCCTGGTCAAAAGTCAAAGTTACAGTTGACTTTCCTCGCGAAACCCTAATTGTGGTGCAGATGAAATTGAGACTTGTTGCTCAAGCTTCTTGGATTAATCCATTGTTCCAAATGGATCAATATAGTTCATTAGAGACCCTCAAACCCTCTCTTGAGGTCTTGGTTCATGATTTGTCCCAAAAGTCAACTTAGGGGTGAATTAGGTCAAGAAACCCTAATTCCTGATTTTTGATGTATGCATCCCCTGAGGCAAAATTGACTTGATGAATGGGTCCATGAGGTTCCATGGAGTACATTAGGTTGTGTTTTGTATCTTTGGCTCATGCCCAGATGAAACTTTCCATCTAGAGGCCCTGGTCGACCAAAACCCTAATTTGGTGAAACTGGCGATCTTGAGACTTGATCCACCTAGAAGGGAGCAACCTTGTGCTTAATCCTTGAAGTGGGAGTCCTTTTTTATCCATTGTGGATGTTTGAGAGGTTAGACAAGTTGAAGATCATGTCATTCCTTGATTGATCCTTTGTCTAAGGCTCTGAGAGGGCTTAAAACCCTAATTTTGATTGTAGTGAATGCTCAACAACCCTTGAGGCATTTGGTGAGGCATGATGGTTCATCCATATTGTGATGATGATTTGCACAATGATGGGAAATCTTAGTGGTCAAAATTTGGGGTATGACACCCAGAAGCTATTATAAAACCAACTGAAATCTAATTCATTTTCATCAACATTAACCAAAACATTATGGAGTCATCAGCTGAGAGCAACACAATTTCTGTTGTAACAGAAGTTACACAGAACTCTACAAGCCTGAATATCCAGAACCTTCAAAAGCCAGTAGCTTCATAAGCTTCTGCTACTGGTCATATGCCTTCTTCCCTGAATACTTTAGATGAGACTTCATCAGAAGTACCTGAAAAAGACAAGAAAGAAGAGGCTCAATGATATGTTTCACCGTTTTGTTGTCCCAGAAGTAGAAGAGGAGAACATTGGTGAAGATGAGCCAAATTACGATTATGGCAATAGCCTCTGCTACAAGGCAGTGGATGACATAGATAGAGCTTAATCTTAGTTCAAACCAATTTCTTATGTTATCTGTAATCCTTTAAGCTCGATTAATGAAAAAGTTATTTTGACTAGTAAATATTATGCAATCGTACAAACACCTTATTTACCCATTAGATTTTCCGATAATCACATTAATGAAGTAATACTGACACCAGAAGCAACAGCTAAACATGTTAACTATAATACTTACTATTGTTAAAGAAATTTTAATAGGTCAGACTATTAGATAATATTTCCAAGAGTCATCATTAAAATATTGATTTGACTTAATCAATATTAAAATAACGGATACTCAAAACAATGAATGTAACACGTCTATAAAAATTCATAGCAGACTCCCTCTCATAATCACTTAATCTTCAAAACACCAAGATGTATAAACAAAAACAAATATGGGTTCCAAAGAGAGATTTCAGAAAGTTAGTCATACTAAATGCAGCAGCTCAAGCAACCAAAATCAATGCAGTGACTGAAGGATCTACTAGCAAGCAGATGACTTTAGAATCCCACACCTCTTCAACATCCTTTGTGAAGACACCCAGAAAAAGAAGAACTTCTAAGTCCAAATGCAGAAATGGTCTGAGAAATGAGGCTTTGGAGTTTGCTAAGGAAGAATGGCAAGATTATTTAGATAATTTGGACATGTCAGACGATCCTAGGGAAGACCTTAGGGCAAACCCAACTGACTAGAAAGTCTAAATAATTTGTAATATCTTCCAGTTTATTAATGAGAATTGTTGCACGTTTTGGATTTTTAATCCCATTTCTTTAATCCTTTTGAACAACAACAACAATATATATATATATATATATATATATATATATATATATATATATATATATATATATATATATATATAATAGTTAAACTGCACAACAGTCATGAACAAACATGAATTAATAATAAGAATGCTTAATACAAAGGTTCTAACAATTACAAGGCATAACTATGTAGAAATCTAACATCAGAATCTTTCATAGATAGCTTCCAACTTGTCTCTCAAGATTTTAGACGAATCAGCCTCTGAACTTATGATAACTCCTTGCTGAACAAGTAGCTCTAAAAAAACTCGTCCATAAGGAATGAAGAAAATATTTCCCTTGTGAAAGGTAGAAAGAGTCCTCTTTAAATAGTCAAGCATAACTTGAGGAAGATCAATCTGTAAGCCTGAATTGAGAAGTAGTAGCATATCTTTTTCAATAGGGTCCAAGAGGTCTAAATCCTTATTGTTGCGGTGAGAATTGGATACCATAGTTATTAATTGAACTAGGATCACATTTCTTTAAATGTTCACCACCGACTTTGATTTATCCAAAGGAAAGGTTCAAAAGCGAAAAAACCTAAAGATCTAAGGTTCGGGGGTTGGTTACGCCTAGGGAAGGTATTAGCATCCTAAACGTCCGTAGTACTCTACGGGAACCTCTCGTTAGTATTCATGTTATCTCTCATTCGCTTGCTAAGGTGTTATGCTAAAGGTTGAACCCTAGGGGTTAGTATCTAAGTATACTCGATAAGGTATCGCACCTTATGCCTACGTATCCTCGGGAGTAGAATCAGAGTATGCGTAGTTCTGAAAGAGGAACTTCTTGACGGGGTCAAGGTTCCAAGGGGAAGTAAAGTCTTGGGCAAGACCTTACATAGAGTGCGGCGACTCTAAAGTTGTAGGATGGTTCAAGCGGGGTAGGATTGTAAATGTCCACGGCGGAGCATTTACTTGGAGTTCGGCGACTCCGATCCTAAGGCTAAGATTCTAAGTGTCTACGGCGAGACGTGGAGTACGGCGACTCCGAATCCTATGGCCAAGGGTTCTAAAGCGTTAACCTTATGACGGTTTAGTCAATATTAATAACCTTTCCTTTGGAATGTCGAGGGACCCAACTAACTGATTATTTTGTGCGCACTAGCAAAGTGGGCTAGTTAATGTGTATAGTGACCGAAAAGGTTGAATGCGAGGCCCGAAGGCACTCGACTTACATAGGTATAAAATTGGCTCGACGTTGGATCGAGAGTTTTTTAGTATTTTTGAAAAGGTTTGAGTAAGTAAACAATATCAATATAAATGTATAGCAAACAAGAAATCAATCATGAAATGGCATACAGCAAGCGATTCACTCACGTTGGGGATCTAATGAGTTGATCGATTAAGAGTTGGATTAAATTTAGGGAGGTTAGCGAGGTTTATTAATGGTTCGAAAAGTTACTAGAAATTATTAATAATTAGAGAAAATGTTAAAGTCTTATCTTATGAAGATTAATATTTGCAAAAGTTATATTCTCATTTTTTAGATACCAAGTTAATATTAATTTTGAAAAGGTTATTAAGTATTTATTAAAGAAAAAGGGTGGTTAAAAAAAAATTTAGAATCTTACTATTATTATTTTGTGTTATTAATTAAAAAAAGGGGTTATATTTTGATTATTTTTTTTTAAATTGAAAAGAGTGACAAAATTCTTTAATTGATCTTAAGAGAATTACTTAGTATTAAAACTTATTAAAGAAAAAGTTGTTAAGCGTTATTAACAAGGTTAATTTAGTTTATTATGTGAGAAATTATTAATGATTATTTTCAATTAGAGTTTTTCTGAAAAGATTTAAGATTAATTTTAAAAGAGGTTATTATATTTTAATAAAAAAAAAGTTATTATAGATTTATAAAATAAACCCTTAGTGGTTAAAAAAAGAACATTTCAAATGAAAAAAAAAGTTTTAACGAAAAGGAAAAAAAAGTTGATAAAGAGGTAAAGGACGGAGGTATCCTCACATTCTCAATCTCACGCTTCTCTCCATCCCTCTCTCTCGATTAGGGTTTTTTTTTTACCTAGCGGCGGCCATCGCTGTCTCCTCCCCTCTCCGATCAAGCAAGAAAAACGAAACCCTAAACCCACACAACCCAATAACCCCATTCCACTATGTTTAGAGGATTACAAATACAAGGGAATTGCGATGAAAATAACAACGAAGAGACGAATGGGGCAAGCGGAGCGATGGGCGCGGTCGAGTCTTCAAGGTGCCTCTTCACGGGTAAGTCAAAGGGGACCTTCTTTTCTTTGCTTGTGTTTGTCGTCTTCGTGTCCGCCGTGTGTGTTGTATGTATGCACCGGTGTCTCCGTGAATCGTCTACGGAAATGTCCGTGTATGTGTGATTGTGCCCAGAAATAAGCAGATCCCTGTGGTCGTTT
Organism: Lathyrus tuberosus; assembly: GCA_022829125.1. NCBI lineage: Eukaryota > Viridiplantae > Streptophyta > Magnoliopsida > Fabales > Fabaceae > Lathyrus > Lathyrus tuberosus. Next base: position 9,963,088 of record JALAZF010000047.1, read on the forward strand.
GTGAATCGAGCCTGTGCGTATGTTTGATGTTGGTTTCTTATAGATTTCTTCGATGATGATAAATTGTTAGATTTCTGGTTTGAAATTGATGACTATTTTTTGGTATTACTGTTATGGCCTGATGTAGTTGTGAGGATTTGAAATTTGGTAAGGGTATAGATCTCGAGTCTTGGTGGTTTTGGTCTAGCTCTGGTGTGAACTGATGTATGTGAATTCTTTTTTTTGGTATGAAAGTTATGTGTAAGGTTTTAGAGAATGGCTTTGGTGTATGATGAAAATGGTTTTTCTGATGAACTCCTGAATGCCCCCTGTGACTGGTGTTCCGTGCTCTATTTATAGGCCTTAGAAATCAATTTCCAAATTAAACTCATGAACCTTGTTTTGGCATCTTTTTAATCTGTCTGAACAAACTTTGACAATTGCTGGGAGGCGTTTGAATATGTTGGTATAGATTTAGGAAAACTTTGAATATGTAGGAAACATGTTTCCAACATGTTATGGAAAGATTTCCGGTCTGTCTTAATTGTGTCTGGTGGTTGCATTGGAATTGGTCATAACTCCCTGAAATATGTTCTGATTTGCTTTCAAAATGCCATATTAAGTCTTAAAACGATTTGAAGTCTGAATAGAATCTTTCCGTTTTTATCTCGATGCATTGTTACTTGCTTTGGAAAGATGCTTAATGTTTGTTAGGAAATCCGATTTAGAACCTGTCATTCCTACCTTGGAAATATTTGCTTTCAATTCCTCCCTTGAACATGTTTACGATTCTTTTTTAAAAGAAATGAATTCATTGGGAACATTGTTTTGATTCTTGTACGATTTCTGTAATTATGCTAAAGATTTGCTTTGACTCTTTGACTATAGATCTGAAGAAAGGCTGCTATGTTGTACTTATTGCAGGTCCAAATTTCTTTAACTCATCACTAGCACCGCATAGGCAAAATCAATTGACTGTGACGGAACTGAAAACTATCCACGATTGCAACTCTAGACTGTGACCAACACAGTCTGTGAAGTAGCCTCATTGACTTCCCTTAAGATAAGTTTTGTCAGTATTACTCATCACTTTTATACCATAGGTTTTTTTTTTGTCTGACTTTAGTTCCTTTTATTAAGCGAATTTGAAGATGGAGGTGGATCGAAGAACTGAATGGCGTGTACGTTAGCTCCCAAAATGGACACTTCATTTATCCATATGATTATCAACAAATGGAACGTATAAGGTGAATATTCATGGCGGTGATGAAGAATCATTTTTTTCAAACATGAAGTTCCACGTCTATCACAATCGGGGCCTTAATGAAAAATTTCTTTTCAAGCTTAGTTTATGATAACTTTGTACCTTATCTTGCAATTGTATACTTTTGAGTTTTTTTTGTAAACTAAGAAAAGTCTTGGATATTGTACATTTCGTATGTTTTCTTAACTGTGCCTTGAAATGGGCCTGAGTTGTAAGGTATTCTTGGACACCTTGGATTTTAAATCCTGGATTTCTTATATCGTGTACATTCTTTGGAAACGGACTGATATTATGGTAATCCTTTAAGAATGCTCTTCCGTTTTGTAATCCCTTCCTGCATATGGGCCCCAACCTTGATCTTGTCAAAGACTTTATTTTCTGTCATGAGAACGAACGACGCAGCCTTTGATTCAAAGGCAATAGGGTTTTTGGCGGTGAAACGTGGTTTATGCTTGGCAACCAACAGTTTAATAATAAACCTCATGGGGACTTGTATGAATGGAACTCTGTACCACTTTTTTTTAATAAACTGATGGTGAATAGACGGGTGGACTTGGACTACTAAAGGTGGGTTTTGTGAATCCCACCTGAAACTATTCCATTATTAGAATTAAATACTGCCACTTTAAATCGCATCAAACAACATGTAAAATTTGCTCTCTCGAATAAATCTTGGGAATTTTGAACTTAGGAACCAACTCCAGCTTGGCCGTGAATCATCAATTTGAACTTGTGAAGAATAGTCATTGTGGACTTTGTTAAGGACGCTGATGACTTAAATTTGAGCTTTGTAGGAAGGATATTTTTGAATCTTATGAATTCTATCGTGGTTAGATTTTGGATTTGATAATTCAATGTAGAAATTGAACTAAACTTGAAACCTTGTGTGCTTTGATATAAACCATTCAAAGTGACCCAGAGATAACTTGAACCTCTTTGAAGCAAACTTTAAACCAAAGGTACAAATCAAGATGGTTTAGAACTTGAAATGAAATTAAGTCTTGCAACTTCAAACTAAAACACGAGCCTTGAATCCAAATGAGTTTTCACGAGAGAGTACCTTGTGAATATAGCTTGTACTTCAACATGACCTTGAATTTCGTAGACAACGCTTATATACATTTCCACGAGTTTTGGAAAATGTAAGACATAGGCCTTTGTAATAAACATAAAGACGAAGATTCTTCAACCAAACCGGCTATAGCGTTCCAGCTCTTCGACGACAATGTTAACAAACGAAACTTTAAGAATTTGCAAAGATTACTCAAACTTTCCACAAATGGTCAGAACATCTTGAACCTTTCAATCGCCCATTGATTTTCAAAACTACTTGAAGAATACTTGTTAGCTTCAAGAAGTACAAATACTCTTCTTGAAACAGAAAGCGTGGGCTTTGCCCTGGGACCGAATGTGAATTTGAACCACCGGGATGACGCAGGGGCTTTGAGCTTGATCTTGTAAATTTGTGACAGAACAAAAACTTGAGATTACATATCTTGCAATCCAAACTTTTAATTCCTTCCAAAGTGAATTTTCCTCAATGGACCAATATTTAACACAGAGCGCACACATCTCTTAAGTCTCGAGGAGTTTACAAAGGGGGAAAACCATCTTATGACACAACGTAATACACGACCAATAACCAGTCTTGAGGGATCAAGAGGGTATAAGGATTTAACATTCTGTGGGGAGGAATACTGAGGAGTCTGAAGGAAGAAAAGACTTGGTAATGGCTTAGGGACCAGAAAAGGAAATGACATCATCTCACAAGAATCCACGCACATCTGCAGAGACCAGGGAACCTCCAAAAACACACACACAACGCCACCTTCAAGGCTTTGAATCTTCTGCAGCAGCACCTGTGTTCATACACGAAGCAACCAAACAAAAACTAGAAAAGAGCGGTTAGTTATGCACGAATGATTGACCTAATATGTTATGCAGACGAATCAATGAATCTAAGGGAAAAATTTGGGGTACAACAGTTGCCCCTATTTAAATATCTTCACTAGATGACGTGAACGATGAAAATCGTCAAAAGGTCATGGTGAGAGATATTTAAATACAGATAACCGAAAATTTTGCCCTTAGATGCAATGATCATGCAATGCTATGGACAAAAGCTAGACCTAATGCTGACATGCCATGAACTCTAGCATGATGAGAATGATGAAATGATAAAAATGCAAGAGATGTAGGCAAAACAAAACCAACACAGAGCGAAAAACGAACACCACGAGCAACAAACTCACGGGGGACGACCAGACGCACTGGGGAAAAGAAGACAACACTGGGGCTCCGAAGGCGATGACCCAGCAGGTTCAAGCGTGACCGGTTGATATCTAAAATACAAAAAGATAAGATAGGATCCACACGGCGGTATGATCATGCAGACAAAAAACAAATGAAACCTGGAAATTCCTTCAAATGAAGAGATCAAACGGGATCTTCAGGAACCACCAAGGAAAAGAACAGGGTTATTAAAAACTCCCGTATGCCAAATAAATGGACTTCGTAGGGAAGGTGCCCTGTGACTTATCGTTGCACGGGACTTACACACCATTAAGAAAAACAACATGGGGCTCGGCGGCTCGAAATAAAAATAACAAGGAGCTCGGTGGCTCGAAACCAAAACAGAAAAACAAAGGGGCGCGGCGGCTCGAAACCAAAACAGAAAAACAAGGAGCGCGGCGGCTCGAAACCAAAAAAGAAAAACAAGGAGCGCGGCGGCTCGACGCCAAAAGGAAAACAAGGAGCACGGCGGCTCGACGCCAAAAAGAAAAACAAGGAGCACGGCGGCTCGACGCCAAAAAGAAAAACAAGGAGCACGGCGGCTCGACGCCAAAAAGAAAACAAGGAGCACGGCGGCTCGGCACCAAAAAAGAAAAACAAGGAGCACGGCGGCTCGCACCAGAAAAGAAAACAAGGAGCACGGCGGCTCGACACCAAAAGGAAAACAAGGAGCACGGCGGCTCGACGCCAAAAAGAAAAACAAGGAGCACGGCGGCTCGACGCCAAAAAGAAAACAAGGAGCACGGCGGCTCGGCACCAAAAAAGAAAAACAAGGAGCACGGCGGCTCGACACCAGAAAAGAAAACAAGGAGCACGACGGCTCGACACCAAAAGGAAAACAAGGAGCACGGCGGCTCGACGCCAAAAAGAAAAACAAGGAGCGCGGCGGCTCGATACCAAAAAGAAAACAAGGAGCACAGCGGCTCGAAACAGAAAGCAAGGTGAGGCAAAATAAAGTATAGAGCGCAGCGACTCAAAATGTACAAAGCAAAGGTGCACGCTTAAACTTGCTAGGCGCCTGGAAGGCAAGTTGTCAAAGACCAAAGTTCAATCTAGGATTAAACTAGAATGAAATGGTCAAACAAGACCTGTCATTGAGAAATGAACTCAAACGACGATTTTATCTTATCCAAGCAAGGAAAAAGATAACTGAAATAACCATCATCCACGAGGGTTGAACTCTGTGGGGAAACTTGGAAATGATTAGCATTCTCTGCCTAAGGTTGACGACCTACTTGGAGAGATCGGACTAACCCAAAAACATGGCATAAACACGAACAAAGATCAAGATGAAACGACAAGAAACAAACAGAAAGCGGACACGCACAGAGGCGAATGCAAACGATGTCATGCGATGCTTATGCTCATGCTGACAAAACAGAAAAAGAAACAGGAGAAAAAGAAAACAAAGAGGAAGCCCGTCCATCCTCTGCACGAGAGACACATCTGTCAAGCTTTGTAGAAATCCAAAGATGGAACTCAACAGTTGAACTTCGACGTCCAAACTTCTCTGGGGAAATAGCAATCCTCTTGGGGATACGACCTCATGACTTCACTTAGAGGACCGTCAAGATGAATCCGATTATTAGTATGAGAAAGATCCACTGGGCACGGATCAAACTTGTATTCATAGAGACTTTGATGGGGATAAATATCCACTGTAACTGAAGCAAGCCGAAGTGATGGTAGATGCCATAGATGAGGCGTCACGGGGATAAAATATATATCCACCGCTTCGTTGGAGAAGCTTGATACTAATATTGTAGTCATAGATGCCAGGGTCTAATCTTCAGTGGGGATGAAATAAGCATCCACTGCCGAGGAAAATTGAAATCCAAGAAAAACACTACGGAGTGAAATAACACTCGCTTCAACAGGGGAAATTGAGATCGAGGAGATTCACTGGGGATCCTTAGGTCAACCAGATGCTGAAATTTTGCACTGATCCTATCATAATTGCTTGAAATAATGATTCACTGGGGAATCGTCATGACTTCCTAGAGTCGGTCCTTGCTGGGGAATAATCATACCATTGAAATTCTTCGGGAATTTTAAGTGAAGAGATGTTATGCAGTCAGTGAGGTTCTGACTTGCATGGTAGTCGCCATTTTCAAGTAATCTTGTTGAAGGAGATCTTCAATTCTCAATTGTCCGGGATCTCATGATTCTGAAAAGGAGTCATCTCAAAAGGATTTTACAGAAGATCCGGCGTTCAAAAAATAATCCAGCGTCTTCCAACTCTTGAGAGATTTGTAGAATCTCGACGTAACTGGCTTAGATTGACGGTGTTCTGTGTACTGAGTCTTCAAATTTGCCCCTTTGGTAAGCTAGTTTGTGGAGGTTAAAAACTGAAGAAAACATCTTGCCCCTGCTTAACTGGGTCTTCAAGTAACATGCCCAGACAATGAAGTAACCATCTTCAACAAAGCTCCAATCAGGAATTGAATTCTTGTAGCTGTTTGCAATAAGGTTTCTATGATATTAAGCAATATTTACATGCAGAAAGTGTAAATTCTGAGTTGCTAGTACAACATCACGTTTGTTTTGAAGTTTATTGAAAAAACATATCGCGCACTTGTGATCGAATCACTAGTTAGGACATGATATTAGTTTTCCTTTTTATAAAGCCAATGTGAACTTTGAGCGTGGCTCATAGGAGTCAGGAAACAATATCTCATCGAGTACGTTTTTGAAATGAACTCTGCTTCAATAAGGTCTTTTGTAAGTAGTGATTTGATTTAAGAAGCAAAAAGGCATAAAGGTCAAAGTTTGGTTGTACCCACCCTTTTTTGTGAGGTTATTTTGAAAGTTTGAGGGTCAAGATGTACTTGTACCAACTTATATTTTGATAGTTTTGGAAGCTCGGTCGCTTAGATTGGAAGTTATCCTGCCCCAGGTTAAAGATGAGGTTTTGATTTCGAAGCTCAAGAGAGTTAACAAGAGGTTATCTCCGGTGTTGAAACAATGCCTTATATCCTTAGCAGGGTTTTCGTTCAAAAGCATACAACAGAAGGGATTGCATTTTAGTTCATCATCCTCCGTTCAGTAACATTGGCATTATAAAATGGTAAACCTTTTTTTTGAAAAAGAGCGAAGCGAATGGATTTCTTCAAAACAAACATTAAATTGCCTTAACGTTCGGAATAACAAGTTCTTACATGTAAACATGCTTTAATAATCAAAGAAAGTGATAAATGCAAATAAATAAACAACTGATGCTAGGAATGACTTCCTCTTTATTTGCCATTTGAGCTAACCATCTTCAAAATCGACTTTCGAGATCGGTCTGAGGATCATCTTCAGACCCACTCTCGGTAAATTCTTCCATAACCGGGACTGATGAACCCGCCAGGTTCGGTGAAGGGATATTGATTTGAATTCATGAGCGTGAATGAGATCATTTTGGAGTCAAGCAGAGTCTGAACCTTACTCGGAAGTACCTTACAGTCGTCAGTTGAGTGCCCCGGTGCCCCAGCATGGTAATCGCATCGGGCGTTAATGTCAAAACCTGGTGGATAGGGAAAAGGTACTGGCTTCAATTCCTTCGGCACTATAAGTCCACTTTTGATTAAATCTGGCAAGAACTGACTGTATGGCATTGGTAGCGGTGTGAAATGCCTCTTCTTCTTCGGTCTTGGTCTATCATGTTGACGCGACTGATGGCGATATGACTGTTGATACCGAGGAGGTATTCGATTTGGAGAAGAATATTGCCCCTGAAGAGATAATGGTGTCTGGCGCAAAGACCCAAAAGACTGCTCACTCTGAACACTTGAGTTGCGTGAGTGCCGAGACTGATACATCGGATACTCCTCAATGGAATTATTCTCTTCTTCTTGTTCTTCCTGAGAACTGACAGTTGATTTACTCCTAATGGCTCGGATGTTTGAAGTACCTCAGATTTTTCCTTTCTTAAGACCCCTTTCGATGCGCTCTCCGGCTATTACTACATCAGAAAAATTTCTTGTCACAATGCTAAACAACTTTTCTCGGTATGGGCCTTGTAAAGTATCCACGAAAAAGTCAACCAATTCCTTATCTAAGAGTGGCGGTTGAACGCGAGAAGCTACTTCTCTCCACCTCTGAGCATACTTTCTGAAGGATTCATTGTCTTTTTGAGATAGGTCTAGCAAATGCAGGCGGCTAGGAGCCAAGTCAAGATTGCAGTCATATTGCTTCACAAAAGCACTGGAAAGATCTAACCATGATTGGATGTCGCTACTCTTTAGCTGCATATACCAATTTAGTGATGCCCCACTTAAACTGTCTTGGAAACAGTGGATCATAAGCGGTTCATTACGGACATGTGGAGTCATTTTTCTGCAAAACATCACCAAATGCTGCTTTGGGCAGCTGTCCCCTTTGTATTTCTCAAGCTTTGGTGTCTTGAATTTTGGAGGCATTACAAGGTCGGGTACCAAGCACATGTTCAAGGCACTCAGATCGCCAACGTCACGAAACTTAATGGCGTCAAGTCTTCTTTCCAAAGCACGAAATTTTTCCAACATCTCAGCATCTCGTGGATTTTCAGTTTTCACCACAGGAATCACCTCTTGGGAATCTGGCTCTGAGAACGCGACACTACGATATTCCATGGCATCAACAGAAGAAGGATGTCTATCTTGGAGGGTAGCATGTTCTTGTATAACCTGGTTCTCCGCTGGAACCTGCACAGATTGATCCTGGGTGACATTGTTCACAACAGTCCTCTGAGTACTAACGTCCCTTCTTGCCAAGGCTCAAGATCTGCTACGGTCGCAAACTGGCTCTGCTCTTCTGAATTCATGATCTTTCAAAATTTTCCCCAGGTCCAGAGATTACTGTCGGGAAATCAACAGACGGGTCACGAACAGAGGATGGACGAGAACACAGGAACAAACAGAAGAAAAAGAAACAACGCAAAGAATGCAAAATGATATGAGATGCAAATGCAAGAACGATGCAGCTATCAAGGAACTCAAATTCGTATTTGCAATCATTGCAGATATTAAAGTAAAACATTTTATTAAAATTTTCAACAGCTAGTACACCTCCAAAGTTTTATTTCATAAGGAACATAACACAAAAGGAACTAGGAGTCCAAACTGTTGGATGATGCCCCTTGTCTTCCATGGATTTCTTCCATCAACCTGTCGATCTGGTCATGCATCCTTGCTTTATCCAGGGTCAACTTCTCTATTTCAGCCTTCAACTTCGAAACTTCATCTGATTGGACAACGGGAGGCTTGGGACGGGGATAAGGCATATTCAAGGTCAGAGCCCTTTCACGCGCCCATGCTAGACATTCTTCGGTAACTAAGCGATCAGGATTTGTTGTCACTGTCATCCCTTGTCGATTGATGCAACGCCAAGCAAACACAATCCCGGTTTTCAAATTCAGGTTCTCTCCTTGATAAAGGAAAAGTCTTCTCAGATTCTCCAGATCAGGTATTTCTTCCATTGGGTGCCCCAGTTGACGACGGGCGAGCACAGGATTATAGCTGATACATCCCTTTGTACCAAGAAGAGGTACATTGGGAAAATCTCCACAGCTATGAATCATGGGGATTCCTCCATACATCGGGTCACGCCAGACAATATCTGAGTGAGTAAGAGCCATGAGCTTCACAGGCCATTCTGATCCATCCTTTACGTCCCAGAAATCAGTAGACCTCGGTAGGTGCGAAATAAACCACCTATAGAGGATAGCGGTGCAACAGGTAATCCTACCTTCTCCCCTCAGAGCTTTCGAGTGAATAGAGTGGTAGGCATCAGCTAACAATGTAGGAACTGGATTTTTGAGCATAAAAAATCCTTATGGCATGGACGTCGACAAAATCTTCAACATTCGGAAACAAGAACAAACCGTAGGCCAGCAGTGCAAAGATGTGCTCGAACGCTCCAGTGTTCCCTACACTAGCAAAGTGACGAGCTTTCTCGAACAAGAATTGGGCAGGCAACCCGTCAATTCCTCCTCTGAACGTCATATAAGTTTGGATCTCTAACAGCTTTATGCGGGTCGCTCTTGCGATGTCTTCCTGGCTGGGCCTTCCTTCTCCACCGGAGAATGGAGGTGAGTCTTTGACAGGAATACCCATAAGGGCGGAGTATTCCTCCAATGTAGGCATCAACTGGAAATCTTGGAAGATGAAGCAATGGTAGATCAAGCTGTAAAGTTGAACCAACGTTTCCAATAAACCAGCGGCTACTCGAGTCTGCAACAACGGGAGGATATTTCCATACTTCTCAGCGAACGCCGCAGGATCCTTGATCTGATCTCCTAGTTCCCTTAGTTGTTCAACATCCGAAACTTCAAAGGTGTACGGCACAACTCCCTTCTTTCCGTAATCCATCGTACAATGCCTGCAATACAAGATTTAAAGTTCCTTGATAGAGAGAGAAATGCAAGATGCAAATGCTATGCAACAAGATTCATGGAAACTCAGCTATTTATAATCATCATGGAATATTAAAAGGCTCATTTTAAGAATCATAAAAAAGTCGGTTACAATTATTAGTACTGGAATACTAAAGATTGGTTTATTACAAAATTAATTATATAACGCGTCTGTATGCTTTACAACAGTCATAACGTAAAGCTAAATAAAAGCTAATGATGATGGACCTAAGGAGACTCTTCCAACGGTCTTCTTGAATTCTTGACTTCTTTCTTCCGACTCAACTCCTTCTAGAATAGTGTTGACCGATGACTTAGAATGGCATAAGACGTATTGAGCTGTCCGTTTCTTGCAATAAGTAGTTTTTTTTTTTAATAAATCCTCCTTTTAGTTAGCTTGAATACTAACCGAAGTTGAGAAATGGACATTTGTCTTGAGTTGAGAATAGCCTTCAAGTTTAGGTACCAATCGATAATCAGGAATAATGATGGGCCATGATAGAATGGAGATGATAGCTTCCCAGATCTTGATTTGAACCTTTCTTTAATTGTCAGCAAAGTCTCTAGTCTCCTTAGATCGTCCAAGTTATGACTTTTGTAAAGGTACTTCAACGTTTTTTCTTTAATTTTTTTTTAGAGTCCATGATATCCTTATGATGTTTATAAACAAGACTAAGTTCCATGAATCTTTATGATATGATGCTTATGAATGCAGGGAATGCAAACACACAAAGCACAAAGCACGGATAAGCAGAAAAAGATCAAACAGACAAGCAAAAGTCCTAGGTTTGAGAGGTCACAGGGTGGAGCCAAGGGTCTACCCTCCCATAAGGTATGTACTATAGTTTCAAATGTACCTGCCGAACGGGTTCTAAGAGTTCCCGGAGTCTACAATCCATCTTTCGGATATTATCGATTTTCCAGATCACTTGGTGGTCAATAATATTCTCAAGAGAATCTCGTCCGAGTGTAGTATCGCGTAGCGACTATTGCAGAAATAGACTCCCGCATAGTCCCCGCACTACATCCTAATAGGCCAAGTTGGGTTAAAGGTAACTACGGTCCCCAGTCTCGATGGCCTTTAATTCGAAATAATAGCGTCTTCACGAATAGACTCGTTGGACAAAATTGAATTCGAGAGGGCCTAGACTGAGTGGTGAAGTCTCAATTCAACTTTTTCAGGAATCGACTCCCTCAAAGTATCCTTGAATTCTCACCGTTCCTATCATAATTTCACTCTAGTCCGGGTGTAGGACTTTGTCTCACCACATAAGCAACCCAGCACAATAGATAATAAGCAAATATAATAAAGAAAGATAACATAAGAAAAACAAGATAGGGGAAACCCTCGACATTCCCCAGTGAAGTCGCCATTTCTGTTGCGGTGAGAATTGGATACCATAGTTATTAATTGAACTAGGATCACATTTCTTTAAATGTTCACCACCGACTTTGATTTATCCAAAGGAAAGGTTCAAAAGCGAAAAAACCTAAAGATCTAAGGTTCGGGGGTTGGTTACGCCTAGGGAAGGTATTAGCATCCTAAACGTCCGTAGTACTCTACGGGAACCTCTCGTTAGTATTCATGTTATCTCTCATTCGCTTGCTAAGGTGTTATGCTAAAGGTTGAACCCTAGGGGTTAGTATCTAAGTATACTCAATAAGGTATCGCACCTTATGCCTACGTATCCTCGGGAGTAGAATCAGAGTATGCGTAGTTCTGAAAGAGGAACTTCTTGACGGGGTCAAGGTTCCAAGGGGAAGTAAAGTCTTGGGCAAGACCTTACATAGAGTGCGGCGACTCTAAAGTTGTAGGATGGTTCAAGCGGGGTAGGATTGTAAATGTCCACGGCGGAGCATTTACTTGGAGTTCGGCGACTCCGATCCTAAGGCTAAGATTCTAAGTGTCTACGGCGAGACGTGGAGTACGACGACTCCGAATCCTATGGCCAAGGGTTCTAAAGCGTTAACCTTATGACGGTTTAGTCAATATTAATAACCTTTCCTTTGGAATGTCGAGGGACCCAACTAACTGATTATTTTGTGCGCACTAGCAAAGTGGGCTAGTTAATGTGTATAGTGACCGAAAAGGTTGAATGCGAGGCCCGAAGGCACTCGACTTACATAGGTATAAAATTGGCTCGACGTTGGATCGAGAGTTTTTTAGTATTTTTGAAAAGGTTTGAGTAAGTAAACAATATCAATATAAATGTATAGCAAACAAGAAATCAATCATGAAATGGCATACAGCAAGCGATTCACTCACGTTGGGGATCTAATGAGTTGATCGATTAAGAGTTGGATTAAATTTAGGGAGGTTAGCGAGGTTTATTAATGGTTCGAAAAGTTACTAGAAATTATTAATAATTAGAGAAAATGTTAAAGTCTTATCTTATGAAGATTAATATTTGCAAAAGTTATATTCTCATTTTTTAGATACCAAGTTAATATTAATTTTGAAAAGGTTATTAAGTATTTATTAAAGAAAAAGGGTGGTTAAAAAAAAATTTAGAATCTTACTATTATTATTTTGTGTTATTAATTAAAAAAAGGGGTTATATTTTGATTATTTTTTTTTAAATTGAAAAGAGTGACAAAATTCTTTAATTGATCTTAAGAGAATTACTTAGTATTAAAACTTATTAAAGAAAAAGTTGTTAAGCGTTATTAACAAGGTTAATTTAGTTTATTATGTGAGAAATTATTAATGATTATTTTCAATTAGAGTTTTTCTGAAAAGATTTAAGATTAATTTTAAAAGAGGTTATTATATTTTAATAAAAAAAAAGTTATTATAGATTTATAAAATAAACCCTTAGTGGTTAAAAAAAGAACATTTCAAATGAAAAAAAAAGTTTTAACGAAAAGGAAAAAAAAGCTGATAAAGAGGTAAAGGACGGAGGTATCCTCACATTCTCAATCTCACGCTTCTCTCCATCCCTCTCTCTCGATTAGGGTTTTTTTTTTACCTAGCGGCGACCATCGCTGTCTCCTCCCCTCTCCGATCAAGCAAGAAAAACGAAACCCTAAACCCACACAACCCAATAACCCCATTCCACTATGTTTAGAGGATTACAAATACAAGGGAATTGCGATGAAAATAACAACGAAGAGACGAATGGGGCAAGCGGAGCGATGGGCGCGGTCGAGTCTTCAAGGTGCCTCTTCACGGGTAAGTCAAAGGGGACCTTCTTTTCTTTGCTTGTGTTTGTCGTCTTCGTGTCCGCCGTGTGTGTTGTATGTATGCACCGGTGTCTCCGTGAATCGTCTACGGAAATGTCCGTGTATGTGTGATTGTGCCCAGAAATAAGCAGATCCCTGTGGTCGTTTGTGAATCGAGCCTGTGCGTATGTTTGATGTTGGTTTCTTATAGATTTCTTCGATGATGATAAATTGTTAGATTTCTGGTTTGAAATTGATGACTATTTTTTGGTATTACTGTTATGGCCTGATGTAGTTGTGAGGATTTGAAATTTGGTAAGGGTATAGATCTCGAGTCTTGGTGGTTTTGGTCTAGCTCTGGTGTGAACTGATGTATGTGAATTCTTTTTTTTGGTATGAAAGTTATGTGTAAGGTTTTAGAGAATGGCTTTGGTGTATGATGAAAATGGTTTTTCTGATGAACTCCTGAATGCCCCCTGTGACTGGTGTTCCGTGCTCTATTTATAGGCCTTAGAAATCAATTTCCAAATTAAACTCATGAACCTTGTTTTGGCATCTTTTTAATCTGTCTGAACAAACTTTGACAATTGCTGGGAGGCGTTTGAATATGTTGGTATAGATTTAGGAAAACTTTGAATATGTAGGAAACATGTTTCCAACCTGTTATGGAAAGATTTCCGGTCTGTCTTAATTGTGTCTGGTGGTTGCATTGGAATTGGTCATAACTCCCTGAAATATGTTCTGATTTGCTTTCAAAATGCCATATTAAGTCTTAAAACGATTTGAAGTCTGAATAGAATCTTTCCGTTTTTATCTCGATGCATTGTTACTTGCTTTGGAAAGATGCTTAATGTTTGTTAGGAAATCCGATTTAGAACCTGTCATTCCTACCTTGGAAATATTTGCTTTCAATTCCTCCCTTGAACATGTTTACGATTCTTTTTTAAAAGAAATGAATTCATTGGGAACATTGTTTTGATTCTTGTACGATTTCTGTAATTATGCTAAAGATTTGCTTTGACTCTTTGACTATAGATCTGAAGAAAGGCTGCTATGTTGTACTTATTGCAGGTCCAAATTTCTTTAACTCATCACTAGCACCGCATAGGCAAAATCAATTGACTGTGACGGAACTGAAAACTATCCACGATTGCAACTCTAGACTGTGACCAACACAGTCTGTGAAGTAGCCTCATTGACTTCCCTTAAGATAAGTTTTGTCAGTATTACTCATCACTTTTATACCATAGGTTTTTTTTTTGTCTGACTTTAGTTCCTTTTATTAAGCGAATTTGAAGATGGAGGTGGATCGAAGAACTGAATGGCGTGTACGTTAGCTCCCAAAATGGACACTTCATTTATCCATATGATTATCAACAAATGGAACGTATAAGGTGAATATTCATGGCGGTGATGAAGAATCATTTTTTTCAAACATGAAGTTCCACGTCTATCACAATCGGGGCCTTAATGAAAAATTTCTTTTCAAGCTTAGTTTATGATAACTTTGTACCTTATCTTGCAATTGTATACTTTTGAGTTTTTTTTGTAAACTAAGAAAAGTCTTGGATATTGTACATTTCGTATGTTTTCTTAACTGTGCCTTGAAATGGGCCTGAGTTGTAAGGTATTCTTGGACACCTTGGATTTTAAATCCTGGATTTCTTATATCGTGTACATTCTTTGGAAACGGACTGATATTATGGTAATCCTTTAAGAATGCTCTTCCGTTTTGTAATCCCTTCCTGCATATGGGCCCCAACCTTGATCTTGTCAAAGACTTTATTTTCTGTCATGAGAACGAACGACGCAGCCTTTGATTCAAAGGCAATAGGGTTTTTGGCGGTGAAACGTGGTTTATGCTTGGCAACCAACAGTTTAATAATAAACCTCATGGGGACTTGTATGAATGGAACTCTGTACCACTTTTTTTTAATAAACTGATGGTGAATAGACGGGTGGACTTGGACTACTAAAGGTGGGTTTTGTGAATCCCACCTGAAACTATTCCATTATTAGAATTAAATACTGCCACTTTAAATCGCATCAAACAACATGTAAAATTTGCTCTCTCGAATAAATCTTGGGAATTTTGAACTTAGGAACCAACTCCAGCTTGGCCGTGAATCATCAATTTGAACTTGTGAAGAATAGTCATTGTGGACTTTGTTAAGGACGCTGATGACTTAAATTTGAGCTTTGTAGGAAGGATATTTTTGAATCTTATGAATTCTATCGTGGTTAGATTTTGGATTTGATAATTCAATGTAGAAATTGAACTAAACTTGAAACCTTGTGTGCTTTGATATAAACCATTCAAAGTGACCCAGAGATAACTTGAACCTCTTTGAAGCAAACTTTAAACCAAAGGTACAAATCAAGATGGTTTAGAACTTGAAATGAAATTAAGTCTTGCAACTTCAAACTAAAACACGAGCCTTGAATCCAAATGAGTTTTCACGAGAGAGTACCTTGTGAATATAGCTTGTACTTCAACATGACCTTGAATTTCGTAGACAACGCTTATATACATTTCCACGAGTTTTGGAAAATGTAAGACATAGGCCTTTGTAATAAACATAAAGACGAAGATTCTTCAACCAAACCGGCTATAGCGTTCCAGCTCTTCGACGACAATGTTAACAAACGAAACTTTAAGAATTTGCAAAGATTACTCAAACTTTCCACAAATGGTCAGAACATCTTGAACCTTTCAATCGCCCATTTATTTTCAAAACTACTTGAAGAATACTTGTTAGCTTCAAGAAGTACAAATACTCTTCTTGAAACAGAAAGCGTGGGCTTTGCCCTGGGACCGAATGTGAATTTGAACCACCGGGATGACGCAGGGGCTTTGAGCTTGATCTTGTAAATTTGTGACAGAACAAAAACTTGAGATTACATATCTTGCAATCCAAACTTTTAATTCCTTCCAAAGTGAATTTTCCTCAATGGACCAATATTTAACACAGAGCGCACACATCTCTTAAGTCTCGAGGAGTTTACAAAGGGGGAAAACCATCTTATGACACAACGTAATACACGACCAATAACCAGTCTTGAGGGATCAAGAGGGTATAAGGATTTAACATTCTGTGGGGAGGAATACTGAGGAGTCTGAAGGAAGAAAAGACTTGGTAATGGCTTAGGGACCAGAAAAGGAAATGACATCATCTCACAAGAATCCACGCACATCTGCAGAGACCAGGGAACCTCCAAAAACACACACACAACGCCACCTTCAAGGCTTTGAATCTTCTGCAGCAGCACCTGTGTTCATACACGAAGCAACCAAACAAAAACTAGAAAAGAGCGGTTAGTTATGCACGAATGATTGACCTAATATGTTATGCAGACGAATCAATGAATCTAAGGGAAAAATTTCGGGTACAACACTTATCCTTAGGCAGTAGGTTTGAATTCAGAATCTGATTCCAACAACTGCATCAGGACTAAGATTTGAGACCAATGATGTTTTATATGGATCTACAAAGATACGCCAAGTTGGAAGATAGTGTTCCCAAACAAGAGTTGTAAGGATTTCTCCAATTTCCTCACAATTGATCACATTAGCAATCGCTTTAGAGGTTATTTTTATAGAAACACTAGTTACTTTAGAAAGAATAGCACACTCAGAATTCAGCTCAACAATGGAGGCATTAATCCAAAACTCTTTGACAAGATCTGGATAAGAGAAAACACAGAGCATCTCAAAGTATCCCTTCCAACTTTGTTCAGACACAGTCTTCCAGAATTTAAAACCCAACTTAAGGAACTCATCAAAATCAACAAACTTTTCATTGATGACAACCAGTTGATTCAAAGAAGAATTGACCAGGAAACTCATCTCAAGTTTGGCTTGACCAAAACACTACCAAAGAGAAAACAAAAAGAAAATAACTGAACAAGATTCTAAAGGAATAAGAATCTTGTCAGAAAAAGGACACAAAATGATGTTTCACAAGACAGGGGATAGAGACAGCAAATATATAAAAAGAAAGCATCATTGCCCAAAGGTTCTTATCCAGCAGATCTCCTGAATCCACTAGATGATTTTCAAATTTATGAAATTTAAGTAATACAAGAGTTTTTAGAAAAAACTTTTACTTAAATTGCTTTATCAGAAGTAAAAAATCTTATTCTAAATCTCAGAGTCTGGCCATTTTCAGAAGCTATCATCCATCAGAGTCTAGTAGATCTAGACTTAGAAGGAGATATCTTCTGTTAGTCATCAGTCTCCAAGATTCTATTTAAGACTAACAAGCAAGAGTCCTGAGTGATTAAAGAATATTGAAATGTTTCTTTTGACGGCTAACAAGCAATAGTACCATCACAAAAAAGTGAGGAAACTGTTTCCATAAATATGATAGTCATCTAGCTAATGAAATATTTAGTATAGATAAATACAACATAGTTTCTTCTTAAAGATCTCTGAAGATTCTTTCAATAAAAGAACTTCTCTAGAAATATAACAGAGACTTTGTATTCACACACAAACATCTCATTGAATCAAGAGATAAGCTAGAAAAGAACCTAACCTTTTTTTTTGTTGTTTTCTGGGTCAGACTCGTATCAGTATTCAGACTTGACCATAGAGTCTAAACACCGCTTTGAGTGGATTCTGATTCAATGGTTGTTAAACCATTGATTCCACTTCTCCCACCAAACTCAGTGCCTCTAGTACTTGAATATAGGATGTAGGAACTTCTTCCATCAACTGTTGTTAACATCCTTTGATAAATGCCATGGAAGATGCCTCTGCTCCTTTCTTCGGTACCTGCAGCAAATAAATTTGAATGATGGTACTCATATTCCTATGAGACCATACATAAATGTCCAGACATGCTTTCCTTCGCCTTATGTTACATTTTGATAGCTATACCATGATTCATTCCAAAATATCTGTCTAAGATAAATCATGATTTGAACAAGATCTTATTCTTAGCAGAATCATTTATTTCATTGTCTTGGATTAAGACTTTGAGATCTTTGATAAGCAAAGAACCAGATGATGTTAGCTATCAGAGAATGACATAAAACAAATTAAAGCACCATCGTGTAATTTCTTGCAAAACACGAAGAAGAATTAAAGGTTTCTCATAGACTTGTCCTTTAATACAAATTCCATGATGACCCTCAATCAAGGAGCAATGGAGTCTTTTAAGATATCACCTTAAAGAACATAATCCTTATTATCAAATATTGAAGCAAGATAAATTTGGCATAATCTTTTTCTCTTCAATACTTGATTTTATTTCAGGACTCAGATGCTTCTTCAGAAGCAATAATGATTAGCAGAGCCAGTTTACTCTTTCATCTGAATCCTGCACTAATGTCAGCTTCAAATGAATATGCAATGAAGACCTCTGACATTAGGTTCTAGTAGTGTTTCTCCTTGCTTTCATATTTAGGAAATAAGTTGAAATACTAATATTTTAGAAGCTTTTGAAGTTACTCTTCTATCATCAGATGTCACATTTCACTCAGCCAGTTAAAGAAGTCTTCTTATTAGGAAGATTAATTCCTCATCATCAGACATTCCATAGGAAGTATCCTTCAACAAACTTTATAAAATATAATCTGATAGATAGCTTTTAAAAATATAATTCCATTGCTTTTCTTTGAAGATTGTACGACAAACCTACAGAGCACAGTAAATTCAAGTTGTATTACTTCTTGAATAACTATGACCTCAGGCTTGAATCCAGAACAATCTTCTCAGAATTTACTTGGAGAGATTAGATGAAGTGTAACTGGACAAGCTTCAAAACTGATTCCCACGAATCTGAGCACAAGGATTCAAGGATAGTCCGAGCATCAGACATGTCAATGATATTGACATACTCATAAGTGAGATAGAGCCCCTACTAGAATGCAACTACCTCTGAAGATATTCAATAAGCTTTTCCTGAGCTGGTGTTGAAACCTAATTTTACCCCTAAGATTTTGCCCTTTTCATTTGCATCTCATACCACAAGCAAGATCACAATCTTTGTTTCTCCTGAGCATCTGTATATTATTCTTACTTGTTTCTGTTTACTAACCTCTAACCAAAATACCAAAAAAATTTGCTGCAGTTTCTCTCTGTGTGTGTTTTGCAGGTTTGTCAAAGACAATGAAGCAATTTCAGGTCAAATGTGGTTGTTCAGCTATGATCCAGCTCAGATGGATGTTTGACCTAATCTTGGTCAAACTATCAAGCAATTACTTCAAGTGCGAGTTATTTGTGCCAGTGGTTTATTTCTCAAGCAGTGACTGTCAAGTTGTGTGTGGTGATATTCATCAGGTTCATCTGAGTTCACCAGTCCAAATTGGGTTTATCTGTGGATTCATTTTTCTGGAGATTGATTTAATCAAATTCAAAGTGATTCAGAATTTATCATCAGAGATCCAGAGGATGGCTGTTGTTCAGTTGTGGTTTGTTCTGTGGTAGCGGTGTTGCATATGTTATCAGAGGCTTGTGGAAAGAAGTTTAAGAATTGGTTTTGGGCTAAAATCGAGATTTCATATCCATATCCATAAACCATTTCTCGTTGTCCATAAAAGTCCATTTCTTTTTCTTTTTATCACCATTTAAATCCATTTCTCAAATCCATTATTCATTTCATTTCCAAATATCGATTTTTGAATATCCATCCTCTAAACCATTTTAATCCATAATCCATTCTCCAATATTCAATTATCCAAATCCAATTATCCTATTATCCAATTATCCAACTTCCAATTAAATCCATTACCCATTTTTATCCTCTTTTTTTATCCAGATTATCATAAGAGTCCATTTTCATATCTATTTCCTAATCCATTTTCTTCAAGATCCATTATCCATTTTCTTAAATATCCATTTCAATTTCTTTTTCCAATTTTCACTTCATATAATTCATATCCAAATTTCAAATAATATTCAAATCAATTGCCATTTTGGGCTACAAATCCCAGCCGCTGAAGTCACAACGTAACTCACAAACCGCTACACTGAAAAATATGACCCAAGCTGTATTCAAGCTACCAAGTCACATGCTACACTACCCCACACAATTCCTCATAAACCACAATATTCCAAGCTGCTATTACTACTCAAGTTCCAAGACTTGAATTCACATGAAGCCATATGCTACTTTACATTGCCAAGTCGTTACGCATCGATTCCCAAGCTCCAGCCGTGCATCAAATTCCCAAGATATTTCATTCTTCAGCTACTACACATAAGCCACTCCTTCTACATTTGCAAAACAAAAGTCAAGTGCATGAAGCCTTCTTTCCAAGCCAATAATTCCAGCCGCGTGACATCACGTTCAAACCTTCAGCTGCTTGCTAAGATTCACGTGCCAATACAAACTACAAACCGTACAAGCTTCATAAAGCGCAACTCATGTTACCGAGCTCTCACGTCAAGCCATCACTACTTACATACACAAAAGCCAAGCCAGCTGTGAATGAAAGGCAAGCGAGAAAAATTGTGAGAATCAAAACGCAAATCATCGTATCAAAACGGCAGCAGCTCATTTCCAATTGCAATTCAAATCCTTACCTCAATCTCTCTATAAATAGAGGTTTCATCCATTCAATCCTTCAAGCTTGAAAAGCCATGAAAACTATGCAGAAAAATAACCACAAACAAGCTTCAAATTGATCTTCGTCTTTAAGATCACTTCGCCAAAACCTGCAGAGAAAGATCTTAAAACAAATTCAATCTTCACCACCTTTCTTCAACAATTTGTCATCACCTCCAATAAACCCTCAAGCTTCAATTCCAATTCATTAAATCTGAACCACAATAAGTCGAAAAAGCTTCGTCAATTCATTAACCATAACCTACAAAATCGTACATCCATCATCAACACTATAACAACAACCTTCAACGCACGAATCCAACATCAACCAAGATTCAACACACAGATCCGCAATTCCTTCGTAATCTCAATGCGAACAACAACGCTACAACAACAGCGTTTCAGAGCAACAACAAATTCTCGACAAATTCAGAAGAAGAGAGGACGAATATTAAAAGCTTAAAAACCTGAGTTTGAAGGTAATTTGGCGGTTTCTGACGAATCTTGCGATCTAAATTTGAATCCGTAGTTGAGTTTCATTCGAAATTGACAACAAATTCGGAATCTACACGTGATTGCAATCATTTTCGTCTCATTACCAAGCTCCGTCGCTCCGCCGTGACTGAATCGCGTCCTCCCTTCGTCGTTGCTACAGTAGCCGTCGAAAGCTCACATTGAAGAAGAAGATGATGAAATGCTTTTTCTGATTCTCTTTTCTTTTGATTTTCCTTTTTTAAATTTTTTTTATTTTTTTTATTTTCTTTAAGAAAATTTGGGCCGTGTAGGCCCGTTGCTTTGCCACCACCTTTTTTTAATAAACCTCCTTCTCTCTTTTTTCTTTTAGTTAAAAAATATTTTCACTATTTCTTGTTCTTTTTATTTTAATGTTTTTTTTTTAAATAGATTTTATTCTTTTATGAAGATCTTTGTATTTTGTTTTTTTTTTAACATTTCTTGAAAAATCATTAAAAAATATCTTAATTCTTGATTTTATGTTGAATTCTTTGTTGTTGGTTGTGTGGATCATAACTTGTTAGATCCATTTTTCTTCATCTCTTTTCTTTTGATCGATGAAAGTCTTATGGATCATGGAATTCCTTTGTTGAATTTTGATCAAGACTAGATCACTACCTTCTTTTCTTTTCGTGCGGTATTGCTTTCGGATAACGATCTACATATCGTTCATCTAGCATGCATTAGCACAAAGATCCATTGACCGGCCTCATTGTAGGGTAATTACTTCGTAAATTACTCAGTGATTGCTTAACATAGCGCAACATATGTCCCGTATCGGAAAACAATCAAAGATTGTTGATTATTTGTATTTTGGTTCAACACTTATGAAACTTGTTGTTAGGAGGCTTTGGTCTTATCAATCCTCTAATAAGTTCTCATTAACCTTGACCTAAGTGCAATTATTCAATCATTATTGATCACTTACTCTAACAACTAATCACTAACTTACTAACAATATTATTGTACTAATCTTGTTTACAATTCCTTCTCGCTCTCTATCTCTCTTTTACTTTTATGCTCCATTATTATCATTTCATATCATGTCTATGCTTCCTCAATTTTTCCTTTGTCCGTTGGACACATGTTTATGCTTCCACAATTTTTCCTTTGTCCGTTAGACACATGTTTATGCTTCCACAATTTTTCCTTTGTCCGTTGAACACATGTTTATGCTTATGCCTTTTTTCTCTTTGTCCACTTGGACCAAAAACATTAATAAAGGCCAAAACCTCTAAAAAACTTGTGTTTCTAATCTTGGACTATGGTTACTATCCTTTGCAATGGACATGGAGTTTTGTACCTAAACCTTGGACATCCAATGCTATTCTTGGAACCTTGGACTTAGAACTAGGACCTTCTCCCTTTGCTTTGGAATTATGGTTCGAAGACTATGGAGCTTACTTGTGTGGTTAGGCTATTCTTATCCTTAGCTTTTACTTTATGCTTTAGGATAGTCACTTCTTCTCCACCCCATTCTTCAATTTTCAAAACTCTCTCCCTTTTTCAAAACTTTCTTGATTTCAAACGATCACCTTTTTCATAATCAAACCTTGACTTTGTCAAGTGATTTTACTCTTTTCTTTTCATTTCTTAACCAATGCTAAACTACATAAGCATGTTGACATCTTTTTCAAAAGACTTTAAAAAACACCAAACTCATCAAAACTCTTTTTGGTGCCCTTGTACACTTTTTCCTTTAACTTTTTCATAAGTTTAGACATGATTCATTTCTTTAAGCGGAATTATTCGCTTGGAAATGACGACTTGTGTTTACATTTAAAAAAAACCAAAACAAACAAATTTCATTCTTTGTACCACGAACTACGAGGTTTTGATCCTACATTGCACTCCGTGGGTACGTAGGCATGAGGCGACAAGTCTCTCCAAACACAAAAATCTTAAAAACAATTTCTCTTCTCATCTCCTCAATCACTTTTCAAACAAACATTTTCAGAACAAAAACGTAAATATTTCAAAGGATTCCTATAGAGTACTATAGACGTTTTGGGTGCTAACTCCTTCCCTTAATTTAATTAACCCCCTTACCCAGTCTCTGTGCACCCGTTCTTGTTTTAGAGCTAGTGTAGGTTTTATTCGCACTTTTTCCTTTCCTTTTTGGATAAAATAAAAGTGTGGTGGCGACTCTTGCTTTTCGAGTTAAGTTAATCAATAGCTTACACTCACGATTTTGCCGCTACAGAAAAGTGGCGACTCTGCTGGGGACTCTGGTTCTTAGTGGGTTCGGCCTACTTTGATTTATTTATGCTTTATCTGATTGATTTGACTGTTATTGGTTGTTCTGCTTGGTGATCTTGTGTGGTGAGATAAGCCCAATACCCAGGCTTGAGAGTACACACATAGGACTAGAGTGGAAAGTAGTGTGGCCTACGTATCATCTTGGTACGTTTGGTTTACATGAAACCCACACCTAGACGAGGTTTTCTTGGGAGATGTTCTGATTTGCATGTCTTATGCATTTCGGGGTGTTAACCTAGAAAGTTGTCGACTCTGACGACCATTTCCGAGGACTCAGTTGAGGCACTCCTCCCAAGAGGTAGTAATGGTGGACCAGAAATGGCAAACCCGTTATGCTTCTTGATCTGAGGACCCGAAGCTGAGAACTTTAGAACCCTTAACCCATCTTGGCCTTATTAGGATGTGGTGCGGTGGCTATTCAGGTGCAGACTTGAATCAGTTGTTACACGATACCACACTCAGACGAGACTCTCTTGAGAATATTATTGACTACCAAGTAATTGGGAAATCGATAATATCTGAAAGGTGGGTTGTAGACTCTGGGAACCTCTTTATAACCTTGTTCAGTAGGTGTTATACCTTTAGTACATACCTTTGTGGGTTGGTTTCTTAACCTCGACTCCATGCTCGTAACTCGAACCTTTGAACCTGTGTGCTTTGCGTGATCTTGTTTGTGGTTGTTGCATCCATGCACTCTTGCATCCATGAACATACATATGCATTCTTCCAAGTTGTCCAGAAACTCATTTCAACTGTCTCCAGTTATCTGTTCACCATCAAGCTGTTTCCTCAAGACAACTACGGAACTAGAGCTGATGTCAGATTGAGAATGAAAAGCCAAGAACAACACAATGCCGAAGTCAGAATGAAAATTGATGAGTTGAAGGCCGGCATGACCAAACTCGCAGAAATGATGCAAGTTCTGATTGCTAGAGGTGAACCACCTCAGAGGACTGCGATTGTTGAAACTTTAACTGCTACTGTTGACCCTCCACTGACTCAGCAACCAGCTTCTACTTGGCCAAAATTTGGGTTACCTCCGATTTACTCGCCGCCCTTTGCAACTAATCTTGTGTTTGTCCCGTCTGTACTGCTAGTATCTTCAGCTCCATTGTTCACTGAACCTCAACCTGTTGTGCATTATGTTGCTCAAGTTATTCTCGAGAATCCTCATTTCGTGTACCATGCTGCTGGTCCACAATCTGAAAGTCAGGGAGAACTTGGATACATTGAAGAAGTCAGAGAGCAATGGCAAACTCTAGACAAAAGGATAAAAGTTGTGGAAGGAAGTGATGTCTTTAGTGCTGCCGCAATGGACATGTGCTTGGTTTCAGACTTGATTATACCTACAAAATTCAAAACTCCTGATTTTGAGAAATAAAAGGGGCACACCTGTCCCAGAAGCCACTTGGTGATGTACTGCCGCAAGATGGCTGCTCATGCCAAAAATGACAAACTGCTCATTCACTGTTTCCAAGACAGCTTGAGTGGGGCTTCAATGAAATGGTATATAAGACTTGAGAAGAACCTTATCCAAAGATGGAAAGACTTGGTTGATGCTTTCTTAAAGCAATATAAGTACAATTTGGATATGGCACCTGACCGCCGTCAATTATAGAATATGTCTCAGAAAGAAAAATAATCCTTTAAGGAGCACACTTAGCGCTGGAGAGAGTTAGCTGCTCAAGTGAAGCCACCATTGGCAGAAAAAGAATTGACTGGTTTGTTCATGGACACTCTTCAGCTACTCTTTTTGGAAAAGATGATAGGCAGTGCATCATCTGGTTTTGCTGACCTACTCACTATTGGAGAAAGACTAGAAGAAGGTATCAAGAAAGGAAAGATTGCTAATGTTGAAGCCTTTAGTGGTGCTAAAAAGTATGCTGGGAATTTTCAAAAGAAAAAGGATGGTGACACCCATGCTGTTTCATTTGAAGGTAAACCTCGTCCCAGACAACAACAATATGTAGCTGCAGTTGCTCCTGTTGTCAATGCTCAACCAGTTCAAGCTCCTCGCCAGGCTGTTAGACAAAATCAGAATCGCAATAGGGTTAACTTTGATCCTATCCCGATGTCCTACATTGAGTTGTATCCATATCTTGTAAAGAAAGGTTTGATTACAACGAGGAATCTACCTTTTCCTCCAAATCCTCTCCCAGCCGGCTATAGGTCTGATCTTCACTGTGAGTTCCATCGAGGTGGGGCAGGCCATAACTTGGAAGGTTGCTATGCATTGAAAGCTAGAGTACAAGAATTGGTGAACTCAAGTATTCTGACTTTTCTTTATGATAATCCCAATGTTGTCAACAATCCTTTGCCAGAGCGTGCCAAATGAAGTTTGATTCAGTTTAGACGGATCATCTCCTAAAGTCAATGTTTCAGACAGGACAGCTCATCCTTGTTGATGATTAGTCACTAGGCCTTGTTTCTTTCTGTTTGCATTTTTCTTTGATTGTATTGACTGTTTGCTTTCGAACTTTATTTGTACTTTTATGGTAATTTCAATGAAATGAGCATTGCAATGTTTGATTCAATTTATTTATATCCAATGTGTGCATCTTTATGTGCTCTTTTTTTCACAAAAAACAAAAAAAATATATCTCCTGTTCACTTTCTTTATCAAACTTTTTTTTATGCAAAGATTGGAGAGAGGATGATGAAAACGAAATACCTGAAATTGCTGGATTGTATGCTTTCAATTAAAACTTGGTTGATGATGTACAAGCATTGTTTCAACTCCCAAACACTAGAGAAATAAGGAAGTTAATCCCTTGTCAACCCCTTTGAGCCTATAAGTTAGAGTTTCTTTCTGTACGAAAAAACCCGCAATCTTAACCTGGGGATGGGTAGTTCTCAGTTAATTTGACTGTGTATTTAAACACAAGAGAATCATTGCAATCACAAAGCTTTCCTTCGCACACATCAAAAAAGTTTCGAAGATGTCTTTCTGATCAAAAGCCAATGATAGTTCACTATAATCATTAAGCTAGACAGTCACTATCTTTCAAAAAAAAAGAATGAAAAAAAAATTCAAAAGAAGATCCCGCTAAGTCAAAACCTATGAAGGAGACTTAAGCAAAAATTGGGGCATCCCGCTGACTGTAAGCTCAAATGACACAGTTCAGGAAAAAGTTAGGGATAACAAAATAAAAATCAAGAGGTTACCAAAATCCTCAAAGATAAAACTAGTTGACCGAGGTCCTCATAAAAAACAACAAAATGTTGTAAGAAAAAGTGACCGCCATCTCAAAAATACCTTGGCCCTTGAGCCGTCATCATAACAGTGTTGCAATTCCAAAATCTCTTGGAACCTGAATGCATAGTTTGAATTAACTGAACATAGGACTGGAGATCATCATGAAGAATGGGTTGGCTATAAATAAACTTTGAGCCTATATCCTTTGTTTCGAAAACCGTGAACCATACCACGTTACAACCCTCAAAATACCTAATTGAAGCCAGGTTTCTTTTAAAAGCATACTACAGCAAGGTTGCGTAAATTGACTCCTAAGTTTGTTGCCAATTATTTGCTTTGATGTCACACCTTTGCTTTCTCTTTCACTTTGAATGTCTAAACCACCGTGTTTTGACAAGTGATACATTTTGCTTTACATCAATAATGTCATTCCAAAAATGATTTTTGATTTCAAAAGTTGCACGAGCTTTGCATTAAAATTACCATGTTTGTTTGAATAATTTTATTTGCAGACAAACTTTCCTCATTAAGAAAATTTCAAACAGTTGACAAACTTGGTCAGTGATCCTATCAGGGGCACATTACCTCCAGATCCTGTTGTGAATCAGTTCAAGATTTTTTGCTCAGTGCAATTCACTCTCAGAATTGGTTAGCCAGAAGATCTCTTTCAAGATTCATACTGAGTTTAGCCTTCTCAACAGTCTTTTCAAGAACTAAAGCCATGATAAGTTCATCCCCATCAACTGAAGCCATAATCAGTTTATTCTCAAAAATCACTTCAAGAATTGAAGTCATGATCAGTTCATTCTTCCCCTGCAGCAGTCAAACTGAAGCTGTGATCAGTTTATCCTCATCAGTCAATCAATCTGGGGCAGTCTCCTTCAAGAATCCTCAAGATGTCTTTCCTCAAAGGACCATCAGCCTGATACAATTCATAAGTGTGACAGAGATGTGTTTAACATCTTCTCTCCAAGCAGAGTGGGCAGTGTTCCCTGTGTTGAGGAATCAGAGTTCCCTTTCTTCCCTCACAAAAGAGTCTATCTCAGTTGTCCCTATCATATGCATTGTATACATAAATCATTCACATATCATACATAGAAAGATTTTCATAGCTCGAAGTGTGTTTCGTGCTCATATGCATTTCCCGAGGTCATGTTGCTGTCAACATCTTACCTTGTGATCAAAGTCCAACTTACTTGGCGCCTACCAAAACTTTTACCTGCCTTTGCATTCAGTACCATTCCTGAATGTTGTCGTTTACCTGTCTTCTTTATTTCCAGTGCCATTCCTGGATATTGTCGTTTCCCTGTGCATCTATTGTTGTTGTTAGATGTTTGTTTTCTTCCATTCCAGTGCTATTCCTAGATCTTTGTTATTCTCTCACTCTAGTACCATTCCTGGATGTCTGTCTCTCTTGATCTCCGGTGCCATTCTTAGATATCTTGTTCCTCTTGTTTATCCCAGTGCTATTCCTGGAAGTCTTTTCTCTCTTCTATAATCCCCATCAAATTTGCTTGGATATATTTCAGTGCCATTCCTGAAAGTTTTATCTGTTTATTCAGTCTCATTCCTGGATGTCTTTCTCACTATCATTCAATGCCATTCTTGAATGTAGTGATTTACCTTTACCTTTCAGTGCCATTCCTGAAAGTCCCTGCTCACTTTATTCAATGCCAGTCTTGGATATCGTGAACTCTTTTTATCCAATGCCATTCTTGGATAATTCTGAGGTATTTTCCAGAACTTTTCTCACTTCATCCAATGCGATTCTTGGATGTTGAGATTACTTTTGTCTAATGCTATCCTTGGACACCTTTTCCCTAGCCAAGTCCAGTGCTATTCTTGGATATCTTTGATGATTACCCTTGTCATCCAATGCCATTCTTGGATGTCCCTAGTGAAGTTTTCAAATGGAGTTTTGTTTCTATCCAATGTTATTCTTAGTTGACTCTGATGTTTGTTGTTGCCTCATTCCATGCCATTCTTGAATGTTGTAGTTTCTTTCATCCAATGCCATTCTTGAATGTTGTAGTTTCTTTCATCCAATGCCATTCTTGGATACCTTATCCCTAATAGAGTGTTTTTCACCTCCATTCAATGCTATTCTTGGATGACATTGTTGTTTTTACCAGAGACTTTCTTTTTGTTGTCCAATGCCATTCTTGGACATCTGTTGACATACTTTTGCCTCGTTCGTAGTTTCTATCCAATGCTATTCTTGGATGTCACTACTTGTTTTCTCAAGGTCTTGTCCCTCTCTTTCCAACTATTGATGGATACTTCTTGTCACCTTGACGGATCTCCAGAAGTAGCTTGTGTTCCCCAGCGTGTCTCTTCGCGTCATCTCACTCCATTTACCATAAATCTCTTGTTTCAAGTTTCCCCGCAGTCTGTTTCATCCTTTGCATTCATATCATCTTGTGGCATCTCAGGGCTAAAAATTTGGATTTCTATATTTAAGTATCTTCAATCTTGTCGAGACGAAGTTTTCAACCTTCATATCTCCTAATAGAAGAAACTTAAATAGGGGCAGCTGTTGAACCCTAATTTTTACCCCTAAGATTTCGCACTTTTCATTTGCATCTCATACCACAAGCAAGATCACAATCTTTGTTTCTCCTGAGCATCTGTATATTATTCTGTCTTGTTTCTGATTACTAACCTCTAACCAAAATACCAAAAAAATTTGCTGCAGTTTCTCTCTCTGTGTGTTTTGCAGGTTTGTCAAAGACAATGAAGCAATTTCAGGTCAAATGTAGTTGTTCAGCTATGATCCAGCTCAGATGGATGTTTGGCCTAATCTTGGTCAAACTATCAAGCAATTGCTTCAAGTGCGAGTTATTTGTGCCAATGGTTTATTTCTCAAGCAGTGACTGTCAAGTTGTGTGTGGTGATATTCATCAGGTTCATCTGAGTTCACCAGTCCAAATTGGGTTCATCTGTGGATTCATTTTTCTGGAGATTGATTTAATCAAATTCAAAGTGATTCAGAATTTATCATCAGAGATTCAGAGGATGGTTGTTGTTCAGTTGTGGTTTGTTTTGTGGTAGCGGTGTTGCATATGTTATCAGAGGCTTGTGGAAAAAATTTTAAGATTTGGTTTTGGGCTAAAATCGAGATTTCATATCCATATCCATAAACCATTTCTCGTTGTCCATAAAAGTCCATTTCTTTTTCTTTTTTATCACCATTTAAATCCATTTCTCAAATCCATTATTCATTTCATTTCCAAATATCCATTTTTGAATATCCATTCTCTAAACCATTTTAATCCATAATCCATTCTCCAATATTCAATTATCCAAATCCAATGATCCAATTATCCAATTATCCAACTTCCAATTAAATCCATTACCCCATTTTTATCCTCTTTTTTAATCCAAATTATCATAAGAGTCCATTTTCATATCTATTTCCTAATCCATTTTCTTCAAAATCCATTATCCATTTTCTTAAATATCCAATTCAATTTCTTTTTCCAATTTTCACTTCACATAATTAATATCCAAATTTCAAATAATACTCAAATCAATTGCCATTTTGTGCTACAAATCCCAGCCGCTGAAGTCACAACGTAACGCACAAACCGCTACACTAAAAAATATAACCTAAGCCGTATTCAAGCTACCAAGTCACATGCTACACTACCCCACACAATTCCTCATGAGCCACAATATTCCAAGCTGCTGTTACTACTCAAGTTCCAAGCCTTGAATTCACATGAAGCCATATGCTAATTTACATTGCCAAGCCGTTACGCATCGATTCCCAAGCTCCAGCCGTGCATCAAATTCCCAAGCTATTTCATTCTTCAGCTACTACACATAAGCCACTCCTTCTACATTTGCAAAACACAAGTCAAGTGCATGAAGCCTTCTTTCCAAGCCAATAATTCCAGCCGTGTGACATCACGTTCAAACCTTCAACTGCTTGCTAAGATTCACGTGCCAATACAAACTACAAACCGTAAAAGCTTCATAAAGCGCAACTCATGCTGTCGAGCTCGCACGTCAAGCCATCACTACTTACATACACAAAATCCAAGCCAGCTGTGAATGAAAGGCAAGCGAGAAAAATTGTGAGAATCAAAACGCAAATCATCGCATCAAAACGGCAGCAGCTCATTTCCAATTGCAATTCAAATCCTCACCTTAATCTCTCTATAAATAGAGGCTTCATCCATTCAATTCTTCAAGCTTGAAAATCCATGAAAACTATGCAGAAAAATAACCACAAACAAGCTTCAAATTGATCTTCATCTTTAAGATCAATTCGCCAAAACCTGTAGAGAAAGATCTTAAAACAAATTCAATCTTCACCACCTTTCTTCAACAATTTGTCATCACCTCCAATAAACCTTCAAGCTTCAATTCCAAATCATCAAATCTGAACCACAACAAATAGAAAAAGCTTCGTCAATTCAT
The DNA here is from genome assembly GCA_022829125.1 of Lathyrus tuberosus. Taxonomy (NCBI): domain Eukaryota; kingdom Viridiplantae; phylum Streptophyta; class Magnoliopsida; order Fabales; family Fabaceae; genus Lathyrus; species Lathyrus tuberosus. Next base: position 9,994,107 of record JALAZF010000047.1, read on the forward strand.
TAAACATAACCTGCAAATTCGCACATCCATCATCAACACTTCAACAACAACCTTCAACGCATGAATCCAACATCAACCAAGATTCAACACACAGATCCGCAATTCCTTCGTAATCTCGACGCGAACAACAACGTTACAACAACAGCGTTTCAGAGCAACAACAAATTCTCGACAAATTCAGAAGAAGAGAGGACGAATATTAAAAGCTTAAGAACCTGAGTTTGAAGGTAATTTGGCGGTTTCTGACGAATCTTGCGATCTAAATTTGAATCCGTAGTTGAGTTTCATTCGAAATTGACAACAAATTCAGAATCTACACTTGATTGTGATCTTTTTCGTCTCATTACCAAGCTTCGTCGCTCCGCCGTGACTGAATCGCGTCCTCCCTTCGTCGTTGCTACAGTAGCCGTCGAAAGCTCACACTGAAGAAGAAGATAATGAAATGTTTTTTCTGATTCTCTTTTCTTTTGATTTTCTTTTTTTAAATTATTTTAGTTTTTTATTTTCTTTAAGAAAATTTGGGCCGTGTAGGCCCGTTGCTTTGCCACCACCTTTTTTTAATAAATCTCCTTCTCTCTTTCTTTTTTTTAGAATTTTCTTTCTATTTTCTTTTAGTTAAAAAATATTTTCACTATTTCTTGTTCTTTTTCTTTTAATGTTTTTTTTTAAATAGATTTTATTTTTTTATGAAGATCTTTGTATTTTGTTTTTTTTTTTTTAACATTTCTTGAAAAATCATTAAAAAATATCTTAATTCTTGATTTTATGTTGAATTCTTTGTTGTCGGTTGTGTGGATCATAACTTGTTAGATTCATTTTTCTTCATCTCTTTTCTTTTGATCGATGAAAGTCTTATGGATCATGGAATTCCTTTGTTGAATTTTGATCAAGACTGGAACGCTACCTTCTTTTCTTTTCGTGCGGTATTGCTTTCAGATGACGATCTACATATCATTCATCTAGCATGCATTAGCACAAAGATCTATTGACCGACCTCATTGTAGGGTAATTACTCCGTAAATTACTCGGCGATTGCTTAACATAGCGCAACATATGTCCCGTATCGGAAAACGATCAAAGATTGTTGATTATTTGTCTTTTGGTTCAAAATTTATGAAACTTGTTGTTAGGAGGCTTTGGTCTTATCAATCCTCTAATAAGTTGTCATTAACCTTGACCTAAGTACAATTATTCAATCATTATTGATCACTTACTCTAACAACTAATCATTAACTTACTAACAATATTATTATACTAATCTTGTTTACAATTCATTCTCGCTCCCTATCTCTCTTTTACTTTTATGCTCCATTATTATCATTTCATATCATGTTTATGCTTCCGCAATTTTTGCTTTGTCCGTTGGACACATGTTTATACTTCCGCAATTTTTCATTTGTCCGTTGGACACATGTTTATGCTTCCACAATTTTTCCTTTGTCCATTAGACACATGTTTATGCATGCCTTTTTTCTCTTTCTCCACTTGGACCAAAAACATTAATAAAGGCCAAAACCTCTAAAAAAAACTTGTGTTTCTAATCTTGGACTATGGTTACTATCCTTTGCAATGGACATGGAGTTTTGCACCTAGACCTTGGACATCCAATGCTATTCTTGGAACCTTGGACTTAGAACTAAGACCTTCTCCCTTTGCTTTGGAATTATGGTTCGAAGACTATGGAGCTTACTTGTGTGGTTAGGCTGTTCTTATCCTTAGCTTTTACTTTATGCTTTAGGATAGTCACTTCTTCTCCACCCCATTCTTCAATTTTCAAAACTCTCTCCCTTTTTCAAAACTTTCTTGATTTCAAACTATCACCTCTTTCATAATCAAACATTGACTTTGTCAAGTGATTTTACTCTTTTCTTTTCATTTCTTAACCAATGCTAAACTACATAAGCATGTTGACATCTTTTTCAAAAGACTTTAAAAAACACAAAACTCATCAAAACTCTTTTTGGTGCCCTTGTGCACTTTTTCCTTTAACTTTTTCATAAGTTTAGACATGATTCATTTCTTTAAGCGGAATTTTTTGCTTGGAAATGACGACTTGTCTTTACATTTAAAATCAACCAAAACAAACTAATTTCATTCTTTGTACCACGAAATACGAGGTTTTGATCCTACATTGAACTCTGTCAGTACGTAGGCATGAGGCGACAAGTCTCTCCAAACACAAAAACCTTAAAAACAATTTCTCTTCTCATCTCCTCAATCACTTTTCAAATAAACATTTTCAGACCAAAAGCGTAAATATTTCAAAGGGTTCCTATAGAGTACTATAAACGTTTTGGGTGCTAACACCTTCCCTTAACGTAACTAACCCCTTACCCAGTCTTTGTGCACTCGTTCTTGTTTTAGAGCTTGTGTAGGTTTTGTTCGCTATTTTTACTTTCCTTTTTGGATAAAATAAAAGTGTGTGGCGACTCTTGCTTTTTGCGTTAAGTTAATCAATAGCTTACACTCACGATTTTGCCGCTACAACTGGTGATAGAGATTTTCAAACATTAATCATCTCCACACCATCAAATTCTACAGTAATACCTTTCTCAAGGATATTCTATAGACCTTCATCCTAACCCTTTATTAAGACCAATGAGTTAAAAATATGTTTTGTTTTTCCATCATTTAAATTCAGTGGAATCACCCTTTGAATATGGTAGGGAAAACAGTATGGTATTTTTCATCTGGCACTTGATTCCTTCTTGAAAGAAAGTATTTAACAGACATACTTTTCTTATTGGATCATTATCTGCACCACTTTTAAGTGTTAAGCACAAACCAGACTCTGATACCAATTGAAGGTGAGAAAAGTACACAAGAAGGGAGGGTTGAATTATGTTTTCCGTTTTCTTATATTTGTGTCTGATCAGAGTTCAGAGTCTGAAATGGTGTTTATATTCAGATTATACTTAGTAGAAAATGTTAGCAGAAGCAAATAAATAATAACAGAAGACACAAATATTATACTGGTTCCTCCCAACTAAGGGTAGTCCAAACCCCTTGCTTCACAAGACATTTTCACTATAACCAAATCATGATTAAAATCGCTTATGCATGCTACATAAGTCTTTTACACTGCTCAACCCTAAGTCCAAGACTTCCAGTTTAAGTCCTACAGACTCAAGACTTATACTCCAGGTTCCATGAAGCGAGACTCCCTGCTTAAACCCCCCAGGTTCAAGACTTACTGCTCCAAATTTCATGAACCGAGCCAACCTGCTCAAGCCACACTGACCCAAGACTTCCTTTCTTGTATCCCTAAGACACGAGACTTCTTCTCAATCAATCCACTTGATTAAGACTTTCATTGCTCAAGCACATATCATTAAACTTACATGGCTCAAGCATCTTAGCAAGAGACTTCCTTGCTTGTATCACAATGATACAAGACTTTTGCTCAATCAATCCACTTGATTAAGACTTTCGTTACTCAAGCACATAGCAAGAGACTTACATGGCTCAAGCATCTTGGCTAGAGACTTAATCTAAACTGATAAACAAGTTCAGCCGAATAGAGAACAAGGTGTACTTGATACTAATATCAGAGGTACGGGAAATCACCATAACAAAGACCTAAAGCTCTTAAGATTTATAATATATTCAATGTGTAAGAAATCTTAAAGCTTTTACAATTACAACATATAATCGAAAATCTGCATATGCAATAGAGTTGATAATTGTTGATCTTGTTACTCCTTCTTCTGGTTAATCCTCGTTAAAGATTCAGTTTGAACCTTCAGCCACTTGTATAGCAGTTGCAGCAGACTAGCCGTTGGATGAGATAACTTGATCATTGCATTTGCTTTACTCTATAGTACAAGAGTTGTTGAAGATAGATACACTAAAAGATCTTGATGCATTAGGTAACATGTTTAACCATTGAGTCTTCAAGAAGATCATGTACTATAGAGCCGTTGAGAGTAGATATCCGTAAAGCATGTCAACCTTTCTTGAGCCTCGTGAACTTAGACTCCAACTAACAAACTAATTTGACATTGCAGCTTGCTTTATGCAGTACAGACAACTTTAGCTTTATCACCAACTCTGAACAATACCAGAAGCCAATCTATATTTACCAAATGTAGATACAATTATGTTTCTTCTTCTGATGCTGAGGCCTTCAGCTTCAGAGACTACACCAGACATCACTTAGCAATTGTTCTTCAGATTCTGCATCACCAAAAGCTAGTAATTCAGCTTCTCTTAAGTGTGCCTTTGTATAACAGATTATGTATCTAAACATTTACACGTATTAGAACCTACATACAAGAAACACACATCAAATATAACCATCGTTCTTTAAATAATTTGTTGTCATCAAAACTAAAGGAATATATGTCATGAACAAATCTTGTTCTAACTGAGATTTATGACAAGATTTAAAATGAGCTTTGCCCATCCTATATTCTAACTAAGAGAAGATTAGAAAAGAAAAATCTCCTTTGAAATTGAGATATATGAACTGTCAACTCGCAGTTCTTGGTGGTCCCTACAAAAATGTCTACAATTGCATCTTGAGTATACCCTTCACAATGGATCTAGATGTTGTAGTATCCCCTATCCATGTTAAGCTAAAGTTCCACAACCTTCACGGCGAATCAGCCACAACCAATGTAGCATCTCTCATCGGACAGATAAGGGACATGAATATTCATCCCCCGCGGGTATAATAGGTTACACAAACTAAAGAGTGGCTTATTCCAGCAAAGTGTATGCGCTAGGAGAATAAGGGTGGCAGACCCACCTAGTCATGTTAATAGTTTTATCATGTTAATGATTTTATTTAAAAATAAATCACGTTATCACATTGTATCATGATATTTTTATCTAATGAAATAAGAATATCTTTCTGAAATATATCTTTTCTTTGTGACTGTGAAAGGTAACGACGAGTCTGTGGTACGATTGAGGAAATCGAACCCCCCACCACAAACACTCAAGGGGTGTTGTCATAAATGTGACAAACATGAGAATAAAGCAATTAAAACCCCACAATGTAAAGCACAGACACACACACAAAGAAAGTGACAAAACCACAAAATAAGAAATAACTGACTCGTTTCCCTCATGGTAGCTAGCCGTTTCAGATGTGGCGATGGTTTTTTCACAAGTCAACATCATACTATATTTACACTTGAGTAGAGGAAAGGGTATTGACCCTTGGTCGGGAAAGAACCTAGAGATGTCTAATAAATTTCTTACTAAAACTTTGTAAAGTTAAAGCAAAACTCAAAGCAACGAACTCAGGATATAACGCCCACACCTTAATCAGATAACAACGATACCAAAATTTCAAATTCATAAATCACATTCTCCAATACAGTGTGTTACATTTACATAAATGGAGCAGTCAAGAACGTCAAAAAAAAGGGAGAGAATGATATGGCTAATATATGAGCTAAATAATTTTCCCATCTTTAACTATTTGATTCGCCCATACTTGCTCCCTAAAAATGTGTAAAGGACACTAAAAATGCTCCACTTGCAATAAAGCATTCTTAAAAGAGTAAGATATAGACGTAAAGTCGGAGTTAGTCGCTTCATTCAGTTATTGAGCCAAAGAGATATTATCAAGGCACAAGTTATTGAGATCTGTTTAAGAGATTGAAGGAGACACCTTTGTAGTAGATAGTGAGGCCTAGGAAGAGGCCATAATTTTATCTCTCATTTCCACTTCCCTCAATAATAACTTTACCTGACCAACTAAAGAGCCAGGGAAGTTGAAATCATTCAAGGCGTTACCCATCCTGGCAAGAGAAATATAAGCATTCTTTACTTCTTACAAGTATGTATCATGCTGAAGCGTTAAATTACAGACACTATCCTACAATAATTGTTTCTCTTTATGGAGCCTATCAACCAAAAGTACATCCCTATGGTTGGCTCCGCCAATGGCTAAAATGAACAGGCTCATTAGGTATAATACGCTAGAGTCGATGAATCCTTCTCTTGAGCCTTGTTAGTTAGAATTTAAAGGTAAGATCAATCCTTTTCTAAAATGGACACCCAATGCTCCTTTGGACTACGAGGTCTTGGTCGATCCAAGAATACATGAGATGAGACGCCCATAGTGTGCATGACCGACGTTAGAATGCTTGAGGGTGGTAATGACCAGAATAATTCGAGCTCCCCTATTCCTTTGTTGAATTACTTCCTCACGTTTCATTGAATTTAAATAAGGAAATTGTCAAAACATCAAGAAATATTGTAGGTAAAAATAATTAACATCGAAGGATACATATACTAAAAGCTTTCCAAATATGACTTTGCTCTCCTTCTTGGTACTGACATTCATTAATAGGCGAGTTTCGATGCCTTGTATGAATGGTCTTATCCTTATAATCTCACGACGAATTAACAAAATTGTCATGACAATCCCCCACAAAATAACTCACTAACAACTACTCAGAGCTTTCTATCCCTAATCCGCTAGCATAAGCAGTGTTAGGAGATGTACAACCCGTTAATTTCATACGCCACTACTCGGGGTCTCTTATCCCTATTCAACCAACATAAGTAGAACAATTTCCTTTGGTCCAACACATAGGCTACAGGTCAGGAATCCCTATATGTCTAACAACATATTAACAAAGTATCTCAAATAAAAAGCATTAAGCATAAGCAACAAATGAATAAAATTATAATTCAAAGGATTCATACAAAGTCAAACCAACATATAATGCCAAAAAGATTGGATAAGGTTCATCATCACCCAATTCGTGTTCTCCTCTCCACAATTCGTAACCCTTATCAAAAAGCAGAAAATCCCCTTTTAAAGTTCTCAAAACAGGTCAGAACTTGTGAGAAAAAGCTCTGAAAAGGCAACCATCGCGCGCATTATAAAAGCATTGTGTGCGTGATGCATCTGTGTTACCTCTATCGCGTATGCGATGGCGTGTGACGATGCACGTGATTATTCCAGTAGCTGCGTGTAAATCACCCTTTTTGCACCAGAATTTTCACTAAGTTCCATTCTTCCATAATTGGCTATTTTTCATTCATTCTTTGGTCTTTCTTCATCATTTTGACTCATATTTTGCTCGTTTTCCCCCGATTCTTCGACTAATTAGATGCAATGACGAACTATCATCAATAATTATCACAGTCATTTCCTTTTTTCTCTTGCAAACTATCGTCATAAAGCTTAATGTAGTTTTTTCTCTTAAACACCTCGATGACCTAGACTATTTTCTAGGCTTTGAAGTGAAGCAAGTATCACATAATTTCTTACTTCTAACTCAAACTAAATACATCAGAGATTTAGTGCAGAAAATGAACATGCTTGAGGCTAGTCATATGAACACACTTATGCATTCCACTTGCAAGTAAAATAATATTGGCTTTGTTTCATTATCTTATCCTTACATGTACATGTCTATTGCGGGTGCTTTGCATTATGCCACCATAACTAGACCCGACATCGCCTACTATGTGAACAAAGTGTGCCAATTTATATATCATCCTTTTGAGTCTCACTAGGTTGTAGTCAATAGAATATTAAGGTATCTCAATGAAACAATTGGACATGGCCTTCATATTTCTCCCCTCTCAATTACCTCCTCTCTAACTATTCAAGTCTTTTGTGATGCTAATTGATCATCAGACCCTGATGACAGAAGAAGTACTTATGGAGCATCCATTTATTTTGACACAAATTTCATTTCTATGTGGTACAAGAAGCAACTTGTTGTTGCTAGATCCAGCACTGAAATAGAATAATCTCATTATTTCTCAAGCTAGTGCATATTTCCTTAGGGTTCAGACTCCACACAAGGAATTATTCATCTCATCTAAAGTTCTTAGGATTTTATGTGATAATCAATATGCAGTTATGTTAGCTCATAATCCCATCATACACTCAAGAACTAATCATATGGAGATAGATCCCTTCTTTGTTAGAGAGAAAGTTTTGGCCAATCTGTTTTGTATTATGCACATACCTGGCACTGGTCAGTGGAATGATGCTCTTACCAAGCCTCTTGCATTTTCTAGGTTTCTACATCGAAAGCACAAAGTCAGGGTTGTTGCCTCCACATGAGTTTTTTTGGGTGGGGAAGGGAAGGGGTATAGAGTAAATTTAGCTTAAAAATAGACTTAGTCTGAAGACTGACACTTGACAGTTTGAATATACACAAAACATGCTATTGCGGATCAACTGGTATGCTTGTATAAAAACAAACACAATTGCAGTTTGTCGTAACTAACAATTTCTGAAATTAAAAGTTAGTTAGAAACAAAAATGGGAACTTTAACTATGTATATCGATTCTATCAAAGAAAAATCAAATTAAGCGGAATATATATTTAATTTAATTTTAAAAAATTGTAATTTTAAAATAAATATTAAATAGAATAAAATTGATATTTACTCGAGAGTGGCCAGTGGGCTGATGCTCTTACCGAGTCTCTTGCCTCTATTAGGTTTCTAGCTTTAAGCACAAACTCACGGTTGGTGCCTCCCCATGAGTTTGGGGAGAGGGGGTACTAAAATAAGTTTAAATTAAAAATAGCCTTAGACTCAAGACGGACACAAGTCAGTTTGAATGTACACGAAACACGCTATTATAGGTCAACTGGTTTATTTTTATAAATGCAAACACATATATAATTTTGTTGTTATTAATAATTTCTGAATTAAAAGTTAGTTAGAAATAAAAATGGAAAGTTTAACTATGCCTATCAATTCTTTCAAATAAAAATTAAATTAAGTGTTATATATATATATATATATATATATATATATATATATATATATATATATATAGTGTTTTTAAAATAAAATATTAAATAGAGTAAAATTGTTTTTTTTTCTAATTTATTACAAGAAAAATGATTTTTTTTCCTTTGTTTATGGTTACTAGAGAAGTAACATTTATCGTTAAATTCTTTTTAACATGTACACATAGCTAAAAGGATTTAAAATCAAATTGAATAAAAGTATTTAATCTACCAATATAAGTATTATTTTTATTATAAATTAATGCAATAGAGGCGTAGCAAGCAACACATAAGAAAAAAAGAAGAAAGATTTCAAGACACTGTTTTTGATCCATCACTATGTTGATGGCGACAATTTTGAGAAAGTATTGCGAATTGTCGAAGCAAGCGTTGGAGATATTAGAGAAGGCATATGCAGGGGCTGACAAGGCGAAGGTGGTGAGGTTACTAACTCATAAACATCAGCTCGAATTGATTCAAATGGAGGAAAATGAGACAATCAACAATTTCACAACAAGAATCACGTGGAGGCATGCAGAGAAGCTGTTACGGAGCAGTACACTGTCTCTAAAATTTTGTGTTCTTTGACACCAAGATTTGACAATGTGGTTGTGGCGATTGAGGAATCAAAGAATCTTACGAAGATGAGTAAAGAGGAGTTGCAAAGATCTCTTAAGGCTCGTGAGAAAAGGATGAAGGATATAAATAATGATAAGGTAAATACGGAGATCACTTTGCAAGCTCGGTTTAATGAGAAGGACAAGAGATCGAAAGGAAAATGGCCCATGAATAGCAAAGGGAATTTTCAGAATTTTGGTGGAAGAAAGTCCCAAAATTCAAAGAATTCAACTTGTTAAATGGGTGAGAGCAGCTGCAACAAAATTGGTGGTCAAGGAAACTTTAGAGGTGAGAAAAAGTGGTTTGACAAGAGCAAGAAGCAGTGCTACAAGTGTCAAAGATTCGATCATTTTGCCAAAGAGTGCAACTTGAACAAGAAGGAATCTCAAGGGGATGAAGCCAAAGTTGCAAGACAAGAGTTTGATGAAGAGAATACACTCTTGGACATGATCACAGAAGGTAATTGCAGCAATAAACATCTGTGGGATAACAGCTTCAACAGCTCAAAGAATTATGAAAAATTGAGTTGTGGTCGGTTGAATGATACTATTAACCGGTTACATGAAGAGGAAGACGTCATGATGAGTGTGAAAGGAGTTTAATGCAGTAAGGAGTGGTATTTGGGCTCGAGTTGTTCAAATCATATGACGAGAAGAAATGATTGGTTTGTCAAAATCAATCGTGCAATGAAGAACAAAGTGAAGTTCGCGGACGACACCACTCTAATGACCGATGGGATTGGTGATGTTTTGATTATGAGGATGGATGATGGACATTACTTGATTAAAGGTGTCTTGTATATTACAAGAATCAAATGTAACCTTATAAGTATTGGCCAATTACTAAAAAAAGGTTACAAGATTCACATGGAAAACAAGGGATTGTGAGTTTTGGAAGCAAAGGGAGTTTTGGTCCTTAAAGATCCTATGGCTACCAATAGAACCTTCAAGGTTGAGTTGAAGGTTATGGAGCATATATGTCTTTCTACTGCAGCAAGTCGTGAAGAGTGGATATGGCATTATCGTATTGGGCATCTCAACTTTAGAGATCTCAAAGACTTGTAAAAGAATAGAATAGTAACGAGGTTGCCATCGATCAACATACCAGCTGGAATTTGTGAAGAATGTGTGCAAGCAAAGAAACATAAGGAGAGATTCAGCAAGGATGCATATGGGAGAACCAAGAATCACCTTTAGGTGGTGTACTCGGGTGTATGTGAGCTGATGCAAGTAGATTTTATTGGTGGAAATAGGTATTTTATCACATTTGTCGACGATTATAGTAGAAAGCTTTGGACATCCTAATCAAGAGAAAGGATGAGGTATTTTGAGTATTCAAGAAGTTCAAGTCCATGGTTGAGAGGAAAAGTGGTCACAAGCTCAAAGTGCTCAAAAAGGATGGTGGAGATGAATATGTCTCAAATGACTTTGGGAGGTTTTGTGATCAAGAAGGGATTGTACATGAGGTAGTACCACCCTATACACCATAACAAAATGGTGTAGCCGAAAGAAAGAATTGATTGATCATGAACATGGTGATAAGCATGTTAAAGGGGAAGAACTTGCCAAAAGAGTTATGGGGAGAAACGTGTTCACACCTGCCTATTTGTTGAATAGGTGCCCTACAAAGAAGCTTGAGAATGTAACACCGGAGGAAGCATGGTCAAAATTCAACCCGAATCTGAACCATTTGAGAGTCTTTGGTTTTGTTTCATACTGACATGTTCTGCATCAAATTAGAAAGAAGTTGGATGATAAGGGAGAAGTGATGATATTTGTTGGATATCACTCTACCGGTGGTTACGAACTATTTGATGCTGTAAACAGGAGGATTGTGATCAGTAGGGACATCCTTATCGATGAATTATAGCAAGTGCAGCATGGTGTAACTAGTTACCAGTAGATATTAATCGGTTACATGTAGGTTGTAACCGGTTACCAAAAAGCTGTAACCGGTTAAAACTTCCAAATTTCCAATTCTAAAGAAAGTGGAAGATCAGAACATCCTGTCGTCGAAGACCGAAATGAAAAAAATGTCAGAAGGTCAACAAGGCAAAGGGGCTTGCCTCAAAGACTCAAAGATTGTGAGTTGTTCCGAGACAACGAAGTTAATGATGATGGTGATTTTGCCCATTTTACACTTATGGCCGAATCCGGTCCCGTTAATACGGAAGACCTTAAGTGATCCAAAGTGGATTTGTGCTATGAAGGAGTAGTTGAAATATATTGAGAAGAATAATACTTGGGAGTTAGTAGATATACCAAAAGGAAAGAAGTCGACGGTGTGAAGTTGGTGTTCAAAGTAAAAGCAAATCCCAAGGGTGAGATAATCAAGCATAAGGCCCGATTGGTAGAGTTTTTGCAAAGAGAAAGCATAAACTTTGAAGAGGTATTTGCACCGGTTGTTAGGATTGAAACCATTAGGCTTGTTAGTATTGTAAATAACCATAATTGGCCTATCTACTAAATGGATGTCAAATCCGTGTTTTTGAATGGACCACTTGAAAAGGAGGTATATGTAGGATAACCCCCTGATTTTGTTGTGAAAGACGAAGAGCTGAAGTTCTACAAGTTGAAGAAAGCGCTATATGGTTTGAAGCAAGCTCTTAGAGCTTGGAATAAAAGAATTGATGGTTTCCTAATGGATGTTGGTTTCCAAAAATGTGTATCTGAGCATGGAGTTTATGTGAAGACGGATACGAAGCAAGGAGTAATTATCCTTTATCTAGACAATTTATTGATCACGGGCAACAATGGAAAGTGCATTTCAAAGTTAATCAGCGAGACTCTATATATAACTGTTTTGATGTTGATACTTTATTGATGTAATGTGTTCGCGTATAATTGTGGTTAGAAGATATGGAGAAAGAGAAAGAGTGAGGAAAATGCAACTACCATGTTTTCATTTGCTTGTATAATATTTTTGGTTTTCTAATGCTGTGTATTTTTTCCATGACATAATGATGTGTTATAACAAAACAAAATCTATTCTATCTACATTTGCGGCTTGCGTGAGAGAGGGGACTGTGTTCATTATCTATAATATAAGAAAATTTGATGTTGTGGAAAATTCATTATTGCCCTTTTCTCTTTTGCTGCCATGTCACTAATTTTGGGGTAAATGTGGTCCAAAAATTTCAAATTTGAACTAATTTTGCTTTTTGACCATTTAGTTGCAAAAGTTATACATATTTATTGTATTTCATTTAGCTTTATGTACTTTTATTTACACCTTTTCATTTATTCTGGTTTGAAACCAACTACTTCCAAAGTCAAATCAATAACTTTTGTTATTTTCAAAATTTTCTTTTCCCCAGAACTTCACGTTACATCATTTATCTTTTCCCAACACAATCTCTCTCTTCCTCTTCTCCTTTCTTCTCTATACCATCTCTTTTTTTGTTCTCTCTTCCCTCTCTTCCTCTTTTTATGTCTTTTCTCTTTCGTTGCCTATACCAACATAATCCTCTTCCTCTTCTTCTTTATTCTCTCTTCATTTTCTTCAATAGAGACTACAAGGTTGCGAGGGTGCTGATCAGAATAGGGGAGACGATGACGACAGTGGTGTTTCTGATGGTTTTATGGCGGTGTACGATTTTGCAGTGATAGATCTAAGGTGAAATCTCGAATCTTTCTGCATATCTTGGATTTATTTGATGTTTGATAGGGTACTTTTATGGTTTCACCTTATTCACATTGAATCATCTTCGTTGTAGATTTTAGGGTTTCTTCTCTAGACATTTTTATATGTGTATATTTTTGGTACCTGGTGTTGGTGGCTCGATTTTTAATGTTGTTCACACCAATAGAGCAAGGAACATGTTTAGGAATGGTTTCTCTTCACTGAGTATAATCTGAAAACTAAGCTTTTGCCGCGTTATGATCTTTTTTACGGGTAAATTTTTTTAGGCTGAATATTTGTGATAAGACTCTCACTCTCTATTTCATTAGCATGATATTTTTGATAATGTTTGTTGGAATTAGGAAAAACTGTATCAATGGATCAAAAATCAACAATTGTGGTACTTGAAGATAAGCATGGACTCCGTGAAATTGATGTTTTAGATTCTGATTTGGTATGTGTGGTTTGAACTGAGTTGTATTGTGAATTGCAATGCTTATATCAGAAGAGTTTATTGTTGTAACCATAAATTTATTTTGTGATTCAGGTAGTTGGAAGTGAGACTGTATATTATTTTCATGACATGATAGTTCAAAATGCAGAAATGGGGGTATGAATAGGGGAAGCCACTTTTTGGCTTAGGATATGATTTTCGACAATGCAACACATAGCTAATGAAGAGATTTATGGCACACTTTCTTCTGACATTGTGTGGATGTGATATGATCGGCTCAGAAGCATTGCTGGTCCTATATAAATTATGGTTGGCGACTTGGTTACTAAAGGGGAAAAGTTGCAGTCCTTTTTGAGCTGGCGCAATCCGAGAGCTATAGTCCTGTCTGGGATTTTTTTCTGATTGCTGCTACTATACTTTATATATCTCCATTCTAAGTCGTCTCCCTCCTGGCTAGAATTTGTGTGCCGAGACACCCGAGGTTCAGTCAAAAGCTTCAATATGTAATGTTTAGTTTCTTTAAGCGCCTGCCTGCAAGAACTGACTGCATGTTTTGAAGTTTGAATCTCAACCAAGGACAATGTAGAGTGGAGATTCATTATTCAGATTCTGGTTTTGATTTTAGGTTTTGTTCTTTGAAGGACAACGTTGTGGAAGATTACCATCCAACCAGAGACTAGCGTGGAGTGGAGATTTGGATTATTAGATGGCTCTTCTTATCTATCATGTATTATATATACATTACATACTCAAATCTATCTCATTGATTAACATGTAATTAGTTAGAAACATGCATGTTAATTGTATTAGGTATTGTTTCAGGTGGATTTAGTTGGTGGCTATTATGATGCTGGTGACAATGTAAAGTTTGGGCTTCCAATTGCATTTACAACAACATTACTAGCATGAAGTGTCATAGAATTTAGAAACTTAATGCATTATCATATTGAAAATGCTAAATAAGCTATTCGGTGGAGCGTGAATTACCTTCTTAAGGCCACCACCACAATTCCAGACACATTATATGTCCAAGTGAGTTAGTGGCGACTCTGGACTCTGAGCATATTTAGAGTGTGCGATCTATTAAGCCTCACATGGGATAATATGTATTCAGGTTGGAGAACCTAATTTAGATCATAGGTGTTAGGAAAGGCTAAAGGATATGGACACTCCACAGAAGGCGAAATAAGGTATCACCTCAAAACCCGAGTTCTGATGTTGCGGCCGAGGCAGCAGCTGCATTGGCAGCTTCATCATTAGTATTCAAAGACTCAGATCCATCCTATTCCTCAATACTTGTAATAATCTCTAATCGATGAATTAATGTTATTTATTTCTTTAGGTATTCAATTTTGCAGATTGTTACAGAGGCTCTTATAGTGACTCTCTTAATTCCATTGCATGTCTGTTTTATTGCTCTTACTCTGGATTTACAAAGCTTTTGGAATATATTCCTACATGGAGTTCATACAATCAAATGGTCACATATTAGGTGTTGATGATGATGGTTACACTTTCAGTTGGGATGACAAAAGACCTGGAACTAAAATCTTACTTTCAAAGGTGTCTTTTTCTTAAACTTTGCTTCTTTGACTTCAAACATAAAAGTAACATTAATAGTAACTTATTTGTAGGAATTTTTATGGGATTTCTTGGAGAAAATTTCTGAAGAGTTTCAGTTATACAAGGCACATGCAGACAATTACGTTTGTTCTACCAAGTATTTCTATTTCTTTCCCTTTCTTTTATTAACAATTTGATCCCTCTCATTAATTTTTAACCATTATCAATGTTCACAAATATCAAGATTAAGCATGATTCATGTCATTTGTGTTATGGAATGGATTCTTCACAACAAACACTAATGCTAAGTAAATTTTCAGTGGTGGTTGTGGTTATTGGTGTTGTTGTTTGTACTGTAACTGATATCAAAGTTAATCTCAAAGGTTTCACATGCGCCGCTATTGCAGTTTTCTCAACATCTTCACAACAGGTTGTAAGTATTATGAATCACAACCAAAACATTAGTTTTTATTTTATTTTTTATCTTATAATCAGAATAAGAGAACTTACACTCTACTTTTAAAGTTACATATGCTAGATTATTGTATTCGTGATACACTGCTGCTATTTGTTTAAGTAAAAACCCAATCTTACATTCTAGGGCTAAACACATAGAAATAAAACACCATTTTATCAGAGACTATGTTCAGAAGAGAATTTTATGCTTAAAGTTTATTGATACTGTAATGCCCTAAATTTTGACCACTAAGATTTCCCATCATTGTGCAAATCATCATCACAATATGGATGTACCTTCATATCTCATTAGTCTCCCCAAAGATGGGTGGGCATTCACCACAAACAAGGATTAGGGTTTCAGGCCCTCTCAGAGCTCTTAGACAGAGGATCAATCAAGAATTGACATGATCTTCAACTTTTATAACCTCTCAAACATCCACAATGGATCAAGTGGACTCCCACATCAAGAATCAAGCACAATGTTGCAGCATTCCAGGTGGATTAAGCCTTAAGATCGACATCGTCACCAAATTAGGGTTTTGGTCGACCAGGGCCTCTAGATGGAAATTTTCCTCTGGGAATAAGCCAATGATTCAAAGCATAACCTAATATGCTCCATGGAACCTCATGAACCCAATCATCAAGTCAATTTTGCTTCAGGGGATGCACTCATAAAAAATCAGGAATTAGGGTTTCTTGACCTAATTCACCCCTAAGTTGACTTTTGGGACAAAACATGAGCCAAGACCTCAAGAGAGGATTTGAGGGTCTCTAACACACTACATTGATCCATTTACAACAATGGATTGATCCAAGAAGCTTGATCAACAAGTTTTAAATTCATCTGAACCACAACTATGGTTTCGTGAAAAAAGTCAACTGTGCCTTTGACTTTTGATCCAGGACATGCTCCCAAACCCTAGGACATGATTCAATACACCCTATAACACCTATGAAATCAATCCATCAAGTTTGATTTAGGTCAAGGACTTGATTTCATAGAGGATCGCACAGTTTGGAATTCATCTGACAAAAAGTCAACTGTGCATAAAAGTCAACTTTGACTTTTTGAGATTTTTCACAAATATGGTTCTTTGATCCTAAAATGATGTTAATGTGTGATTTGGATCATCATTCATCAATAAAAATCAAGAAAAGTGGGATAACTTGTAAAAGGGGTAACCATAAAAACTTAGAGATTTTCTAAGTTATGGAACAAAGTGGCTAGGGTGCCAACTTTGGAGGATCATAACTCCTAAACCACAAGGCCATTTTCCCCATTCAAAGCTGGATTTGTAGCCCTCATGGCCCTCTACAAAAGCTTCAACTACACCTCATTCCAATTCATCATAGATTTTGAGTTATGGAATGATCAAAATGGCTGAAAACATGAAATGCCACTTTTTCCAACACTTAGTGAAATTTTCACTAAGTCAGAATCTGCCTTCACATTTTCCCAAATGTAGGGGCATTTTTCACTTGGATCCAAAAAGTATCAAAACCAACTATGATCAAACAGTTGTTGTATCATATAAGGGCTTTCCAAAATGGATAAGAACTCCATCAAATTCCACTTGAGCCATGAGATATGACAATGCCAATATGCCTTGCTGTAAACTGTCATGGCAAGGCAGATTTTGGAGTTTTGCTCGATTTGCCCAAAATTTACAAAGGGCAAGCAACTCTATCCATCTGAACACCTCAAGGGGGGACCAAGGAGGAACCAACTTTGATCCCAAGCCTCCCAAGTCTTTGGAACCAAAAATAGCATTCCAAACCTAGAAATCCCTAAAAGAGGGACAAGACTCCAATTTTGGATTGGAGCATTCAATGCATACACCAAGGTGGCATGGACTGAGCCATTTCCAACTAAATTTAGTCAAGACTTATCCAAGACCAAGGGAACCAGCAGCCTGTGCCCTAACCTCTAGTCAATGGCTAGAGGAGACTTGGATTCTCATTGCTCAACATTGGCCAAACCTATGCAGCAGTTGCCATTCATTATTCCTTGCAAAACAAACTTGCTCTACTATAAATAGAGATCATTTGTGATCAGTTTGAGTACACCAAAGCCATCAAACAGATGCTTTCCTCAAAATCTCCTTCTTCACTCCAATTTTTCCTTCTAAGGCAAGTCACTATCGGGTTTTGAGTTTGAGAGCTATTCCAACTAAACCAATCACACACACACCTCATAAACATCATATAGAAGTGATCCAAACACTCACATAACATCTGGAACACCAAAATCACAAAATCACTACCCAACTGCTTAAGCCTTTGACAGATTTGTAGTTGAGGTGCCAAATCAAGTTCCAGCTCAATTCAATCCACTCCAAGCATCCAGACACACTCCATAACACCTAGGGAAGCTATCCATATCCTTGGAACCAAGCTGCAACACCTCTAACACAAAACACGATCACCAACTACAAGAGGTAAGCATGAGCTCTTCTAACTCTATGATCCATGCATTTTTTACTGCACAATAATTTGGCCATATGTTCATAATCATGCATGGAGTGTTTTCCCTCAATCAATTGTTTTGTTTGGATCGTGTATGGAATTTATGAACCTTCATGCAAAATTTAGGGTTCTTGAGGTTTCTCTTTGATTTCTTATTCCATGCTTAAAATAAATGAAATTAAAGACCATAGACATGATCGTGAGGTTGAAACGAGTAGATTGATATGTAGATTGCATGATATAATCAAGTATTCAGTGAGATTTGATAGAAAACGCAAATCTGCAGAAACAGAGGGTGGCGCGTGTTCTTGCCATGTTCTTGGCGCCATTTTCAAACATTTGAATTTTTGAATTTTTGTGATTTTATTTAATTGATTAAAAAATTAATTTCTCTCTGAGTTTTAATGATTTTGAGTTGATTCTGTTTTTAATAATTCACAAAAACTTTTTTGGGCCTCTTGGTAGAGTGTAAGACCCATCACTTTGTACATAAAACCTTTTTTGGGCCTCAGTCACTTGTATAAGACCATGTACAAATTCAAAACAACAATGCAATCAATGATAAAACTTTGGGCCTCTCCTTGAGCTGTAAGCCCCAACAACCTTTTCAAAGCACTTTCTCCTTTGATTTTGAATATAATATTATTATCAAAGCTTTCTTTGTTGAACAACTAACCAAACAGCATGGAAGCTCTACAACCGAGTAAGTGTTTACCCGCTTTCTTTATCCGCTTTCATATATATATATATATATATATATATATATATATATATATATATATATAACTGTATTGTGGGGCTGCTCGCTGTAAGTCTTCTTTCACAAACTTTTATATAATTGTCAAATATCCACTGTGTAATACTAGTATAGTTATTTAGAGTTTTCCCCGGCAACTACGTCTAGCACTAGGTAAAGCCCTGTAGGTCACTCTTAAAATACAAACAAAACTAGATCCCCATAGGATTACCAGACATAGTCTTCCCTCCTCTTGGGGTTAAACAATATGGAGACGTGAAAGGCAGCATTCTCGGTGAACCCTTTCTCAGACTGTCACCCTTAGAAATTGTCAAAGAGACTCTACTCCCCAGAGATGATCTTTTCTCCGTGAATGACATCTCTTGAGTTTCTTCCAAATTCTCGGACTTTCCTAGCTTGATCTATTCTCTGTGAATAGCATGTCTTGAACTTCTCGGGGTTTGGGGACCCACAGGCTTCCTAAAAGCATCCCCGCCTCCTCTAGGGCGTTGTACAAGGACCCTTCGGCTTCTTAAAAGCTCTCATGCCTTCTCTTGGGCTTAGTACAAGGACCCAGAGACCTCTACAGGTATAGGAACAGAACCTAGTCATCAATTTGCTAGAGCTATCTTTCTGAGTCAAATGTCAGACCAGTTAATGGGTTGACCTTCATCCCTTAACATGCCAGCCTTCTCTTGGGCATCATACAAAGATAATTCACTTATTCGAGAATCGACTTCTCAAAACACCCGTAGACTTGGACAGTCTCAATATCCTTTGGATTTCCTATTTCCTTTAAGAACAGGAAATAACCCCGATCCTCTGATCAATCCCTAAGCACAATGCTACACATATAAGAACTGATTTTCTCTTTTATCCAACACACTGAACCTGTCACTCAACTGAAACAGTCACCAGTACAGATGGCCTCCTCTTGGGCTTTGTACAATGATTCTCCCAAGCTGAGCCAACCTTTTAACACTCTCTTGTTGAGTATAAAAGACTCTCTTGTTGAGTCAATCCCTTTCAGCCTCCATCTCGGGCTTCGTACGAGATACAAAAACACTCTCTTGTTGAGCATAAAAGACTCTCTTGTTGAGTCAATCCCTTTCAGCCTCCATATCGGGCTTCGTACGAGATACAAAAACACTCTCTTGTTGAGTATAAAAGACTCTCTTGTTGAGTTAATCCCTTTTAGCCTCCATCTCGGGCTTCGTACGAGATATAAAAACACTCTCTTGTTGAGTATAAAAGACTCTCTTGTTGAGTCAACTCCTTTAGCCACTCTCTCGGGCTTCATACGAGACATATAACAGACTCTCTTGTTGAATCAACCCTTTTAGCCTCTCTCTCTGGCTTTGTACGAGACACATAAAAGCACCCTCTTGTTGGGTCAATAGCCTCCACTTAGGCTTTGTATAAAGAAAACCCCGGTTGAGTCAATCAACCTCTTAGCATCAAAGTTGTGCCTTGTTCATAGCATACAAACATCAACAACTCCTCTTTAGAGATGACAAATTCTCCCTAAACTCAAAACCCTTTAGCTTCACATCTTGGGCTTCGAACAAGATACAAATAGACCCTTCAGCTTCACATCTTGGGCTTTGAACAAGATACAAGCCACCTTTAGCTTCACGTCTTGGGCTTTGAACAAGACACCAAAACAACCATTTTCCTCCCATAGAATAGGAGGAACTACGATCGCTCTGATTTCCCTGTTTCGTTAAACGGGAATACGTAGGTATAAGATTGAAAAATCTTAGCGAGCACACTAATTAAAAGCATCAAATCCAGCACCTATCCAAAGTCCCCATGAATAGTCCAGTCATTTCATTCTTAACAAAATAAGCAGAGAGAGGCCCACAATCTAAACCGCATCTGTAAACCAACAGTCATCTGTTTAAACTCAGTATGCAAGCAGGGTTAATTGGAGACATCTATTTCCCTTCCTTAGTCAGCTTAATAGGATAAAAAATAAATCAACGTGTAGTACCCCAGAGCGACAGTGCTTAAGAACCACATCCAAAAATCGCTCGCTACAGATACAGACGATCAATGGGCTGATATCTTTACAAAACCCTTGGCTGAAGATAGATTTTAAATTATTTTAAAGCAGCTGAAAATGGACTATTTTCCAGAATAAGAGTGCTTCAAAATCGAACGTGTTTAGTCAGAAGAAGTAACCATTTAAACCGTCAGAACCACTTTGGTAAGAAGTGTCTCAGTTCTGATGAATACTTTTGGGCAATTCAGATTCTAAAGTCATTATAACATGTCATTCAATTAGAAAATGATTTTTGAATTATATCTAAATCATTATATTTATCCAAATCAAATTAACAGTAATTTTCTTGAAATTGACTGAAAACATTATTACATTCATTTATTAATCCCCTGTACTGTGTCTATCCCTTTAGGTTTTTAAAAACATTTTAAATTCCCACTCAAAATGTCTCATTCCCACTCTCACTCGAATAGAAACCCTAAAACCCCAAAATCGTCTCTCTCTCACCTCTCACTCGAATAGAAACCCTAAAACCCCAAAATCGTCTCTCTCTCTCTCTCCTTCAAACACTCAATCACCGTCTTCATCTTCTCCGATCTCAACCTTCATCATGATGAACACCATTCAACAAGAAACTGTTCGCTTCTCCAAAGAATTTGAAGCAACACTGAATCCCTCTCAGGAGTTACCCTCGTCATCCATCGCACCTTCTACAACTTCCACGACCACCGCAACGATCACGTTGACTTCATCATCTCTTCCCACAATCGATGCAAACCATGTGACACAAAGAAAACCCTCAGTTACTTGTGTTATTCATGTAGACAAGCTAATCGTTCTCAAGGAACTAGATGTTGACTTTGACAATCTTCTTGCAAATGGGTTTAACCTGAATGATCAACTAAACACTCAAGGATGGAAAAGTTATTTTGACAGACTGAGAGGTCCCACCTACGAAGATCTAGTAAAAGAATTCTAGAGACAAGCTGAAACTGACGATCTTCATATTGTCTCCTTTGTTATGGAACAAAAGATTATTATCACTGAGAAGTCAATCTCAGATCTGCTAGGAATGAAGTTTTTGGAAGGAAAAAGGGTTTATGGAAAGACCGAGAAATCTGACCCTGTCATCAACAAAGCAATTTTCAAAAATTATCAATCTAAAATAACAGAGTATAAAAGCAAGGATCTGCGTGATAATATGAGGATCTGGCATAAGGTTATTCTTGGGTGTATCAATCCAAGACCTTCAAAGAGTGCTGCTGACTTCTTCAATGCAAATCAAAAGTACATGCTGTACTATTTGCACAAGAATGAGAAAATATGTCTACCATCAATTCTGTTCTACTATCTAAGGGATATGGTACGCAAGACAAGAACAACAGCTTCGCCGGAAAGGAAGATTGTAAACTATATTCCCTTCGGAAGACTTCTCTCTGATATCTTTGTTGAAAGTGGCTTAGTGGAGTATCTAGTCAAAGAAGCCGAATATACAGAATACCTGACTGCAAGCATATGAGAAGTTTTCAATGTTGTTAACCATAAGCATATGAAAATGGTCATGAACATTGAAGTGAAACCCTCGTCAATCTCTCACGACACTGTGATCAAAAATAGACTTCCAGTAACAGACTATCCCATCTATCACAGAGGAGATAATATAAATACAATTGCTGGACCGTTACCATAATGAGAGAAGAAGGACATGACATGACCAAATTCAGGATCGAAGATGTCGCTCCAAAACCTAAATATATTACTAGGAGTAAGAGGAGGCAAACTAAAGAAGATTCTGAGCCTAAGAAAAGGAAGAAGGATAACAAAACTGAATCTTCTAAGAATTCCACTCTACAGTCTCTTCTTCTTGGGAATACCAGTAAGTATGTTATTAATACTCCCGATTCATTGAAAGTTACTGAAAATGCTACTGGACCATCATCTCAAGCTACCTATATTCCCACCTCAAATCCACAAGTCAACTTCAAGCCACCATCTTTTTCAATTCCACCATCACCAATCTCGATTCCTATAATTCCATAAATTTCCTTTCCATCAATCAATATACATATCCAATCTGAAGCAATTCCTACATACACTTCATCAACAACAACCTCAACCATCCAACCAGATATATCTATCTCACCGATGTCCTACGCTTTTCATCAGAAAATCATTGCTGAATCATCAATCCAACACTCTGATCTTCCATCTCCAAATTCTGAAAATCAACAAACAACTGAACATGTTCTCACTGAGATTGTTTCTCAGTCAGCACCGTCTAAAATCAACTCTGCTGAACATGACCTTGCCTTAGTCATCTATGATGTACCCCTTCTAACAACCCTTGAAGAATGCATTATTCAATTTCGTAACAAGGCGATAAAGAAGGTTACAAAATTAAGAGCAGAAATGAACACAAGTGTCAAGCCTCTAGAGCTAGAAAATTCGTGTCAAAACTTCCGGAAATGGTTGGATTCTGAACTTGCAAGAATTGCAAGCTTCTCAGACGCCACTATAACTGCTGGAGTTCAGCTGGCAAAAGAAAAAGCAGAAGCTGAAGAGCAGATTAAGGAACTCAAGTTTTTGGCCGCAAAATAGAAAGAAGCTGAAGAAAAAGCTGCTGAAGAATCAAGACTTCTAACAGAAAAGGCTGCTGAAGAAGCCAGATTGGTGCGAGAAGCTGAAGCTATTGAAAAGGCCAAGCAAGATGTTGTAGTTGTTTCCTCATCTGATCCTGTTGTGAAGCGATTGGAGAACGTAATTGATGAAATCAGAGGAGAACAACAGAAATTCAGAGAAAATTTTGAAGAACAAAAGACTGTTAATACAAATGTCCAGAGTATGCTTCAGAAGATTTTGGACAAGATGTCCTAAGCTCGTCCGTGTTTTTTTTGTTTTTAAAGAGTCTAGATTTTTTTTTCACCCTTGGACGATAATTATTTTTTGATCATGACAAAAAGGGGGAGATAATGAATGTGATATTTTGATTCTCATAGTCAATCTCTGAAAAACAACACTGGTTACATGCTAACAACTGTTATTTCTACTAGATTGTTTTTCTTTTCAGGAATTCTGATCCGATTCAAACATCATGAAGTCAATCTTCAAAAAATCGGAACTCTATTGAAGGAATTAAAATTGAATCAAGACTACGATGATATCAGTATCTAACCTATTGAAATCAGGGGGAGTCCATCCACAGAAATTCACCAAGTCCAAGACTTAGGGGGAGTACCTCATACGAAGGATAAGCATTCCTTAAAACCTTTTATTACTCTTGCATTATGTACAAAATTGTGTCATCAAAATACCTAGTTTTGTCATCATCAAAAAGGGGGAGATTATGAGAACAAGATTTGGTTCTGCAATATTACTTCTAAGTTTTGATGATATCAAACGAGTATGTTTGTATGAACAATTTCGTTAGACTAATGTTTGTTACTTTGAGAATCTAACAAACAGGTTATGCTTCCGTTAATTGGTGTGGACATAATGCTGAAAGAATAATTTGCCTACGCATTTCACTTGATGTGCTAAAACTCTTCAGACGAATCTGAAGATCATAGACTCTGATATAATATATAAAGAAAACAAGTTCTGAAGATATGAAGACTGAGTCTCTGATAAACGAAGTCCAAATGCTAAAGATTTTCGGTCTCTGATAAAAGTTCTGAAGACCCAACAAATAGTCTCTACTCATGCTTCAACTAAATACTATCTGAAGCCTCTAAAGATGCGAAGACAATTTTCTGAGTGAACAAGGTTCTGAAGACCAAGTGCTGAAGACTCTGAAGACACTGCTCTGAGGACCCCAAGACTTGAAGATCTTAAGAATCAAGCTATGTTTTTCCTTCTTACTCATGCTCGCAGTAGCCTCTGAAGTTAAGAAGATTAGAAGACTAAGCAATGAAGTTCAAACGAAGATATCTTGGTAACTGTGCAAAAGTTCAAATAAAGATTTCTTGGTAACAGTGCCAACGAAGATATACTGACAAGACAGGACACAAAAGGTTTTATCTGTCCTCACGTTTCTACCAAACCGCCGTCAATAGTCATGATTACTTTACAACAGCTACTTTTTCTCAGCTATAAAAGGACTTGGAGACTCAAAGAATGATAACATCTGCTCCGCTTAACAACACGCTCTATCTTGCTATTATCATTCAAAAAGTCATTATCTGTGCTGTAAAATAGTTTACATATTCAGCTTGTGTTAGAAGCAATACTTTGTAAACAAAACTTCTTTCAAACTTAGGTTTGTATTCCTTGAGAAAGACATGTATGGTTGTATTTCTTGAGAAGTCTAAGACGTGTTGTCTTAGAGGTTGTTCCTTGAGAAAGACCAGTGTGGCTGTATTTCTTGAGAAGTCTAAGACCTGTTGTCTTAGAGGTTGTTCCTTGAGAAAGACCTGTAGGGTTGTATTTCTTGAGAAGTCTAAGACGTGTTGTCTTAGAGGTTGTTCCTTGAGAAAGACCAGTGCGGCTGTATTTCTTGAGAAGTCTAGAACTTGAGAGTTTTAGAGATTGTTGTTAGTCACCAGCAGTTAGGCTTGTGCATTGTATTAATCTGATTGATTAGTGAATTAAGACCTCGATTGAGAGAGGCGAAATCACCTTGGCGGGTGGACTAGATTAACTTGAGAAATTCTCAAGTGAACTAGTATAAACATACTGTGTCATCTCTTTGAGGCTTCATTAATATTTTTACTCATAAGTTAAAGAGTTGTTAAAATGGTCAGTATAAAAGAAGAGATTTTATTTTGAAAAACCAATTCAAGCCCCCCTTTCTTGTGTTTTTCACACCTTCACTAGTTTCCTTTTAAAAATGAATTTAAAATATTTTTGATGCATTTTATTGCATATTATATTTGTTTGACCTATGTTGACCTCTAATGGCCTTGGATCTTGGTTGATTTGATCTTAAGTTTCATCAAACTCAATGGATCTTGGGTGTTGATGGGGTGAAAACCCTAATCCACCAAAATGGATGATTGATTTTGATGATAACTTGATCAATGCCTTGATCCAATTTAGTTTACTCTTTATTTTGTTATCTCCTTCTATCTTCGTCTCTTTGTTTTTCTTTTTCACCTTTCCTTTTGATCAATTGGAGGATGTGTGATCCATCTTGTTCATGAGATCTTGATTGGTGCTTGGTGAACTTTCATCATTTCAAATCTACCATTTGATTGATCAATGATCAATTGAGGTACTTTGGATTGATGCATAAGTTTGTCCTAAGTACCATGAAGGGTTGATTGATGCAATGGACCCATCTTCCTTGACTTAGGTCTTGACCCACCTTGTTTTAATTTGTGCTACATGTTTTAGGAGTATGATCTCTATATCATATCTCTAACATGTATGGTACATAAATTGTTATTGATCGGCCTCACATAGTATGATCTTCCTTATAGATTATGCTACGATTGCTTAACATAGCGCTAAATTTGTCTCGAATCGGATTATTAATTCTAACACTAACATTAACTATATAATTGTGCTAACATTTATTTTTATGTCATTTACTTTTATTCACATTTATCTTTAAGTCATTTACTTTCTTGCACCTTATATATATTTTTCTATTATTGTCATTATCATATCATTTGCTATTGTTTATGTTTATGCCTTTTCCTTATGTCCACTTGGACTTTCTTTTTCTCTTTTAAGACATTAACAAAGGCTTAAACCATTAAAAGACTCTTAATGTTCCTTAGACTATTTGGTGACTATCCTTTGCTTCGATGATGGACTTATGGACTTAGAATTGGGCTCTTTTCCCTATACTTTGAGTTGTGACTTTAGACCTTGGAATTCATCTGGTACCTTGACCTTGAATTGACTTGTGGAAGACTTAGCTCTGATACCTCATCTTTGGACTTGGTTTAAGTTCTCCTTTATCTGATGCTTGGTTATTTCTCTGCTTATTGTTGCTTATTGCTTGAATCCAAAGGATGGAATAGCTTGGTATCTTGGTTAGATCTTTCCTTCCTTAGCTTTTACTTTGTGCATTAGCGTAGTCTCTTCATCTCCTCCCCTTCTTCAATTTTCAAAATCTTCTCCCTTTTCAAAACCTTCTTGTTTTCAAACTTGAACCACTTTCATAATAAACCTTGACTTTTTCAAGTGATTTTTAAACTCTTTTTCTTGAAATAAAGTGCTAATCAATCTTAAGCATGTCAAGACCATTTTCAAAAGACTTAAAAAACACTTAACTCATTAAAACCATTTTGTGCCCTTTGTGCACTTTTCCTTTTAACTTTTTCTTAAGGTTTAGACATGAGTCATTTTCATAGTTGAGATGAAATTCTCCCATCTCCTTAGTTATGATTGATGTTGACTCTTTTCCACTTGAGAGAGTTAATGGCATACTTGTTGATTTTAATACAAGTTGGAGCCCTTCTCAATAGTGATGCAAAGGTCCATTTTCATACACTTGTGGGTGACTAGTTGAGTGTTCTCCTTAAAATGACAACTTGTCTTCCATATAAAATCAATCAAAACATATCTCTTTTGTTATTTTTACCATGAACTACGAGGTTTTGATCCTCTATTGCACTTTGTTGGTATGTAGGCACGAAACTCAAGAAGTCTTGTCAAACACAAAATATTAAAAAATACTTCTCTTCTCATCTCCACCATCTTTTGTAAGCAACACCTTTTAAGCCAAACATAGATTTTCAAGAGGTTCTTATAGAGTACTATAGATGTTTTGGGTGCTAACACCTTCTCATTGCATAACCAACCCTCTTACCCTTGTCTCTGTTCTTTTTATTAGTTTTTGTTTTAAAACTTCTTTGGGTTCTGTTCATTATTTTCCCCATTCCTTTGGAGAAATAAAAGTGCGGTGACGACTCTTACTTTATGAGTTAAGTTAATCAATAACTTAATTTTAAATTTTCCTGCTACATATACAAATAGGAAATAAGGGATAGGAAAGAAGGAAATAACCCTTGAATACCACCGATTAAGTACAACAAATAGGAAAGAAGGAAATAACTCTAGAATACCACAGATTAAATATGTCACTAATTGATCTGTGATGATCATAATGGATCCTCGTGACCTTCCGTGTAGGGTAGCAATGATGATTGTAGGAGAGGAGGGGGTGTACCTGCAAGGTACTCTGATGCCAAAGTAAGCAAGATATATATATATATATATATATATATATATATATATATATATATATATATATATATATATATAGAGAGAGAGAGAGAGAGAGCAAGTACAAAGTGTTTAGGTATGAGTTAGAATGATTTGAATACCTGACCCTCTCAAATGAGAGGGTACTTATAAGAAACCCCCAGTGCGGGGCCAAGGTCTCCAATGTGGCTGAAGTATCTGATCGACCAATGAGAGACTTCCAGGTGGAAGAACTAGCGCGTGATCTTTTGACCTGGTCCAACTGTCCCCGTGAACTCTGGAGGGGTAGTTGGTCGCGTGAACTGTCTAGCGCGTAAGGAGGATATCCCCAACGGCTAGATTATTCCCAATGGCTAGATTGTCTTAATCTCGTTATTAGGCCTTGCCTAAAGCTGGACTGGATTGGGCCTTGCCCAGCTGGGGGCCATGTGCCAGTCCCGTCTAGAACAGGAGCCCCCCAAGTCGTTGCTCTAAGGTGAGGAGTCATGACTTGAGTTAGTCATGATGGTCGACCGATGGGTAGAAGTTATGTCGCGGGGAGGCTTTTTGAGGTCGTTATTTTTCTAACAAAAATCTTTGGGGACGTGCCCTTCATTTGTCTATGGTTGGCGTGGTCGACAGTTGGTTGGACGTAACTTCAGAGGCTTCTTAGGATACGAGGACATGCTCGCAGAAGGGTCGTTGTACGTCGATCAGCCTAGCGCTTAAGGCAAGGAAATTTCTCGTCGATGAGGTTGTACTCGGATAATATCCTGCGTGTATTGTCAAGGAGGATGTGCCCGCGGGGAGCTAAGGGACTTGTCTCGGGAAATGCGAGGTTTCAGCCTTGAGAATGCCAAACGAAAGATTCCCCTCTGACACGTGTGACGACGTAATCAATTTCTGTTATGGCCTAGGGAATCTAGTCTAGCTAGGCAATGAAGACTGCCCTTTGTGCTTCCCAGAGCGAGTAAGTGGCTATAAAAGGAGAACAAGAGGATTCATTTTTACACTTCACGCAAATTTCTCTTCCTCAAAATCCTTTGCTCTGCAACTCGTGCTCTTCACTAGAGTTCTCGCCACCGTCGTCTATCTTCAAATCTAATCTTCAGATCCACGTAAGTCTTCATCTTCACCCTTTGAATGCTTTGAAGCTTTTTAGGTTTTCCTGGAATTTGGATGAATTTAACATGAGTTTTCCGGTGAGGCACGAACTTTCCGGTTAAAGTTTATGTGTTCTTTGATAAACACATGAATTTTCTGGGAAATTCATATTCTGGGAAATTCATGAAGATCCTGACGAATATATGAACTTAGGATGAATGTTTTAGGATGTTGCGTAGAACTACGTAGATCTTCCTAGGTTTTTGTTAGGAATATCTTAGGTTTGTAGTCGGGCATTAGGCCTCTCGTCGTCGAGAATTTATTCTCGCGTGCTTGATAAGTATTAGTTGTCGAGGAGACTTGTCCTCGTAGGATTCTTTCCTAGAGTCGCGGAGACTCGTTTCCATTATTCGAGGAGAAGCTTACATTACGTCCCTGTTATGTCGACAAGGGCTCGAGTCGAGGACACCTCCTCATACTTATTCCTCTCCCTTTCACTTGATTTGCGGTGGAAGGGTGGATTTGATCTCTGTTGTCGAATTCACTTTTGCTTCTTCTGCTTTTCAGGTAAAATGGCTGATAGGAACGAGGAGATCGTCCCCGACGTAGAAATTACTAATGAGGAAGCTATACATCCTGCTGAATAAGCTAACGTCAAGGTTGCTCAAGGGGATCTTAGCTGGATCGCCCAAGAGCCCTTGGTAACAAAGTCAACTTTTACCGAGGACGAGGCCAACTCTTTCACTCTCCTCGAAGATCAGGCAGAGGGCGCCCATGCGAACTGGAGGGAGATCAGCCCTACGAAGAATGACCGGATATGCTCAGTATATCCGGGGAGAATATTCCCAATGTATGAGTTCACTTTCAGTGAAGCGGGGTATCGCTTGCCCTTCACTGATTTTCAAGAGGGGATTTTCTATCACCTCGCACTGTCTCCTGCCCAGCTTCATCCAAATGCCTTGGCGTTTATTCGGGCATTCGAGTTGGTGTGCTGATACTTGAAGATTAGGGCTACCGTGGAGCTCTTCTTCTGTATTTTCCAGCTTCAGAGGAGCACGGATGGTCATAAGCAAAGCTGGGTGTCCTTTAAACAGCAAAGCAGGCTGTTCTGGCCATATTCGGAGTCTGTCTGAAATTTTTAAGTTTAGGTTCTTGGTTGTGAAGTCTATTTCGGAGAAGGCCAAAGACTCACTGGTCACCATGGAGGTTGGGCAAATGAATGGTCAGGAGGTGATAAAACCAGTGTCGAAGTTTCCACTAGAGTGGGTGTATGTTCGCCCATTTCATATTCAGAACCGACCAGTTCCTTGTAAAGCACGACCAGCTGAGTGCCGATGACAAGGAATTGTTTCAAGTGTTGACAAAGTTCGTGGAGAGCTTTGTCCCTGCTACATTTGTGGAAAAGGATAACAATCATCTCCACACAGAGGATGTGGATCATGTTCGGTCATCCCGCTATATAAACACGAAGACCCTCCTCAATTGTAAAACTGAGAAGGCCGCATTTGAGCTTCCAGGTATAGATTAGTTTTTTGCTCGCATTGCTGATGTTTTGTGGAATGTGTTAATCCCCTTTTCCTCTTTTTGTAGGAAATTTTCGAACATGCGCGAATGTTTTGTCAAGTCCGCAGCTGCCAAGAACGTCAAGAAAGTGCCGATGTCAAGGGTTGGCACAATCAAATAGCAGGCGACGCTGGAGAAGTTCGTGGGTGGTTCTTCTCCTTCTTCGGGAAGCACCTCGACACCTCATACCCTGGAAACTCAAAAGAAAAGGAAATGGGACGACTTCAGCTCTTCCGTGGTTGATGGCTCAAGAAGCTTTGTCGGGGGAAAGTTTATTTTGCCACCCTGCTATTTACAGGAGAAAATCTTTGACGAGGAAGAATCAGTTGTCGTCCCCGACCTTGAGGCGTCAGCTATCTTGTCCGCTAATCCTAAGGTGAGGAGGAAACTCCTTTGTCAGGACGTGATGGCGATGATGAGGGTGCTGGAGACGGCTCTAGCTCTGGGTGACGCGGAGACAGTTTTGCTCAAGGAGTTCAAGAAAGTAAAGGCCAGGGAGACTGAGCTCAAGCTGGAGACTGCTAACCTGTTCAACAAGCTGACGACTCTTCAAGGTAACTACAAGGCGAAGGTCGAGCTCCTGAAGGAGATGAACAAGACGAGGGAGGAGATACAAAATGTGAAGGAGGAGAATGCCAATCTGAAGGCAAAGATTGCTAAACTAGAGGGCTCATCGGTTGTCGATCAGGATGAGACTGAGGAGGAAAAGTCCTTGAGGACTCGGGGAGACCTGATTGGAAAAATCCGCATCCTTGAGCAGGATGACCTGAGGGCGGCCGAGTTCAGGTTTAACGTTTCCGTGGAGCGGATAAAGGCTCTGAATTCCGACATCCAGCTGGTCACCAACGGGATGGGTGTTTTGCATCAAGTTGTTGATGGACAGGTGGTCCCTCCTGAGCTCCCAGCCGAGGATGCCTAGCTCTTTTTTGTAACTTAATATTTATTGGTCTGCGTGCCATTATTGTTGTAATTTTTAATGATCGGGCTTGGCCCATATTTTGTAATATTTTGACACTTTCTGGCCTAGTGGTCGGACTTATATATATATATATATATATATATATATGTTTGACATTGCATGCCTTGCATTTTATTTTGTATAGGTGTATGCCTTGTATGTTGCTTTTTGTGAGTTGTGTTCGCTAAATATAGGAGTTTGCTTGACTCGTTATGATGCTCAACAGTTTAGGGAACTTGTCGAGGAAGCGAAGTAGTTTCGCTAGTTGTGGGACTAGGATCTTGGTTGAGGTCCTGATCACACAGGGCTTGGACTATTCCCATCGCGAGCTGGGTGTCCTGCCATGCTGGTACGACAACGGCGGAGCTCGATTGAGGTATCCCCGTTGGGCACAGAGTCTGCTCATTCCGTGAGCAGAAAGTTGCCTTCATTGTAAATTTGAGGATTGTGCTTGCACCAGGGCATGCTCCCTTGGCCGAGCAATCTCTCCGTTGTGAGGTGAGTTCGTTGCTAGTTAGTCCTGACTGATTGTTGGTCCTAACTGTAATATTGTTTAAGCTTTTTAACATTCCATGGTCGAGTAAATGGATCTCCATTTAGATGTTGGAGATAGTAGGTGCCGGTGCCTGTTTTTGATTTTACCCTATAAGGGCCTTCCTAATTTGCGGCCATCTTACCCTTGCGTGAATCTTTTTTATTTCTGCGTAGGACTAGGCTGCCAACTTAGAAATCGCGCTTTATGACTATGGCATCGTGGCACAGAGTTATTTTTTTTGTTTTAGCGAACCTTCGCGGAGGGATGCCCCTGATCGGATTTCTTCGACCAGATCGAGTTCTTCTCTTAATGCTTCATCGTTCAGTTCCTCTTCGAGAGGAGCCTCCGTTCACCTAGAGGGTTCTTTGATTTCCACTGGGATTACTGCCTCGGTTCCGTATGCTAGTCGGAAGGGAGTCTCCCCGGTGGATGAGTGTGGAGTTGTTCTATAAGCCTAGAGCACACTATGTAGCTCCTCGACCTATCTCTTTTTGGCTTCGCCTAATCTTCATTTTAGACCTCGAAGGATCACCCTGTTCGCGACCTGTGCTTGCCTGTTGGTCTGAGGACGTTCGACGGATGTGAAGTTTTGCTTGGTGCCTAGTTTGGCAACGAAGTCTTGAAACTTCTTTTTCGTGAACTGGATCCCGTTGTTGGTCACGAGGGCCTAGGGCACACCGAATTGTGCGAGGACGTTTCTTTTGTAAAAACAAAGTATGTTAAACGTTGTGATCTTGGCGAGGGCTTCAGCCTCAATCCATTTTATGAAGTAATCGACGACCACGATAAAAAATTTGTTCTGATAGGACCCCATTGTGACGGGGCCGAGGATGTCCATCACCCATCAAGCGAATGGCCATGGGAATGACAAAGTACTTAGTTCGTTGGGGGGTGCTAAGTGCATTTCCCCGTGGAGTTGGCATCTATCACATTTTTTGACGTGCTCATTTGCGTCATGCTGCATAGTCGGCCAATAGTACCCTGCTCGCAAGACTTTTCGTGCCAAGGATCTTCCTCCTAAGTGTTGTGCGTTGATCCCGTCATGAATTTCTTGGAGAAAGTTAGGGACCTTGTCATTCTCAACACATTTTTGGAGGGGGGTGGAGAATCCTCATTGGTAGAACTTGTCTTCGACTAGGATGTAGGAACAAGCCCTTCGTTTAGTTGTGCTGGCTTCTTTGCTGTCTTCGGGCAGCTCCCCTGTGGTGAGGTAGTTATATACCGGGGTGATCCAGCAGTTGTTGTTGCCAATGGCATTCCCGTTAACTTCGAGCAGCCCTGTTGATTTTTCGATACTTGGGCGCGGAGGTATCTCTTGTATGACATACTTATTGCCACCTTTTTTCCTAGTGCTGGCTAATTTTTACAAGACGTCTGCCCGAGTGTTTCGTTCACGGGGGATGTGTTGGACTTCCCACACGTCGAACCTATCTATCTTCTCTTTTACCAGCGTCAGGTATTTGATGAGATGATCGTTTTTGGCTTGATACTCTCCCCGTACTTGGGAGGCCACGAGTTGGGAGTCTATGAAGTTTTTTACTTCCTTACCGCCCAGGTCCTCTGCTAATCGTAAGCCTGTGAGGAATGCTTCGTATTCGGCTTGAATTTTCCAAGTTAGGAAGGATAAGACCAATGATACTTCGATTAGGATCCCTTCTTCATTTTTGATGATGATGCATGCTCCACTGCCCGTGGAGCTGGAAGCTCCGTCGACGAAGATTGTCCACTTGTGTGATATGCTTGATGGGGACACTGAAGGTGTCATTTCCGCCATGAAGTCAGCCGGGACTTGTGCCTTAAGGGCTTTCCTGCTTTCGTAATGGATGTCAAACTATGAAATTTCTAAAGACCATTTGAGCATCATATTGGCTATGTCTGGTTGGCTAAACAGTTGTCTTATGGGTTGGTCTGTTCAAACCACTATCGTGTGAGCCAGGAAGTAGTACCTTAATCTCCTTGCAGTGTTGATGAGGGCCAGGGCGACTTTTTCAATCTACTGATATCGGAGTTCTGGCCCTTCCAAGGTCTTGCTTGTGAAATATATTGGCTTCTGCCCATCGAGGGTTTCTCGAATGAGGGCAACACTGATGGCCTCGTTAGTTACGGAGAGATAAAGGTAAAGGGTCTCCCCGCTGTCTGGTTGTGACAGAACTGGTGGTTCTGACAAGGCTTGCTTGAGGTGGAGCAGAGCCTGCTCGCATTCCTCTGTCCATTCAAATATTTCCTTTTTTCGTAGAAGCATGAAGAAGGGCAGAGCGTGTTGGGAAGACTTGGCCGCGAAGCGAGGTAATGAGGCAAGCATCCCATTGAGTGACTGTATGGATTTCTTCGACTTTGGCGTGGGGAACTCGGAAAATGCTCGGCATTTGTCAGGGTTAGCTTCGATCCCCCTCTCAGTGAGGTAGAAGCCGAGGAACTTCCCTGCCCGCACACCGAAGGTGCATTTCTCTGGGTCATATCGCATTTTGCATTTCCTCGCTTGGTCGAAAACTTTCTGCAAGTGGAGCGTATGATCGAATTCCTCTTGGGATTTCATGATCATGTCGTCCATATACACTTCGAGCATGTCCCCGATTTCTGATCGGAAGACTTTATTCATCATTCACTGGTACGTGGCCCCAGCGTTTTTTAGACTGAAGGGCATTACGTTGTAGTAATAGTTGTCCGACGAGGTCAGGAAAGTGGTGTATCTCTTGTCCTTTTCGGACATGGGGATTTGGTTATATCCCGAGTATGCATCCATGAAGGACAAGAGTTTGAAACCGGCAGAATTATCTACTAACTTATCAATGCTAGACAAAGGATAAGCGTCTTTCGGGCAAGCCTGATTGAGATCGGTGTAATTAATGCACATCCTCCATTTTCCATTATGTTTTTTCACTAATGCAATGTTGGACATCCAGGTTGTATACCTAGCCTCCGAAATGAATTTCGCCTCTAAGAGGTCTTTTACAAGTTTTTCTGCAGCTTCTGCCTTCTCGTCGGACTGTTTGCGTTTGCGTTGTGCCACTGCTCGAGCTGATGGGTTAATAGTGAGCTGGTGACAAGCAGTTTCAGGATCAAGGCCGGGCATGTCTGCGGCGCTCCAGGCAAATAAATCTGCGTTGTCTCTTAGGCATATTTTCAGCTACTCTTTCACCTCTTCGGCCAGTCATGCACCTATCTTGACTCCTCTGTTGGGATTGTCCCCGAAAGTGATCACTTCGAAGTCCCCGTCTGGTACTGGGTGCATGATAGTTGATGCAGGGGAACTGCCAGTCGATGCTGGAGTTTCTTCGCTACTAATCTCCTCGCCTTCCCCTTAGATTCTGCTGTAGAGGTCAATGGTGTGGACCGAGAGTGCTGGCTTTTTCTCGGGTTGGCTTTCTTCATTGGGAAGTTCTTCGTCTCTTTCCTGTTTGACGACTTTTAGTACTGTGCCAGTCGAACTCTGCCCCCTGGTAGCTGCTTCAAAGAATCTCCTCGCAACCTCGATATCTCCATAAAAAGTGGCGATGTGACCCTTCTCGGTGTAGTATTTCATCTTGAGATGAACCGTGGACGGAACGACGATCATCTCAGCAAGGGTTGGCCTCCCCAAAATGCATTGGTACAAAGTGGGACAGTCGATGACCAGGAATTGTGTTTTAATTATTTTGGAGGCCTCTTCCTCCCCAAAGGTGACTGAGAGTTCCACGTACCCCTAAGGCCTGGAAGTAGCCCCATTGAATCCTTGCAGGTCTGAGACCACGTACGGAGATAAGTTCTTCTGATCGAGCTTAAGGGCGCGGAACAAGCTGGTATACATAATGTCCACCGAACTCCCTTGGTCGACCAGGATTCGTCGGGCATTTGTGTTAGTCAATCTGGCCCTGATGAGTAGAGGGATGTGCGAGTTAGGGGAGCCTCCAGATAGCTCTTCACGATAAAACGTGATGGGCTGAGTGCGTCCTCGGAACTTCTCGAGTGTAGATAGTCAGTCAGGGTTGTAATTGATTAGCTGATCGAACTTTATTTTGACTGATCCTACCGTGAGCTCGCTATATCCGCCACAGGAGATGACCATCACAGTGGGAAAGGCCTCCCAGGAGCTGTGTGGGCAAAATACGGAGGGTCCTCGAGATATTCGGGGACAAAAAAGTCCTCAGGTCACGAAACGGACATGGCAACTTGCGAGGGAGGACTAGAGGGTGAAGCTTCTGTTTCCGTCTTCTTAGACTCAGATGTTTCTCATTGGGAGGCTTCTCCATTCTTCGTGTATTATTTCAAATGACCCTCCTTGATGAGGATCTCGATGGCGTCCTTTAGATAAACACAATCTTCGGTCACGTGGCCATGACTACGATGAAAGTGATAATACATGCTCCTGTCAATGTTGCCCTTTGATGCTGTTGGTTTGGGGAAACAGACACCTCCTTGCTTAAACTCGGCGTTGATGCATTTGGAGAGGATGCGCTCGCGGGGAGCCGTTAACAAGGTATACTCAGTAAAGCGACTAGAAGGTCCTTTGTGTTCATGGGGACGGTCATCTCGCCGTCTCTCTTTGTCGCATCGGGGAGCTTCTGACTCATCTTTTTTTGATGCCTTGGAATTTTCTTGGTTCCTCGAATCCCAGGCTTTGTAAGCAACTTCTTTATCCTCATATTGGATATAAGCTTGGGGCTTATGAAGGATTTCGGCCAGAGAATGAGGCGTTTCGATACCCACTGCTTTGCAGAAATCTGTATTTGGCCTTAGCCCCTTCTCGAGGAGGTACTTCTTCATGTGATCTGTTGTGTGGATCTCTACTGCTTCCTTGTTAAACATCTCGATGTATGCACGAAGGGGCTCATCTTTTCCCTGAATTGTGCCTTCGAGCGTGGCTTCCGACTTGGGAGGACGCCTGGAAGCGGTGAAATTTCGGGCAAACTGGTCCTTTAAATTCCTCCATGAGGTGATCGAGCCCCGGGGAAGGTTTTTATACCAGGTCATAGCTCCCTTTCTAAGGGTGATGGGGAACAATCTGCACTTGATTGCTCTGCCTACGTTGTGATAATGAAGCATGGCTTCAATGTTCTCTATATGGTCGCCGGGATCCGTGGTGCCATCATGGAGAGCTAGAGGGGGAGGCTTCTCCAGCCTGCGAGGGATACGGGTGTCCATAATCTCTTGGGATAGAGGTCCATGGACATCGTCCTCATCACTTATGCTTGACGATCTGTACGGGGAATGACTACGCCCATAACCCTTGCTGTGTCGAGGAGAGTGCATGTGCCGACTACGATGCTCGCGAGGTTTCTATGAGGGCTTGGTCTTCTTGGGGGACTGGAGAATGTCTTGTCCTTCGAGGAGAGGTACGATGTCGTCTCTTCGTGATTTCTTGCCCTGGTTTCTCCAATTTCGATCGTTCCTTGGCTGTGGAAATGCTTTGAGACTCGTCTAGCCGACGTTTCTGAGGAGGAGAACGAGAACGGGGAGAATGACTCTGAGCCTTTGTGAGGGAAGTCGTTCTTGAAGGGTATTTTCCAGCATGTGGATCTTCTCGCCCTGTTGGAAGATCACGTAGTTGGATTTGTTGAGGGCGGCGATGAGAGCCGCAGTGCTGGGATCAGCGTCTTGAGGAACAAGGATGGGATCATAGACGTGATTGGAACTCTGGATGCGGGGTTTCACGTCGTCGAAGGATGGAGAGGCAGTCTTTCCATCCCTGTGATCGGTCTCATAGACCACAACTCCAGGATTAGGGTTATCGGTGTTATCCAAGGCGACTGCAATTGTAGAATCTTGAGGGGCATCATCGTTACGGTAAGAGGCCATGATGATCGAGGAAGGTTTAAAAAGAAAAGCTTTGGTCTTTGGATTGAAAATATTGGGGATCTTAGTTCAAGAAAGACGAGGAAGCGAAGGTTCCTATAGACGGTGCCACTGATCTGTGATGATCAGAATGGATCCTCGTGGCCTTCCGTGCATGGCAGCAATGATGATTGTAGGAGAGGAGGGGGGTGTACCTCCAAGGTACTTCGATGCCAAAGTAATCAAGAGAGAGAATGAGAGAGAGAGAGAGCAAGTATGAAGTGTTTAGGTATGAGTTAGAATGATTTGAATACCTGGCCCTCTCAAATGAGAGGGTATTTATAAGAAATCTCCAGTGCAGGGCCAAGGTCTTCAATGTGGCCGAAGTATCTGGTCGACCAATGGGAGACTTCCAGGTGGAAGATCTAGCGCGTGATCTTTTGACCTGGTCCAACAGTCCCCCGTGAACTCCGGAGGGGCAGTTGGTCGCGTGAACTATTAAACGCGTGAGAAGGATGTCCCCAACGGCTATATTGTGCCCAACGGCTAGATTGTGTCCAACGACTAGATTGTCTTAATCTCGTTATTGGGCCTTGCTCAGCTGGGGGCCATGTGCCAGTCCAGTCCAGAACACCAGTTATAACATAACTCTCACAAGGACTTTTCAGTATATTAGCATTACAAGCCATCTGAATATAAACTTCCCCCGTCACAAAGAACTCCCAGCCCCTAAAATCCATTTGAATTATGAAGTTGTCATATTTTAAGAGATGTTTGACATTTTTCATTATCAAAACCAACTAACGGTTATACCTGGAAGCACCTAGATCCACACCTTCAATGTGTTACTTTCAGCCATCACTTGTTGTTTTCATTGTGTTTGTTGTCTACGTCTCTTATGTAAAAAAATTCAATCTCAAGAGTTGGTTAAATGAGGTCCCCAATACTGCGGGTTCTTTGAATTCAACAAAAAACGAGAAAATTGAACAGAAAAAATATTAATTTTTGTCTCAGTCTAATCAAGAAAAACTAAAGATAATCAAAATCAATTATAGTCCCTGACAACGATGCCAAAAATTTGATGTATATCCACAAGTGCACCGTATAATCTTCTAGTAAAACATCATTGTTTTCTCTAGGGATATATTTGATTATCGGTTGTTATTTGTTTGGTGATTAGCTAAAATGAAGTTTTGCTTGATTAGATATATTTTGATTGATAAAATTAATGATAATAGATATCATTAGGATGATGATTATCTATCTAGAACTTGATCACGTAAACCTATATTTTCACCTTGTTATGAGAATTTTATCATTGCAGAATTTAAAAGGATAAATATAAATTATATGTCCTTTCAGAGTATATACCCATATCTTGAACCAATTAATTACCTACTTTTGTTGGTTGATCCATTTGTTCAAGACCCTTTAAGAAAAACTAATTTTTTTAGGAACATAAAATTTCTCTCAGTTAAACCAAAATCACTTTTATGTCTTTGCTTAACCATCTTACATTTTAGCTCGAATATCAATTGATATCTAATGTTGTCTCTACTTTTGTAGAGACGTATGTGAAAATCTAGAAAACCAGAACAATAGTGTAATTTCTCATAAGAGAGTTTAATCTAAGAGTTTACAAGAGGTCTGTCATATAGACAATCCTCATAATTCTAAGCCTATTAAGATACTACTCACACATAATAAAGGGAAACACACGCATAATGAATAAGTTAAACATTTGCATTAATAACGAAACAATTGACAAAATAAAAAGATAAAGAAAATCTGAATTCTCGGGAAAATGAAGTACACCAGTACTTGTTTTTCCGATTGCAATAAAATATAGTGTAGACTACTAAAATCACTGAGGAAACTGAACTGATATTTACAAGACCTACGTATAGCCTAAAAATCCATTATATAATTACACGAAATTAATTCGTTGCTATTCAATACAAAAAGAATAAATTCCAATGGTCACATTACGACCGTAATGCCCATTACAGACTGTCTGTAATGATGTTTGATGCGTATCAAAGTTGCCTTTTACAGTTCTTTGAGAAGTCAGTGGTTATTACAAGTGTACTGCCCATTATGGATTTTCCCTAATGCACCCTGTTTTGTGCAAAATTCTCTTTTTATTGCATTTGAAACCCCTAGGAGAATTACGACTGTAATTCCCATTGTAATGTGCCAAACTAGCTTCTTTCTTCTTTAATTCGTATAGGACGTACATGCGTATCTCATGCTTAGCTCTTGTTTCTCTTGAATGTGAATTTTAATCATTCACTTTTCTTCAAAATTTTGAAACTCAACAAAAACAACAAATCAAAAGTAAATTGATGCTAAAACAATAAAATCTTAAGGGTATGTTTGGATTGGTGGTATGAGATGGAATGAAATGGAGTGGAGTGGTAACTAATGAAATTTCATTGTTTGGATATTGATCGGAGAGGACCAGAAGGAGATCGTCGCGACCTTCGTGTAGGACAAGAGTTGATGCTCGTAGGAGAGGAAAAGGGGGTGGAGGTACCTGCAAGGTATTCTGATGCCAAAGTAAGTATTTGGTCAATAGAAAAGGGGAAAGCAAGTAAAAAGGTCAAGTATATGATTTGTGATACCTGCCCCTCTCAAGTGAGGGGTTTTTATAGGGAGATTGTTGGCGAACAAGGTGTCTGGTCGTCCAATGAGGTGCAGCCAGGTGGAGGGTGAAGCGCGTGGTCTTTCTAACTGTTTCCGCTATATCCGGGGAGACAGTTGGTCGCGTGAATTACAATGCGCGTGGAGGGGACGTGCCCAACGGCTATATTGTGCCCAACGGCTGTATTGTGCCCAACGGCTATATTGAGTCTATTGGGCCTGTTCGCCAAATATGGTGGATTGGGCCTGGTCGTTAAGGGCATGTAGCTTTGCCCGGCCCAGAACAGGAGCCCCCCAAGTCGTTACTCTGTTGGAGAGTGATGATTTTTAGGCAGTTGCCATTTCGACCACATTGTCGGGGAGGTGGATGCCCGCTTGGGATGTTCCTTTTGTACCCGACGAGACGTGGTCGTCATCCATTAACGCAAGACGTCGACCAGGGCCTGCAGCGTCTTCGGAAAAATGGGAGTTTTTTGGCGAGCAATTCTGCCCGGATGAGTTTACTTTGACGAAGAGACTTGCTCGTGGTAGCCAAGTGTTGTATTTTCTGCGCTGAACCAGGCGAAGAGTTTTTGTGACACGTGGTGTGCATTTATGGCCTTTGTCAGTCCTATGGGCGTATAGGCTATGATGACCTTCACGATTCCCCACGATCAAATGGTTATAAAAAAGGTGGGGGAAGGTTTCATTTTCATAATTTCACAAGTTTTTCACTCTTTGCTCTCGTTTGCTCTACAATTAGTCTTCGTCGGAGCTTCTCTTCGCCACCGTCAACTTCTTCTTCTACTTGTAAGTTCTCTCTTCCTTTCTGTATATTTTTATAAGTTTTCCGGTAGAACTTCATGTTTTTCGGTTGAACTTCATGTGTTCTTTGATGAACACATGAATTCCAAGAAATTTTATGAAGAACATGATGAACTTTATGAATTTTTATAATTTTGTAGAAATTGTTAGCGTAGATCTTTGTAGAATCTGGTTAGGTGTATAGTTTAGTTTGTAGTCGGGCACTAGGCCTGTTCGGGATCTTAGTGTGAGTGCGGGACGGACATGCGTCCTCGTATGTGCCTCTATGAGTCCTGGTCGCGGGGACCTCTCTTAGCTATTAGTAAATAATTGATGCGAGCACGTGGTTGTCCTCGGATTCGTTAACGCCCTTTCACTTGATTAGTGGTGGAAGGGTGGATTTGATCATGAACGTCGAATTCACTTCTCTTCCTCTGCTTTTCAGGTGAAAATGGTTGAACCCCGCGATGAAGCTATGCCCGACGCACAGGATGTACCCGAGGGACCCAGTGTGTCCGCCGATTACTCGAATATCAAGGTCGCGGGAGGGGACCTTGACTGGCTTGGACATGAGCCCCTGTCTTTTCGGTCAACTTTCTCCGAGGAGGAGATACGGGATTTCGACCTGTTGGAGAGGCGCGACGAGGATGCTCCACGGGCCTAGAAAGCTTTTCGTCCCGGGGAGCACGATAGGATCTGTTCCTCGTACCCGGGGCTTCGCTTTTGAGTTGGTATGTCGTTACCTCAGCATCGGGGCGTCCACAGATCTCTTCTTTTGCCTCTTCCAAATTCAGCGGAGTACGGCGGGGTCGAAACAGAGTTGGGTATCGTTTAAGCAACAGAATAGGCTGTTCTGGCCGTATTCTGATTCGATACGCAATTTCAAAGACAGGTTTCTGGTCGTGAGGCCTATGACCGAGGAGGCGAAGAGGAGCATTTCGACCATTGAGAGGATGATGGTGGATGGTCGGGAAAGGGATAGTGTGGTCTCCATTTTCCCTTTGGAATGGGTCTACACTCATTTTAAACGCCGAACAGATCAGTTCCTGGTGAAGCATAAGCAGTTTTGCCTGGCTGATAAGGAGTCGTACAGGATCCTTCATGCTTACGTGGAGAGCTTTTCTCCGGCCTACGTCGTCGATCGGGACGGGAATCAGCTGGTCGGGGAGGACGGGCCTATCCGAGCGGCTAGATATATTAATGTTAAAGCTCTCCTTGAGTGTGATAACGACGACGAGGCTATGACTTTGCTTGGTATGCTTCACTGTTTGGTTTTGTTTTCTTAAATTCTTGATTCTGACCTGATGCGTGTGTTCGCAGGTATGATGGCTGACATGCGGGAGCGTCTGATGAGGTCGCAGGCTGCGAAGGTTCACAAGAAGGCGACCACTGGTGCCAAGGCCGGGGCGCCCAAGCAGACGGTGATGGAGAGTTTTGCTGTTGGATCTACTCCCGTCCCGGAGAGAGTCCCAACGCCGCTGACCCCGGAGGGTTCTCTTAAGAGGAAGAGAGACGTTTCGGGGACTCCTGCGGCCGACGGTCCTGGGGGTCCGGGGCTAATCATTTCGTTCTGCCCGCTTGCTACACGCGTAGGGACTTGTTCGTTGAAGGGGATTCGATAGAGGTCCATGATTCTGAAGCCTCGACCATTTTGAATGCCAAGTCCAAGGCGAGGAGGAAACAGTTGTGCCAGGATGCGGCGGGCATGTTCAGGGTCCTTGAAGCTGCCCTTGTCCTCGCCGACGATGAAGCCACTACTCGGGCGAGCCTCGTGACCTACCAGAATAGAATAGCCGAGCTGGAGGGCGAAAACAACAAGCTGTTCAACGATTTAAAACAGTTTGAAGGTCACGAGGAGGCCAAGGTGCTGCTCCAGGCGGAGGTGACCCAGCTGATGTTAGCCGCGCTCAAGGCTGACGAGGAGAAGAAGAGGCTGCAGGATAGGATTTCTGAGTTGGAAGGTTTGACTTTAGCTGCCCCGGATGAAAAGGATGATGAGTAGTCTCTAAAGTCGCGGACCGACTTGATCGGGAGAATCCGAATCCTCCGCGAAGATAACCTGAAAGCGGCTGAGTTTGGCTTCAATGCGGCTAAAGATCAGATGGTGGCCCTTAACTCCGACGTGCAGCTTCTGACGGAAGGAATGGGTTTGTTTAACAGAGTGGTGGACGACCACGTTGTCCCTGCCGGAGAAGAAAGTGAAGTCGTAGGATAGGACTTGTTTTTACAATGTTTTGTGGGTCTGCGTGCCCTTATTAATTTGTATTTCAGTGTATGGGCGCTGCCCTTCTTTGTATTTATGACATTGCCCGGTCGTGGCCGACACTTTAATATACTTGGTTTTGTGGACGTTTTATTATGAATTTTTTCTCTTTGTTTATGTGTGCGTGTGTCCCCGGCTAGGCGTAAAACCTACCGAGGAGGGCGAAGTGGTTCCGCCCACGATGAGGCTAGGACTTCGTTTGAGGTACTAGTTTCATAGGCTTGGACTGTTCCCATCGCGAGCTGGGTGTCCTGCCTGAATGGTGCGGCAATGGCGGAGCTCGGTCGAGGTATCCCCGTTGTGCGTAGGATCTGCTCGCACAAAGAGCAGAAGCTGGCCGGCGTTGTAATGCGTGTCGTGCTTCACCAGGGCACGATACGCTGGTCGTGCAGATCTCACCGC
The DNA here is from genome assembly GCA_022829125.1 of Lathyrus tuberosus. Taxonomy (NCBI): domain Eukaryota; kingdom Viridiplantae; phylum Streptophyta; class Magnoliopsida; order Fabales; family Fabaceae; genus Lathyrus; species Lathyrus tuberosus. The sequence goes on from JALAZF010000047.1 coordinate 10,037,885, forward strand.
TTTGGGGTGACTGTGCCGACGACTTATCTATCCTTGTGGTTAAGGACTTAGCTATAGTACTGCTTGAGTTTTTCAGCATTCCATGGTCGAGCAAGCTGTTTTTCGTCCAGTGTTTCCTAGTAATACGCTCCCGTGCCCGTTTTGGACTTGACCCTATAGGGTCCTTCCCAGTTTGCCGCCAGTTTTCCTTCGCGGGAATCCTTTTGGTTTCTGCGCAGGACCAGACTGCCTACGGGGAAGTCGCGCTTTATGACCCTAGCGTCATGTCACAATGTTATTTGTTGCTTTAATGTGGCCTCGCGGAGGGCAGTCCCTGATCTTATTTCTTCGACCAGATCGAGTTCCTCGCGCAGAGCCTCATCGTTCATCTCTTCGTCGAGCGGAGCTTCTGTTCTTCTGGACGGCTCCCTTATCTCCACCGGTATTACTGCCTCTGTTCCGTATGCTAGTCGAAAAGGGGTTTCCCCGGTGGTGGAATGGGGTGTCGTTCTGTACGCCCAAAGGACGCTGTGGAGCTCCTCGACCCACCTTTTCTTGGCCTCGCCTAACCTTCGTTTTAATCCGCGTAAGATTACTCTGTTCGCAGCCTCTGCTTGCCCGTTGGTTTGGGGATGCTCGACCGAAGTAAAGTGTTGTTTCATTCCTAGTTTGGCGACGAAGTCCTGAAATTTTCTGTCCGTGAACTGAGTTCCGTTGTCGGTTAGGAGGGCTTGGGGTACCCCGAACCTGGCGAGGACGTTTCTTTTGTAGAAGCGCAGTATGTTGAAGGCTGTGATCTTGGCGAGCGCTTCGGCTTCAATCCACTTTGTGAAATAGTCGACGGCCACGATTAGGAATTTATTTTGGTAGGATCCCATTGTGAAGGGGCCGAGAATGTCCATCCCCCACCAGGCGAAGGGCCACGGCGAGGAGAGGGTCTTCAATTCGTTGGGTGGCGCTAGACGCATGTCCCTGTGGCGTTGGCAACGGTTGCATTTCTGTACATGTTCTTTGGTGTCCTGCTGCATGGTCGGCCAGTAGTATCCTGCGCGCAAAGCTTTTCGATCCAGGGATCTTCCCCCTAGGTGTTGTGCGTTGATGCCCTCATGGATTTCTTGCAATATTTCGGGAACCTGAGCTTCGTCGACACATTTTAACAGGGGAATGGAGAATCCTCGTCGATATAATTTGTCTTCGACCAGTATGTACGAGCAGGCCCTTCGCTTAGTCACACTGGCCTCCTTACCATCTTTGGGAAGTTCCCCTTTGGTGAGGTAATTGTATACTGGGGTCATCCAACAATGGGGTTCTCCGATGACGTTAACATCTGGTCGGTCGGGCGGGCTTTGTGATGCTCGGGCTAGCTAGTATCTCTTGTATGACAGATTTGTTTCCACCCTTTTTCCTGGTGCTGGCTAGTTTAGAGAGGACGTCTGCTCGGGTGTTCTGTTCGCGTGGGACGTGCTGAACTTCCCATGCTTCAAACTCCGCCATTTTGTTTTTCACCACGGCCAAGTATTTGGCGAGTTGGTCGTTCTTTGCTTGGAATTCTCCTCGTACTTGAGACGCCATGAGTTGGGAATCAGTGCAGATTTTTATTTTCTTCGCGCCGACGTCTTTGGCGAGTCGTAATCCTGCGAGGAAGGCTTCATACTCGGCTTGATTGTTGGATGTTTTGAAAGAAAGGATCAGTGATACTTCGATCAGAGTCCCTTCCTCGTTTTCGAGGATAATTCCTGCTCCGCTGCCCGAGGGGCTCGATGCGCCATCTACGTAAATGACCCATTCCGGTGTCTGTCCCGGAGAGGACGAATCCGGAGTCATTTCTGCCACGAAGTCGGCCAAAACCTGTGCCTTGAGGGCTTTCCTCCCTTCGTAGTGAATGTCGAATTCGGCCAGTTCAAGGGACCACCTTAGCATCCTGCCCGCCATATCTGGTCGGCTTAACAGCTGCCTGATTGGTTGGTCGGTCCTGACGACGATAGTGTGTGCCAGGAAGTAATATCTGAGTCTCCTCACGGCAATTATGAGAGTAAGGGCTACTCGTTCTATTTGCGTGTACCTGACCTCGGGTCCTTGTAGGGCTTTACTGGTGAAATAGATGGGTTTCTGCCCGTCCGTAGTCTCTCGAATAAGTGCTGCACTTACCGCTTCGTTGGCCACTGAAAGGTACAGGTATATGGTTTCCCCGCGGCCTGGTCGGGACAATACTGGTGGTTCGGAAAGAGCTTGCTTGAAATGGGCGAGGGCCTGCTCGCACTCGTCCGTCCACTCGAAATTTGCCTCCTTCCTGAGTAATTTGAAAAAGGGCAGAGCGTACTGGGCGGACTTGCTTACGAAGCGAGCAAGGGACGTGAGCATCCCGTTGAGAGATTGTATTGCCTTCTTCGACCGTGGCGTGGGGAATTCCACAAGTGCTCGGCATTTGTCCGGGTTTACTTCTATTCCTCTTTCGGTGAGATAAAATCTGAGGAATTTTCCTGCTCGCACCCCGAAGGTGCATTTTTTTGGGTTAAAACGCATTTTACATTTTCGAGCTTGGTCGAACACCTTGCGCAAGTGGGTGGTATGATCGGATTCCTCTTGGGATTTCACGATCATATCGTCCATATATACATCGAGCATATCGCCGATTTCTGCTCGGAATACTTTGTTCATCATGCGTTGGTATGTGGCCCCGACATTCTTTAGTCCAAAGGGCATTACGTTATAGTAATAATTCCCCGAGGAGGTCATGAATGCCGTGTATCTCTTGTCCTCGTCTGCCATCGGGATTTGGTTGTATCCCGAATAAGCGTCCATGAAGGACAAGAGCTTGAATCCTGCGGAGTTATCTACGAGCTTGTCTATGCTCGGTAGTGGGTAAGCGTCTTTTGGGCAAGCCCGATTGAGATCAGTGTAGTCAATGCATATGCGCCACTTTCCATTATTCTTCTTTACAAGTACAATATTTGAGAGCCAGGTCGTATACCTGGCCTCAGAAATAAACTTTGCCTCTAAGAGGTCTTGTACAAGTTTTTCGGCAGCCTGTGCCTTTTCCTCGGATTGTTTCCTTCGTCGTTGGGCAATGGCGCGGGCGGCTGGATTGATGGTCAGGTGGTGGCACGCAATTTCTGGGTCAAGGCGGGGCATGTCTGCAGCACTCCAGGCGAAGAGATCGGCGTTGTCGTCGAGATATGTCTTCAACTCCTTCTTTACCTCATCGGGAAGACCAGCGCCTATCTTCACCCCCTTGTTGGGGTTGTTGCTGAAGGTGATGATCTCAAATTCTCCGTCTGGAACTGGTCGTAGAGGTGTAGGAGACTAGGAGCTTGTTACTCCTGATTCTTTATCCTCGTCCCGATCTTCGTTCCCATCTTCGGTGATCCTGCTGTCGAGGTCGATGGTATGTACGGGAAGTGTGGGCTTTTTCTCCGGCTGGCCGTCTTCGGCTGGAACCTCGCCTTCTCTGGTGCGTTTTGCCGATTTTGCTGTTGTTGCGATCTGGTTTTGCCCTTTTGTCGCGGCATCGAAGCATCTGCGAGCAGCCTCAATGTCGCCGTGCAGGGTCGCGACGTGTCCTTTCTCAGTATAGTACTTGAGCTTGAGGTGGACCGTCAAGGGGACAACAACGAGTTCGGCAAGAGCTGGTCTGCCAAGGATGCACTGATAGAGCGACGGGCAATCAATGACTAGGAACTGTGTTTTGATGGTCCGTGATGCTTCTTCTTCGCCGAACGTGACTGGTATCTCCACGTAACCCCAAGGTCGGGTCGTAGCTCCGTTGAATCCTTGGAGATCGGATCCTACGTATGGGGAGAGATTAGATTTATTCAGCTTCAGCGCGCGGAACAAGCTGGAGTACATGATGTCTACGGAGCTGCCCTGGTCGACCAGGATTCTCCGCACGTCGGTAGATGATAGTTTGGCCCGAATCAACAGAGAAATATGGGAGTTCGGCGATCCTCCGGGGAGTTCTTCTCTGTAGAACGTGATTGGCTGTGACCGTCCTTTTCCCTTGCCGACCGTGGACAACTGGTCGGGGCTGCTGTCGATTAGCTATTCAAACTTTTGTTTGATAGATCCTATCGTGAGCTCATGGTACCCCCCGCATGAGATAACCATGGCCGTAGGAAAGGCTTCTCAGGTGCTGTGCATGGATGCCTGGGAAGTTGGGACGAAGTGCTCAGGGATGAGGAAGTCCTCTGGTCGGCTGATAGACATTGCGACCTACGGGGGAGGACTGGAGGGGGTTGATTCTGCTTCTTTCTTGGGATCAGACGTGTCTCGTCGGGAGGACTCTCCCTTCTTCATGTATTGTTTCAGATGACCCTCTTTGATGAGGATCTCTATGGCGTCCTTGAGGTGCACGCAATCTTCCGTTACGTGTCCGTGGCTACGGTGGAAACGACAATATTTACTTTTGTCGACGTTTCCTTTGGACGCGGTTGGTTTAGGGAACCAGACACCTCCTTGTTTGAATTTGGTGTTTATGCAGTCGGAGAGAATGCGCTCACGTGAGGTAGTGAGCACAGTGTATTCATTGAATCGGCCAGCTGGCCCTTTGCCTTCACGGGGACGCTCCTCCCGTCGCTTATCCTTACCTTTACGGGATGGCTCTGGCTCCTCCTGCTTGGAAGCCCGGGGTGCTTCCCGATCTCTTGCATCCCGGGCACGATACGCGGTCTTCTTCTCCTCGTAGCGTATGTAATCTTTGGCCATATGGAGAAGCTCTGTCAGCGTTCGAGGAGCTTCGATCCCGACAGCTTTGCGGAAGTCGCTCTTCGGTCGGAGTCCTTTCTCGAGGAGGTATTTCTTCATGTGATCGGAAGTTCTGACTTCCACTGCCTCCTTATTAAATCTCTCGATGTACTCCCACAGAGGTTCTTCCCTGCCCTGTATGATGGCTTCTAACTTTGCCTCCATCTTTGGATGTCGTCGGGAGGCTGTGAAATGGCGGGTGAATTGGCCTTTGAGGTCGCGCCAAGAGGAGATGGATCCACGAGGGAGTCTTTTGAACCATGTCATCGCACCTTTTCTCAAGGTGATGGGAAATATTTTGCACCGAATGGCTCTAGAGACGCCGTGGTATTGGAGCATAGCTTCGATGTTCTCCAGGTGCTCGTGAGGATCTGACGTGCCATCGTACGTAGCTAGTGTGGGAGGTTTCTCCAAACTGCGGGGGATCCGGGTGTCCACAATGTTCCTTGTGAATGGGCCTTGTGAGAGAATGAGGGAGAAGTGCTGTGGTCGCGGCTTTGACTGCGGCGAGGAGAGTGTCCACGGGTATGCCTGCGGTCGTACTTGTCCGAGTGTCGATGTCTTTAAGAAACAGGGGAGTGCCTAGTTGTCCTAGGAGAACGACGATGTCGGCGAGTGATAAGTGCAAATTGTACCTATTTTTGTATATATGTTTTGTTGCACTTATCGATTCTTTTTGGTAAATATCGTGCGAATAAAACCCACTTTGTGTGTAAATACGTTTACTTTACGTTTTCGGTGTATAGTGCGTTACCGTGTAAATATCATTGAGTTTAATCGATTTTCATTTATTTTTGTAGGTGTTCCAGCAATGGGATATTTCCATATTCATAAAGAGCATTGAATAAGCTTTCCAACGCTTCAAACTGTACGTCAATCGGAGTTACGGTTCAAGAGTTATGAAGAAAACAAATTCTGGTTTTCTGTCATACTCGCTAGGCGAGCCCCCGTAGCGAACACTCGCTAGCTTGTTCGCTAGGCGAACCGGGGCGAACAGAAAGTTCCAGAATCGTGAAAAAACTCAACAGAAAGGCGGTTTACGTTCGCCTAGCGAACGGGGACTCGCTAGGCGAACCTGGAAAGTCAGAATTGCCTATTTTAGCCATTTTTCATCATTTTTTATGTTATGGTTTTGGGGATTCTTGCTCCAACTCCATCAAACTTCATTTTTTTAGTAGATTAGCTTAGAAAACAACATGGAAGCTTGCATGTGGATGATCCGAGGTGGATTTCTCATCGATCGGCTCCGACAATCCGTGAAGTGTTTGGTTTATTTCTCTTCCTCTTTGTGTATTCTTTCTTGTTGGGTTGTGCATATGTATTTGCTATGAACTCATGTATATTTGTCGCCCATGGCGTTGTATAAAACTTGCTTTACAAATCTTTATTGGTAATTGTCTCTAATTTTTGCTTTATGCGCGGGGTTTGTGTCGCGTTAGACATAACCTTCACGAACGTCGATTAGGGATGATTGTCTGTTAGTTTCTGGATTCTAGAGATAGATTTAGGGCTAACAATCTTCAATAGGCTTCGAAGCTAAATGCCTTCCGTGTTTCGAGGCTTCGCTCGCGAGAGTGACGAAGAGAGTAACACGGTTGTTTTCTCAACTTTGCGTTAGACATAACCTGTGTTGTGAGCGATGCTGGGTGATATTGATGAGTATTGTAGGTGGAGTATAACTGGTCGGTAAGTTTAAGTTTGTGAGGAGTGATTTGTATGCATTGCCGGACGAGTTTTTCTTGTTGAAGAATGAAGTTCTTTTTGTTTTAATGTTTACTTTTCATGTTTTCTTGTTTGAAACCATTAATCCAAACTCATTAACGTGAGAGACTGTCGAACGGCATTCTTTCCCTCGAACCGATCTCTGTGGACACGACATAAATCCCGGAGGGAATTCTTCCGAAAATAAATATTTTTGCTTGCTTGCCCTATTCTGCATTCAACAAAATGGCGCCGTTGCGGGGGATTGGTTTTGATATTGAATCGCATTGCGATAGTTTCTTTGTTTTTGAGTTTTGTATATATCGTATATATTGTCTATTTCCATAATGTTTGTTCAAGTGTTGTATACATTTTGTTCCCGTAACCGTTTGTTCATATGTTTGGTTAGGACACTTACTTTAGGTTTGCGCGGTGAGGCATCACTATGGCATGAAGGAAGTGAGTTTGCTAGCTAAGCAATGTAAAGGCGTCGAGCTTACGACGTAAAACAAGCATGTTGTATTATTTTCTTTGGTTGTGTGGTGAACTTTCATTAAACAAGTTGTACTCGGATTTTTCGTAAACTTCTCAAATCTTCACTTTACAACTTGTTTAATGAAATTTCTCCCTTTCTTTTCGTTTGTTTATATTAATAATTCTTGTTCTCGCTAAGCGAGTTCTGGCGAAGTCACCAGCGAAGGTTCGCCTGGCGAACGTTGGCGAAGGTGCCAGCGAGGGAGTGGCAGAAAGTATGCAAAAACTTTCAGTAGGAAAACTGGGTAAATTCGCTGGGCGAGGGAGCCAGCGAATGCTCGCTGATGTGTTCGCGAGGCGAAGGTGCCAGCGAGGGGGGTGGCAGAAACTTTCACTTTTGAAAACACCCAAACTTCGCTGGGGCGAAGGATGTAGCGATGGGTCGCGTCGCAAATGATTCCTTCGCTTGGCGAAGGCTGCTAAGATTTTGGTTGTTGTTTGCTCACAGATTTTGATTGACTTACTTGAGGATGCTTTTGTGATTTTCCAAGTTGGTTCGTTTCAACTTGCAGATGTATGGTAATGATTTTGTTAAGTTTTGTACACGTCCGAGGTATGTATTTATCGCTTTCTATACTGTAGCATATTCATGATACTTAGGCATTTTACAAACTTCCATGCCATCCATTCTTTTGTATACTTGTTCTTATTGTGAATCACTTTAGTTCCCACCTTTTTGTGAGGTAGCCTTCTATTGTTCATATATGCGCGGAGAACCAATATTCTTGTTATAACTGGACTTTATTATGTTGAATCTTTTGTTTGTGTTGAGTATATGAATGCCTGAAAAGGATCAAGGCAATTGTTTCATTTTGAGCACAACCACCTTAGCCAAATAGTCAATTCACCTTGTGAGTGTGTAAGAATTCGTAACCCCTTTGAGCTTTTTGATCCATGTTTTTATTTGAACTTAATGCTTGTCTATGAGTATTTAGTTCACTTATTTTTGAATGGATTTTGTTTTTTCTTGGACCTCAACTTTGTGTTGTTGTATGGATTTTTTTCCTTGCCTTAGAAAGTAGGGAGTATTCACATGATGGTGCGGTTGAATTCAAGTTGGGGAGAGAATGGTTGTTTACTCATTGGTTGGATTCTATGAGGATTGAAAAAGAAAAGAAAAAAAGAGAAAAATATGACAAAGAAAAGAAAAGAAAAAAGTGAAAAAGAAAGAAAAAAGAAAAATCCTTGAAAAAGGAAACAAAAAGAGTTGCAATAATTGTGCTAAATAAGTATTGTGTGTTGTGTAGCACTTGGGATTTTGGAAGAAGTTGGTTGAAATTTTGTGTGTGAATCTTTGTGAGTTTTCACTCCCTTAGGTTTAGGCAAGTTTTTGTTTCAATTACCTTTAGGAATTGCCCCTTGTTTGTTTACCCGACCACGCTACAACCTTGAAAAGCCCTTGTGATTCTTGCCTTTGTATTTTCAATGTGAATTTGTGGATGTATGCATAATTTAGTCTTTTGTTTGCAAGATTGTTGTGTGAGTGAAAGAACCTCATTTTGTGTTTTTCATCTACCGATGATTGTTTTTGCTAGGTGTGATTCACATTTGAACTTGTGTTGTTTTAGAATTTTTGGCATGACTTGTGTACTTTGCTTTTGTTTCGTGACTATGTTATCGTTGCAGTTTAGTGGTAAGTATTTACTTTTTGTGTGTACCATTTTCATTTGAACCATTCATTCGTTCCGTTTTTCAAAACCTGTTGATTCGTCATTCTTTGGTTATTTCTTGCGCATTTTCAAGTTTGTTTGATTTTTGTTTGTGGACAAACAAGTAGGTAAGTTGGGGAGAGTTTGATAAGTGCAAATTGTACCTATTTTTGTATATATGTTTTGTTGCACTTATCGATTCTTTTTGGTAAATATCGTGCGAATAAAACCCACTTTGTGTGTAAATACGTTTACTTTACGTTTTCGGTGTATAGTGCGTTACCGTGTAAATATCATTGAGTTTAATCGATTTTCATTTATTTTTGTAGGTGTTCCAGCAATGGGATATTTCCATATTCATAAAGAGCATTGAATAAGCTTTCCAACGCTTCAAACCGTGCGTCAATCGGAGTTACGGTTCAAGAGTTATGAAGAAAACAAATTCTGGTTTTCTGTCATACTCGCTAGGCGAGCCCCCGTAGCGAACACTCGCTAGCTTGTTCGCTAGGCGAACCGGGGCGAACAGAAAGTTCCAGAATCGTGAAAAAACTCAACAGAAAGGCGGTTTACGTTCGCCTAGCGAACGGGGACTCGCTAGGCGAACCTGGAAAGTCAGAATTGCCTATTTTAGCCATTTTTCATCATTTTTTATGTTATGGTTTTGGGGATTCTTGCTCCAACTCCATCAAACTTCATTTTTTTAGTAGATTAGCTTAGAAAACAACATGAAAGCTTGCATGTGGATGATCCGAGGTGGATTTCTCATCGATCGGCTCCGACAATCCGTGAAGTGTTTGGTTTATTTCTCTTCCTCTTTGTGTATTCTTTCTTGTTGGGTTGTGCATATGTATTTGCTATGAACTCATGTATATTTGTCGCCCATGGCGTTGTATAAAACTTGCTTTACAAATCTTTATTGGTAATTGTCTCTAATTTTTGCTTTATGCGCGGGGTTTGTGTCGCGTTAGACATAACCTTCACGAACGTCGATTAGGGATGATTGTCTGTTAGTTTCTGGATTCTAGAGATAGATTTAGGGCTAACAATCTTCAATAGGCTTCGAAGCTAAATGCCTTCCGTGTTTCGAGGCTTCGCTCGCGAGAGTGACGAAGAGAGTAACACGGTTGTTTTCTCAACTTTGCGTTAGACATAACCTGTGTTGTGAGCGATGCTGGGTGATATTGATGAGTATTGTAGGTGGAGTATAACTGGTCGGTAAGTTTAAGTTTGTGAGGAGTGATTTGTATGCATTGCCGGACGAGTTTTTCTTGTTGAAGAATGAAGTTCTTTTTGTTTTAATGTTTACTTTTCATGTTTTCTTGTTTGAAACCATTAATCCAAACTCATTAACGTGAGAGACTGTCGAACGGCATTCTTTCCCTCGAACCGATCTCTGTGGACACGACATAAATCCCGGAGGGAATTCTTCCGAAAATAAATATTTTTGCTTGCTTGCCCTATTCTGCATTCAACAAAATGGCGCCGTTGCGGGGGATTGGTTTTGATATTGAATCGCATTGCGATAGTTTCTTTGTTTTTGAGTTTTGTATATATCGTATATATTGTCTATTTCCATAATGTTTGTTCAAGTGTTGTATACATTTTGTTCCCGTAACCGTTTGTTCATATGTTTGGTTAGGACACTTACTTTAGGTTTGCGCGGTGAGGCATCACTATGGCATGAAGGAAGTGAGTTTGCTAGCTAAGCAATGTAAAGGCGTCGAGCTTACGACGTAAAACAAGCATGTTGTATTATTTTCTTTGGTTGTGTGGTGAACTTTCATTAAACAAGTTGTACTCGGATTTTTCGTAAACTTCTCAAATCTTCACTTTACAACTTGTTTAATGAAATTTCTCCCTTTCTTTTCGTTTGTTTATATTAATAATTCTTGTTCTCGCTAAGCGAGTTCTGGCGAAGTCACCAGCGAAGGTTCGCCTGGCGAACGTTGGCGAAGGTGCCAGCGAGGGAGTGGCAGAAAGTATGCAAAAACTTTCAGTAGGAAAACTGGGTAAATTCGCTGGGCGAGGGAGCCAGCGAATGCTCGCTGATGTGTTCGCGAGGCGAAGGTGCCAGCGAGGGGGTGGCAGAAACTTTCACTTTTGAAAACACCCAAACTTCGCTGGGGCGAAGGATGTAGCGATGGGTCGCGTCGCAAATGATTCCTTCGCTTGGCGAAGGCTGCTAAGATTTTGGTTGTTGTTTGCTCACAGATTTTGATTGACTTACTTGAGGATGCTTTTGTGATTTTCCAAGTTGGTTCGTTTCAACTTGCAGATGTATGGTAATGATTTTGTTAAGTTTTGTACACGTCCGAGGTATGTATTTATCGCTTTCTATACTGTAGCATATTCATGATACTTAGGCATTTTACAAACTTCCATGCCATCCATTCTTTTGTATACTTGTTCTTATTGTGAATCACTTTAGTTCCCACCTTTTTGTGAGGTAGCCTTCTATTGTTCATATATGCGCGGAGAACCAATATTCTTGTTATAGCTGGACTTTATTATGTTGAATCTTTTGTTTGTGTTGAGTATATGAATGCCTGAAAAGGATCAAGGCAATTGTTTCATTTTGAGCACAACCACCTTAGCCAAATAGTCAATTCACCTTGTGAGTGTGTAAGAATTCGTAACCCCTTTGAGCTTTTTGATCCATGTTTTTATTTGAACTTAATGCTTGTCTATGAGTATTTAGTTCACTTATTTTTGAATGGATTTTGTTTTTTCTTGGACCTCAACTTTGTGTTGTTGTATGGATTTTTTTCCTTGCCTTAGAAAGTAGGGAGTATTCACATGATGGTGCGGTTGAATTCAAGTTGGGGAGAGAATGGTTGTTTACTCATTGGTTGGATTCTATGAGGATTGAAAAAGAAAAGAAAAAAAGAGAAAAATATGACAAAGAAAAGAAAAGAAAAAAGTGAAAAAGAAAGAAAAAAGAAAAATCCTTGAAAAAGGAAACAAAAAGAGTTGCAATAATTGTGCTAAATAAGTATTGTGTGTTGTGTAGCACTTGGGATTTTGGAAGAAGTTGGTTGAAATTTTGTGTGTGAATCTTTGTGAGTTTTCACTCCCTTAGGTTTAGGCAAGTTTTTGTTTCAATTACCTTTAGGAATTGCCCCTTGTTTGTTTACCCGACCACGCTACAACCTTGAAAAGCCCTTGTGATTCTTGCCTTTGTATTTTCAATGTGAATTTGTGGATGTATGCATAATTTAGTCTTTTGTTTGCAAGATTGTTGTGTGAGTGAAAGAACCTCATTTTGTGTTTTTCATCTACCGATGATTGTTTTTGCTAGGTGTGATTCACATTTGAACTTGTGTTGTTTTAGAATTTTTGGCATGACTTGTGTACTTTGCTTTTGTTTCGTGACTATGTTATCGTTGCAGTTTAGTGGTAAGTATTTACTTTTTGTGTGTACCATTTTCATTTGAACCATTCATTCGTTCCGTTTTTCAAAACCTGTTGATTCGTCATTCTTTGGTTATTTCTTGCGCATTTTCAAGTTTGTTTGATTTTTGTTTGTGGACAAACAAGTAGGTAAGTTGGGGAGAGTTTGATAAGTGCAAATTGTACCTATTTTTGTATATATGTTTTGTTGCACTTATCGATTCTTTTTGGTAAATATCGTGCGAATAAAACCCACTTTGTGTGTAAATACGTTTACTTTACGTTTTCGGTGTATAGTGCGTTACCGTGTAAATATCATTGAGTTTAATCGATTTTCATTTATTTTTGTAGGTGTTCCAGCAATGGGATATTTCCATATTCATAAAGAGCATTGAATAAGCTTTCCAACGCTTCAAACCGTGCGTCAATCGGAGTTACGGTTCAAGAGTTATGAAGAAAACAAATTCTGGTTTTCTGTCATACTCGCTAGGCGAGCCCCCGTAGCGAACACTCGCTAGCTTGTTCGCTAGGCGAACCGGGGCGAACAGAAAGTTCCAGAATCGTGAAAAAACTCAACAGAAAGGCGGTTTACGTTCGCCTAGCGAACGGGGACTCGCTAGGCGAACCTGGAAAGTCAGAATTGCCTATTTTAGCCATTTTTCATCATTTTTTATGTTATGGTTTTGGGGATTCTTGCTCCAACTCCATCAAACTTCATTTTTTTAGTAGATTAGCTTAGAAAACAACATGAAAGCTTGCATGTGGATGATCCGAGGTGGATTTCTCATCGATCGGCTCCGACAATCCGTGAAGTGTTTGGTTTATTTCTCTTCCTCTTTGTGTATTCTTTCTTGTTGGGTTGTGCATATGTATTTGCTATGAACTCATGTATATTTGTCGCCCATGGCGTTGTATAAAACTTGCTTTACAAATCTTTATTGGTAATTGTCTCTAATTTTTGCTTTATGCGCGGGGTTTGTGTCGCGTTAGACATAACCTTCACGAACGTCGATTAGGGATGATTGTCTGTTAGTTTCTGGATTCTAGAGATAGATTTAGGGCTAACAATCTTCAATAGGCGTCGAAGCTAAATGCCTTCCGTGTTTCGAGGCTTCGCTCGCGAGAGTGACGAAGAGAGTAACACGGTTGTTTTCTCAACTTTGCGTTAGACATAACCTGTGTTGTGAGCGATGCTGGGTGATATTGATGAGTATTGTAGGTGGAGTATAACTGGTCGGTAAGTTTAAGTTTGTGAGGAGTGATTTGTATGCATTGCCGGACGAGTTTTTCTTGTTGAAGAATGAAGTTCTTTTTGTTTTAATGTTTACTTTTCATGTTTTCTTGTTTGAAACCATTAATCCAAACTCATTAACGCGAGAGACTGTCGAACGGCATTCTTTCCCTCGAACCGATCTCTGTGGACACGACATAAATCCAGGAGGGAATTCTTCCGAAAATAAATATTTTTGCTTGCTTGCCCTATTCTGCATTCAACAAAATGGCGCCGTTGCGGGGGATTGGTTTTGATATTGAATCGCATTGCGATAGTTTCTTTGTTTTTGAGTTTTGTATATATCGTATATATTGTCTATTTCCATAATGTTTGTTCAAGTGTTGTATACATTTTGTTCCCGTAACCGTTTGTTCATATGTTTGGTTAGGACACTTACTTTAGGTTTGCGCGGTGAGGCATCACTATGGCATGAAGGAAGTGAGTTTGCTAGCTAAGCAATGTAAAGGCGTCGAGCTTACGACGTAAAACAAGCATGTTGTATTATTTTCTTTGGTTGTGTGGTGAACTTTCATTAAACAAGTTGTACTCGGATTTTTCGTAAACTTCTCAAATCTTCACTTTACAACTTGTTTAATGAAATTTCTCCCTTTCTTTTCGTTTGTTTATATTAATAATTCTTGTTCTCGCTAAGCGAGTTCTGGCGAAGTCACCAGCGAAGGTTCGCCTGGCGAACGTTGGCGAAGGTGCCAGCGAGGGAGTGGCAGAAAGTATGCAAAAACCTTCAGTAGGAAAACTGGGTAAATTCGCTGGGCGAGGGAGCCAGCGAATACTCGCTGATGTGTTCGCGAGGCGAAGGTGCCAGCGAGGGGGGGGGGGGGCAGAAACTTTCACTTTTGAAAACACCCAAACTTCGCTGGGGCGAAGGATGTAGCGATGGTTCGCGTCGCGAATGATTCCTTCGCTTGGCGAAGGCTGCTAAGATTTTGGTTGTTGTTTGCTCACAGATTTTGATTGACTTACTTGAGGATGCTTTTGTGAATTTCCAAGTTGGTTTGTTTCAACTTGCAGATGTATGGTAATGATTTTGTTAAGTTTTGTACACGTCTGAGGTATGTATTTATCGCTTTCTATACTGTAGCATATTCATGATACTTAGGCATTTTACAAACTTCCATGCCATCCATTCTTTTGTATACTTGTTCTTATTGTGAACCACTTTAGTTCCCACCTTTTTGTGAGGTAGCCTTCTATTGTTCATATATGCGCGGAGAACCAACATTCTTGTTATAACTGGACTTTATTATGTTGAATCTTTTGTTTGTGTTGAGTATATGAATGCATGAAAAGGATCAAGGCAATTGTTTCATTTTGAGCACAGCCACCTTAGCCAAATAGTCAATTCACCTTGTGAGTGTGTAAGAATTCGTAACCCCTTTGAGCTTTTTGATCCATGTTTTTATTTGAACTTAATGCTTGTCTATGAGTATTTAGTTCACTTATTTTTGAATGGATTTTTTTTTTCTTGGACCTCAACTTTGTGTTGTTGCATGGATTTTTTTCCTTGCCTTAGAAAGTAGGGAGTATTCACATGATGGTGCACTTGAATTCAAGTTGGGGAGAGAATGGTTGTTTACTCATTGGTTGGATTCTATGAGGATTGAAAAAGAAAAGAAAAAAAGAGAAAAATATGACAAAGAAAAGAAAAGAAAAAAGTGAAAAAGAAAGAAAAAAGAAAAATCCTTGAAAAAGGAAACAAAAAGAGTTGCAATAATTGTGCTAAATAAGTATTGTGTGTTGTGTAGCACTTGGGATTTTGGAAGAAGTTGGTTGAAATTTTGTGTGTGAATCTTTGTGAGTTTTCACTCCCTTAGGTTTAGGCAAGTTTTTGTTTCAATTACCTTTAGGAATTGCCCCTTGTTTGTTTACCCGACCACGCTACAACCTTGAAAAGCCCTTGTGATTCTTGCCTTTGTATTTTCAATGTGAATTTGTGGATGTATGCATAATTTAGTCTTTTGTTTGCAAGATTGTTGTGTGAGTGAAAGAACCTCATTTTGTGTTTTTCATCTACCGATGATTGTTTTTGCTAGGTGTGATTCACATTTGAACTTGTGTTGTTTTAGAATTTTTGGCATGACTTGTGTACTTTGCTTTTGTTTCGTGACTATGTTATCGTTGCAGTTTAGTGGTAAGTATTTACTTTTTGTGTGTACCATTTTCATTTGAACCATTCATTCGTTCCGTTTTTCAAAACCTGTTGATTCGTCATTCTTTGGTTATTTCTTGCGCATTTTCAAGTTTGTTTGATTTTTGTTTGTGGACAAACAAGTAGGTAAGTTGGGGAGAGTTTGATAAGTGCAAATTGTACCTATTTTTGTATATATGTTTTGTTGCACTTATCGATTCTTTTTGGTAAATATCGTGCGAATAAAACCCACTTTGTGTGTAAATACGTTTACTTTACGTTTTCGGTGTATAGTGCGTTACCGTGTAAATATCATTGAGTTTAATCGATTTTCATTTATTTTTGTAGGTGTTCCAGCAATGGGATATTTCCATATTCATAAAGAGCATTGAATACGCTTTCCAACGCTTCAAACCGTGCGTCAATCGGAGTTACGGTTCAAGAGTTATGAAGAAAACAAATTCTGGTTTTCTGTCATACTCGTTAGGCGAGCCCCCGTAGCGAACACTCGCTAGCTTGTTCGCTAGGCGAACCGGGGCGAACAGAAAGTTCCAGAATCGTGAAAAAACTCAACAGAAAGGCGGTTTACGTTCGCCTAGCGAACGGGGACTCGCTAGGCGAACCTGGAAAGTCAGAATTGCCTATTTTAGCCATTTTTCATCATTTTTTATGTTATGGTTTTGGGGATTCTTGCTCCAACTCCATCAAACTTCATTTTTTTAGTAGATTAGCTTAGAAAACAACATGAAAGCTTGCATGTGGATGATCCGAGGTGGATTTCTCATCGATCGGCTCCGACAATCCGTGAAGTGTTTGGTTTATTTCTCTTCCTCTTTGTGTATTCTTTCTTGTTGGGTTGTGCATATGTATTTGCTATGAACTCATGTATATTTGTCGCCCATGGCGTTGTATAAAACTTGCTTTACAAATCTTTATTGGTAATTGTCTCTAATTTTTGCTTTATGCGCGGGGTTTGTGTCGCGTTAGACATAACCTTCACGAACGTCGATTAGGGATGATTGTCTGTTAGTTTCTGGATTCTAGAGATAGATTTAGGGCTAACAATCTTCAATAGGCGTCGAAGCTAAATGCCTTCCGTGTTTCGAGGCTTCGCTCGCGAGAGTGACGAAGAGAGTAACACGGTTGTTTTCTCAACTTTGCGTTAGACATAACCTGTGTTGTGAGCGATGCTGGGTGATATTGATGAGTATTGTAGGTGGAGTATAACTGGTCGGTAAGTTTAAGTTTGTGAGGAGTGATTTGTATGCATTGCCGAACGAGTTTTTCTTGTTGAAGAATGAAGTTCTTTTTGTTTTAATGTTTACTTTTCATGTTTTCTTGTTTGAAACCATTAATCCAAACTCATTAACGTGAGAGACTGTCGAACGGCATTCTTTCCCTCGAACCGATCTCTGTGGACACGACATAAATCCCGGAGGGAATTCTTCCGAAAATAAATATTTTTGCTTGCTTGCCCTATTCTGCATTCAACAAAATGGCGCCGTTGCGGGGGATTGGTTTTGATATTGAATCGCATTGCGATAGTTTCTTTGTTTTTGAGTTTTGTATATATCGTATATATTGTCTATTTCCATAATGTTTGTTCAAGTGTTGTATACATTTTGTTCCCGTAACCGTTTGTTCATATGTTTGGTTAGGACACTTACTTTAGGTTTGCGCGGTGAGGCATCACTATGGCATGAAGGAAGTGAGTTTGCTAGCTAAGCAATGTAAAGGCGTCGAGCTTACGACGTAAAACAAGCATGTTGTATTATTTTCTTTGGTTGTGTGGTGAACTTTCATTAAACAAGTTGTACTCGGATTTTT
Organism: Lathyrus tuberosus; assembly: GCA_022829125.1. Lineage (NCBI taxonomy): Eukaryota > Viridiplantae > Streptophyta > Magnoliopsida > Fabales > Fabaceae > Lathyrus > Lathyrus tuberosus. Next base: position 10,055,124 of record JALAZF010000047.1, read on the forward strand.
CGTAAACTTCTCAAATCTTCACTTTACAACTTGTTTAATGAAATTTCTCCCTTTCTTTTCGTTTGTTTATATTAATAATTCTTGTTCTCGCTAAGCGAGTTCTGGCGAAGTCACCAGCGAAGGTTCGCCTGGCGAACGTTGGCGAAGGTGCCAGCGAGGGAGTGGCAGAAAGTATGCAAAAACCTTCAGTAGGAAAACTGGGTAAATTCGCTGGGCGAGGGAGCCAGCGAATGCTCGCTGATGTGTTCGCGAGGCGAAGGTGCCAGCGAGGGGGTGGCAAAAACTTTCACTTTTGAAAACACCCAAACTTCGCTGGGGCGAAGGATGTAGCGATGGTTCGCGTCGCAAATGATTCCTTTGCTTGGCGAAGGCTGCTAAGATTTTGGTTGTTGTTTGCTCACAGATTTTGATTGACTTACTTGAGGATGCTTTTGTGATTTTCCAAGTTGGTTTGTTTCAACTTGCAGATGTATGGTAATGATTTTGTTAAGTTTTGTACACGTCCGAGGTATGTATTTATCGCTTTCTATACTGTAGCATATTCATGATACTTAGGCATTTTACAAACTTCCATGCCATCCATTCTTTTGTATACTTGTTCTTATTGTGAACCACTTTAGTTCCCACCTTTTTGTGAGGTAGCCTTCTATTGTTCATATATGCGCGGAGAACCAACATTCTTGTTATAACTGGACTTTATTATGTTGAATCTTTTGTTTGTGTTGAGTATATGAATGCATGAAAAGGATCAAGGCAATTGTTTCATTTTGAGCACAGCCACCTTAGCCAAATAGTCAATTCACCTTGTGAGTGTGTAAGAATTCGTAACCCCTTTGAGCTTTTTGATCCATGTTTTTATTTGAACTTAATGCTTGTCTATGAGTATTTAGTTCACTTATTTTTGAATGGATTTTGTTTTTTCTTGGACCTCAACTTTGTGTTGTTGCATGGATTTTTTTCCTTGCCTTAGAAAGTAGGGAGTATTTACATGATGGTGCACTTGAATTCAAGTTGGGGAGAGAATGGTTGTTTACTCATTGGTTGGATTCTATGAGGATTGAAAAAGAAAAGAAAAAAAGAGAAAAATATGACAAAGAAAAGAAAAGAAAAAAGTGAAAAAGAAAGAAAAAAGAAAAATCCTTGAAAAAGGAAACAAAAAGAGTTGCAATAATTGTGCTAAATAAGTATTGTGTATTGTGTAGCACTTGGGATTTTGGAAGAAGTTGGTTGAAATTTTGTGTGTGAATCTTTGTGAGTTTTCACTCCCTTAGGTTTAGGCAAGTTTTTGTTTCAATTACCTTTAGGAATTGCCCCTTGTTTGTTTACCCGACCACGCTACAACCTTGAAAAGCCCTTGTGATTCTTGCCTTTGTATTTTCAATGTGAATTTGTGGATGTATGCATAATTTAGTCTTTTGTTTGCAAGATTGTTGTGTGAGTGAAAGAACCTCATTTTGTGTTTTTCATCTACCGATGATTGTTTTTGCTAGGTGTGATTCACATTTGAACTTGTGTTGTTTTAGAATTTTTGGCATGACTTGTGTACTTTGCTTTTGTTTCGTGACTATGTTATCGTTGCAGTTTAGTGGTAAGTATTTACTTTTTGTGTGTACCATTTTCATTTGAACCATTCATTCGTTCCATTTTTCAAAACCTGTTGATTCGTCATTCTTTGGTTATTTCTTGCGCATTTTCAAGTTTGTTTGATTTTTGTTTGTGGACAAACAAGTAGGTAAGTTGGGGAGAGTATGATAAGTGCAAATTGTACCTATTTTTGTATATATGTTTTGTTGCACTTATCGATTCTTTTTGGTAAATATCGTGCGAATAAAACCCACTTTGTGTGTAAATACGTTTACTTTACGTTTTCGGTGTATAGTGCGTTACCGTGTAAATATCATTGAGTTTAATCGATTTTCATTTATTTTTTTAGGTGTTCCAGCAATGGGATATTTCCATATTCATAAAGAGCATTGAATAAGCTTTCCAACGCTTCAAACCGTGCGTCAATCGGAGTTACGGTTCAAGAGTTATGAAGAAAACAAATTCTGGTTTTCTGTCATACTCGCTAGGCGAGCCCCCGTAGCGAACACTCGCTAGCTTGTTCGCTAGGCGAACCGGGGCGAACAGAAAGTTCCAGAATCGTGAAAAAACTCAACAGAAAGGCGATTTATGTTCGCCTAGCGAACGAGGACTCGCTAGGCGAACCTGGAAAGTCAGAATTGCCTATTTTAGCCATTTTTCATCATTTTTTATGTTATGGTTTTGGGGATTCTTGCTCCAACTCCATCAAACTTCATTTTTTTAGTAGATTAGCTTAGAAAACAACATGGAAGCTTGCATGTGGATGATCCGAGGTGGATTTCTCATCGATCGGCTCCGACAATCCGTGAAGTGTTTGGTTCATTTCTCTTCCTCTTTGTGTATTCTTTCTTGTTGGGTTGTGCATATGTATTTGCTATGAACTCATGTATATTTGTCGCCCATGGCGTTGTATAAAACTTGCTTTACAAATCTTTATTGGTAATTGTCTCTAATTTTTTCTTTATGCGCGGGGTTTGTGTCGCGTTAGACATAACCTTCACGAACGTCGATTAGGGATGATTGTCTGTTAGTTTCTGGATTCTAGAGATAGATTTAGGGCTAACAATCTTCAATAGGCGTCGAAGCTAAATGCCTTCCGTGTTTCGAGGCTTCGCTCGCGAGAGTGACGAAGAGAGTAACACGGTTGTTTTCTCAACTTTGCGTTAGACATAACCTGTGTTGTGAGCGATGCTGGGTGATATTGATGAGTATTGTAGGTGGAGTATAACTGGTCGGTAAGTTTAAGTTTGTGAGGAGTGATTTGTATTCATTGTCGGACGAGTTTTTCTTGTTGAAGAATGAAGTTCTTTTTGTTTTAATGTTTACTTTTCATGTTTTCTTGTTTGAAACCATTAATCCAAACTCATTAACGTGAGAGACTGTCAAACGACATTCTTTCCCTCGAACCGATCTCTGTGGACACGACATAAATCCCGGAGGGAATTCTTCCGAAAATAAATATTTTTGCTTGCTTGCCCTATTCTGCACCCAACAGCGAGCACGGTCGGGTGTTGGACTCCCTGATCTTGACCGTTCCTTGACCGGGGAGGGACTATCACGTCTCCGCTTTGAGTGAATTCGCGGAGGCGGGGAGAGGTTCAGCATCTCCGAAGTGTGATGCTCTTGAAGGGCGTGCTTGAGGGCGCTGATCTTTTCTCCCTGCTGGATGATGAAACGGTTGGAATTGTTCAAAGAGGCGATGAGCGCCGCGGTGGTCGGATCAGCGCCTTGCGGAATCGGAATGGGTTCGAAGGAAAGTTCCACGGCTTGTGCCCGTGGCCTTTGTTCGTCGGGCTTTGGGGAAGCTGGTCCATCGTTGCGCTGGGCGTTTTCGGATGAGATGTTCCCGACGAAAGCATTCTTGTCGACATTGGCGGCGGCGGCCACAGGTTCTTGGTGGGTATCACTCTTGACGAAAGCCATGATGATCTGGGATTTTGGAGAGAGATGAAAGCTTTGGTCTTTTGGGTGAAAAGATGAGGGATCTTGATTCAAAAAGACGGGGAAGCGAAGTTTCCCACAGACGGCGCCACTGATCGGAGAGGACCAGAAGGAGATCGTCGCGACCTTCGTGTAGGACAAGAGTTGATGCTCGTAGGAGAGGAAAAAGGGGTGGAGGTACCTGCAAGGTACTCCGATGCCAAAGTAAGTATTTGGTCAATAGAAAAGGGGAAAGCAAGTAAAAAGGTCAAGTATATGATTTGTGATACCTGCCCCTCTCAAGTGAGGGGTTTTTATAGGGAGATTGTTGGCGAACAAGGTGCCTGGTCGTCCAATGAGGTGCAGCCAGGTGGAGGGTGAAGCGCGTGGTCTTTCTAACTGTTTCCGCTATATCCGGGGAGGCAGTTGGTCGCGTGAATCACAATGCGCGTGGAGAGGACGTGCCCAACGGCTATATTGTGCCCAACGGTTGTATTGTGCCCAACAGCTATATTGAGTCTATTGGGCCTGTTCGCCAAATATGGTGGATTGGGCCTGGTCGTTAAGAGCATATAGCTTTGCCCGGCCCAGAACAGATATGAAAATAATTGATGGAATGGAATGGAACATGAAGGAATCCATTCCATTCCATCCCATTCCATCCAAATTCCCATTTTTTGTTCCATTCAATTTTAGATGTATGTGATGGAATGAGATATTTTTAATAAAATAATCAAACAATGGAGTGAGATCTATATTTCATCCCGCTCTGTTTTATTCCGCTCCGCTCTATTCCGTTATTTTCCATTAATTCAAACATAGCATAAATAAAACGAGAGTTAAACAATTATAAGTGACAAAAACATTACTTATCAATTAATATATAACACTAATATTATTAATATAATAATAGTATCAATAACATTAAATACGTTATATATTTTTAGAGTAGGTGTAAAAAACCATTGTTGGATGGTTCTGCTAAGGATTCTTATTCATATTAGTATCCTTCTAAAAAAACTCTAGTTTTGTTGTTTATTTTAAGGTTTGGACTTGATACATATTTTTTACTAAATAATTTACTGAATGAAATTCACTTTTTTATAAGTGAATAAGTAGGATGTCGCGGATTTGAATCTACACATTTGTATCTGATGTTCCTGCACAACTATCAATTAAGTTGACGTAACGAGACTAAACTTGACAAAAAGTTCCTGTACAACCTTTTATTTTTTAAATTACAAAATCCTTTTGAAATCTAAAATTATATTTATAAAATAATAAAAACAATAATTTCTATCTCATCATTGATGTCGTGCATGGCAACCGGTCTGAGTAATGAGTAATGAGTAATGAGTAATGAGTAATGAGAACAATGTTCTTTTAGTAATCATCACTTATCTAGTGGTTTTGGTAGTTGTCCCATATATGGTACCATACCAATGTTAGTTTGGGACATCCTTTGTGACATCAATTGGTTACTGATTTTAGCCTCTTTTATGCTATACCAAACTTTTGATGCAAATAAATAAGAATGGACACAATTTGAAATGGATCAAAAATGTGTTTGGCCTTAATTGCATCGAAGCTTGTTTTTAAGAAACCAACTTTTTGTACAACCACCCCAACTTATTCAGTTATACCAACTTTATAGTTTTAAATATGCTATCCTACGAAAGTACCAATCATAACTAAAATCAATTATGCCAACTTTGTATATATCCATTACAACCATGAGAAATTTAATTTGATCAAATCATAAAATGTATTCAAATATCTCCGCAATCATTATTTAACACCATGTCATAGCTATGAACAATTATGGGGCAGGGTAGCTTTTCGTAACCTTAAAATAATTATTTAATTAAGTAAGTATATTGTATATTTAAATATCTAAATAATATATCCAGAGCTGTTGTGATAGAGATGAATTTATATTTAAGGGAATGAGTGGTCTCCTAAAGAAATGAGATAAGAATTTAGAGAATTATTCATTCTATGAAATCTTCAAGAGAGAATACAACAGTTTAATTAATGGAAATACGCATAACAAATTTGTACTCCCTCCGTCCCAAATTATAGATCACTTTACCAAAAAAATTTGTCTCAAATTATAAGTCACCTTACATTTCCAATACAATATAAATGACATCTTCCCCAATATACCCTCAAATATTTATTATTATTTATTCTTTCAACTCTTTTAATTTCTCTCTCCTATATAATTATGGGGGACATTACTGTAAAGTTAAACATAATTTGTCTTTCCCATAAAGTAATAATTAAGTTTCTTAATTTGTGTGAAAAGCCCAAAACGTCTTATAATTTGGGACGGAGGGAGTAGAATCTAAGAGATTATTCTGAGTTGTCCTAACTACCTAACAAATCCAATCTAATGGATCACAGAGCCATAAGATTAAGTCACTTGTAAATGATGAAACTATCTAGCTTGCGAGGCTGCACTATCATGCGTTTGGGCCTAATGTTGGGATCCACATTACGTGGGTCTGCATTGGAAACCTTTTCATGAGTCTTGGAGGTGTATGTAACAAGAACATTTTTTTATTGCACTCCATCCCTTTCTTTTCAACTATATGGATTTTCACTTATGTCCCTTAAGTCTGGAGATATATCTTCGGATGCACCAAATTTTAATTAAACGTACATATATTTTCGGACACACCAAAACTCAATTGAACATTGAAATATTTCAGAGATATATCTCCGAAACGTTTTGGAGCATATTAACGTGTCAGACTCTTCTTCTCTCTCACTTTTCATTTTCATTCACAAACTCATCCACTCTCTCATTCCCAAATTTCTCCAAGTTCACCAAATTTGATCTCATTCGTCCGAGGCTAATGTAATCATCAAGCAGCATGCAGTTCATCATTCAACATCTTTCAAATCATAAATTTCGGGTAAGTTTTTCGAGTTTTCGGTAAATATTCGAGTTTTGTTGTAAACGAGTTAGAATCCATTGTTAGGTGTAGAAATGATTAGAATTTATTATGTAGAAATGATTAGACTCCATTGTGTAGAAATGATTAGAGTAAGTGTATATATTGTTTGTTGGCTCAAATGGACGATCATGACTTCAAATTTCACATTCTGAGGGGTAGAGGACGTCACTGTCACGACCTTTGAGTTTTAGAAAATTCCAGAGATACATCTCTGGAAAAATTCAACGTTTCATGTACTCTGGGGGATTCCAGAGATACATTGGCGAAATGTTTCCGTAGATATATCTCCGAATTTTCCTAAGTCTGATTTCTTATTCTTTTTGTTTTATAATTTTCTTGTTTGTGCTATTCATTTGCGTAAACTCATTGTACGACTAATTTTACCTTGCAGGCATAATGGCTGACAGAACCGACCGACTGAGGCATGGATGGGTTTCCCAACACCCATCCGTTCGGCAGAACCAGAGCCAGCCGGTTCCAGAGGCAGCAGGTACCTATGGTCAAGGAGAGGCGTCGACTGCTGTGGCACAGTCTACTCCTGAGATTCAGTCCACTCCTAGGGCTCGAGCTTCACCTCAGGCCACTCCATCTACATCTCATCGCACTCCACATTCTACTTCTTATTCCCGCAGACCACGAGATGCACCAGTGATAAGTGTCAATTTATAGTGTTTTGTATATATAGTTTTGTGACACTTATCATGTTTTAGTGTAATTTTATTGAATAATTCTCCAACTTTCTGTATAAATACATTAGTTAGTGTATACTTGTGTTTTTGATTCATTTGTGTAACGATTAATAGTTTTCCATTCATTTTGTAGGTAATTAAGCATTGTTGGAGCAATGAGTAATAAAAGCTCCAGGATGTACCATTTGGATCAATAAAAGGAAAAAGGCAAAGAAAGAAAGCCATTGTATAGAAGATGGAAGCCAAAATAAAGAAGTGTAGTTAGCCAGATTTCGTTGGGCGAAGCTAGTGTCGCTGGGCGATACTGCCTTTCGCCGGGAGAGTTACACCAGAAGATTTGCTGACTGTCATTTTCCGCAGGGCGAAGCTTCCTTCCGCCGGGCGAAACTCCCTTTCGCTGGGCGAAGCAGCGGCGTGAGGAAATAAGGAAATTTCAGTAGCATTCCATGTTTTTGAGCCTTCGTCGGGCGAAGCTTTTTCCGTCGGGCGAAGTTAGATATTTGTTACCAGGCTGTTTAAGTACACAACTGATGTGAGTGTAATAAAGAGCTCTGTCGGGCGAAGCCATTCTTTCGCCGGGCGAAGCGTCTGAAATAGAATTTTATATATATTTCATTTTACTTAATTTTTGTTAGGTTATGTTGTTTGGGGGTGATTTTTGCTCTCCCAACTTCATTAACCTCATTCTTTGGTAGAGATAGCTTAGAAAACAACATGGAAGCTTGCATACGGATGAACCTGGGTGGATTGATCGTCGATCGGCGTTGACAAACCGCGAGATATTTGGTTCATTTCTTTTCTTCTTTGTGTTTTTCTTCTTTGTTGGGTTGTGTATATGTATTTACTATGATCTCATGTATATTTGTCGCCCATGGTGTTGTATGAAATCCGCTTTACAAATCTTTATTGGTGATTGTCTCTGATTTTTGCTTTATGCCCGAAGTTTGTGTTGTGTTAGAGATAAACATCGCGAACTTTGATTAGGGATGATTATCTGTTAGTTTCTGGATGCTAGAGATAGATTTAGAGCTAACAATCCTTAATAGGCGTCGAGTTTTAATGCCATCCGTGTCTTGAGTCGAGTGCGAGACTGTCGACGATGGTACCACGGTTGTTCTCTCAGCTCAGTGAGTCAGAGATGGACACTGTTGTGAGCGATGCTGGGTGATATTGAGGAGTATTATAGGTTGAGTATAACTGGTCGGTAAGTTTAAGTTTGTGAGGAGTCGGTTATGTGCATGCCGGATAAGTTTCTTCTCTCTGAAAAATGAATTATTTTTATGTTAATATTTACTTTTCTGTTTTCTTGTTTGAAACCATTATAATTCAAACTCATAAACGCGAGAGATTGTCGAACGACATTCTTTCCCTCGAACCGATCTCTGTGGACACGACATAAATCCCAGAGGGAATTCTTCCGAAAATAAATATGTTTGTTGCTTGCCGCTATTCCGCAACCAACAAAATGGCGTCGTTGCTGAGGATTGGTTTTGATATTGAATCACATTGCGATAGTTTCTTTGTTTTTGAGTTTTGTATATATCGTATACATTGTCTATTTCCATTATGTTTGTTCAAGTGTTGTATACATTTTGTTCCCGTAACGTTTGTTTAAGTGTTTGGTTAGGGCACTTGCTTTTGGTTTGCGCGGTGAGGCATCACCATGGCATGAAGGAAGGAAGTTGCTAGCTAAGCATTGTAAAGGCGTCGAGCTTACGACGTAAAACAAGCATGTTTTATCGTTTTTTTTCGTTATGACTTTTTCATTTTAGCTTAGGTATTGTGGTGAACTTTCATTAAATGAGTTGTACTCGAATTTTTCGTGAAATTCTCAAATCTTCACTTTACAATTTGTTTAATCCATTTTCACCCGGTCTTTTAGTTTGTTTATATTAATAGCTTGTGTGTTTGCCTTTGAGCTTGTCTTGAGTTATTTGAGGATTGTTGGTGATTTTCCAAGTTTGATCGTTTCAACTTGCGAATGTATGGTAATGATATTGTTAAGTTTTGTACACTTCTAAGGTATGTGTTTATCGCTTTCTAGACTTTAGCATATTCATGATACTTAGGCTTTTTACAAACTTCCATGTCATTCATTCTTTTGTATACTTGTTCTTGTTGTGAATCACTTTAGTTTCCACCATTTTTGTGAGGTAGCTTTCCATTGTTCATATATGCGCGGAGTACCAACATTCTTGTTCTAACTGGATTTTATTATGCTTAATCTTTTGTTTGTGTTGATTATATGAAAGCATGAAAAGGATCAAGCCATTTTGTTTCATTTTGAGCACAACTACCTAGCCAAATAGTCATTCACCTTGTGAGCGTGTGATCATCGTAACCCCTTTGAGATTTTTTATCCATGTTTTATTTGAACTTAATGCTTGTCTATGAGTATTTAGTTCACTTATTTTTGAATGGATTTTGATTGATTGTTTTTTCTTGAACCCTCAGCTTTGTGTTGTTTTATGAATTTTTGCCTTGCCTTAGAAAGTAGGGAGTATTCACATGATGATGTGGTTGAATTCAAGTTGGGGAGAGAATGCTTGTGTACTCATTGGATGGTTTCTATGAGGATGAAAAAGAAAAGAAAAAAGAGAAAAATATGACAAAGAAAAGAAAATAAAAATGTCAAAAAGAAAGAAAAAGAAAATCCTTGAGAAAGGAAACAAAAAGAGTTCAAATAATTGTGCTAAATAAGTATTGTGTTTTGTGTAACACTTGGGATTTTGGAAGAAGTTGATTGGAATTTTGTGTTTAAGTCTTTGTGAGTTGATAACTCCCTTAGGTTTAGGCAAGTTTTTGTTTCAATTACCTTTAGAAATCGCCCCTTGTTTGTTTACCCGACCAGGCTACAACCTTGAAAGTCCTTGTGATTCTTGCCTTTGTATGTTCAATGTGAATTTTTGGATGGTTGCATAATTTAGTCTATTGTTTGCATGATTGTTGTGTGAGTGATAAGTACCCCATTTTGTGTTTTTCATCTACCGATGATTGTTTTTGCTAGGTGTGATTCACTTTGGAACTTGTGTTGTTTTAGGATGTTTGGCATAATTTTTGTATTTTGCATTTGTTTCGTGACTATGTTATCGTCGTAGTTAAGTGGTAAGTATTTACTTTGCGTGTACCGTTTTTCATTTGAACCATTCATTTGTTCCGTTTTTCAAAACTTGTTGATTCGTGATTCTTGGATTTTCGTCTTCTGTTTCATTAAGTTGTTTGGCTTTGTTTGAGGACAAACAATTATGTAAGTTGGGGAGAGTTTGATAAGTGTCAATTTGTAGTGTTTTGTATATATAGTTTTGTGATACTTATCATGTTTTAGTGTAATTTTATTGAATAATTCTCCAACTTTGTGTATAAATACATTAGTTAGTGTATACTTGTGTTTTTTATTCATTTGTGTAACGATTAATAGTTTTCCATTCATTTTGTAGGTAATTAAGCATTGTTGGAGCAATGAGTAATAAAAGCTCCAGGATGTACCATTTGGATCAATAAAAGGAAGAAGGCAAAGAAAGAAAACCATTGTATAGAATCTGGAAGCCAAAATAAAGAAGTGCAGTCAGCCAGATTTCGCTGGGCGAAGCTAGTGTCGCTGGGCAATACTGCCTTTTGCCAGGCGAGTTACACCAGAAGATTTGTTGACTGTCATTTTCCGCCGGGCGAAGCTTCCTTCTGCCGGGCGAAACTCCCTTTCGCTGGGCGAAGCAGCGGCGTGAGGAAATAAGGAAATTCCAGTAGCATTCCATGTTTTTGAGCCTTCGCCGGGCGAAGCTTTTTCCGCCGGGCGAAGTTAGATATTTGTTGCCAGGCTGTTTAAGTAAGCAACTGATGTGAGTGTAATAAAGAGCTCCGCCGGGCGAAGCCATTCTTCCGCCGCGCGAAGCGTCTGAAACAGAATTTTGTATATATTTCATTTTACTTCATTTTTGTTAGGTTATGTTGTTTGGGGGTGATTTTTGCTCTCCCAACTTCATCAACCTCATTCTTTGGTAGAGATAGCTTTGAAAACAACATGGAAGCTTGCATACGGATGAACCTGGGTGGATTGATCGTCGATCGGCATTGACAAACCACGATATATTTGGTTCATTTCTTTTCTTCTTTGTGTTTTTCTTCTTTGTTGGGTTGTGTATATGTATTTACTATGATCTCATGTACATTTGTCACCCATGGTGTTGTATGAAATCTGCTTTACAAATCTTTATTGGTGATTGTCTATGATTTTAGCTTTATGCCCGAAGTTTGTTTTGTGTTAGAGATAAACATCGCGAACTTTGATTAGGGATGCTTATCTGTTAGTTTCTGGATGCTAGAGATAGATTTAGAGCTAACAATCTTCAATAGGCGTTGAAGCTTAATGCCATTCGTGTCTTGAGTCGAGTGCGAGAGTGTCGACGATGGTACCACGGTTGCTCTCTCAGCTCAGTGTGTCAGAGATGGACACTGTTGTGAGCGATGCTGGGTGATATTGAGGAGTATTGTAGGTTTGGTATAACTGGTCGGTAAGTTTAAGTTTGTGAGGAGTCGGTTATGTGCATGCCGGATAAATTTCTTCTCTCTGAATAATGAATTCTTTTTATGTTGATATTTACTTTTCTGTTTTCTTGTTTGAAACCATTATAATCCAAACTCATAAACGCGAGAGATTGTCGAACGACATTCTTTCCCTCGAATCGATCTCTGTGGACACGACATAAATCCCGGAAGGAATTCTTCCGAAAATAAATATTTTTGTTGCTTGCCGCTATTCCGCAACCAAGAACCAGCTGATGCGTCACTTCCTTCATCCTCCCGCATGCGTCGGGATTCACTGGTTCCACCTCCCGCTAATGATCTTGTTGCATCGGTTTCACCTCCTGCTGATGATCATGATCTACCGGTGCCACCCCCAGAGGGTGAGGTTGCTGTTGTCGAGGCATAGGCTTTCAGAGGGGGTCCATCTAATATGTCCCTACTTCCTCTGTATCCAGACCACACTTCCAGACATATCTGGGATAAAGAGGTAATATTAGTGTAATTTTTTAATTATATTTTTACGTTAATTTAAATTGCCGACATGATTATTTCTAACATTGATTATTACTGACATTGATTATTTCTGGAAATTCACAGGTGTGTGATCCCCATAAGTTTATAAACTATGGGAGGGAGATTTTAGCATTGCATCAGCCAGAAGACCATTGGTTTTAGTCGGTTCTGACCTCTTCTGGGTTGAATGACCTATGCATGACCGGTTAGAGTCTGGTCAACCACGGGATGCTTAATGCATTCGTGGAGAGATGGCATTCTGAGACGTCTTCTTTTCATCTCCCGCATGGTGAGATGTCTATCACCCTAGACGATGTCTCATCTTTGTTGCATCTTCCGATCAAGGGGAGATTCCTCAATCATGGTAGGATGACCAAAGACGAGGCGATCGATTTGATGGTGGACCATATGTGGGCTGATCTAGGGAAGGCGTTTGAGGAGGTGGATAGGACCAGGGGTGCTCCTGTAAGGTTTTCGTTCTTGAAAATGTTATTTAATGTTGAGATCGTTGTTGCAGAATAGGATGGCGGTGATGCCGAGCAGGTGACCTTACACAGGACTCATGTGTTGAGGTCATATTTTCTTTATTTAGTTGGCATTGTGATTTTTGTGGACACGAGTGCCACCTATACTGACGTTGCATACCTCCGGTACTTATTGGATCTCACACGGATCCATGAGTATAACTGGGGGGCAGCTTGCCTAGCCTGTCTGTATTTGAAGTTGAGAGATGGATGTCAGTGGAGGACGAAGTAGGTCACAGACAACACGACACTACTGGTGGTAATAATTTTTTATCCTTGAATGTTTTTTTTCATTTTCATTTCTTATTTGCGATAATTTTTTATCCCTGAATGCTTTTTATTTTCATTTCAGGCATGGATCCAGCAACACTTCCCGCGCATCGCTGGCTGGGTGTGTTGGGATGAGTACACTAGGGAGATACCTTGTGCCTGTGCTTTTATCCCGCTGAGAGGGAACCTGGCGGTCGAGCCTTTCAGAGTCTATCTTAACTGCTTGGCTTCCGAGGACATCCACTTCAACTGCTATGTAGATCACCGTCAGACGTGGCCTTTTGGCGACATATCGCTATACTCTGGATGTCTGACCTGCGGATCGTGTATCACTATTCCTCATCTGCCCGAGCGTGTCATGCGGCAATTCGGGTACACCCAGACCATCCTCAGATACCCTGTTGCCTCTGCTCCTCCTGCTTTGACTCGTATACAGATTGACGAGATGTTTGTTGATTATCAGAGTCATATGGTATCGGATGAGGCTCGGGCAACTATAGCGCCGAATGACTGGAGCTACGTCGACGGATACATTAGGTGATTCTTCAGGGTCTCACATCCATACATGATGCCGACTGCTCTAGGAGATCCGCCAAGACCCGCTCATCGGGAGATTCTAGAGGAGGAGTAGGCTCAGGTAGATCATACTGAGGATGTCATGCCTCGGTGTCGTTGAATAGTGGAGATTACACATGTAGGCATTGACGAGGGTATCTTTCCTAGGGGGTCTGTTGTGCGGCGAGTACTAGATGACATTATTTTGAAGGCACATGGGGCACTATTGTACCGCAGACATCATCCAAGGACGGGGGGGATCGATGGCCTAGGAGGAAGACTAGGCAGACTAGGCACGTGAGGTGGAGGAGAGGTTGTCAGGCACACCCAGTATGGGCCTGTTATTATTTTGATGTTTTACTATAGTTTGTACTTTTTTCCTGACATTGTTACTACGTTTTCGATTTGGTGTTCTATGACATTTAACTATTATATGGCTATAATATTTTGTATATATGTTATTTTATTCAATATCATTCTTCATAATTCATCTGAAGACAAATACACAACTCGTTATAAAAAAAACCTGTTTTGATACACTTCGGAGACGTATCTCCGAAAAATTCCCGTAGATACATCTCTAGAAATATTTAAAAAAAGGGTTATGGAAGATATGTTGTGAGCATTTAAGGTTTAAATAGTTCTGGAGATATATCTTCGGAATATGTTAAGGTTTACTCAGAAGTGGGGTGTGTCCGGAGATATATCTTCGGAACCTGGGGCATATGTGGATATCCACACGGTGGGAAAGAAATGTATGGGGTGCAATAAGAAATGCTCATGTAACAATACTTTTCTTATCAAAATCAACCTTGTCCTCAAAGTAGTAGGAAACCTTCAAGTCCTCCTAAGTATCATTAGGGGAAATGTTTGTCTATTACCAAGACATGTCGTTAAACAATTATTTTACATCCAGTTTTGAAATCCAAAATAACAAAAGAGGAGGCGATGAAATGACTATCAATTGAATCATGGGGTAGCTGATCAATGTCAGTAGGAGCAGGACCATGACGGGATTTAAGGAGAAAATAATGGAAAACTGTGTGAAATTTTGAATATGAAGGGAGCTCTAGTTTATATGTAACAAGACCAACGAGAGCCACCACCATGAAAGGTTCATAATACCACCCAAGTTAAAAAAACAATCCCAACAAGATGGTTTAGCATGAATAAATACCTTCAAATATTGTTCAATGGTCTACTTGGTGACTTGTGGTTGGCCGTGTAAGAACTCATACGGAGCAGGGTGCCACTAAACTTGAAGAGATGGGACTAAAAACTGTTAGAGTTAACAATGAAACTCCATTGATGCACAAGAAGAAAAAGATGATGAAGATTGAAAGAATTACAGAGAGAAGGGGAAATAATGTAACTAACTGTAATAGAATTTTTCAATCTCAACAAACTCAATTTCTCTTCTTTCAATTGTAACTAACTTTCAGTTTATATACACTAGCCCAAACTCAAATGCAAATCAAATGAAACTGAAACTAAATAACTTGAATTTGAATTACATTTAACATTATTCCTTAATTCATATTCAAGATTTAAAAATCAACAACACCAATTCTATCCCACAAATTGATGAAGTGTTCAGTTTTGATTTCCTTGGTTAGCACATCTGCAAGTTGCTTTTGAGTGATGCAGTGAAAAATCTCAAGCACTTCATTCCGAACTTTATTGCGCAAAAAATGAAACTTTGTGTCAATGTACTTGCTTCTTCCATGCAACGTTGGATTCTTGGCAAGACTTTTGGCTGATTTGTTGTCAATCATCAACCTTACTATTTTACTTATCTCGAACTTCATCTCCTACAGCAAATTCATAATCCAAATAGACTGACACGCACAAAAAGCACCAACCATGTATTCTGGTTCACAAGTTGACAGTGCAACCAGTGGTTGCTTCTTGAAACACCATGAAAAGAGAGATCATAGATACATGAACAGATACCCTATAGTACTCCTTCTATCCACTCTATCACCACACTGGTCTGGGTCTGAATAGCATATCAGCCCCACATCATATGACACTCTAGATGGAAACATAATTGCATGCCTCAGAGTTCCCTTAACCTACTTGAGTATCCTGATGTTAGCCTAGAAATTCCAAAAAGAGTTCGACAAGGAAGTCATATGGAATTTCCAAAAACATAGGGTAAAATCAAGTTGTTTTCCGACTGAAAGATTTGCCTCAGGATCAATAGGATTCGAAGAGCCTGGGTGAGGACTTAGAAATATTCCAAGGGGTTCAATAAGGTTTGAAGTTCGATAGGTAATTAGGATCGACAGGGAATATATTCAAAATTCAAACGAAAGTAACTGCTTTTGGTCTTATCCAAATTAGCAGGGACACGTGGAAATCGAATCAAGCGACAGTTACATACGACAATGACGTGTCAGACAGAGGATCATTTGAACGTTAGAAGGCAGCTAGTTTATAACATTATAAATAGGGATTCTAGCATTAAGATCAAGAGTGGAAAAAAACATTGTAAACTTCGATTACACTCAAATCACCTGCACATAAGAGGGAAACGCGTTTCTTGAAGAAAAATGTATTTGCATACCATTTTTACATTTATGCAAATACACCTTTTGTTTATTTAAAGTCTTTTTATACTTATTTCCTTTAATGTTTTAAAGCTAATTTCGAGATAGTCAGAATCAGTTTCCTAGTTACATTTACAACATAGTTGTTTCATTGGAAAAACTAAATATTTTATTGCAAGAAATACAACAAGATTGAAATGCATACCCTCTTTTCTTAAAAACTCAACATAAACTTACCCTAGGATTTACTAGTTTGGTTCTTTAAGTAATTAACTCAAAATTAAGTGATTGTTTACCAAGAACACCGGTGAACAAATTGGCACGCCCAGCGGGACATGTTTGTGCAACTTTTGAGTTTTAATTTGAAAATTATTTGTTTTTCGTATTTGTTGTAATTTTATTTCCTATTAAAAAATTTCTTTTGCATCTGAATTTGTATGCGTTTGAGAAATGGTAAAATTTTAGTTGAAATGGTTCGTCCTAGAAACAACCCACTCCTTCAAAACAATGCTCTAGAGAATGAACAACTAATCTCATCGACGGTTAGAACGACAGAGAACCATACGGAATAATAAACATGTCCTCAACCCAGTAGTGAGTACGACACCAATGGCAGGGGTGGTGGTTGTTTTGCCTGCGACAACAAGTATTCCCTTGATGGACCCTAGTGTCGTACCTCGAAAAATACGATCATTCACGGAGTGTTCATGCACTCGCGGAAAAATGATATCGAACAAAGTCTCAATCGAACTTTATTTATTTCAAAGAAGAAAAGGGGAAATATTGATAAAAACCTTAAGAGAAAAAGAAAATGGTCATCGCAATCAAATTCAGGTTCAGGAGTCGATTACGTAAGGGGAAGGTATTAGCACCCCTAATGTCCGTTGTACTCAATGGGAACCATTTAGTTAGATTTATGATTCAATGTTATCTTATGTTATTTGTCTTCTTCTAGTGGTAAAATGTGCAAAAAGGAAAATAAAAGGGGCCACAAAAATGTTTTTATTAGGATGTTTGATGAGATTGCAGGTCTCGCTTCTATGTATCCTCGGGTACAATAAGGAACTCAAAGATTTGTAGTTCGGGGAGAAGGCCACGTTTTGTTGGTTTGTTTTATTGAACAAGTGTTCAGATCGCATTCTAACGGTTAAACATTGGCTTGTTTGCTCGCGGTGGAGGTTTAAACGCTAGTTTGTATTCGCATTAGAATTGACTAAATGTTCTTTTACAAAAAAAAGTTATTAATCGCATGAGGGTGAGAAATTAGGTTTTATGTGTTAGAGTATGTTTTAGACTTGAAAAACGAACATTTATGACTTACAAGTGATTATCACTTGGGCATAATACTCGGGACTATGACTAGACATTTCACCCAGGTAGTCTTTTTCTTTTAATTTGTTTGCAAAAATGCTTGAATATTTATAAGTGTTTTGAATGAAAGACAAACACTTGAGCTTGCAAGCTATTACAACTTAGGCTTAGTGTTAGGGACTATGATTGGACCTTTCTCCCAGGTAGTCTTTTTTTTCATTATTGAAAAGTGTTAAAGTATGCATTAGTCGTTTTGATTTTGATTATTAAAAGAGTTTGATGTTGGATCAAGCGTTTGATTTGTGTTTGTGGAGTGAATTGTGAAAATTGTTTTGAAATGGTTTGAAATTGATTAGGGAGTGACGGAATGCTTTAAAAATTACTTGGTGTTGATCAAGCATTTTGAAATTCTGGCATATGCAGACAGTAGATGTCCTAACACATGTCAAGACATTGTGTTACATAGACATTTAAACACAGAGGCGCAACAGCAGACTGATACCTTGAATATCAGAACTGCAGGATCACAGATGTCACGACATCTGATCCAACATCTTTATCATGAACCCTAACAAAAAACGTAAATCTGCATAATGATAAAGAACACAGCAATTGTTAACCCAGTTCGGTGTAATTCACCTACATCTGGGGGATACCAATCCAGGAAAAAGACTTCACTATCTGTAGACCTGTTACAAAGCTAAACTCCCCCGTTTACAACTGTATCCTAACATCTACCCAATGAACATCTTTACCAATGCTAAACTCTAACGTTTATAACTCTGATATGAGATACTCCACTCACTTCCCTTAATCACCAATTATGATTTCTACATCATCCCTGTCAATACATAAATCTGTCAAGCTTTCTTGACAAACAAGCTAACTCGGATTTACTTAAAAGCTTCATCCAAGAACAATACATAATCCAATACCTCAAGGTTTATGGATCTGTGTGACACCTATATCTGCCACAATGCATCAACTGATACAAATGGAGACTTACAACCTAGAGAGCCAACGACTCTCAAAACCCTAAACCCTTGTTTCTTACGCAAGAGAACTAGGTTACAAAAGGCATATGAAATCCTAGGTCTAAGTCTTCTATTTATAGAGTCTTCTGCTTCCTTGGGCTTCCTATCTTTGGTCCTTGATCCATGCGCATTAACTCTTGGCAGATTTGTTACGGATTTAACTCCTGCTAAATCAGTGCAGTACTTCAGGATGTCATGTCTTCATGTTAGGACATCTTCTTCGACATCTTTGTTCAGGCCAGATTTCTTCATCTTTATCATTAGAATTGTTTTACCAAAATTCTGTCAAACCAAAGGAGTTTTCACATTTTATTTTGAAGAGATTTATTTTTAATTGTCACTTATTTTCTTGTAATAACAATCATGCATTACCTAAAGAAACAATAAAATAAACTAAAGAAATAAAAATAAAAGTAATAAAAATAAATGGGAGAGGGACACACTATTAATAGAAGAGTTTATCAAAGCTAAAGAAAATAGAACCAATAAAGGAAATAATAAAAGGGAGAGGAATACACTATCAATACTTAATGTGTGAGCAATTAAAGGAAATAAAAGAAAATACGAAAAATAAAATAAATAAAGCATAAAAAACATGAAAAAGAAATAAAATGAAAAAGGGGTGTTGGGTCAAACATGGGTCAAAGAGGACACAAAAATGGTTGCATAAGCCCAAATGGCCCTGGACCCACCAGCCACCAAACAAAAAAATCCGGTTAAAAGTCATAGAATGAGCATGATGAAACGGATGGTCAGGATTTATTCTGGGTTTGTCTTCAAGAACAACAACAACATTCATCCTTATTTTGGTCATAACTTGCTCAATTTTTCATGGAATTAAGTAAATGAATAATGAAAATTCATCTACTCAATCTCATAAACATCATGTAAATATTAGAATTAAAAAAAAATCACAAAAAACAAAAAATTAAATCACATTTAAACACTTTTGCTCATGGAGGTTCAAGAACACTTTAAACTATTAATTTTATTTTTTGGAATCTCTCACCCCCAAATTCCTTATGAAATCCCTCAACAAATAAACACCCTCTCACTATGACTTCCATACCCACATATCACCCATTAATTCTGATGATGAGTCAAATGTTGAGCTCATAATCTACCCAGACAAAACTCATCACCCTTATTATGCTCTGTCTTCTGTTCAAACATTCGTCCAACACCCTAAGATGATTTGCTTGCTCATTTTCCAGTAGTTGCTGAAGGCAGACTCGATACCCTCATTGAGGCTTGTAAAGATAATGCAAACCTCTCTTAAGTGTAATATCTGACTAACAACTTCAGAAGATGGATTGGCTGAAGGAAGCTAAGAGGAACCTCCATGCCAAACTCTGGCATTTTTGAACCTCTACTTCAGAAGGTTCTTGTTACTCTTATCCTCCCTGCTCCAGAAGTGATTCCTCCTTCGTCTATTGTTCATACTACAATGGTTGCTTCTAAGATTTCTCTTGCAATGGCAAGTGACTCTGGCGTCAAGATGACTTATAATTCTGAGGAGTATATTCTAAAGAAGTTGAAGCATCTGGCTGCAGAGAATTCTGAAGTGAAGGAAAGAACGTCAAAGATAGAAGGGTTGTTTGGAGAGATCTTATTAAGACTACTCAAACCCTCTTAAACCTTAGTTTTTAAAACTTTGTGTTATCTTTGTTTTGTTTTCTTTTTCATTTATGTACTTGCATGATTATTATTAATGAAATGAAGTTTGGTTTATTTAATTTGCCTCTTTAATTCTTTTTGAATGATGACAAAGGGGGAGAAACATTGATTGATTTTGATATATCTAATTCCATTCTGAAACCCAAACATGTTTCCAACTGTTTCTGACTTTGTAATATTTCTGAGAACTTTGTGAAAGTTCATCATTTTTTTAACTAAGTCTTTCAGGTTCTAACCTAACTGAGATGAGTTCTTAGTAATCAGTCTTCTGTTTAGGAACAAGGGTCAACTAGATTTAAGTTATTCAACCACACTATGAATAAAACCAGGTTAATGAAGATTCTGACAAATCATGCTCTGTGATGAGACTGATAATCAGACTTTCTGACACTCAAGCAATGTACATTGAATGAAATACTTATGTACCCAAGTTGTTGCATTCTGGGTAGTTACTTTAACCATTCCAACTAGGCTTCTGCCTTATGGGAAAAGAGTAACCATGATTCTATCTGATGAGAAAGCTGTAATAACCAGGCTTCTGCCTTATTGGAAGAGAGTAAACATGCTTCTATCTGATGAGAAAGTTGTAACAACCAGGCTTCTGCCTTATGGGAAGTTATTTCTTTCATGTTGTTTTAAATTTTTTATATGTTTTAAGATTACTTTAAGTCATAAATTTAGGGAGATCTTGCAAACCTAATACTCTATAAAATTCAAGGGGAGCTTACAAACCCCACTCTGATGTTTTTATGTGATTAAACCAAGTAAAAATTGTTCATCAAAATACATGGTTTTGCATCATTAAAAAGGGGGATATTGTTAGAACAAGATTTGGTTATGCATCCATCCTTTAGCTTTGATGATAACAATGAATTGTTTCTTAGAGAATAATTTTGTACAGTAATAGTTTTTGTCTAGTGTGTAGCCTTTTCTAAACAAGTTCTGACTCTGAAGCTATTATGTGTGACGTCATCAGATTCTGGAATCAACACACTATGACTCTGAAGAGATACAAGTGCTTTACAAAATGTTGTCAAGTTCTAGAAACCTCTTATACAACGGTTCTGAAGAACGTTCGTGCTCAAGCTTCTGACTTTGACTTTGATTGAAGAGCCTCTGAAGGATTTGCTGCCTTCAATATTCTGCGCTGAAGATCTGAAGATTTTGAATAACAAGATCCCAAGACTCTGAAGACCAGGTTCTGAGGAATTGTGTCAAGACTCAGAAGACCGAGGTTTTAAAGATTCTCTCAATCACCTCTTGAACCTTCTAAGCATGCTTCGACATCATTTTATCAGAAGCCTCTAAAGATTAGAATATTAGTTCAAAAGGTTTTGCGTCAGGAAAATAGTACACAGTACAAGATCATTTGTCTCTCCACTGCCCTAATTTTGTGGGCTAAGGAAAATACTATTGTACCATTTTGCCTCCCATTTGCAAACCGTTATGAAAGAGACAACTGCTATTTGCAATTCCAATCCTACCCTCCAACATATCTTTTATCTGCCTATATAAAGAAGACATGGTGATTAGAAGAAGTTGCTCAAGCTAACACTACTAGTTTCTATTGCATTGCTCATGCTATTGAACATACACACTTTACTGAAGTAAATATTATTTTTATGTATATTCTTTGTAAACACACATAGAGTTGTTACTCATTATTGTGTGGTATATTCATTGTATTAATCTTGTGTTAATATGCTTTCTTAGAAGCACTCTTTGTAAACACAACTTGTAAATCTAAATCTTGTTTGAGTGTTTTCCTTGAGTAACTAGGGTTTAGTCAGATATACTCGAGAAGACAAAGACGACTGTCTTTGTGGTGTCTGTAATCAGTTTAAGTTATAGTGGATTAAGTCCTTGTTGAGAAGGCAAAATCGCCTTGGTAGGGTGGACTGGAGGTAGCTTTGTTAATAGCGAACCAGTATAAAAATAAGCTGTTATTTTTATCGTTCATGTTTTGCTTGATTGAGTTGGTTTTGA
This sequence comes from Lathyrus tuberosus, assembly GCA_022829125.1. NCBI lineage: Eukaryota > Viridiplantae > Streptophyta > Magnoliopsida > Fabales > Fabaceae > Lathyrus > Lathyrus tuberosus. The sequence continues at coordinate 10,077,223 of JALAZF010000047.1, forward strand.
AAAAGGTTGTATTTTTAGAAACCCAATTCAAGCCTCCCTTTCTTGTGTTTCTTTCCACCTTTAACTCGTGACCACAATTACTCTAGAGTTGTAATCAAGCACTTGTTAAGTGCAAAATATGACTTAAATTAAGCCATCTTTCTTGGCATTTTTCAACTCGTTTCTCATGTTTTAATGGATTTATTTCTTATTCTTATGCGATTCTTCAAAAATATTGCAAATACCTTTGGATTCTTTGATGTGTGTGTTATTCAGTAGAATATAAGCATAAAACATCAATGATTAAGACACAAAGGATTGGACAAGGAAGCCAAACAAATGAAGAAGAAACAACAAGTTCTTTGTGCGAACACCAGCGAAGTGAAAGAGAATGCTCGTTGTGCGAGGTCCTGGTGAAGCCCCAGCAAACCATCTCAGATTAGAGGCAGTAGGAAAATGACCCAAAGTTCGCTGGGCAAAGTTGAAGCAAAGCAGTTCGCTGTGCGAAGAAGTGTTCGCACGACGAACTCAGATATTTTCTAAGGGAGGTTTAACTGTTCCTGAGGCACTTGAAGTGCCCAAAAGTAGACTTCGCTGGGCGAATAGGTTGTTCTCTAGGCGGACATGACAGATTTACTAAATACTATTTAAGTACTTTTCTTGCTTTTTTAGACATAACTTGTACTTTTTGGGATCAGAACTTTATCTCTCTTCATTCCAAGTATATTTTAGAGAGAGAAACACAAACCCTAAAGGGGAGAAGGTAAGATCTTCGATCTCTTGTTGGGTTTGGATGTAATCTTTTAATACCTTATTGTAGCACCCCAAAAATTTTCCTCCTATTTATACCCAATAAGTGGCTTATGCTTCACCTTACATGTACTTTTAGGTCATAAGCATTGCATATGCATCATTGGTTTTCCCAAGGCATGGTATCAAGGGTTCCTTCATCATTGAGTGATCAAAGCAAAGAGAATGGGACGTACTCAATCACTCAAGCCATAAAGGCCCCTCAAGACTCAAGACATCTCATTTGGTCCACCATGTCCTCAAGAGATTGAGATTGGCAAGAAACTTGAAGAGAATCACCCTCTCCTATCTCTTGATCCTCCAATTAGGGTTTTGGATATCTGTGCAGGTGGCATCATCATAAGAAAAGATATTGGAGCTTTAACACCATCCTATCACATACAACATCTTGGTTTAAGAGGATCTTCATTCACTCCAGAGGAATTAGAGTTTTGACCATCAGTCAATACCTCCTATCTTTTGAGGCCAAAATTAGGGTTTTGTTTAAAATCAGTTTATTTATGATATTCTGGACAAAACTTGATTCCATGGTATTCTACATGCTCTCAAGTGTCTAAGATTGGATTATGGACCATTAATTCTATTCAGAAGAGTTTCAATTGGCTAGGTGATTGAGAATTAGTCAAATTGGGGATAAAGTCAGCTGATCAATGAAAAAGTCAACTCTTGACTTTTTAAGGTCAAATTTGAGTTCATCGTGTTAAATGTGATCAATGGATGAGATTTAATCAAGAAATGTCAAAGGAATCGTGAGAAATCAAGAATGGGGGAAGTTACCAATTTTGGAAATTTAGGGTTCTTAAGAACTTTCCATTCTGGGAAAGTTTTCCTTAGATTTCAGCCATTTTCCTCCATTATCCAAGCGTCATTTGAAAATCTATTTCAAATGAAAGTTGTAGAGGGATCTTCCACCTTTCCAACTGTCATACCCCAAATTTTGACCACCAAGATTTCCCATCATTGTGCAAATCATAACCACAATATGGATGTACCTTCATGCCTCATCAATCTCTTCAAGGATTGTTAAGCATTCACCACAATCAAGACTTAGGGTTTCAAGCTGTCACACCCTAATTTTTGACCCTAAGATCCCCGCCTTGTTCTTTGCATAACATTTTAGGTCAATCATTCGTGCATAACTAACTGCTTTATCTAGCTTTGTCTATTTGTTTCTCTTTTAAGGACAGGTGCGACTGCAGAAGATTCAAGGTCCTGAAGGTTGTGTTGTGTGTGTTTGTGGAGGTTCTCTGTTCCTGTGAGATTGTGCCCTTCCCCTTTTGGTCCCTAAGCCACCACCCAGCCTTTTCTTCCCTCAGACTCCTCAGTTCCCCCCGGAAAGGTTAAGTCCTTATACCCTCTGATATGGAATTTGGTCCCCTGAAGACTGGTCACTGGTTGTCTGGTAAAGTTAGTACAAGATAGCATCTCCCCCCCTCCGTCAGCTCCTCAAGGTTGAGATATGTGTTGCTCTATGTTCTTAAATAATGGTTCATCAAGGAAAGTTCAATTTGGAAAGAATTAGAAGCTTGGATCCCAAGATGCAAAATCAAGTCCCTCTTATTTTATCACAAGTTTACAAAATCAATTTGAAGATTCCTACATTTCTAATTCATTTGGTTCAAATTTTATATTCTTGAAGTTGTCAAGATTTCTTCAAGCAAGATTAAAGATCGATGGAGATTAAAAGGTTCAAGTTACTTTGACCATTGGTAGAAGTTTGAAACTCTCACAAATTCTCAAGACTTGGTTACGAAACTCATTATCCAAGGTTGGATTTCCAAATTTAAGATCTAGATATCAATATACAAGTTCATGTTGTTTGGAAAGGTTTAATCAAATTTGCAATATCTATGAATGACACATGTTTTATGGGATGCATATCTCTCTTCTTAAAGTGCAAGTTTTTATTGGAACTATGATCAAGAGGCCTTTATCTAGAACCTATCACAAGGATTAAAGTTTTAGTTTGAAGCTTCAAGGCATACAATATTCTTTGAATTCAATTTATGTTGAATTTCCAATCCTTAAGAACAAGCTACTTTTTTTTGTTCATAAGGGTTCAAATTGTCACAAAATTCAAGGCTTTAAGTTTGAGGTTCAAGAGTTAAAGTGCAAATCAAAGAATTAAATTTGAATTCATGAAGATGTACTTCAGTCCAAGAGTTTTACTAAGAGTAAAATTTTAAATTCATTTTGTTCAAGGATGCAAAACACTTATTTTAGAGGCATAGTAATTCAAGATTTACAAGCCAAAACCCGTTTGACTTCAAACTCAAGAAGACCATGATTGGCAAAAGTGCAAAAGATGGGATATTCAATCCCAAACGTGAAATTCAAGCTCAAACACTAAAATTGAATTTCTAACAAGTTTTAAAAATTCTAAGCTTGAGAAGGATTGTCCAAATAAAATTACACAAGAGACATTCACAAAATCTTCAAAAGGAGGTACTTGAAAAATCAATTCATAATGCAGGTTCTAGTCAATTCTATGCCATTCATCCAAGTTCAAGTGTATAAGGTACAAAAAAAAAATATTATCAGGGATTGCAAACAAGTTTAAATCCCACCTCATACATATTCATCATTTCAAGAATATTAATACAAGAACATTGTTGCATATAAAGAAAAATAACAACATTGAGCTTGTGGAAAAATAACGCCATTGATTTGAAGAAAGTAGTTCCTAACTAATATCTGCGATTCCAAAACGTTCAGACGCGTGAAGAGGTACATGGCGTCAAAGTTGGAAAGTTTTGTCTCTGCAAGCTTTGAAACAAACCGCTTTAACCATGTTCTGCTACTTGTTTATTCTAGTGGTCCTTTGTAACTTACTACATAGGCAAGTCCATTGAGCAAAGTGCAAGCGCTGCTACTCATTGCTATATCTGCAAGAATACAACATTACGAAATGATCAGACATCATTAGAAATTAACATTTCCAAATCATCACAAAACAAGAATCAGTCAATAATTGAAAGTTTCCTAATTTGAGAAGACAACTTCAAACAACCCTTAAAAACTTTCCAAAGCCAATATCATACAACACAATTTCCTTCCAAAATAAAACCAACAGGTTGTAGACAGTATCAATTGCTTTCTAAAACCAAATAAACACATCAGACACAATTTTGAAAACTTTCCTAAAACTAGCAAGACATGTTCTGACACTCAATTAATTAACTTTCAATAGGTTCTTTTTCCTAAGTCTATATAAAGCACAAACCACACGCAGCAGAGGGGGAGGATAACAACCAACTGTAAACCATTCAATTCCATCAGATTACCAAACCAAAAATAGTCAAATCAGATCGATATACAAAAACTTACGACATTCAATCACAACCAGACATTCACCATTTAGAACAAACCATAAAATTCCAAAGTTCCACAAGGATCATCGCAAATACACAAGACACACATATGCATCAGAGGAAGCAGAATCGCAAACATGCATACGCAGAAGGGAGAAACTTATCTTTGGATAGAGAATTTCGAGGTCGTGGACGTGCTTCCTCGATGCACTTTTTTTTTTCTTTTCCATGCTCTAATCATCGTTGTAATTTGTAACCTCTAAAATCATATAGTGAAATTGGGGTATTGGGCTGTGTGGGGTTAGGGTTACTATTTGTTTGTTTGATCGGAGATAGAGAGGATAAAGCGAGAGCGACGGAGCATTTGGGGTTTTCTCAAACCTTAATGTTCTGAGAGAGGAAAGATTAACGAGAGAGAAGAAACGAGAGGGTGAGAGTCCGCTTGTGCTTTTGCTTCTAAGTTATTTTTGGTTATCCTGTACACGTGCACACACAGTTTCTTACCATGCACCCTCCATCACCTGCGTTAAATCTCGCTAGGATTACAGTCAATGGCTATGATCTGAGGGTCCACGATGGATCCTCTCCCTCTTGTGCGCGTGGGATCCCTCCGTTTTATTAAATCTTTTAATTCAACCTATCTTTTTTATAATAATCAAAATCAAATTTTGTTTTTTATTAAAATAAGTAGACCCTTTTAATCTTTAATAAAAATAACTTCTTTCATATTTATCTTTTTATTAAAATATAACTAAATTAATAAATTAAAACTTTTGTTAAACCTTTTTTTAAAAAGCCTTTTATATTAAAACTTTTATCTATTAAAATAAAATTAAAACTCTTTTTTTAATTAATAAGAAACTCTTTTAATAACTTTTTTGTTTTTCAATATAACTTTAAAATTAAATATTAAAAACTTTTATTTATGAATATTAAAATTAAAACCTTTTCTAAATTAATATGAAAACTGTTTAATACCTTTTCTCTAACTAACTTTTTTTAACTTGACTTTAAGGCTATAATAATAAAACTTTTTTTTAAAAATAACTAAAATTTTTTTTTTAATTAATAAGAAAACCTTTAACTTTTCTTAAATTAATAATAATCTTTAAGCATAATTCTCAAAATGAAAATAACCTTTTTATTAATTTTCCTTTAAAATTATTGACTCTTTTTCTTAATAAATTGTTCTCTTGGAATCCCTCGCGCTTAATAGTACGCTTGTGTGTGAAATAGTTTAATCTTGTTTGATATAATGTCTTGTTTATGCTTTTGTTTGTTTATCATTGTATGTGATGTATGCATTGTTTTTTTGCTCTAAACCCTTTCAAAACATAAAACTCTCGATCCAACGTCGAGCCATCTTCTACCCATGTAAGTCGATTGCTTTCGAGCATCGCTACCAACCTTTGGTCACTATACACAAGACTAGCATCACTTCGCTAGTGCTCTCTTTTAATTCTTTAATAATTGATTGCATTAATATCCAAGGGAAAATCCCATGCATGATAATCAAATTATTGTGCATGGTTCATAACCATTTGCATCATAAGCCTCGATACCCCTAAGACAAGATTATTTAGACAACTTTAGGATAGATTTCCTAAGTTAGTCCCCCCTCAATTTTGATTTTACAATCAAACTTTAGCTCACCTAATTCTCCACACAAGAGAATTAGATGTGAATCATCTCAAAGAAAGAGACATACAATCTCATACCCCACAAATACAAACAAGTTTCAAAAAACTGTGGTGGTTTCTTAAGATGATGACTCGTCTTTTCTCCTAAACTTTTAAACAACTTTAGTATCCTTCAGAGAGGAACTACAAGTGCTCTGATTCCACTCCCAAAGGATATGTAGGCACAAGATGCGATATCTTGTCGAGCACACTTAGGAATAGACACTACTAAAAACTTCGTGTTTAGTGACCGAAATAGAGACCGAAAAAGCTTAAAAATAGGTCACTAAAACATTTAGCGACCAATAAAGTGACCACAATTTTTCGGTTGGAAAAGTGCTAGTCGCTAACCTTTAGTAACGTATTCAGTGACCGAATTTTAGTGACCGAAATTGATACCAAATTAGTGACTGATTTAGCCACCGATTTTAGTGTGTTAAGGAAATAAAAATAAAATGAAAATAATTGCCACATTCAAGTATTGAACCCGTGACCCGTGACCTTGGATTGTAGAGTGCACACGTTACCACTAGGACGCATCATAACAATTGTAAATTTCATATTTAAAATGGTATACATTATTTAAATATATTTAAATTATTATAATGTCATTTAATTTATATTTTTTATAAAAATAATAAATTTATTTATATCAATTTTTTTTTATATAAACATATGTTTTATTTGTTATAAAAACAAAAATGTGAAATTTTGACTAAATTCTAAAAATTAAGATGAACTTAAAATATTTAAAAACGAGAGAAAATTAGGAGGGAAAATAGTAACTTAAAATATAAAACTACAAAAACTATTAGTGACCAAAATTTCGGTCACTGAAATTTTTTAATAAATTAATTTTGTGAAAAAATATATTTTGTGACTGAATATTATAGTCACAAAATTTCGGTCACTAATTCGGCAGCTAACTTTATTTAGTGACCGATTTAGAGACTTTAAATATTTTATTAACATGATATCAAAGTTTGGTGGCTAATTCGGTGGCTAAAGTGACCGAAATTTTTCAGTCACTAAATTGGTCATTAAAAGCGAATTTTCTAGTAGTGAGAATTCTAGGTCACCTACCCTTAAACCCTTAGCAAAACAAAAAAAAAACAAAATAACATAAGTTAAACAAGATGTTCCTGTAGAGTACTACAAATATCTAGGATGCTAACACCTTCCCTAGGTATAACCAACCCCCGAACCTTAGACTCTTAGTTTGCATTTGCATTGCATACTGTGGGACATTCGATCTTTCTCCCTTCCCTTGGATAAATCAAAGACGGTGGTGAAATAAAATAAATGCGATTCAAGTTAATATAATAGCTTGATATCCAATTCTCACTGCAACAGAAATGGCGACTTGGCTGGGGACTCTCATAAGAGGGTTCCCCCTAACTTGTTTCTTTTATGTTATTTGTTTATACTTGTATATATCTGTATACTTGTCTATCTGTTTGCTTGGATTTTCTATTTGGCAGGGTTATTACACTTGAGTGGTGAGAGAAGTCATAACCCAGACTTGAGAGCACATATAAGATAGGATCGTGGATATAGTCAAGGAGATTTCAAGGGAGTAATCCCAAAGAAGCCGATTTGAGATTCCAAACTCAGTTGAGGCCCTCTCGAGGGTGGTATTTGTTGAATGAGCTATCGTGAATGTGTTACCACTTTCGACCTAGGAGCCAGGGATATTGAGGACCGTAGTTAACTTTAACCCAAGTTGGCCTTTTAAGATGTAGTGCGATGACTATGAGGGAGTAATCCTGAAATGGTTGATACGCGATACTACACTCAGACGAGATTCTCTTGAGAATATTGTTGACTACCAAGTAATTGGGAAATCGATAATATCCGAAAGATGGGTCGTGGACTCTGGGAATTTTTTAGAACCCGTTCGACAGGTACATTTGAAACCATAGTACACACCTATTGGGATGGTTAGACCTTGGCTCCACGCTCAAGATCTTTCAAACCTAGGACTTTTTGTCTGTTTGATTGCTTGTGTGTGCTTTGTGCTTTGTGTGTTTGCATACATGCATTTATAAGCATCATTTCATAAAGTTTCATGGAACTTAGCTTTGTTTGTAAACATCATAGGGATATCATGGACTCTGAAAAAAAAAAAAGAAAACGCTGAAGTACCCTTATAAGAGTCATGATCTGGACGATCTAAGGAGACTAGAGACCTTGTTAACAGATAAAGAAGAGTTCAAGACCAGATATGGGAAGCTTGATAAGGAACTTCTATCAATTCTATTGCAGTTTATGACCCAGCCTATCACTATTGGTGCCGACCCTTGAAGAATAATCTCTGCTAATGGAGTTACTTATTCAAGAAAAGTATCTATTTCTTATCTTTGGTTAATATTCGAGCTAAAGGAGAAATTTTGAAAAAGTTACTTCTTGCAAGAAAAGCGCCAGAAGACTTAACCTACTCTAGTCCTCATTCAATACATTGGAAGCTCAATTGGAAGAAGAATTCAAGCGACTCAAAGGAAGACCGTTGGAAGAGTCTCCTTAGATCCATCATTACTAGCTTTTATTTAGCTTTTATGACATGATTCTAGTAAGGTGTATAGACGCGTGTGTAGTCAATTTTGTAATAAATCAATCTTTTAGTATTCCGTTACTAATGGTTGTAACCGACTTTTTATGATTATTAAAATGCATCTTTCGATATTCCATGATGATTATAAATAGTTCAGTTCCATGAATCTTGTCGCATTTGCATTTGCATTTGCATTCCTTTGCATTACAGATTCTCATCCGTGTTTCTCTTCTCAGACAAGCTGAATCATCGATATAATACTCGAGCTGGTCGCAAGAAAAGAATGGATCAACTCGAGCAGGAAAACATAGCACTCTGGGAAGAGGTTTCAACATTGAAGGAAAGTCTAGAGAAGATCAATGGGATGATGGAAGCTCTGATGGCTGCTCAGAATCAGCCATCACATAGTACGCCATCATATAACACAGTTATCTCTGAGATAATATCTGCACCGATCCCAGTGGTGCCCACTACAGATGAAACTCAGCATTCCATGCCCCCTGGTTATCCGTGGAGCATGCCTCCTAACTTCACTCCAGCTGGATATCACCCACCGATTTCTCAAGCTCCTGTCACAACTGCTGTAATGATTGTGCCACCACCTGTGGTAAATGCTACTCCTTTCCACCTAGAAGAACCTGTGTTTCATGATGCTCATAGTGAAAGTATTGGGATGGAAGAACTAATGGATGAGTTCCAGGACAAGTTTTCAGAAATACAGAAAGAAATCAAGGCCCTTCGTGGGAAAGAGATATTCGGAAAGAGTGCTTCTGAGTTGTGTTTGGTTCCTAATGTTAAGGTACCCCCAAAGTTCAAAGTCCCTCAGTTTGAGAAGTATAAGGGAAACTCTTGCCCACATAGTCATCTGGTTATGTATGCATAGAAGATGTCTACTCAGAAGGATAATGACCAACTGCTGATACACTATTTCCAGGATAGTTTGACTGGTGCAGCCCTCAAGTGGCACATAGGGCTAGATAGTTCAAAGATCCACAACATTAATGATCTATGTGATTCTTTAATTTAGAAATACAAATATAATGTCGACATGGCACCAGATAGAGACCAGCTGAGAGCCATGGCCCAGAAAGAAAGAGAGAATTTTAATGAGTACACCCAGCGTTGGCGTGAACTAGCTGCTCAAGTTACGCCCCCTCTGGAAGAGAAAGAGATGACCAGAATATTTCTGAAAACACTGAGCCATTTCTTTTATGAGAGAATGGTGGCAAGCGCTCCAAGTGATTTCACCTAGATGGTGAATATGAGGATGCGCTTGGAAGAGGGTGTCCGCGAAGGAAGACTAGCTAAGGAAGGGAATACTTCCAACAATGTCAAAAAGTATGGAAGTAATTTTGGAAAGAAAAAGGAACAAGAAGTTAGTGTTGTGTATCAAGGATGATCAAAAGGAAGGTATCACCCACGCCCATACGTTGCTGCTGTGACCCCAACTATCAATGCTCCAACTTACCAACCACAGTTTGCGCAACCATCTCAAACTCCACCTGCTTCACCACAACAGCAGTATCATCAGCAAAATCAGCAATCTCCTCAACAAGCCCGACAACCGTTCAACAACCCAGGTCGTGCACTGAGGAAACCAAATTTTGACCAGATTCCTATGTCATATGCAGAAGTCTTCCCAGTATTGTTACGCAAGGACCATATCCAGACTAAGTCCCCACTAGCGGTGCCTAAGAACCCTCCTTTCTGGCATAGAGCTGACTTATTCTGCCCTTATCATCAAGGGGCACCAGGTCATAATATTGAAAGTTGTTATGGGATGAAAGCCGACGTTTAGAGATTGGTTAAAAGTGGAATCCTAACTTTCAAAGATTCAAACCCAAATGTGCAGAATAATCCTTTACCGCAACATGGGGAGCCAAGGTGAACATGATACAAGAATGTCCTGTAGGTGAAGACTAAAGAAGGTCCAAGCCGGTGAAATCAAGAGGAGAGCTTGTTCCCGAGCTCATCAGGCTGTTTATTTATTTGCTTGCACTTATGACTATTTCTTTGATTGTAAAAGTTTGGTTTGCATGCAAGAACTTGTTATTTTGAATAATTAATGCAATAAATATGTTTGTCCTGAAGAAATCCATTCGTTTCACTCTTTTTAAAATGCTTTTTCTATTTATAATGCCAATGTTGCCCAATCTCTTGCCTTAGCAGAGAATTGAATGGAGGATGACGAAATCAAACGCAAGATCTCTTGTTGTATGCTTTTGACTAAAACTCTGCTGGTGATGTAAGGCATTGTTTCAAATCCCTAAACACCGGAGATATAAGGGAGATAGACCCTCGTTAACCCTTTTGAGCCTTTGAAGTATGAGTTTTCTTCTCCAAATCAAAAAACCCTCATTCTTAACCTGGGGTAGGGTAATTTTCAGTAAAAAAAAATGGAGTAAAATATCACGAAGATTGGGTGGGCACAAACAAACTTTGAGCCTTATATCCTTTGTTTCATAAACCGTGAACCAAACCATTTTACAACCCTCAAAAGACCTTAGTGAAGCAGGGTTTATTTCAAAAGCATACTCATTGAGATATCGTTTCCTGACTCTTATGAGCTATACTCAAATTCGTGTTGGCTTTATAAAATTGGTACTTCGATCACAGAATATCTTTTAGTAAAATTTTCAAGACAAACATGGTGTTGCATTAAGCAGTTTCAAAATTAACATTTTCTACTTGCTAACATTGCTTGACATCATAGAAATCAACATATGTGTGGCAATGATGAACTGTTTCAAGGAGATGATAATATCAAGGGGCATGTTTCCTGAAGACTCTATAGACCAGGTGCAAGTTATTCCCTAACAGTTATTTTCATAGTCTAATACATGGGCACATTACCCGAGGACTTTGCTGAGCAGGGGCAAGTTATTTCCCAGCTATTACTCCACAGTTTGAAGAACAAGTGTGAAGACTTAGAATACCGTCAATCCGGGGCAGTTACGTCGAGATTTGCAAAATCTCTCTAAAAGTTTGAAGACATTGGAACGTTTTGGATGCCAGGTTTTCTGTAAAATCCTCTTGAGATCACTTATTCTCGTAGACCATATGATCTGGGGTATTTTTGAGAAGTGAAGATTACTTTTCACCCGTTCACAGCAATTGTTGTTCAAAATGGCGACTACCATGCAGGTCATCAATGCAGAGTTACATCAGTCTCACAACTTTATTCACTCATACCTCAAAGGGTTTCTATCCCAAGTGATGTGATGACTCCCCAGTAAGTCTTTACTCCAGGTAGTCACGACTATTCCCCGATGAACCTCTACTTCGAGAAGTTATGGCACGTTTGACGCAAGATTTCTCCAGTCGACAACCTAAGAATCCTCAGTGATTCTCCTGGGTTTCAACCTTCCCCAGCGAAGCGAGTGTTTATTTCACTCCTCATTGGATTTTCTCACTATCTCAATCTTCACCAGTGAAGGCGGACATTTATTTCATCCCCTCGAAGTTTTATCTCTGGCATTTTCAACTACTATTGATCCAAGTTTCCCTGATGAAGTGGATATTTATTTTATCCAGCTACAACTTTCATTCATACTATTTCAGTTCACAACGGATATTTCTTTTATCCCCATGAAGTCTCTTCGATCAAGAGTTTGATTCGTCCCAGTGAACCTTTCCTATCCCCAACAGAATCACAAGGTTCATCTTGACAATCCTAAGTGGAGTCATGATGTTCATCCTCGAGTGGAGTGCTCTCTTTTCCCCAGAGAAATCCTAAAGCTTTGAAGAAGGACATGTTTCTATATATGGATTTCCTTTCATCCCCAGTGATGCTTCTATCTTGAGAATATTGGCCGAGTATCCGTATCGGGATGCTTATTTCATCTCCAGTTTGCTTCTTCTTTCGATGTTTTGTCAGCATAAGCATAAGCATAGCATGGCATTCTTTCATGTAGATTCGTGGCATGTGCGCATTTTGCATCTTGCATTTTTGTGTGTTTGTTTGTTTGATATTTCACTTTGGTCGCGCTTATCCCCAAGTGACTGGGTTTGTCTGCTCCTTCCAAGTAGAATCGTCAGCCCTAGGCAGAAAGAGCCCATCCTTTCTAAACTCCCCACTAAGTTCGATCCTCGTGGAAGATGGTTGTTTCAGGTTTCTTTTCCATTTTGGATAAAGATAAAACCCATTGAGTTCAGTCCTCAATGGATTGAGTCTTGTTTGACCGTTTCTTTCCAGTTATTTCCTGGATTGAACTTTGGTCCCTGACAATCACAAATTTTGGATATCTCTGAGGCGTTGAACCCGAACTAAGAGTGCATTTATTTTGCACTTTGTCTCCCCAAGAAGAGTTTATTTGAAGATATCTATGGAAGACAGGAATTATTTCTCCAGCAGTATTATTGCAACATTTGCAAGGAATTTATATTCAGACAACAAGTGGCCGTTCTTTTTTTAAGCGTGTTGATTTTGTTCTTGAGTTTCTATTTGGACGACAAATGGCAATCTCCTCAAGGCAGTTTGTCTATCCCTAGCAAGTTATCAAAATTTTCCATTTATTCTCCGTCAGATGTTATCTCTCCGGAAATCCGTCAGAGAAATTTATTGAAGACTTTGCGAGTATTCTCTTTATTTGAGAACTCCTGTTGCAAGAGTTTTATTTGCTCCAATTGAATTTCAACTACAGCAATATTGTCTACAGTGGTGTTTCTCTCCAGTGGATCCACTATTCAAGCTACTCCCACCGAATGATATCTCTTCGAAAAAGTTTGGGAAATTCAAGACTTTGCTCGAGGCAAACAACCTCGTAGCTTTCGCTTTCAAGACTTTGTTCGAGGCAGACAACCTCGCCGAATTCATTTCAAGACCTTGTTCGAGGCAGACAACCTCATAACATTCAATTTCAAGCTTTGTTGCTCGAGGCAGACAACCTCATAGCATTCGATTTCAAGACTTTGTTCGAGGCAGACAACCTCATAGCGTTCAATTTCAAGCTTTGTTTCTTGAGGCAGACAACCTCATTGCATTTGATTTCAAGACTTTGTTCTAGGCAGACAACCTCATAGCATTCGATTTCAAGATTTTGGCTCGAGGCTAACAACCTCGTAGCATTCGATTTCAAGACTTTGTTCGAGGCAGACAACCTCATAGCATTTGATTTCAAGATTTTGGCTCGAGGCAGACAACCTCATAGCATTCGATTTCAAGATTTTGGTTCAAGGTAGACAACCTCATAGCATTCAATTTCAAGACTTTGTTCGAGGCAGACAACCTATAGCATTTGGTTTCAAGATTTTGGTTCGAGGCAGACAACCTCGTAGCATTTGGTTTCAAGATTTTGGTTCGAGGCAGACAACCTCGTAGCATTTGGTTTCAAGCTTTGTTGCTCGAGGCAGACAACCTCATAGCATGTGTCCCAAGATTTTTGCTCGAGGCAGACAACCTCGTAGTGCTTCATTTCAAGACTTTGCACAATAAATTGAACCATACCAAGAAGCATGTTTTGCTTATCATCTTTGCAATATACACTTTTGTTTTTCACTGGAAGACACCCAATTGCTCAAAGTACATTGTGATTGTCAGATTGGTAGTCTCTTTCCCTAGTAGAGTTGGATATTTCACCGTAGAGTCTTGCTTTGCTAGGCTGTTCCTCGTCGGGTATTCCTTTCATTGGCTGTGTTTCAGCGTTTCAACCGCAGTTATCCCCTATGACATTGCTCCTCACAGGTTTCTCTGTCTTGTATATCATATCATTTCATACCATATCATATGCATTTTGTGGCATCTTAGAGCCAAAAATTATGCATGTTTGTATTTAATTCTCTCCTATCACGTCGAGATGAAGATTTCAATCTCCATATCTCCGGATAGAAGAAACTTAAATAAGGGCATCTGTCACACCCTAATTTTTGACCCTAAGATCCCCGCCTTGTTCTTTGCATAACATTTTAGGTCAATCATTCATGCATAACTAACCGCTTTATATAGGTTTGTCTGTTTGTTTCTCTTTTAAGGACAGGTGCGGCTGCAGAAGATTCAAGGTCCTGAAGGTTGTGTTGTGTGTGTGTTTGTGGAGATTCTCTGTTCCTGTGAGATTGTGCCCTTCCCCTTTTGGTCCCTAAGCCACCACCCAGCCTTTTCTTCCCTCAGACTCCTCAGTTCCCCCCCCCCCCCCCCACAAAGGTTAAGTCCTTATACCCTCTGATATGGAATTTGGTCCCCTGAAGACTGGTCACTGGTTGTCTGGTAAAGTTAGTACAAGATGGCATCTCCCCCCCCTCCGTCAGCTCCTCAAGGTTGAGATATGTGTTGCTCTATGTTCTTAAATAATGGTTCATCAAGGAAAGTTCAATTTGGAAAGAATTAGAAGCTTGGATCCCAAGATGCAAAATCAAGTCCCTCTTATTTTATCACAAGTTTACAAAATCAATTTGAAGATTCCTACATTTCTAATTCATTTGGTTCAAATTTTATATTCTTGAAGCTGTCAGGATTTCTTCAAGCAAGACTGAAGATCGATGAAGATTAAAAGGTTCAAGTTACTTTGACCATTGGCAGGAGTTTGAAACTCTCACAAATTCTCAAGACTTGGTTACAAAACTCATTATCCAAGGTTGGATTTCCAAATTCAAGATCTAGATATCAATATACAAGTTCATGTTGTTTGGAAAGGTTTAATCAAATTTGCAATATCTATGAATGACACGTGTTTTATGGGATGCATATCTCTCTTCTTAAAGTGCAAGTTTTTATTGGAACTATGATCAAGAGGCCTTTATCTAGAACCTATCACAAGGATTAAAGTTTTAGTTTGAAGTTTCAAGGCATACAATATTCTTTGAATTCAATTTATGTTGAATTTCCAAGCCTTAAGAACAAGCTACTTTTTTTTATTCATAAGGGTTCAAATTGTCACAAAATTCAAGGCTTTAAGTTTGAGGTTCAAGAGTTAAAGTGCAAATCAAAGAATTAAATTTGAATTCATGAAGATGTATTTCAGTCCAAGAGTTTTACCAAGAGTAAAATTTTAAATTCATTTTTTTCAAGGATGCAAAACACTTATTTTAGAGGCATAGTAATTCAATATTTACAAGCCAAAACCCGTTTGACTTCAAACTCAAGAAGACCATGATTGGCAAAAGTGCAAAAGAGGGGATATTCAATCCCAAATGTGAAATTCAAGCTCAAACACTAAAATTCAATTTCTAACAAGTTTTTCAAAATTCTAAGCTTGAGAAGGATTGTCCAAATAAAATTACACAAGAGACATTCACAAAATCTTCAAAAGGAGGCACTTGAAAAATCAATTCATAATGCAGGTTCTAGTCAATTCTATGCCATTCATCCAAGTTCAAGTGTATAAGGTACAAAAAAAAATTATTATCAGGGATTGTAAACAAGTTTAAATCCCACCTCATACATATTCATCATTTCAAGAATATTAATACAAGAACATCGTTGCATATAATGAAAAATAACAACATTGAGCTTGTGGAAAAATAACGCAATTGATTTGAAGAAAGTAGTTTCCTATCTAATATCTGCGATTCCAAAACGTTCAAATGCGTGAAGAGGTACATGGCATCAAAGTTGGAAAGTTTTTGTCTCTGCAAGCTTGAAACAAACCGCTTTGACCATGTTCTGCTACTTGTTTATTCTAGTGGTCCTTTGTAACTTACTACATAGGCATGATCCATTGAGCAAAGTGCAAGCGCTGCTTACTCATTGCCATATCTGCAAGAATACAACATTACGAAATGATTAGACATCATTAGCAATTAACATTTCCAAATCATCACAAAACAAAGAATCAGTCAACAATTGAAAGTTTCCTAAATTTGAGAAGACAACTTCAAACAACCCTTAAAAACTTTCCAAAGCCAATATCATACACACAATTTCCTTCCAAAATAAAACCAATAGGTTGTAGACAGTATCAATTTCTTTCTAAAACCAAATAAACACACCAGACACAATTTCGAAAACTTTCCTTAAAACTAGCAAGAACATGTTACAGACACTCAATTAATTAACTTTCAACAAGTTATTTTTCCTAAGTTTATATAAAGCACAAACACATGCAGCAGAGGGGGGAGGATAACACCAACCGTAAAACCATTCAATTCCATTAGATCACCAAACCAAAAATATTTAAATCAGATCGATATACAGAAACTTACGACATTCAATCACAACCAGTCATTCACCATTTTAGAACAATCCATAAAATTCCAAAGTTCCACAAGGATCACCGCAAATACACAAGACACACATACGCATCAGAGGAAGCATAATCGCAAACACACATACGCATAAGGGAGAAACTTATCTTTGGACCAGAGAATTTCGAGGTCGTGGCTGTGCTTCCTCGCTGCACTTTTTTTCTTTTCTATGCTCTAATCATCGTTGTAATTTGTAACCTCTGAAATCATATAGTGAAATTGGGGTATTGGCCCTGTGTGGGGGGTTAGGGTTACTGTTTGTTTGATTGATCGGAGACAGAGAGGCTAAAGTGAGAGCGGCGGCGCATTTGGGGTTTTCTCAAACCCTAATGTTCTGAGAGAGGAAAGATTAACGAGAGAGAAGAAAAGAGAGGGTGAGAGTCCGCTTGTGCTTTTGCTTCTAAGTTATTTTTGGTTATCCTGTACACGTGCACACACGGTTTCTTACCATGCACCCTCCATCACTTGCGTTAGATCTCGCTAGGATTACAGTCAATGGGTATGATCTTAGGGTCCGCGATGAACCCCCCCCCCCCCCCCCCCCCCCCCCCCCCCCCCCCCCTTATGCGCGTGGGATCCCTCTGTTTTATTAAATCTTTTAATTCAACTTATCTTTTTTATAATAATCAAAATCTAATTTTGTTTTTTATTAAAATAAGTAGAACCTTTTAATCTTTAATAAAAATAACTTCTTTCATATTTATCTTTTTATTAAAATATAACTAAATTAATAAATAAAACTTTTGTTAAACCTTTTTTTTAAAAAGCCTTTTATATTAAAACATTTATCTATTAAAATAAAATTAAAACTCTTTTTTTAATTAATAAGAAACTCTTTTAATAACTTTTTTTCTTTTTCAATATAATTTTAAAATTAAATATTAAAAACTTTTATTTATGAATATTAAAATTAAAACCTTTTCTAAATTAATATGAAAACTCTTTAATACCTTTTCTCTAACTTACTTTTTTTAACTTGACTTTAAGGCTATAATAATAAAACTTTTCTTAAAAAATAATTAAAACCTTTTTTTTATTAATAAGAAAACCTTTAACTTTTCTCAAATTAATAATAATCTTTAAGCATAATTCTCAAAATGAAAATAACCATTTTATTAATTTTCCTTTAAAATTATTAACTCTTTTTCTTAATAAACTGTTCTCTTGGAATCCCTCGCGCTTAATAGTACGCTTGTGTGTGAAATAGTTTAATCTTGTTTGATATCATGTCTTGTTTATGCTTTTGTTTGTTTATCATTGTATGTGATGTATGCATTGCTTTTTTGCTCTAAACCTTTTCAAAACATGAAACTCTCGATCCAACGTCGAGCCATCTTCTACCTATGTAAGTCGATTGCTTTCGAGCATCGCTACCAACCTTTGGCCACTATACACAAGACTAGCATCACTTTGCTAGCGCTCTCGTTTAATTCTTTAATAATCGATTGCATTAATATCCAAGGGAAAATCCCATGCATGATAATCAAATTATTGTGCATGGTGCATAACCATTTGCATCATAAGCCTCGATACCCCTAAGACAAGATTATTTAGACAACTTTAGGATATATTTCCTAAGTTAGTCCCCCCTCAATTTTGATTTTACAATCAAACTTTAGCTCACCTAATTCTCCACACAAGAGAATTAGATGTGAATCATCTCAAAGAAAGAGACATACAATTTCATACCCCACAAATACAAACAAGTTTCAAAAAACTGTGGTGGTTTCTTAAGATGATGACTCATCTTTTCTCCTAAACTTTTAAACAACTTTAGTATCCTTTAAAGAGGAACTACAAGTGCTCTGATTCCACTCCCGAAAGGATATGTAGGCACAAGATGCGATATCTTGTCGAGCACACTTAGGAATAGAATTCTAGGTTACCTACCCTTAAACCCTTAGCAAAACAAAAAAAAACAAATAACATAAGTAAAACAAGAGGTTCCTGTAGAGTACTACAGATGTCTAGGATGCTAACACCTTCCCTAGGTATAACCAACCCCCGAACCTTAGACTCTTAGTTTGCATTTGCATTGCATACTGTAGGACATTTGATCTTTCTCCCCTCCCTTGGATAAATCAAAGACAGTGGTGAAATAAAAGAAATGCGATTCAAGTTAATATAATAGCTTAATATCCAATTCTCACCGTGACACAAGCCCTCTCATAGCACTTAGACAAAGTATCAATCAAGGAATGACATGATCTTCCACTTGTCTAACCTCTCAAACACCTATAGAGGATCAAGAGGACTCCCACATCAAGAATCAACCACAAGGTTGAAACATTCCAAGTGGATCAAGCCTCAAGATCGCCAGTGTCACCAAATTAGGGTTTTGGTCGACCAAGGCCTCCAGATGGAATTTTTCCTATGGGAATGAGCCAATTCTTCAAAGCATAACCCAAGATGCTCAAAGGGACCTCATGGACCCAATCATCAAGTCAACTTAACCTCAGGGGATGCAGTTACCAAAAATTCGGAATTAGGGTTTCTTGACCTAATTCACCCCTAAGTTGACTTTTGGAGAAAAGCGCGAGACAAAACCTCAAGACATGATTTGAGGACCTCAAGTACACTAAATTGATCCATTTACATTAATGGATTGAGCCAAGAAGCTTGGTCCACAAGTTTCAATTTCATCTGGAGCACAATTAGGGTTTTGAGGAAAAAGTCAACTGTATCTTTGACTTTTGACTAAGACATGCTCCCAAATCTTGGAACATGATTCAACATACCCTAAAACACCTATGGAATCCATCCATTAGGTTTGATTTAGGTCAAGGACTTGATTTCACAAAGGATCGCACAGTTTGGATTTCATCCGATAAAAAGTCAATTGTGCACAAAATCAAGTTTGACTTTTTGGAAATTTTCACAAATATGGTTCCCCTAAGTCAAAAATAATGTTAATGTATGGTGTTGATCACCATTCATTAATAAAAATCAATAAAAGTGAGGTTTCTTACAAAAGGGGCAACCTTGAGAAACCAAAATTTTTCAATGTTATGAAACAAAAGTGATTTTGGTACCAACTTCCTAGGATCATAACTTCAGATCCAAGCAGCCATTTTGGGTGATCCAAAGACTGATTTGTAGGTCTTCCTACGTTCTACAAAAGCTTCAACTATAAGAAACTCCAATTCTTCATGGATTTTAAGTTATGGAGTGATCAAAATGACAAAAACATGAAAATGACACTTTTTCCAACACTTAGTGAAAATCTGCCTAAGTTACCAGCCTTGAACATCAATGTTCATGAGGATTTTTCAATGGGATTCAAATAGTTTCAAAATAAACTATGATCACACATGTTTTGTATCATATGAGGGCTCTCTAAAAAGCACAAGAGCCTCCCATAACTCAACATGAGCAGGGAGATGTGATCCTCTCAAAATCACCATTTCCAACTATCTTGTACAAGGCAGATTTTGGCATTTTGCTCGATTTGGAAAATTTGGACAATTTCAAGCCTTGACATCCATTTGGTCACCTTAGAGGATGAAATAAAAAAGGAATGATCTGATCCCCAGCCTCCAAAGTCCAAGAATCTACACATAGCCATAACAAACCTAAAAAGGCTAAAAAGTGCAAAAGACTCCAATTTTGTTTCCAAGCATTTAATGGATGCATCAAGGTGGCATGGACTAACACATTCTTAACTGAATGAATCAAGAATCAGCACTAAATCAAAGAACCATTATCCTGTGCCCTAACCTCAAGTCAATGACTAGAGGAGACTTAAGATTCCCTTAGATCAACATTGGCCAAAGGCCTGTACCAGTTGCCATTCACTATTGCTTGCAAAACAAACTCGACACACTATAAATAGAGCTCAATTGTGATCAGTTTGAGTACACCAAAGCACTACAAATGATGCTTTCCTCAAAATCTCTCTCTCTCTAGGCCAAAATGCCTTCCTTTGCAAGTCATCTATGAGTTTTTGAGTTAGAGAGCAATTCCACCACAGCTCATGATCCAAACACATCCAATATGTCATATCTAAGTTGTTCAAACACTCACTTGTGATCTGAAACACCAAAATCAGAAAATCAACCTCCAAAACCTCAAAATTGGACTTTTATGCATTTTCCAAGCCATGTCTTGATTCAATCACTTCCAAAACCAAACCAAGCCCCAAACACACTTCAAATATCATCCTCAAACTGTCCTAATTGGTTCCCCTCATCTGGAACACCATTTGAGAGAGTTGTCATATTGGTCACTTTTGTCCCTTTTGCAAGAAAGAGCTAAAACTTGTTCTTGAGGATTCCAGCTGGTTTTTATCATCCTAAAAGCTTCTAAGGAATCAATCAAGAGTGTCCAAAGCATTAGATTACTTATGGCACAAGGATCTTGACAGTTAGCACAAGAAGCTCCAAGAGGTAAGTGCATGACAACTTGAACTCTTTGAATTATGCCTTGCTTTGAAGTCCACTGATTATAAACATCTCATATATATCATATATGTTATGCTTGAACCAATTTACCATGCTATTAGTGTGTACATGATGTGTTAGCATAGAAAATACAAATCTTGGCATTTTTTGAAACCACTATCGGATTTTTAGATAGAGGCGTCTTTTGAAAAATCTAAAGGCACCATTGGATTCCTCATGAAATTCTAGGTCAGAAGCACCTAAATTTTGTCCCAATTCATGGTGAAATGACCAAGTTACAGCCTTCATGCAAATCCACCATGACTTGGTTTCTTGCCTTGGCCAGGCCTAGAAACCAGGCCACCCTTATGTATTAATGGGGTGGTTTTGATACACAGATGTATCACCACCCAAGTGGTAGCGCGCATGTGTGTTTGGCTATGAGATCGTGGGTTCAAACCCCACCCAGACCTTTTTTGCTACCCTTCCATTTTGCTATTTTTAATATTTTTATGGTTTTTGTTAATTAATTCAAAAATTAATTTCTCTCTCAATTTTAATTATTTTTTATTGATTCTTTTTTTTTTAAAATTCACAAAAATATTAAAATATTTTATTCCATGAAAATTTCACAAAATATTATTTATTTCATATATTTAGTATTTTTGTAAAGAATTATGTTTTATTTGTTGTTTTAACACTTAAAATATTGCTTTCTCTTGATTTTGCAAATTCAAATAATTTTCAAATTATTCTATGAATAAAACATGATTTTTTTCAAACATTAATCCAAGATCATAACTTGTTTTTTACACATGTTTGATAATTTTGATTATTTTAATTGAATTTTTATTCAATTAAAGTACATTTTAAAATCAAATTAGGGTTTTGATTATTTTCACCCTCATAAATCTTTTTCAAAACACTTTTGGGCCTCTAATAGAGTGTAAGACCCATCCCTTGTAAATACTAAACCTTTTTGGGCCTCAGTCGTTGTATAAGTCCCAGTACAGTTTTCAAAACAACGGTGTAATCACTGTTATATCTGGGTCTCTCCTTGAGTATAAGCCCCAACAATCTTTCCAAAAACAACTTTCCTTTTTTATTTAAGTTCAAATCCATAGTTGTTATCAAAACTTTCTTTAATTTCTTGAACAACTAACCATACAGCTGTTACAATGGAAGCTTTCTCGCCTATAAGTTTTATCAGCTTTCTTTTACATACTTGCACACACACACACACACACACACACACACACACACATATATATATATATATATATATATATATATATATATATATATATATATATATATATATATATATATATATATATATATATATATATATATATATAAATATATATAAAATTGTTTGTGCTGGAAGCTTGCTTACCTGTAAGTTTTTATCAGCTTTCTTTACATGCTTTCATATATATATATATATATATATATATATATATTTGTCTGTATTGCTGGAAGCTTGCTCACCTGTAAGTCCTTCTTTCATATCCTTTTAAATACTTGTCATATATCAACTATATATATACTGGTATATCTGCTTAGAGTTTTCCCCGGCAATTAGGTCTAGAACTAGATAAAGCCAGTGGTCACTCTTTCAACAGTCAAAACTAGTTCCCCATAGGAATTCAAGATACAGTCTTGCCTCCTCTTGGGCTTAACCAATATGGAATAAAGAGAAAGACATTATTCCCGGTGAAACTTTTCTCAGACTGTCACTATTAGAAAATTGTCAAAGAAGTTCATTTCCCCAGAGAGGAATAGTTCCTGGTGAAACCTCTCTTGAATCTCTTCAAACCCTAGAACTGTTCACTAAAGAAAAGATTATTCCCGGTGAAACGTTTCTTGAACTTTTCTTAAGTTTGGACCCACAGGCTTCCTAAAATCATCCCCGCTTCCTCTTGGGCTTTATACAAGGACCCTCCGGCTTCATAGAAGTTCTCATGCCTTCTCTTGGGCTTAATACAAGGACCCTGAAGACCTCTTAAAGGTATAGGACATAACTTAGTCATCCTTTGTTAGAGCAGTCTTTCCAAAGAGTCAAAACCTCAGACCAATTTAAGGGTTGACACTCATCCCTTAAAACACCTTCCTCCTCTTGGGCACCATACAAAGATAAACTCTTCCATACCAGTAGACTTGGACAGTATAATCCCCTCTTGGATCTCAAAGACATTCTCAAGTTCCCTACAAACCCAGGAAAAAACCCAGGTCATTTAACCAATCTCCAGTAGAGTTAAAACCCTCACAGGATCTAAAACTCAGTCTTTTATCCTAAATTTTCCCCAGCTAGGGTCAGTTTATCATCAGGATAACACTATCCCAAATCAGAACCTCAAGGCATCTAATACCTCAACTCTTCTGTAAATCCTCAGCAAGAGTTGATTCCCCATCTTGGACCTGCCTCTGGACCACAATAATCCTCAGCAGAGCCAGCCTCCTCTTAGGTTTTGTATAATAATTTTCCTCAGCAGAATTAGCCCCTACAACACCCTTTTGTTGAGTCCATCTTCTTCCTTAAAACACTCTCTTGTTGAGTTAACCCTTTTCAGCGTCAATCTTGGGCTTTGTACAAGACAAACAAAACACTCTCTTGTTGAGTCAATCACCTTAAGGCACTCTCTTGTTGAGTCGACCTTTTTTCAGCCTCCTCTTAGGCTTTGTATAATGATTTTCCCCAGCTGAGTTAGCTTCAAAAGGACTCTCTTATTGAGTCAATCATCTTTCAAAATACTCTCTTGCTGAGTCAATCACCTTTCCATACTCTCTTGTTGAGTCAATGGTACAAAACATAAACACTCTCTTGTTGAGTCATTCCTTTAGCCTCACTCTTGGGCTTTGTACAAGACATATATAAACTTTCTCCAACAAAGTCAAAATCTCCATAACCCTCTCTTAAAGCTCTGGATAAATATTTCCCCAGCGGAGTCAATTCCTCCCAGCCTTCTTTTAGGCTTTGAGAAATAATATCTCTAAGCAGAATTAACCTTCTTTTCAGCCTCCTCTTAGGCTCTGTATAATATTTTTTCCAGTAAGGTTAGTCTCCTCTTAGGCTTTGTATAATGATTTTCTCCAGTAAGGTCAGCCTCAATCTTGGGCTTTGTACAAGACACCTAAAAATCCTCAGCTGAGTCAGTCAACTACCTTTCTAGCCTCAATCTTGGGCTTTGTACAAGACAGATAAAGATTTCTTTCCCACAGAGTCAGTTTCTTTTTCAGCCTCAATCGTGGGCTTTGTACAAGACACCAAATAAAACACTCTCTTGTTGAGTTAGTCTCATTTCAGCCTCAATCTTGGGCTTTGTACAAGACCCCATGTAAATCTCTCTAGCAGAGTCAATCTTCTTTTAGCCTCAATCTTGGGCTTTGTACAAGACATATAAAACCTCTCACCAGTAGAGTCAGTTTCCACTTTTAGCTTCAATCTTGGGCTTTGTACAAGACAGACAAAATATTTCCCCGGAAAAGTCAACTTTTTGCCTCCTCTTAGGCTTTGTATAATGATATCCCCCAAAGAGTCAGTCGCTTTCTAGCCTCAATCTTGGGCTTTGTACAAGACAGATAAAAACTCTCTTGTTGAGTCAGCCATTCCCAGCCTCCTCTTAGGCTTTGTATAAGGACTTCCCCAGTGGAATCAATCAATCTCTTAGCTTCAACCTTGGGCTTTGATCAAGGCACACAAAAATCAGCATCCCCTCAGAGGAAATCAAAATCTCTCTGTAGGAAGACATTTCTCTGTGTTATCACACATCAAAACAAACAAATCAAACAAACCCTAATCCCAGATAACTGCTGTAAGTGGCACACTTGTTGATTCAAAAATCCAAGTTGTCGTCCATCTCTTATCCTGGTAAAAATCCTCTTTTTCATCTAGTTGCTGTAAGCGGCAAGCCTCTGGATTATTTACATCCATGCCACTGTCCTTCTCTTAGCATGGAAACTCCTAAGGAAAAATGGCATTGCTCAACACTGAGTTAAAGTTTCCTCCTTCAGGACAAATCCCTATAAAGGAAATTATGGCATTGCTGGATTCACTTATCCCAGTTAAAGTAATTCTCCTTTATAATCAATCACCCAACAGTTGTGATAAACAGACGAGATGTCTCCCTTTAGAGATGACAAATTCTCTCTCAGTCAAACCTTTTAGCTTCAATCTTGGGCTTTGAACAAGACACAAATAACCTTTTAGCTTCAATCTTGGGCTTTGAACAAGACACCAAAACATCATCTTTTTCCTCCCATAGAATAGGAGGAACTACGATTGCTCTGATTTCCCCGTTTCTTTAAACGGGAATACATAGGCATAAGATTACGAAATCTTAGCGAGCATACCAATAAAAAACTCTAGGTCCAGTACCTTCATACTAATCAAAACTTAGGTCTAGTACCTTACCAAACTCATCAAAAACTCTCTCTCTCATATCTCCCAAAGAAGAAACTTTCCCACAACAGATAAACACCATCAAGTATAAAAGCAGAACCTATTTCTAACAACCTGTTGATAACCACATATAGGATGGGTAATTGACAACTCCCCATTATATAACCTGACCCCGAACTCCCCGAATCTCTCTCAGCGTTTGTTCAGTTAAACATTCGCGTGCAAGGTTAGTTTTAGATAGCTTCCCTTTCCCTTCCAGCTTCACGAGATAAATAAGAAATCAGAAAGTAGCACCCTTCTCCTACCATTGCGGTGAGGAGAAACCCATGGCGATAAGGTGGTCGCATCACCGACGAAAATCGCACGCTACAGTAAAATGGCGACTCTGCTGGGAGTTCCATTAGGATCTGTCTTACCTTAGTCATCATTCGTCCCCATTTTCCAAAAGTAAAATGGTGACTCTGCTGGGGACTCATTTTTGTCTCTTTAGGATAAACTAGAATTGCTAAGAGGTCTAGGATGTTAGCTTTAGGAATTATACTTGATATCGCTTTTCCTACTTAATATCCGTGTTTATTTTTCTATCAATGGGAATGCGAGTGATGTCGCATGTGGAAAGTATGAGAGAACCCTAAGATAGGTGATGGCATAGACGGGTGGTCTTATAGGGAGTGATTCCCAAATAAGCTATCCCGGTAGACCATCAAATCAGTAGAGATACCATTTGCGGATTCAATGCTTAACGACTCCGTTGTGAAGGCAGGTTGTCCCAATGTGGTATCCGTGAAACTGAGGATTTAGTAGACATTAACCATGTGGCCATTTGGTAGTGCGGTAGCTATCGAAAATAGTTGACACGCGATACTACACTTAATTGAGATTACCCTCGGATGCTACAGCTCGCTCGGTTGAACCAGCTTGCTGTTGTTATCCCTAGGGGGGTCAATGATTTTGGGAACTTTTAACCCGTTCTACAGGTATAAAAATTCACTAGAATACAACCTTTGGGGATGGGTAGAGGCATGACTCCATGCCCGTGACGTTGAACCCTTGAACCCATGTTTTTTCAATGTTTTTGTGTGCTGCATTCATGCATTCATTTAAAAAACTCTTAAACAAAGAAAAAAAAAATTCTTTTCTCTTCACTCTTTTTCAAATTAAACTAAAACAATGATTGCAAATATCAGAAAAAAAGATTGCGTTATGGATTTCGGTAGAAGGAAGACGCACAAGTACACATTTAAGGCTCCAAAACTAGAGGATTTAAGGGGGTTGGCAAGGATGATCACCAACCCTGATGCTTTAGAGCTAAGTACGGAGGGTTGCTGTCTCTGTTAAGGGTCCATGTAATTGAAGGAATCCTGTCCATGCTGATTCAGTTTTACGATCTGGTTTATCACTGTTTCACATCCCGGATTATCAACTAGCACCGACGCTAGAAGAGTACTCTCACCTGACTGATATACCCATCACTGACCAAGCTCCATTTTCTGGACTGGAAGAAATTCCAAAGGATCAAACCATTACAAGAGCAATCTATTTGGACGAGTCAGAAGTCAGGACTCACATGACCACTAAAGAAGGAATCCAAGGTTTATCGGCCAAGTTTTTGGTAGAGAAAGCCCTATACTTTGCCAGTATAGGAAATATTTCTGCTTTCGAATATATATTTGTTCTGCTTACATACGGGTTGTTCCTCTTTCCTAACATCGATAACTTCGTTGATACCAATGCCATTAAGATATTTCTGATTGGAAACCCCATACCGACCTTGCTCATAGATGCTTATCATTCTATACACTTAAGGAATTTGTACAGCAGAGGAATGATCACATGCTATGTACCCCTGCTCTACAAATGGTTCACTTCCCATTTATCCAAGTCTGCTGCTTTTTGGGATCATAAGAGTACTCTACGTTGGTCACAGAGAATCATGTCTCTTACCAACTCTGACATAGATTGGTACAATAGGATTTATGACGGGATAAGGATCATCGACAAATGTGGAAACTTCCCTAATGTACCCCTCATAGGAACTAAAGGAGGAATCAACTATCATCCAATTTTAGTTCGCCGTCAACTCGGATACCCGATGAAGCATATCCCGCGTAATGTTCATCTGGAAGGTCTTTTCTTCAAGGAAGGAGAAAATGACAGGGCACTAAAGACGGAAATAGTGCATGCCTGGAAACATGTTCACATGAAAGGAAGAGAGTCTCTAGGAAGACCGGACTGTATCTTTATTGAGCCTTATCTCCACTGGGTACAAACTAGAGCCCTCAAGCTGAGGATGCCTTACCCTCATCAAGAAGTTCTTCCGTTAAAGGAATCTGTCCTTTATTTTATGTCTGATATGGAAAAACTCCAGGTCGCTCTCAACAAAGTTCAACGGGAAAGGAAATCTAAGAAGAACAAATACCACATTCTCAATGTAGAGTGTACTAAGATTCAAGAATTATTAAAGGAAAAAGATGCTCTGATTAAGATCCTAGAGCAGCATGTTGTAGAAAATCAAGATGACCGAAGAAACTTGCTCGCTCCTTTCACTTGGCAAAGGACTGACAACCCGACAACGGCCGAAGAGCCCCGATCAAAGAAAAGGAAAATACCAGAACCAGCATTTGAGTTCTCCTCAGAGAGGACTCAGGATCCATAAGTTCAGACATTTCTTTTACAGCACTTTGTAAAATACTATATTTCCCTTTCTACAATCTTTCAAAATCAATAAAATGGGGTCTCCCCACAGTATGATATTTGCAATCTATTTGTTGAATTTTCTTTTGATTAAAGCAAAAAAACAAAAAAATTAATATATATCATTGCATATCATTCATCATTCTCGCATAACGCGTTCTTCTTACCTTCGAATCTCACGTCTGTGTCACGTTTTTAGAGTCAAACTGTCTCAATCGTACAATACTCGGGCCAATCGACAAAAGAAAATGGACGATCTCGAGGAAGAGAACAGAGAGCTGAGAGAAGAAATCGATGCTCTGAAGGAAGATCTGAAAAAACTTCACAGTGACATGCAATCCCTGGCAACAGCTCAGAGGCAACAACAAAGGACTGTGATCTCGGAGATCACATCTACGCCTATAGTGGAAACATATGATCCTCGGTACAACATGCCTAAAGATCGTCCCTGGGGCATGCCTATCAACTTTATCCCTAAAGAATATATTTCGCCGGTCACGGAAGACCTGGAAACTATAGTAGGAACCGCTGGGCCTGAAGGTTACAAACTTCGGGAAAGTGAAGAAGCAAGAGTCATGACAGCAACTCCTGAAGGTTACAAACTTCGGGATAGGGAAGAACCAAGAGTCACCGCCGTAATGACTATACCACAACCAGTGGTACACACTGTCTCGGAAGGACAGATTCCATAAATACCTTCTGGTGGAAATGAAAACATGTACGACAGGATGAATGAGTTCCTAGAACAATTCCTAGAGATGCAGAAGGAACTGCATCCCATTCGCTGCCAGGATTTATTCGGAAAGGACGCCGTAGACCTTTGTCTGGTCCCTAATGTGAAAATCCCGCACAAATTCAAGGTGTCTGACTTTGAAAAATACAAGGGCAACTCTTGCCCTCAAAGTCATTTGGTGATGTACTCTCGAAAGATGTCAACTCAGACAGAGAATCAACAGCTACTAATCCATTACTTCTAAGACAGTTTAACCGGTGCCGCACTCAAATGGTACATGGGTATAAACCGCACCAAGATCGTCACTTTCAGAGATCTTGGCACTGCCTTCATTCACTAGTATAGTTATAACCTGGACATGGTACCAGACTGAGATCAACTCAGAGCAATGTCACAAATGGACAAGGAAACCTTTAAGGAATATGCTCAGATATGGCGTGAAATTGCCGCCCAGATTTGTCCCCTCTTGAGGAAAAAGAGATGACAAAGATCTTTTTGAAAACCTTGAGCTCATTCTACTCCGACCGAATGGTTGCCAGTGCGCCCAACGACTTCACTGAGATGGTGAACATGGGAGTTCGTCTTGAAGAAGCAGTCCGAGAAGGATGTCTGGTCAAAGATATAAGACCATCAAGCAGTACCAAGAGATACGGTAGTGCTTTCCCTAAGAAAAAAGAGTAAGATATCAGTAATATCTCTCTCGGAAAGCAAAGGCGAAGGTATCAACCAGTAGCAGATGTAACTCCTGCTATCAACCCAACGCCGGCTCCAACGTATCAACCTCAGGTTGCTCAGAGCCAACCGAATCAACAACAATATCACCAAAAAACACAACAACCTCTTCAGCAGGCTTGTCCTCAATACAACAACAACAATCATACGACACGACCACCAGGGTTCGACCCTATACCGATGTTGTACGCATAACTGTTTCCACTACTACTGGTCAAGGGGCATGTCCAAACTAGGTCTCCTCTTACAGTACCGAAATATCTGCCTTTTTGGTTCAAAGCGGATCAAACTTGCCTTTACCATCAAGGAGGACTGGGGTACAACATAGAAAACTGTCTCAACTTCAAGTCCGATGTACAGAAGCTTGTCAAGAACGGAGTCTTATCCTTCAAGGATACAAATCTAAATGTTCAGATGAACCCATTGCCTCAACATGAAAAGACTGCAGTAAATTTGATAGAGGAAGAGGTTAACCACAGTTATCAAAGTCACGATGTACTCCTATTGGGAACCCATCTGGTCAGGATGCATTGCAGACAGAGCGGATACGGTCATGTACCATCTCACAATTATCACCAGTGTGATATATGCTCAAAGAATAATCAAGGATGTTCCGTAGTGCAATCATCTCTACAAGAACAGATGGATCTCGGATGGATCCAAGATCATCGATTCCGTGAGGTCTATATGGCCCACGCAAATCCCAACATTATCCAGAACCACAACATTCAGGCAATGAATGTCAAATTGGTGGCAATGCACTCAAGGCAAAGCCAACATCATGATCTGCCACGACACGATTACAATTCTTGTCCGATATGCTCAATAAACAATCAGGAATGCTCTTTTGTACAAGAGGCCCTCCAGCGTCAGATGGATCTCGGATGGATCTAGGATTACCGTGATAGAAGTATCCATCTAGTTAATATGATTCAAATCTTTGATATTCGCTTGATGAATACTAGTCTGGTAGAATTACATGCTAAGCAAGTCAGGCTCAGTTTTCTGGCTTCACATGATTATCAGGACTGTGAAGTGTGTTGTAAAGGCGACCAAGGATGTGCACTTGTCCAAAGAACACTTCAACACTTGTTGGACCACTGGTGGCTTCCAATCTACTTGGATGAAGCTACACAATAGATCAGTATGACTGACGGGAATCCTACTAGGCATCAAAGTCAGGATGTTCGCTCGATGAAAACAGATCTAGTAAGGTTGCACTACATACAAAGCGGACATGGCCAGGTGCCACCATACAATTATGAGCACTGTAGAGTTTGCTCAGAGAACAACCAAGGATGCAACCTTATGCGAGCGGCTTTTCAAAGTCAGTTGGACCAAAAAGAGATTCGACAATGTTCAAGTTCTGGTTTGATCAACGTAATGCAAGACTATCTTCCTAATCAAAGCAAAGACATTGTCTTAATCTCCAATCATGAAATGGCCAAAGACGTATGCGCCATAATCCCTCTACTACATGAATCAAGAGTTCCTCTTGATAATAGAAAGATTCTCAACCTCGAACCAATTAAGGCCGACTATGATGGTCAGAAAAATCAAAAGGCTCCTGTGGTTATCTATCTTCCGGGACCAATATCGTACAAATCCGATAAAGCTATCCCTTACAAGTACGGTGCAACAATAATCAAAAATGGAAAGGAAACTTCATTACCCTCCGTCGTAAACAATGCCGACATTAGTCGGGTAACACGGAGCGGCCGGATCTTCAACAGAGGAGTTGGAGAACCCCCAGAGAAAAGGAACCTCAAATAGAACTTCCCAATCAACCAGTCAATCAATTCGGTAATCACGACCTTTCAAAGAACAACGATGAGATGCTGAAGCTCATCCAGAAAAGCGAGTACAACATTGTAGACCAACTGTTACAAACTCCTTCGAGAATCTCTGTGTTATCTCTCTTGCTCAGTTCCGAAGCTCACAGGGAAGCTTTACAGAAAGTCTTAGAGCAAGCCTTTGTGGAACAAGATGTGACGATAAGACAACTTGACAGCATCATGTCCAACATTACTTCCTGCAACAACTTAAGATTCAGTGATGAAGAACTGCCAGAAGAAGGCAAAAATCACAACATGGCGCTTAACATTACAGTCAACTGCCAGGACGATGCTTTAGCCAGCGTACTGGTAGATACCGGATCAACTCTGAATGTTATGCCAAAATCTACTCTGATGCGACTATCATTTCAAGGATCTCCGATGAGAGGCAGTGAGGTCATCGTCAAAGCCTTTGACGGATCCAGAAAAACAATTATCAACAAAGTCGATCTTCCCATAACTATTGGTCCTCACACTTTCCAAGTCACTTTTCAGGTCATGGCCATCTGGGCAGCATACAGCTGTTTATTAGGAAGACCTTGGATACACGAAGTTGGGGCAGTCACTTCGACACTTCACCAGAAGCTGAAGTTCGTTAAGAATGACAAGCTAGTCACAGTCTGCGGAGATCAAGCCTTAATCGTGAGGAACTTATCATCGTCTTGTGTAGAACTTGAGGAAGTTGTTGGAACTCAGTTTCAAGCACTCTCGGTGAGCAATGAGAATCGATCAGAAAAAGGAATGTCGATTTCCTCCAACAAAGATGCTCTCGAAGTAATCAAGAGTAACAACACAAAAGGATGGGTACATCTTGTTATTCCTATGGATAACAAGACAAAGAAAGGTCTTGGTTTCTCTTTAACCTGTACCCAGACCGCAAAGAAAGATGAAAGTTTTCATCCCATTCAGGATTTCTTCCACAATGGAGGTTTCCTTCACCCAGTGTCTCAAGAAGTACATACCATCAATGAGGGTGACTCCTCCGATACAGATGAAGAGTGGAAGTCCTATCTCAACAAGGAAGGTTATATGTCTCAGGGAGAGGCACATACACCATTTTGCTATCCCACGCAGAATCCGAGATATATACCAAGATCAGATGTCAGGATGATGTACGAAGATTGTGATCCGGAAGGATGCCGTGCTCCCCCAAACTCATTAGAGGAGGGCCATATGATGAAAGACAACTTCGACTATGACTATTATGACCAAATGGATGACTTGCCTATCTGGAAGCCGTACCCAGAAGACTTGGGGCAAAAAAGTCAGCTAAACGACGCTTATCAGCTGAGCATCATTGAAAAGAATACATGCATCCCCACCAAATCATGGGGTTATTACTCAGGACATTCTGAAGATATCCAGCACAACGATGAATCTGCAAAGATTGCAGGACAAGAGTTCATCAACTACGCTTTTCCTGAGGTCAACGTCATTGAGAATGATGACTCCTCCAGTTCCACTGAAGTATGGGACACTTTAGGACAGCCGAGTGGCAAGTACGACTTCTTGGTCAAGTACACCGCTCCTGAAAGGTCTCGTATCAGGCTCAAAGACATCCAGTCAACTGGATGGGGAGATATGCCTGAGAGTAAAAACACTATGCAAAATACAACAGAAGAGTTCGTCTACGACAACTCTGCATGGGAGGAAGACTCCAACGATCCTGCTCCGCTAGAAATCAGCGTCATTTCTGAGAACAAACCAAGAAAGAAGGTACCAGACTTTGTGATTCACCAATGAGTTCACCGCCATTGGGTTGCTGTCGATGTCCCGAAAGTCGTCCATAAGTCTAAGTAATTGCCATCTTTGTTTTAACCTTTCACCTTGCCCAGGTGAAACAGATGTTTTTATAGGGTTCACTTTCTGTAAATGTCTCTCTTTGGTTCGCCCAAAGTGACAGAGTTTTGTTTTATAAGGTTGTAGTTTTAAGAATCGACAAAATCATAAATAAATAACGTCATTCTGTAATTTCCGCATTTTATTGTTGTTTTCACTTTTTGCTTTTTCAGAAAATGGTAATCCTAAAATAACCCAAAATAAAAACAAACATTTTTCAGGAAATACACTGCACACACTCTTGCATTCTCTCTATCTCTTCTAAAAATAAATCATCACGTCATACAGATTGCTTTTTTTAAACCCCATTGAAACATACGATCCAATGCCTTCTCCTAAATTTGAATTCCCGGTATTTGAAGCTGAAGAAGAAGAAGACGAAGAAATTCCAGAAGAGATCTCCCGATTACTCAGACAAGAGGAAAGGTCCATTGAACCTCACAAAGAGCCGTTGGAAACGGTCAACTTGGGTACAGAAGAAGAAAGAAAAGAAGTCAAGATTGGGGCACTGCTTAGTCTAATTGTCAGAGAAGACCTGATAAAACTTCTCAAAGATTTTCCCGATGTATTTGCTTGGTCCTATCAGGACATGCCAGGGTTGGATACCAGCATCGTGGAACATCATTTACCGTTGAAATCATAATATCCGCCGGAAAAACAAAGACTAAGACAGACTCGTCCAAATATGGCCATCAAAATCAAAGAGGAAGTACAGAAACAGATTGACGCGGGTTTCCTCGCCACCTCAGAATATCCTCAATGGTTAGCCAACATAGTACCAGTTACGAAAAAAGACGAAAAAGTCAGAATGTGTGTAGACTACAGGGATCTGAACAAATCCAGTCCAAAGGATGACTTTCCCTTACCACACATAGACATGCTGGTAGACAGTACAACAAAGTTTAAAGTCTTCTCCTTCATGGATGGATTCTCGGGCTATAATCAAATCAAAATGGCACCGGAAGACATGGAGAAAAATTCATTCATCACCCCATGGGGCACATTTTGTTACAAGGTAATTTCGTTCAGTTTGAAGAACGCCGGGGCAACCTATCAAAGGGCCATGACTACTCTGTTTCATGACATGATGCATAAAGAAATCGAAGTGTATGTCGATGATATGATTGCCAAATCTAAAATAGAATGGGAGCATGTGACCCACTTGTCAAAGTTATTCGAGCGTCTGAGGAATTACAAACTCCGCTTGAATCCTAACAAATGCACGTTCGGTGTCCGCTCAGGAAAACTACTAGGATTCATCATCAGCCAGAAAGAAATTGAGGTTAATCCTGACAAAGTCAAGGCCATTCAAAAAATTCCTTCTCCAAAGACTGAGAAACAAGTCAGAGGATTTCTGGGACGTTTGAATTACATTTCGAAATTTATATTCCTCATGACCGCGACATGCGCGCTATTCTTCAAATTACTCAAAAAGAACCAGGACTGCGTATGGACAGAAGACTGCCAAACCGCCTTCGATAATTTCAAGGAGTATCCGTTGAATCCACCTATCTTATCTCCTCCAGTGGAAGGAAGACCACTGATCATCTACCTAACAGTCTTGGAAGACTCGATGGGTTGTGTACTTGGCTAACAAGACGAAACCAAAAAAAAAAGAGTCTGCCATCTATTATTTGAGCAAGAAATTTACCGACTGTGAAACTCGGTACACTATGCTTGAGAAAACTTGTTGTGCTCTGGCTTGGGCAGCCAAACATCTTCGCCAGTACATGATTTGTCACACTACTTGGTTAATCTCCGAAATGGATCCGATCAAGTACGTCTTTGAAAAACCTGCTCTCACGGGAAGGATCGCCCATTGGCAGATGCTGTTATCAGAATATGACATCGAGTACCATGCTCAGAAAGCCGTCAAAGGAAGTATTTTAGCCGACGATTTGGCTCATCAACCGATTGACGATTAGGAATCAGTCAGATTTAACTTCCCAGATCAAGATGTCATGTATCTGAAAATGAAGGATTGCGATGAACCGCTACCCAGTGAAGGGCCAGAACTAGGTTCCCAATGGGGACTAATCTTTGACGGAGCTGTCAATAATTATGGAAACGAAATTGGGGCAATCATCATAACACCTCAGGGTACCCACCTTCCTTTCACTGCCAGATTGACATTCAAGTGCACAAACAACGAGGCCGAATACGAAGCTTGTATCATGGGTCTCGAAGAAGCAATTGATTTAAGGATTAAGAATTTGGATGTGTATGGAGACTCAACCCTGGTTATCAATCAGATCAAAGGAGATTGGAACACATACCAATCAGGACTGATTCCTTACAAATACTACGCGAGAAGGTTGTTACCATTCTTCAACAGAATCGAGTTTCATCATATCCCTCGTGAAGAGAATCACATGGCTGATGCACTGGCCACTCTCTTCCATGATTAGTGTAGGTTAATGAAACGACGTACCTAAGATTAACGTAATGCGCCTTGAACGGCCCGCTTACATCTTCGCAATTGAAGCAGTCGTAGACAACAAACCTTGGTATCACGATATCAAATGCTCTTTCAGAAATAAGAGTACCCACATGGGGCATCCAGAAATGACAGGAAGACTCTTAAAAGGCTGGCAGACAACTTCTTCCTAAGCAGTGATACACTCTATAAGAGAAACTTTGACATGGTCTTGCTCCGATGCGCAGACAGACCAGAAGCAGACATACTGATGAAAGAAATTCATGAAGGCTCCTTTGGCACTCATGCCAACGGACACACAATAGCCAGAAAAATTCTGAGAGCAGGGTATTATTGGTTAACAATGGAATCCGATTGCTACAAGTACATGAGGAGATGTCACAAGTGTCAGATATACTCAGATAAAATCCATGTACCGCCAACGCATCTCAAATCTCTTTCTTCCCCATGGCCTTTTTCCATATGGGGAATCGACATGATTGGTATGATTGAACCCAAAACTTCAAACGGACATCAGTTCATCCTGGTAGCCATTGATTACTTCACCAAATGGGTTGAAGCAGTGTGATACGCCAATGTAACCAGACAAGTGGCAGTCCAATTTATAAAAAACAATATCATCTTTCGTTACGGTGTTCCAAGCCAAATCATTACTGATAATGGATCTAACTTGAACAACAAGATGATGAAAGAGTTATGCGCTGATTTCAAGATTAAACACCATAACTCATCTCCCTACTGGCCTAAGATGAACGGAGCGGTAGAAGCAGCTAACAAGAACATCAAGAAGATTGTTCAAAAGATGGTTGTAACCTACAAAGACTGGCATGAGATGCTAGCCTTTGCACTTCACGGTTATCGTACGTCTGTCCGCATTTCAACAAGGGCAACCCCTTTTTCTCTAGTATATGGCATGGAGGTGTAGCGCGATTTTTGTGGTCCTAAGTCACGATCGCTTGGGTACTACAGTTTGATTCATTTTTTATCCTATTGAGCTGATTAAGGAAGGGAAATAAATGTCTCCAATTAACCCTGCTTGCATACTGAGTTTGAACAGCGGTTTGTTAGGTTACATATGCTATATGGATGTGGGGCCCAATCTTTGGTTATTTTGCTAAGAACACAGTGTCTGGATTATTTGTGAGGTTTTCGATGATGTGTTTAGATTTGCTGCTTTTGGGTTGATTCGGTGGAGATACTGGATTTTGGGTTTTTGATTAGTATGCTCGCTAATATTTTTCAATTTTATGCCTACGTATTCCCGTTTAACGAAACAGGGAAATCAGAGCGATCGTAGTTCCTCCTATTCTAGGGGAGGAAAAGAGGTTGTTTTGGTGTCTTGTTCAAAGCCCAAGACATGAAGCTAAAGGTGGTTTGTATCTTGTTCAAAGCCCAAGATGTGAAGCTAAAGGGTTTTGGATGAGAGAGAATTTGTCATCTCTAAAAAGGAGTTGTTGATGTTTATATGCTGTGAGCAAGACACAACTTTGATGCTAAAAGGTTGATTGACTCAACCGGGGTTTTCTTTATACAAAGCCTAAGAGGAGGCTAGTGACCCATCAAGAGGGTGTTTTTATATGTCTTGTACGAAGCCCAAGACGGAGGCTAAAGAGGTTTGACTCAACAAGAGAGTCTTGAACAGGTGATTGACTCAACAAGAGAGTCTGGAGGTGGTTTAACTCAATGAGAGAACCTTTTATACTCAACAAGAGAGTGTTTTCCTATCTCGTACGAAGCCCGAGATGGAGGCTAAAAGTGGTTGACTCAACAAGAGAATCTTTGATACTCAACAAGAGAGTGATTTTTATCTGTCTTATACGAAGCCTAAGACGGAGGCTAAAAAAGGGTTTGACTCAACAAGAGAGTCTTTTATACTCAACAAGAGAGTGTTTTGTATCTCGTACAAAGCCCGAGATGAAGGCTAAAGTGTTTGACTCAACAAGAGAGTCTTTTATACTCAACAAGAGAGTGATTTATATCTCGTATGAAGCCCGAGATGGAGGCTAAAGTGTTTGACTCAACAAGAGAGTGATTTATATCTCGTACGAAGCCCGAGATTGAGGCTAAAAGTTGTTTGACTCAACAAGAGAGTCTTTTATACTCAACAAGAGAGTGATTTATATC
Organism: Lathyrus tuberosus; assembly: GCA_022829125.1. Taxonomy (NCBI): domain Eukaryota; kingdom Viridiplantae; phylum Streptophyta; class Magnoliopsida; order Fabales; family Fabaceae; genus Lathyrus; species Lathyrus tuberosus. Next base: position 10,114,906 of record JALAZF010000047.1, read on the forward strand.
TCGTACGAAGCCTGAGATGAAGGCTAAAAGTTGTTGACTCAACAAGAGAGTCTTTTATACTCAACAAGAGAGTGTGAAAATGTTAGCTCCGTTGGGGAGAATCATTTTACAAAGCCCAAGAGGAGGCTAAGTGTGCTGGTGACTGTCTCAGTTTAGTGACAGGTCCAGTATGTTGGATAAAAGAGAAAATAAGTTCTTATAAAGATTAAAGGTAAAGTTGTGCTTTGGGATTGATCAGAGGATCAGGGTTATTTCCTGTTCTTTAAGGAAATGGAAAATCCAAAGGGTACCGAGACTGTCCAAGTCTACTGGTGTTTTGAGAAATCGATTCTTAGATAGTGAAGGTCAACCCATTAACTAGTCTGACACTTGACTCAGAAAGACAACTCTAGAAAATTGATGACTAGGTTCTATTCTTATACCAACTGAGGTCTCTGGGTCCTTGTACTAAGCCCAAGAGAAGGCATGAGAGCTTTTAAGAAGCCGAAGGGTCCTTGTACAACGTCCAAGAGGAGGCGGGGATGCTTTTAGGAAGCCTGTGGGTCCCCAAACCCTGAGAAGTTCAAGACATGCCATTCACCGAGAATAGATCAAGCCAGGAAAGTCCGAGAATTTGGACGAAACTCAAGGGATGCCATTCACGGAGAAAAGATCATCTTTGGGGAGTTAGAGTTTCTTTGACAATTTCTAAGGGTGACAGTCTGAGAAAGGGTTCACCGAGAATGTTGCCTTTCACGTCTCCATATTGTTTAACCCCAAGAGGAGGGAAGACTATATCTGGTAATCGGGGATCTAGTTTTGTTTGTATTTAAGAGTGACCAACAGGGCTTTACCTAGTGCTAGACGTAGTTGCTGGGGAAAACTCTAAATAACTATACTAGTATTACACAGTGGATATGTGACAATTATATAGAAGGATGTGAAATAAGACTTACAGCGAGTAGCCCCACAATACAGTTATATACATATGAAAGCGGTAAATGGAAGCGGGTAAACACTCGGTTGTAGAGTTTCCATGCTGTTTTGTTAGTTTGTTCAACAAAGACAGCTTTGATAACAATATTATATTCTAAATCAAAGGAGAAAGTGCTTTGAAAAGATTGTTGGGGCTTACAGCTTAAGGAGAGGCCCAAGGTTTTATCAGTTATTGCACTGTTGAATTCGTACAGGGACTTATACAAGTGACTGAGGCCTAAAAAGGTTTTCTGTACAAAGGGATGGGTCTTACACTCTCTCAAGAGGCCCAAAGGTGTTTAAAGAAAAGGAATGACGCTTATAACACGAGGGTAGGCCCCAATGATTTGATTTTTGAACTGGCGATCGCGCTGAGGTTTCTTTAACGTACTGGGTCTTATACAACGCACTGAGGCCCAAAAAAGTTTTGGTTAAAAGGGGGGTTGGGTCTTACACTCTATTAGAGGCCCAAAGGTGATTTTAAAAGAAAAGATGGGGCTTACAACTCAAGGAGAGCCCCAAGGGTTTTGTTTGATAAATGACGACCGCGTCGAGATTTCTTTAACGTATTGGGACTTATACAATGCACTGAGGCCGAAAAAAGTTTTTATTTACAAGGGATGAGTCTTACACTCTCTCAAGAGGCCCAAAGTGTTTGAAAAAGATTTGACGAGGATTGAATTGATCAAAACCCTAATGTGTTTTCAAAATATATTTTAATTGAATAGAAATTCAATTAAAATGATCAAAATTGTTAAAAATGTGTGAAAACCAAATTGTGGTATTGGATTAATGTTTGACAACCCATGTTTATACCCACAAAATAATTGGAAATCAATTAAGTTTGGAAAATCAAGGGAAAAAATATTTCAAATGTTAAAAACAAATAAAACATTAATTCTTTGATAAAATATCAAATTTATGAAATAAGTAATATTTTTGGGATTTTTTGGTAAAATAAAATATTTTAACATTTTTATGAATTATTAAAAAAAAGAATAAACTCAAAATCATAAAAACTCAGAGAGAAATTAATTTTTGAATCAATTAAATAAAATCACAAAAATTCAAATATTTGAATTTTCAAGAACATGGCAAGAACACGCGCCACCCTCTGTTTCTGCAGATTTGTATTTTCTATCCAATCTCACTGAATACTTGATTATATCATGCAATCTACATATCAATCTGCTCGTTTTCACCTCACGATCATGTCTATGGTCTTTAATTTCATTTATTTTAAGCATGGAATAAGAAATCAAAGAGAAACCTCAAGAACCCTAAAATTTGCATGAAGGCTCAGAAATTCAATACACGATTCAAATAAAGCAATTGATTGAGAGAAAACATTCTATGCATGATTATGAACCTATGGCCAAATTATTGTGCAGTAAAAAATGCATGGATCATAGAGTTAGAAGAGCTCATGCTTACCTCTTGCAGCTGGTGATTGTGTTTTGTGTTAGAGGTGTTACAGCTAGGTTCCAATGATGTGGATAGATTCCCTAGGTGCCAAGTGATGTGCCTGAGTGCTTGGAATGGTTTGAAACAAGTTGGAACTGAAGATGGTATCTCAACTGCAACTAGGTTAAAACCTTGAGCAGTTGGCTGGTGATTTTGTGAAATCAGTGTTTCCAGATGTTGTTTAAGTGTTTGGATCACTTCTATATGATGTTTATGAAGTGTGTGTGTGATTGGTTTGGTTGGAATTGCTCTCAAACTCAAAACCCGATAGTGACTTGCTTTGGAAGGCAAATTTCGAAGTGAGAAGGAGATTTTGAGGAAAGCATCTGTTTGATGGCTTTAGTGTATTCAAATTGATCACAAATGAGCTCTATTTATAGTGGAGCAAGTTTGTTTTGCAAGCAATAGTGAATGGAAACTGCTGCAGAGGTTTGGCCAATGTTGATCAATGGGAATCCAAGTCTCCTCTAGCCATTGACTAGAGGTTAGGGCACATGCTGCTGGTTCCCTTGGTCTTGGATATGTCTTAACTGAATTCAGTTGGAAATGGCTCAGTCCATGCCACCTTGGTGCTCCAAAACAAAATTGGAGTCTTGTCCCTCTTTTAGGCACTTCTAGGTTAGGCATGCTACTTTTGGTTCCAAAGACTTAGGAGGCTTATGGATCAGTGTTTGTCCCTCCTTGGTCTCCCCCTGAGGTGTTCAGATGGATACGTGTGTTTGTCATTTGCACAAATTTGGCAAATCGAGAAAAATGCACAAATCTGCCTTGCTTTGACAGTTTTCAGCAAGGCATATTGCCATTGTCATATCCCATGGCTCAAGTGGAATTTGATGGAGTTCTTGGCCATTTTGGAAAGCCCTCATATGATGCAACAACTTTTTGATCATAATTGGTTTTGATACTTTTTGGATCCAAGTGAAAAATGCCTCTACATTTTGAAAAAAGTAAGACAGATTCTGACTTAGTGAAAATTTCACTAAGTGTTGGAAAAAAGTGACATTTTCACTTTTTGTGATTTTGATCATTCCATAACTTAAAATCCATGAGGAATTGGAATGAGTTGTGTTTGAAGCTTTTGTAGAGGGCCATGAGAGCTACAAATCCAGCTTTGGATAGGGAAAAATGACCTTGTGGTTTAGGAGTTATGATCCTCCAAAGTTGGTACCCTAGCCACTTTGTTCCATAACTTAGAAAATTTCTAAGTTTTTTATGGTTACCCCTTTTACAAGTTATCCCACTTTTCTTGATTTTTCTTGATGAATGATGATTCCAATCACACATTAACATCATTTTAGGGTTAAAGAACCATAATTGTGAAAAATCTCAAAAAGTCAAACTTGACTTTTGTGCACAGTTGACTTTTTATCAGATGAATTCCAAACTGTGCGATCCTTTATGAAATCAAGTCCTTGACCTAAATCAAACATGATGGATTTATTTCATAGGTGTTATAGTGTGTATTGAATCATGTCCCAAAGTTTGGGAGCATGCCTGGATCAAAAGTCAAAGATATAGTAGACTTTTTCCCACGAAACCCTAATTGTGGTTCTGATGAGCTTGAAACTTGTTGATCAAGCTTCTTGGGTCAATACATTGTTATAAATGGATCAATGTGATGTATTTGAGACCCTCAAACCCTCTCTTGAGGTCTTGGCTCATGTTTTGTCCCAAAAGTCAACTTAGGGGTGAATTAGGTCAAGAAACCCTAATTCCTAATTTTTGATGAATGCATCCCCTGAGGCTCAGTTGACTTGATGGTTTGGTTCATGATGTCCCTTGGAGAATCTTAGGTTATGCTTTGAAGCATTGGCTCATGCCCAGAGGAAAGTTTCCATCTGGAGGCCCTGGTCGACCAAAACCCTAATTCGGTGACACTGGCGATCTTTAGGCTTAATCCACTCAGAATGCTGCAACCTTGTGCTTGATTCTTGTTGTGGGAGTCCTCTTGATCCATTGGGGATGTTTGAGAGGCTAGACAAGTTAAAGATCATGTCATTCCTTGATTGATCCTTTGTCTAAGAGCTCTGAGAGGGCTTGAAACCCTAAATTTGATTGTAGTGAAGGCTCAATAATCTTTGAGAAGATTGATGAAGTATGATGGTACATCGATATTGTGATGATAGTTTGCACAATGATGGGAAATCTTAGTGGTCAAAATTTGGGGTATGACAGATGCCCCTATTTAATCTTCTTGGACCCGAAGGTGTAAATGGCGAAGGTATTCAGGCATTCGGGGTGCAAGAGAATTAAATATCGGAATACCCGAAATTTTGATGGTGGTTAAGAATGGTCGTTCACGCACCCTTCTTCTTTTGCTAAGCAATGATGCTTAGAAAAGGTAAACTTCCCCTCGATCCTAGTTTCCTACCAAGGAACTGCTCTTAGTTTCTGATTTGAACTTCCCCTTAATCTTGGTTTCCTACCAAAGAACTGGCCTCAGTTTTTGATTTAAACTTCCCCTCGATCCTGGTTTCCTACCAAGGAACTGGTCTTAGTTTCTGATTTAAACTTCCCCTGATTTTGGTTTCCTACCAAGGAACTGGTCTTAGTTTCTGATTTAAACTTCCCCTCGATCTTGGTTTCCTATCAAGGAACTGGTCTTAGTTTCTGATTTAAACTTCCCCTCGATCCTGGTTTCCTACCAAGGAACTGGTCTCAGTTTCTGATTTAAACTTCCCCTCGATCCTGGTTTCCTACCAAGGAACTGGTCTTAGTTTCTAATTTAAACTTCCCCTCGATCCTGGTTTCCTACCAAAGAACTGGTCTCAGTTTCTTTTGTCAATAAACTTTCTTGTCAAGGGACGTTGTGTGTAGCGATTTCCCTCAAACTTCTCGCCGAATTTTCTTGGGGAGATGCCATTTGATGGAGATATGATCTGATGTTAAAGTTGATGGGGAACCCAGCTGTCTGAGTTGTAGAGGTACACAAACTTCTCTGTTGGAGACGCCATTTGTCGACTCTACTGGGGAAAGCAGGTCTCTTGAGAGACTGCTGTCGTTTGGGGATATTACATCATACTTTTCTTCGAGATCTTCTCGGAGAAATGCCATACAATGTATCCCAATTTTGAGGTACTGATGACTTCATTAACATCGACTCTCCGGAGAGCAAAATCAATGTGTTGCTGAAAGTCTTTAGTTGTGAGGCTTTCTCTGGGGATTTTCCTTAATCTGGGAAAGCGAAGATATCATCTTCAATGGTGAATAGTGACATTTGTCGATGGTCCTCTTGCTTTTCAGAGGTTCAAGTTATCAAAGTGGTCAAGGGCCGACTTCAATCCAGAAATAAACTGGAGGCGAGGTTGCTCAGACGCGACATTTCTTGACAGGGAAAAAACTCACAATTTGACTGAGAGGACTTTTATCACTAGGGAACAAGACCGACTAGAGTGATAGTGATGCAATATTAATGTGAATGTAAATCAATAATGCATGATGTATGTTTATGCTGACAAAACTGATGCGACATACAGACTAGTAGATGAACATGACTGGATACTCGGCCACAGGGGGAGATGTAAAGTATCACTGGTCCAAAAAGTAGCAATTCTGCCTTGCTTAGGAGAGATAGTCCCTGTGGGGGACAACCGTTGGTCGGGCTTAGGAGGTAAGAACTCTGTCGGGGGTGTCAGATGAAACACGGCCTCTGACACAGTTGATCCTTCATTCAGGTGTACTGGTTAAGAAGGAGTACTTTGATTCTGCACTTTGAAGCTCGATTACTTCTGGAGAAGCGATCGATGTTCTTTCGATGTTCAACAGTCAAAAGAATTGCCATCTTTATTTTAAAAGCAGAAAAAGTTTGACAAGTAAATTCATTTTTGTTTTATTTCAAGAATCGTTAATCATGTTAAAATGTCGTCCTATAAAGTTAAAACAAATAAGAATTGCAAACAAAAGCACAAGGGCTCAAATTTTATTGATAAGATGGAAATCAGTCAAACGCGTGATTCCATAGAGTATTTACAAAGTTAGAAAATGGTAATTTAAGGGAAAAGGGCTGCACGGAAACATAACGACCACTATCCTTCTACCAACGTTGAATTCTGGACATCCTGAGCTTCTGTCGAAGATGACCGTGACTGGAGTTTTTCTTCTGATGGATGACATTACTGCTGAGGAGTTGAACTGATCAGACATAGTCACTTACCATTAATCCCTAATTTTTCCCTGGATTGTACTTTGAGATTTCCAATCCACCGGGATGATTTTTGATTGTGTCTCAAATTTTTGCCTGGACCGCCCTTTCGGGTTTTCAATCCACCGAGACATTTTTTTTCTTTTTTTTAGGTTAGGCGGAGTATTTCTTGACTACATCAACATTTGTGGGGTAGGAAAATTCTTCTCCATCCATGGTTGCAAGTCTCAAGGCGTCGCCTGAGAAAGCTTTCTTGACCACATAAGGGTCGTCATAGTTCAGGATCCATTTGCCCTGAGAATCAGTGAGAAATGATTGTATCTTCTTGAGCACAAGGTCTCCTTTTCTGAAGACGCGAGGTCGAACCTTTTTGTCGAACGCTTTCTTCATTCTTTGCTGATACAACTGACCGTGACATAGAGCCATTATTTTCTTTTCTTCGATCAGATTTAGTTCATCGTGTCTGCTTTGACACCATTCAACTTTGTTATTTCGTTGAATTTGTGGTTGGCATTTATTTTGCTAAAACTATTCTAGCAGCAAGATGTTGAAACAAGTTGTTCTAAGTTGCTGCATTCAACATGTCGAATGAAGATGTCCCATACTGGCTCATAGGACATCGCGTCTGAATTCAGTTTAAAAGGAGATTCTGTTGCTATTAAATGTTACTGAATATTGTTGGAGTTTATTTTGCAGATTTGTGAGCAGTCTCTTTGCTGCGTTTTTGAAGCCCAATCCAGTCCAGATTTAATGCTATATATTGACTGGTGTAAACCTAGTTTAGGTGTGGAACTTACGTGTGTTTTTGTTAGGGTTTTCGAGTGTTATTTGTGAGCCTAACTGGTATCATTCTGATAACAGTATAATGACTGGTTTTTGTGTTGTAAGTTCTGTCAGTTACTCATAAGCTTTTAAGCATTGAGTTTCTTGTGTGTCAATTCTCATAAGCTTTGAAGTATTGAGAATTGTGTGTTTTGAAAGTGTGACTTTCGTTTTGTTACTTGTGTTGAAAGGAACCAATCACAGGTTGTGGTTGTAGAGGGATTTGAGGAGGGCCTCATGCCTAGGTGAGTTTTAGGTAGAAGTCATAGGAAGGGTAGTGATTAAGTGAGCAGATTATAACAGGGTTTGGTTATTGTATGATCTGTGAATTGATACTATCGTATATTGGTTTCGTCCCTGGCTTGGTAGCCCTCAGAGTAGGATTGTTGATCCGAACTGGGTAAACATATCACTGTGTTCTTTACTTTCTGCACTGTTATTATTATTGTTATCTAGTTTATTGTGTTGGATATCAGTGTCTCAACATCTGTGTAGGACATCTGATATCTGTGCCAGAATTTCAATTGGCATCAAGAGTTTGCACCCTTGTTTGGTTTTGGGTGAGATTCAGGGAATGTACTTTCTGGTACAATGGACAAGGATGGAGGATTTTTGAACAAACCACCTCTGCTTGATGGTTCCAACTATGACTAATGGAAACCAAGGATGGTAGCATTCATAAAATCCATGGATGATCAAGCATGGAAAGCTGTTATAAAAGGATGAGAACCCCCAAAGGTTAAAGATGGAAAAGGTACCCCTACTGATGTGGTGAAGGAAGAGGAAGACTGGGATGATGCAGACTTCAAAGGGTCCATGGGAAATTCCAAAGCCATGAATGCATTGTTTAATGATGTCAATAAGAATATCTTCAGGTTGATTGAACATTGCACCATTACAAAAGAGGCGTGGGAGGTCTTGAAGGTTGCTCATGAAGGGACTTCAAAGGTGAAGATGTCAAAACTTCAGCTTCTCACTAGCAAGTTTGAGAGTTTGAAGATGAAGGAGGATGAGAGCATTCATGATTTTCACATGAACATTATTGAGATAGTTAATGCCTCAAGTGCCTTAGGTGAAAAGATGTCTGACAGCAAACTGGTCAGAAAAATCCTCAGATCTCTACCTAAGAGATTTGACATGAAAGTGACTACTATAGAGGAAGCTCAGGATATAGACAAGATGAAAGTGGATGAACTTGTGGGATCTCTTCAAACATTTGAATTAGGGATCAGTGAAAAGTATGAAAAGAAGAAGAGTATAGCTTTTGTGTCAAATGCTGGTGACTCAGAAGATGAAGGTGATCTGGTCAGAGATGAAGGGGTGTCTAAAGATCTGGTATTGCTTGGAAAATAATTTAACAAAGTGTTGAAAAGGATTGACTGGAAGTCGAGAGAAAATGCTCAGAACAAGTCACTCGACATCAGTAAAAACCAGGATGGAGGCAGAAGGTCCAGAACTGAAGAAGACTCCAATCAAGGGAAGAGAGTTCAGTGTTTTGAATGTGAGGGATTTGGGCACATAAAGACTGAGTGTCCCACGTATCTCAAAAGGCAGAAGAATGGCTTATCTGTGTCTTGGTCAGAAGGAGAGTCTGAGAGTGATCTTGAAGAAGAATCAGTAAAATTGGTGACAGCCTTGACTGGGATATGTAAGGCTGATGGAGAAACTACTTGTGAGTCTGACTCTGACAAAGAATCTTATATTGGAGAACTCACTAAGGAAGATGTCTTCACCGGGTTCTCAAAGTTGTGTATCAAGAATGAAGAAAGGTGCCAGATAATATTAGAACAGAAGGTTCAGATAGCTCAACTAGAAGCTGAGAAGGAATAACATCTATCAATCATTGCTGATCTGAAAGAGGAGGTTGTATGGCAAAAGTCAAAACTTGACAATATGACCAAATCTATAAGAATGATGAACAATGGTACCACGCAGCTGGATGAGATTCTTCAGACTGGGAAAGATGCTGGAAATGTGCAAGGCCTTGGTTTTAACAATCAAGAAGAGACCTACAAGAAGCCTGTATTAAAGTTTGTTCCTCAGAAAATAAAGCAAGAAGAGGGGATGTCAAATCACATGTTTCAACATCAGATGAAGCATCAGAAAAGAGTATGTAGTTCAAAGTATAAACCATGGAGATGCCATTACTGTGGAAAGATTGGTCACTTAAATTCATTTTGCTACAAGTTGCACGGCTATCCCAAAACTGCTCATCAACAAAATAAAGGACAGAGTTGGGCTAAAGTGAAGAGAATATGGACTCCTAGAAATATGATGGTCGGTCTCATAGCACATACCTCTCTTAGAAAATCCGCAACAGAAGATTGGTACTTTGACAGTGGTTGTTTAAGACACATGACTGGTGTGAAGAAATTCTTGTCAGATATCAAGCCTCACTCCACCAATTATGTCACTTTTGGGGATGGATCAAAAGGTGAAATAAAAGGTGTTGGAAAGCTGGACTACACAGGACAACCAAATCTGGACCGTGTTTTATTTGTCAAAGGGCTGACCGCAAATTTGATCAGTATAAGCCAACTGTGTGATGTAGGACTCAAAGTAAATTTCACAAAATCTGAATGCCTAGTAACCAATGAGAAAGATGAAGTTGTTATGAAGGGAACCAGGTCTAAGGATAACTGCTATCTGTGGAATCCTCAAGAATCGGAAAGTTTGTCTACCTGTTTGATGTCAAAGGAAGATGAAACCAAACTGTGGCATCAGAAATTGGGTCACTTACACTTGAAAGGGATGAAGAAAGTTATGTCAAGTGAAGCTGTTAGAGGTATTCCCAAGCTGAAGATTGATGAGGATATAATATGTGGTGAATGTCAAGTTGGGAAGCAAACAAGGGTGTCACACAAGAGGCTTCAACATCTTACCACAAATTCCGGAGTTCTGGAACTGCTTCACATGGACTTAATGGGACCTATGCAGGTTGAAAGTCTTGGTGGGAAGAAGTATGTCTATGTTGTCGTTGATGATTACTCCAGATTCACCTGGATAAGCTTTATCAGAGAAAAGTATGAAGAATTTGCAGCCTTCAAAGAGTTGTGTCAAAGGATTCAACGGGAAAAGGATTGTGGTGTTGTTCGAATCAGAAGTGACCATGGGAAAGAATTCAAAAATAGCAGGTTTGAAAAGTTTTGCTTATCTGAAGGAATCACTCATGAATTTTCATCACCGATCACTCCTCAGCAGAATGGTGTGGTGGAACGCAAGAATAGGACTATACAAGAGTGTGCAAGGGTCATGATTCATGCCAAAAAGCTTCCATATCATTTTTGGGCTGAAGCCATGAATACCGCTTGCTATATACACAATAGGGTGACTATCAGATCAGGTACTTCTGTCACTCATTATGAGCTATGGAAAGGTAGAAATCCAAATGTAAAGTATTTCCATGTGTTTGGGAGTAAGTGCTATATCTTGGCGGATCGTGAGCAGAGGCGAAAGATGGATCCTAAGAGCGAGGAAGAGATATTTTTGGGATACTCTACAAACAGTAAAGCATATAGGGTATTTAATTCCAGAACTAAGGTGATGATGGAATCCATAAATGTGGTGGTTGATGACTCTGGGAAAGACGAAGATGTCCCAGATGATGTTGGAGAATGCCTTCCCATGAATAATGAAATCTCACAAGACATTGAGTCTATAGAAAATAATGCTCATGAAACTGACACTAGACCTGAGAATGAAGAGGTAGAGGATGATAATAGGGGACCCTCTATAAGGATTCAGAAGGATCACCCTAAGGAATTGATTATTGGAAATCTGAATGAAGGTGTAAGAACCAGAACGAGGGAGGCTGTGTCAAATGCATGCTTTGTTTCAAAGATTGAACCAAAGAATGTCAAAGAAGCATTGACAGATGAGTTCTGGATAAGTGCTATGCAAGATGAGCTTTGTCAATTCAAGAGAAATGAAGTCTGGGAACTGGTACCACGACCAGCAGGAACAAATGTGATTGGAACAAAATGGGTTTATAAGAATAAGTCTGATGAACAAGGAGTTGTTACCAGGAATAAAGCCAGATTAGTTGCTCAAGGATACACACAGATTGAAGGAGTAGACTTCGATGAAACATTTGCTCCTGTGGCTCGATTGGAATCCATCAGATTGCTGCTAGGAGTGGCATGTTTGTTGAAATTCAGATTGTTTCAAATGGATGTCAAGAGTGTCTTTCTGAATGGCTATCTTAATGAAGAAGTCTATGTTGAGCAGCCTAAAGGGTTTGTGGATCCAAATTTTCCTGATCATGTATTCAAGCTAAAGAAGGCTTTGTATGGGTTGAAACAAGCTCCACGAGCTTGGTATGAAAGGCTGACTAAGTTCTTAGTCAACCATGGATACAGGAAGGGTGGCATTGATAAAACACTTTTTGTCAATGAGAAGGATGGGAAACTAATGATTGCTCAGATTTATGTAGATGATATTGTGTTTGGTGGGATATCGGATGAAATGGTCCAACATTTTGTCAACCAAATGCAGTCTGAATTTGAGATGAGCTTGGTAGGTGAATTGACCTACTTCCTTGGATTACAAGTCAAGCAGATGGAAGGTTCCATTTTTATTTGTCAGAGCAAATAAGCGAGGAACATTGTGAAGAAGTTTGGACTGGATAATGCCAAACATAAGAGAACTCCTGCTCCTACTCACTCGAAGTTATCCAAAGATGAAAAGGGAGTGAATGTTGAACAAAGTTTATACAGAAGCATGATTGGAAGTCTGATGTATCTTACAGCAAGTAGGCCAGACATAACCTTTGTTGTTGGCGTGTGTGCAAGATACCAAGCAGAACCCAAGGCCAGTCACATCAATCAAGTTAAGAGAATTCTTAAGTATGTGAGTGGTACATGTGATTATGGGTTGTTGTACTCCCATGACTCAAGTCCCATTTTAGTAGGATACTGTGATGCTGATTGGGCTGGAAGTGCTGATGATAGGAAGAGTACCTCTGGAGGATGTTTCTTTTTGGGAAATAATCTTATTTCATGGTTTAGTAAGAAGCAAAATTTTGCTTCTCTTTCTACTGCTGAAGCTGAGTACATAGCAGCTGGAAGTAGTTGTGCTCAACTGGTGTGGATGAAGCAAATGCTATCTGAGTATAATGTCACACAAGATGTCATGACATTATTTTGTGACATCCTGAGTGCTGTTAATATTTCTAAAAATCCTATTCAACATAGCAGGACTAAGTACATTGATATCAGGCATCACTTCATCAGAGAACTTGTGGAGGACAAAGTCATAACTCTTGAGCATGTGAGCACAGAAAATCAGCTTGCTGACATATTTACCAAGGCTCTGGATGCAGTTCAGTTTGAAAACCTGAGGAGCAGACTTGGGGTTTGCATTCATGACGAACTATAGCAATTAATGTTCGTTCTGGCTGCTAGATTGGAAAGGTTAAAGGAGGTTCTGGTAGTGCAGTGTGTGCATGAGGTTATAAAGGGGAAAATGCTGAAGTTTGTACATGACTCTTGGTCATGTGATGTGGTGTGCATCTACTCTCTGATGCTGTTTATTCTGGTCTATGATTTGACCATTTCTCAAATATTAATAACTGTTCTACTTGCCTTTGTCATATTTCTAGCTAAAAAGGGGGAGTAGTGTGCTTGTGTGTGTGTGCCTATGCTGGTGCTGCAGTTGAGGGGGAGAATGTGGAATGTTTGTGTTGATGCAGTTGAGGGGGAGTTTTTTTGCTGCTATGTGTGCTGTGTGTTGGTTTTTCGCTGCTGTCTCTGATATGGATTTTTTGCTTGTGCTTCTTTGCAAGTTTTTTTTGTGTGTGTAGTTTTAGCCAAAATAAGCCAAAGGGGGAGATTGTTATTTCGTTGAATTTGTGGTTGGCATTTATTTTGCTAAAACTATTCTAGCAGCAAGATGTTGAAACAAGATATTCTAAGTTGCTGCATTCAACATGTCGAATGAAGATGTCCCATACTGGCTCATAGGACATCGCGTCTGAATTCAGTTTAAAAGGAGATTCTGTTGCTGTTAAATGTTACTGAATATTCTGTGAATATTTGGTTATCCTATGTGGCATCCAACATATTTTTGGATTGTGTTTTTGTGTTGGTTTTCAGATTTTCAGCGCTTTCTAATTATGGAGACATATTAGGAAACTTTAGATTGGAGACCTATTTTGTTGGAGTTTATTTTGAAGATTTGTGAGCAGTCTCTTTGCTGCATTTTTGAAGCCCAATCCAGTCCAGATTTAATGCTATATATTGACTGGTGTAAACCTAGTTTAGGCGTGGAACTTACGTGTGTTTTTGTTAGGGTTTTTGAGTTTTATTTGTGAGCCTAACTGGTATCATTCTGATAACTATATAAGGACTGGTTTTTGTGTTGTAAGTTATGTCAGTTACTCATAAGCTTTTAAGCATTGAGTTTCTTGTGTGTCAATTATCATAAGCTTTGAAGTATTGAGAATTGTGTGTTTAGAAAGTGTGACTTTCGTTTTGTTACTTGTGTTGAAAGGAACCAATCACAAGTTGTGGTTGTAGAGGGATTTGAGGAGGGCCTCATACCTAGGTGAGTCTTAGGTAGAAGTCATAGGAAGGGTAGTGATTAAGTGAGCAGATTATAACAGGGTTTGGTTATTGTATGATCTGTGAATTGATACTATCGTATATTGGTTTCGTCCCTGGCTTGGTAGCCCTCAGAGTAGGATTGTTGATCCGAACTGGGTAAATATATCACTGTGTTCTTTACTTTCTACACTGTTATTATTATTGTTATCTTGTACATTGTGTTGGATATCAGTGTCTCAACATCTGTGTAGGACATCTGATATCTGTTCCAGAATTTCAAGCTTCTGTTAGCTTAACTTCCATCAATACCCGGATTGATGGGATCTCTACTTCTATGGGAAGCACCGCCTCCATGCCATATACTAGAGAGAAATGGGTTTCCCCTGTTGAAGTGCGAATAGATGTGCGATAACCGTGAAGGGCAAAGGGTAGCATCTCGTGCCTGTCTTTGTAGGTTACAACCATCTTTTGAACAATCTTCTTGATGTTCTTGTTAGCCGCTTCTACCGCTCCGTTCATCTTAGGTCGGTAGGGAGATGAGTTATGGTGTTTGATCTTGAACTCAGCGCACAACTCTTTCATCATCTTATTGTTCAAGTTAGATCCATTATCCGCAATGATCTGGCTCGGAACACCATAACGGCAGATGATATTGTTTTTGATAAATTGGACCACAGCTTGTCGGTTAACATTAGCGTAGGATGCTGCTTCGACCCACTTGGTGAAGTAATCAGTGGCTACCAGGATGAACCGATGTCCGTTCGAAGCCTTAGGTTCGATCATGCCAATCATGTCGATTACCCATATAGAAAAAGGCCATGGGGAAGAGAGAACTTTGAGATGCGTTGGCGGAACATCGATTTTTTCTGAGTATATCTGACACTTATGACACTTCCTCATGTACTTGTAGTAGTTGGATTCCATTGTCAACCAGTAGTACCCTGCTCTCCGAATTTTTCTCGCCATTGTGTGTCCGTTGGCATGAGTGCCAAAGGATCCTTCGTGAATTTCTTTTATTAGCATGTCTGCTTCTGGTCTGTCTACGCATCGGAGCAAGACCATGTCAAAGTTTCTCTTATAGAGTGTATCACTGCTCAAGAAGAAGCTGCCTGCCAGCCTTCTGAAGGTTTTCTGTCTTTCCTTAGTGCCCCAGGTGGGTACTCTTGTTTCTGAAGGAAGCATTTGATATCGTGGTACCAAGGTTTGTCGTCTATGACTGCTTCGATCGTGAAAATGTAAGCGGGCCATTTAAGGAGCATTATATTAATCTTAGGTAAGTCGTTCCATTGGCCTACACTAATCATGGAAGAGAGAATGGCCAATGCATCATCCATGTGATTTTCCTCACGAGGGATATGATGAATCTCGATTCTGTTGAAGAATGGCAACAGCCTTCTCGCGCAATCTTTGTAAGGAATCAGTCCTGATTGGTATGTGTTCCAATCTCCTTTGATCTAATTGATAACCAAGGCTGAGTCGCCATATACATCCAAGTTCTTAATCCTTAAGTCGATCGCTTCTTCGAGACCATGATACAGGCTTCGTATTCGGCCTCGTTGTTTGTGCACTTGAACGTTAGTCGGGCATGTAGCGCGAGTTTTATGTGTGGTTGCGAAGCACTATCGCTTTTGGGTACTACAGCTCGATTCATTTTTTATTCTATTGAAGCTGATGAAGGAAGGGAAATAGATGTCTCCAATTAAGCCTGCTTGCAAACCGAGTTTAAACAAATGACTGTTGGTTTACAGATGCTACAAAGATCGTGGGTCTCTCTTAGATTATGTTGTTGAGAACACTGGGTCTAGACTATTGGTAGGATGTTAGGACTGATGCTTTTCGGGATTTTGGGTTTTTAATTAGTGTGCTCGCTAAGATTCTTTTTCAATCTTATGCCTACATATTCCTGGGATAGGGAAATCAGAGCGATCGTAGTTCCTCCAATTCTTGGGAGGAAAAAGGTTGTTTTGGTGTCTTGTTCAAAGCCCAAGACGTGAAGCTAAAGGTGGTTTGTATCTTGTTCAAAGCCCAAGATGTGAAGCTGAAGGGTCTATTTGTATCTTGTTCGAAGCCCAAGATGTGAAGCTAAAAGGGTGTTGACTTTAGAGAGAATTTGTCATCTCTAAAGGGGAATATTTGGTCTATTTGGCACAACTGTTGGGTGACTGATTATAAAGGAGAATTACTTTAACAAGGATATGCAAATCCAGAAATGCCATAATTTTCTTTATAGGGGATTTTTAACCTGAAGGAGAAGACTTTTAACTCAGTTTAGAGCAATGTCATCTTTCCTTAGGAATTTCTCATGCTAAAAGAGGGACAGTGGCGTGGATGTAAATAATCCAAAGGCTTGCCGCTTATAGCAATTAGATGAAGGAAAAGGAGTTGTTGATGTTTGTATACTGTGACCAAAACATGATTTGATGCTAAAAGGTTGATTGAATCAATCGGGGATTTCTTTATACAAAGCCTAAGAGGAGGCTATTGACCCAACAAGAGGATGCTTTCGTGCCTCGTACGAAGCCCGAGATAAAGGCTAAAAGGATTGACTCAACAAGAGAGTGTTTTTATATGTGTCTTGTACGAAGCCCAGGACGGAGGTTAAAAGGGTTTGACTCAACAAGAGAGTCTTTTACACTCACCAAGAGAGTGATTTGTATCTCGTACGAAGCCCGAGATGGAGGCTAAAGGAGGATCGACTCAACAAGAGAGTCTTCTTATACTCAACAAGAGAGTGTTTTTGTATCTCGTACAAAGCCCGAGATGAAGGCTAAAAAATGTTTGACTCAACAAGAGAGTCCTTTATACTCAACAAGAGAGTGAGTTTGTATCTCGTACAAAGCCCGAGATAGAGGCTAAAGGTGTTTGACTCAACAAGAGAGTCTTTTATACTCAATAAGAGAGTGATTTGTATCTCGTACGAAGCCTGAGATAGAGGCTAAAAAGGTTAGCTCCGCTGGGGAGAATAATTGTACAAAGCCCAAGAGGAGGCTATCTATGCTGGTGACTGTTTTAGTTTAGTGACAGGTCCAATATGTTGTATAAAAGATAAAATAAGTTTTTATAAAGAAACTGATTCCAGGTGAGGCTGTACTTTGGTACTAATCAGAAGATTGGGGTTCTTTCCTGTTCTTTAAGGAAATGGGAAATCCAAAGGGTATTGAGACTATCCAAGTCTACTGGCATTTTGAGAAATCGATTCTCAGGTAGTGAATGATCTTTGTATGATGCCCAAGAGAAGGCTGGCATGTTAAGGGATGAAGGTCAACCCCTTAACTGGTCTGGCACTTGACTCAGAAATACAGCTCTAGCAAATTGATGACTAGGTTCTGTTCATATACATGTAGAGGTCTCTAGGTCCTTGTACTAAGCCCAAGAGAAGGCATGAGAGCTTTTAAGAAGCCGAAGGGTCCTTGTACAACGCCCAAGAGGAGGCGAGGATGCTTTTAAGAATCCTGTGGGTCCCCAAACCCCGAGAAGTTCAAGACATGCCATTCACTGAGAATAGATCAAGCCAAGAAAGTTCGAGAATTTGGAAGAAACTCAAGAGATGCCATTCATGGAGAAAAGATCATCCTTGGGGAGTAGAGTCTCTTTGACAATTTCAAAGGGTGACAGTCTGAGAAAGGGTTCACTGAGAATGCTGCCTTTCACGTCTCCATATTGTTTAACCCCAAGAGGAGGGAAGACTGTGTCAGGTAATTCTATGAGGATCTAGTTTTGTTTGTATTTAAGAGCGATCAACGGGGCTTTACCTAGTGCTAGACGTAGTTGTCGGGGAACACTCTAAATAACTATACTAGTATTACACAATTGACATTTGACAAGTATATAAAAGTTTGTGAAAGAAGACTTACAGTGAGCAGCCCCACAATACAGTTATATATATATATATATATATATATATATATATATGAAAGCGGATAAAGAAAGCGGGTAAACACTTACTCGGTTGTAGAGCTTCCATGCTGTTTTGTAAGTTGTTCAACAAAGAAAGCTTTGATAACAATATTATATTCAAAATCAAAGGAGAAAGTGCTTTGAAAAGATTGTTGGGGCTTACAGCTCAAGGACAGGCCCAAAGTTTTATCAGTGATTGCACTGTTGTTTTGTACATTGTACAGGGACTTATACAAGTGACTGAGGCCCAAAAAGGTTTTCTGTACAAAGGGATAGGTCTTACACTCTCTCAAGAGGCCCAAAGGTTTATTTTTGTACAAGTGGTGGGGCCTACGGCTCAAGGAGAGGCCCAAAAAAATGGTTTTTGAACTGGCGATCGCGCCTAGATTTTCTTTTAACGCAGAGGGACTTATACAATATCTGAGGCCAAAAATAGTTTTGGTTAAAAGGGTTTGGGTCTTACACTCTATTAGAGGCCCAAAGGCGTTTAAAGAAAAAGAATGGGGCTTATAACACAAGGGTAGGCCCAAGGGTTTGATTTGTTAGAAAGGCGACGACCGCGCCGAATTTTTTTGACGGTATCGGGACTTATAAAATACACTGAGGCCCAAATTATTTTGGTTTTTTATAAAAGGGTTGGGTCTTACACTCTACTAGAGGCCCAAAGGGTTTGAAAAAGTTTGATGAGGGTTGAATTAATCAAAAAACCTAATTTGTTTCCAAAATGTATTTTAATTGAATAAAAATTCAATTAAAATGATCAAAATTGTTAAACATGTGGAAAAAAATTTGTGATCTTGGATTAATGTTTCAAAAATCAAGTTTTGACCTACAAAATGATTAGAAGCCATTAAAATTTGCAAAATCAAGAAGGCAAAAATATTTTAAATGTAAAAAACAATTAAAATATTAATTCTTTGCAAAAATATCAATTATATGAAATAAATAATATTTTTAGGATTTTTTGGTAAAATAAAATATGTTAACATTTTTGTGAATTATTAAAAAAAGAATCAACTCAAAATCATTAAAACTCATAGAGAAATTAATTTTTGAATCAATTAAATAAAATCACAAAATTCAAATATTCAAATATTTGAAAAAGGGCGCCAAGAACATGGCAAGAACACGCGCCCTTCCTCTGTTTCTGCAGATTTGCGTTTTCTATCCAATCTCACTGAATACTTGATTGTATCATGTAATCTACATATCAATCTACTCGTTTCAACCTCACGATCATGTATATGGTCTTTAATTTCATTTATTTTAAACATGGAATAAGAAATCAAAGAGAAACCTTAAGAACCCTAAAATTTGCATGAAGGTTCAGAAATTCCATACATGATTCAAACAATGCAATTGATTGAGGGAAAACACTCCATGCATGATTATGAACATATGGCCAAATTATTGTGCAGCAAAAATTGCATGGATCATAGAGTTAGAAGAGCTCATGCTTACCACTTGCACTGGTGATTGTGTTTTTTGTTAGAGGTGTTACAACTTGGTTTCAAGGTTATGGACAACTTCCCCAGGTGCTATGGAGTGTGTCTGGATGCTTGGAGTGGATTGATTTGAGCTGGAACTTGATTTGGCACCTCAACTGCAAATCTGTCAAAGGCTTGAGCAGTTGGCTGGTGATTTTGTGATTTTGGTGTTCCAGATGTTATGTGAGTATTTGGATCACTTCTATATGATGTTTATGAGGTGTGTGTGTGATTGGTTTGATTGGAATTGCTCTCAAACTCAAAATCCGATAGTGACTTGCTTTGGAAGGCAAAATTAGAGTGAAGAAGGAGATTTTGAGGAAAGCATCTGTTTGATGGCTTTGGTGTACTCAAACTGATCACAAATGAGCTCTATTTATAGTATAGCAAGTTTGTTTTGGGATCAATATTGAATGGCAACTGCAGCTGAGGTTTGGCCAATGTTGATCAATAGGAATCCAAGTCCCCTCTAGCCATTGACTAGAGGTTAGAGCACAGAGTTGTGGTTCCCTAGTTGTTGGATGAATCTTAACTGAATTCAATTGCAAATGTGTCAGTCCATGCCACCTTGGTGCATCCATTAAATGCTCCAATCCAAAATTGGAGTCTTGTCCCTCTTTTAGGGATTTCTAGGTTTGGCATGCTACTTCTTGTTCCAAAGACTTTGGAGGCTTGGACCAGTGTTTGTTCCATTTAGATTTGATCCTCAGATGTGTCCAAAGTGATGACAAGGCTTGGAATTATCTTATTTTGCCAAATCGAGCAAAAGTACAAAATTCTGCCTAGCCTTGGCAGTTTTCAGCTAGGCATATTGCCATTGTCATATCTCATGGCTCAAGTTGAATTTGATGGATTTCTTGGCCATTTTGGAAAGCCCTCATATACAATAACTGTTTGATCATAATTGGTTTTGATACTTTTTGGATCCAAGTGAAAAATACCCCTACATTTGGAAAAAAGTGAAGGCAGATTCTGACTTAGTAAAAATTTCACTAAGTGTTGGAAAAAAGTGACATTTTCACTTTTCTTGATTTTGTTCATTCCATAACTTGAAATCTATGGGGAATTGGAATGAGTGGTAGTTGAAGCTTTTGTCTAGGGTAATGAGAGCTATAAATCCAGCTTTGGATGGGAAAAAATGGCCTTGTGGTTTAGGAGTTATGATCCTCCAAAGTTGGTACCCTAGCCACTTTGTTCCATAACTTAGAAAATTTTCTATGTTTTTTCTGGTTACCCCTTTTACAAGTTATCCCACTTTTCTTGATTTTTCTTGATGAATGATGATTCCAACCACACATTAACATCATTTTAGGGTTAAGGAACCATAATTGTGAAAAATCTCAAAAAGTCAAAGATTGACTTTTGTGCACAGTTGACTTTTTGTCAGATGAATTCCAAACTATGCGATCCTCTATGAAATCAAGTTCTTGACCTAAATCAAACTTGATGGATTAATTTCATAGGTTTTATAGGGTGTATTGAATCATGTCTTAGGGTTTGGGAGCATGTCCTGGTCAAAAGTCAAAGATACAGTTGACTTTTTCCGTGAAACCCTAACTGTGGTTCTGATGAACTTGAAACTTGTGGCTCAAGCTTCTTGGATCAATCCATTGTTGCAAATGGATTAATGTGATGTATTTGAGACCCTCAAATCCCCTCTTGAGGTCTTGGCTCATGTTTTGTCCCAAAAGTCAACTTAGGGGTGAATTAGGTCAAGAAACCCTAATTCCTGATTTTTGATATATGCATCCCCTGAGGCTAAATTGACTTGGTGATTGGGTTCATGAGATCCCTTGGAGCATCATAGGTTATGCTTTGAAGCATTGGCTCATGCCCAGAGGAAAATTTCCATCTGGAGGCCCTGGTCGACCAAACCCTAATTTGGTGACACTGGCGATCTTAAGGCTTGATCCACCTAGAAGGGAGCAGCCTTGTGCTTAATCCTTGAAGTGGGAGTCCTCTTAATCCTTTTAGACAAGTTGAAGATTGTGTCATTCCTTGATTGATCCTCTGTCTAAGAACTCTGAGAGGGCTTGAAACCCTATGTTTGATTGTAGTGGATGCTCACCCATCTTTGGGGAGACTAATGAGGCATGATGGTTCGCCCATATTGTGATGATGATTTGCACAATGATGGGAAATCTTAGTGGTCAAAATTTGGGGTATGACAGATGCCCCTATTTAATCTTCTTGGACCCGAAGGTGTGAATGGCGAAGGTATTCGGGCATTTGGGGTTCAAGAGGATTAAATATCGGAATGCCGAAATTTTGATGATGGTTAAAAATGGCGGTTCACACATCCTTCTTTTTTTGCTAAACAATGATGCTTAGAAAAGGTAAACTCACCCTTGATCCTGGTTTCCTACCAAGGAACTGGTCTTAGTTTCTAAAATAAACTTCCCCTCGATCCTGGTTTCCTACCAAGGAACTGGTCTCAATTTCTGATTTAAACTTCCCCTCGATCCTAGTTTCCTACCAAGGAACTGGTCTTAGTTTCTGATTTAAACTTCCCCTCGATCCTAGTTTCCTACCAAGGAACTGGTCTTAGTTTCTTTTGTCAATAAACTTTATCGACAAGGGACGCTATGCGTAGCGGTTTTCCTCAAACTTCTCGCCGAATTTTCCTGGGGAGATGCTATTTGATGGAAAAAAATTTTGATGTCAGACTTGCTGGGGAACCCATCTGTCTGAATTGTAGAGGTGTACAAACTTCTCTGTTGGAGACACCATTTGTTGACTCTCCTGGGGAAAGCAGGTCTCTTGAGAGACTGCTGTCGTACTGGGATATTACATCATACTTTTCTTCGAGATCTTCTCGGAGAAATGCATATGATGCGATCCAATTTTGAGGTGCTAATGACTTCATTAACATCGACTCTCCAGAGAGCAAAATCAATGTGTTGTTGAAAGTCTTTAGTTGTGAGGCTTCCTTTGGGGATTTTCCTTAATCCGGGAAAGCGAAGACATCATCTTCAATGGCAAAGAATGATGCTGGCTGAGGGTTCTCTGGTTTTTCAGAGGTTCAAGTTATCAAAGTGGTCAAGGGCCGACTTCATCCCAAAAATAAACTGGAGGAGAGAGGTAGTGCATACGCAACATTTCCTGACGAGGAAAGAATCGACAACTCGATTGTGAAGACTTTTATCCCTAGGGGACAAGACCGACTAGAGTGATAGTGATGCAATATGAATGCGAAAGTAAATCAATAATGCATGATGTATGTATGTGTATGCTAACAAAACTGACACGACATACAGGCTAGTGGGTGAACATGACTGGATACTTGGCCACTGCAGGGGACAAAAAGTATCGCTGGTTCAAGATAGCAATTCTGCCTTGCTAAGGAGAAGTAGTCCCTGCGGGGAACAACCGTTGATCGGGCTTAGGAGGTAAGAACTCTGCCAAGGATGTCAGATGGAGTATTCGCATCTGACATAGTTGATCCTTCCTTCAGGCGCACTGGTTTAGAAGGAGTACTTTGATTCTGTACTTTGAAGCTCGCTTACTTTTGGCGAAGCGATCGGTGTTCTTTCGATGTTCAACAGTCAAAAGAAATTGCCATCTTCATTTTAAAGCAGAAAATTTTTAACAAGTAAATTAATTTTGTTTCGTTTCAAGAATCGTTGATCATGTTAAAATGTCGTTCTATAAAGCTAAAACAAATAAGAATTGAAAACAAAAGCACAAGGGCTCAAATTGTATTGATAGGATAGAAACCAGCCAAACACGTGATTCCACAGAGTATTTACAAAGTTTGAAAATGGTAATTTAAGGGAAAAGGGCTACAGAACGACTGTTATGTTTCAATGTAGGCCTTTTCCCTCTAAATTACCATTTTCCAAACTTTGCTAAATACGTCTGTGGCTGGAGTTTTTTGATGGATGGTAGGACTACTGCTAAGGAATTTGCCCCTGTTGGACGTAGTTACTTGCCATTATCCCTAATTTTTTCCTGGATTGTAATGTGATGTTTCCAATCCACCGGGATGATTTTTGATTATGTCTCTAATTTTTACCTGGACCGCCCTTTCGGGTTTTCAATCCACCGAGACGTTTTTTTTAGTTTAGGCGAAGTATTTCTTGACTACATCAACATTTGTGGGGTAGGCAAATTCCTCTCCGTCCATGGTTGCAAGTCTCAAGGCGCCGCCTGAGAAAGCTTCTTGACCACGTAGGAGCCGTCATAGTTTGGAGTCCATTTGCCCCGAGAATCAGTGAGAAATGATTGTATCTTTTTTAGCACAAGGTCTCCTTTCTTGAAGACGCGAGGTCAGACCTTTTTGTAGAACGCCTTCTTCATTCTTTGCTGATACAACTGACCGTGGCATAGTGCCGTGATTCACTTTTCCTCAATCAGATTTAGTTCGTCGTGTCGACTTTGACACCATTCAGCTTCTGTAAGCTTAGCTTCCATCAATACCCAGATTGATGAGATCTCTACCTCTATGGGGAGAACTGCCTCCATGCCATAAACTAGAGAGAAAGGGGTTGCCCCTGTTGAAGTGCGGACAGATGTGCGATAACTATGAAGAGCAAAGGGTAGCATTTTGTGCCAGTCTTTGTAAGTTACAACCATCTATTGAACAATCCTCTTGATGTTCTTGTTAACGGCTTCTACCGCTCCGTTCATCTTAGGTCAGTAGGGAGATAAGTTATGGTGTTCGATCTTGAACCCAGCGCACAACTCTTTCATCATCTTATTGTTCAAGTTGGAGCCACTATCAGTAATGATCTGGCTTGGAACACCATAACGGCAGATGAGATTATTTTTGATAAATAGGACCACCACTTGTCGGGTCACATTGGCGTATGACGCTGAATCGACCCACTTGGTGAAGTAATCAATGGCTACCAGGATGAACCGGTGTCTGTTCGAAGCTTTGGGTTCGATCATGCCAATTATGTCGATTCCCCATATAGAAAAAGGCCATGGGGAAGAGAGAACTTTGAGATACATTGGCGGTACATGGATTTTGTCGGAGTATATCTGACACTTGTGACACCTCCTCATGTACTTGTAGCAGTCGGATTCCATGGTCAACCAATAGTACCCGGCCCTAAGAATTTTTCTAGCCATTGTGTGTCCGTTGGCATGAGTGCCAAAGGATCCTTTGTGAATTTCTTTTATCAGCATGTTTGCTTCTGGTCTGTCTACGCATCGGAGCAAGACCATGTCAAAATTCCGCTTATAGAGTGTATCACCGCTCAGAAAGAAACTTCCAGCCAGCCTTCTAAGGGTTTTTCTGTCTTTCCTTAGGGCCCCAGGTGGGTACTCTTGTTTCTGAAGAAAGCATTTGATATCGTGATACCAAGGTTTGTTGTCTATGACTGCTTCGATCGCAAAGATGTAAGCGGGTCGTTCAAGGCGCATTATGTCGTTCTTAGGTAGGTCCTTCCATTGACCTACACTAATCATGGAAGAGAGGGTGGCTAATGCATCAGCCATGCGATTCTCATCACGAGGGATGTGATGAAACTCGATTCCGTTGAAGAAGGGTAACAACCTTCTTGCATAGTCTTTATAAGGAATCAATCCTGATTGGTATGTGTTCTAATCTCATTTGATCTGATTGACGACCAAAGCTGAGTCGCCATATACATCCAAGTTCTTGATCCTCAAATCAATTGCTTCCTCGAGACCCATAATACAAACTTCGTATTTGGCCTCGTTGTTTGTGCACTTGAATGTAAGTTTGGCAGTGAAAGGAATATGGGTACCCTGAGGTGTTATGATGATTTCCCCAATTCCGTTTCCGTAATGAATGACAGCTCCGTCGAAAATTAGTCCCCATTGGGAACCTGGTTCTGGCCCTTCACTGAGTAGCGGTTCATCGCAATCTTTCATTTTCAAATACATGACATCTTCGTCCGGGAAGTCAAACCCGATTGATTCCTGGTCATTAATCGGTTGATGAGCCAAATGATCGGCTAAAATACTCCCTTTAACGGCTTTTTGAGTGTGCTATTCGATGTCGTATTCTGATAGCAACATCTGCCAACGGGCAATCCTTCCCGTGAGAGCAGGTTTTTCAAATACATACTTGATTGGATCCATTTCGAATACCAACCGAGTAGTGTGACGAATCATGTACTGGCGAAGACGTTTGGCTGCCCAAGCCAAAGTACGACAAGTTTTCTCAAGCATAGTGTACCGAGTCTCGCAGTCGGTGAATTTCTTGCTCAAATAGTAGATGGCAGACTCTTTCCTTTTGGTTTCGTCTTGTTGGCCAAGTACACAACCCATGGAGTCCTCTAGGACTGTGAGGTAGATGATCAGTGGTCTTCCTTCCACTGGACGTGATAGAATCGGTGGGTTCAATAGATATTCCTTAATACTGTTGAAAGCGGTTTGACAGTCTTCTGTCTAAACGCAGTCCTGGTTCTTTTTGAGTAATTTGAAAATCGGCGCACATGTCGCGGTCATGAGGAATATGAATCTGTAGATGTAGTTCAAACGTCCCAGGAATCCTCTGACTTGTTTTTCAGTTTTTGGAGAAGGCATTTCTTGAATGGCCTTGACCTTGTCGGGATCAACCTCAATTCCTTTCTGGCTGACGATGAACCCTAAGAGTTTCCCTAAACGGACACCGAAGGTGCACTTGTTAGGATTCAAGCGGAGTTTGTACTTTCTCAACCGCTAGAATAGTTTTGATAGGTGTGTCACATGCTCCTCCTCTGTTTTAGATTTTGTAATCATATCATCGACATACACTTCGATTTCTTTATGTATCATGTCATAAAACAGAGTAGTCATGGCCCTTTGATAGGTTGCCCCGACGTTCTTCAAACCGAACGGCATTACCTTGTAACAGAAGGTACCCCAGTGGGTAATGAACGAAGTTTTCTCCATGTCATTCGGCGCCATTTTGATCTGGTTATAGCCCAAAAATCCATCAATGAAGGAGAAAACTTTGAAATTTGTTGTACTGTCTACCAGCATGTCAATGTGTGGTAAGGGAAAGTCGTCCTTTGGACTAGCCTTGTTTAGATCTCTGTAATCCACACACATTCTGACCTTTCCGTCCTCTTTCAGAACTGGTACGATGTTGGCTAACCATTGAGGATATTCTGACGTAGCGAGGAAACCCACGTCAATCTGTTTCTGTACCTCCTCTTTGATTTTGATGGCCATGTCCGGGTGAGTCCGTCTCAACCTCTATTTTACTGGCTGACATTCCGATCTTAACGGTAGATGATGTTCCACGATGCTGGTATCCAACCCAAGCATGTCCTGATAGGACCAAGCAAACACATCGAGAAATTCTCTGAGAAGCTTTGTCAAACTTTCTTTGATAGTCGGACTGAGTAGTGCCCCAATCTTCACTTCTTTTCTCTCTTCTTCTGAACCCAAGTTAACCATTTCCAACGGCTCTTTGTGAGGTTCAATGGATCTTTCCTCTTGTCGGAGTAATCGGAAAATCTCTTCTGGAATTTCGTCGTCAACTTCTTCTTCAGCCCCAAATACTAGGAACTCAAAGTCGGGAGAAGGCATCGGATTGTATGTTTCAACGGGGTTTAAAACAAGCAATCTGCATGACGTGATGATTTGTGTTTAGAAGAGGTAGAGAAAATGCAAGTGTGTGCAGTGTATTTCTTTTACTGCTTGTTTTTATTATTGAGTTGTTTTTTAGGATTACCATTTTCTGAAAAATGAAAAGAGAAAACAGCAATTGATGCGGAAATTACAGAACGACGTTATTTTATTAATGAACAAGTCGATTCTTGAAACTACAACCCTATAAAACAAAACTCTGTCGCTTTGGACGAAGTGAAGAGGGAAATTTACAGAAAGTGAGCCTTATCGAAACATCTGTTTCACCTGGGCAGGGCGAAAGGTTAAAGATGACAATTACTTTGACTTATGAACAATCTTCGAAACATCGACAACAACCCATTGGCAGCGAACTCCTCGGTGAATCACAAAGTCTGGTACCTTCCTTGATTTGTCTTCAGAAATGATGCTGATTTCTGGCAGAGCAGGATCATTGGAATCTGTCTCCCAGGCAGAGTTGTCGTAGGAGGATTCCTCTGTTGTATTTTGCATAGTATTTGTACTCTCAGGTATATCTTCCCATCCAGTTGGCTGGATGTCTTCGAACCTGATACGAGAGCTTTCGGGAGCGGTTTACTTAACCATGAAGTCAAATTTTCCACTTGGTTGTCCCAAGGTGTCCCACACTTCTTTGGAACTGGAGGAGTCATCCCTCTCGATGACATTGACCTTGGGAAAAGTATAGTTGATGAATTCTAGTCTGGCAAGCTTTGCCAATTCATCGTCGTACGAGATATTTTCTGAATGACCTGAGTGTTAATCCCATGACATGGTGGGGACATAGGTATTCTGTTCAATGATGCTCAGCTGATTTTCATTGTTCGGCTGATTTTCTTGCCCCGAGTTTCCTAGGTACGGCTGCCAGATAGGCAGGCCATCCATCGGGCCATAATAGTCGTGGTCAAAGTTGTCCTTCATCAGAGTGTCTTCCTCTAATGAGTTTGGTGGAGCACGGCATCCTTCGGGATCACAATCTCCATATATCATTTCAACGTCTGACCTGGGTATAAATCTCGGACTTTGTGCAGGATAGCAAAATGGCGTAGGCACCTCTTCCTGAGGCATATGACCGTCCTCGTTGAGATAGGACTTCCATTCCTCATCCGTATCAGAGGGATCCTCCTCGTTGATAGTATGGAATGTTAGAGGCACTGGGTGAAGGAAACCTCCACTGTGGAAGAAGTCCTGAATGGGATGAAGACTTTCATCGTAGCAGCTGTTTGAGTGTAGGTTACAGAAAAACCAAGACCCTTCTTTATTTTATTATCAGTAGGAATGACAAGCTGTCCCCATCCTTTTACATTTTTATTCTCGATCACTTCGAGAGTATCTCTGTATGATGAAATAGAGGTTCCTTTCTCTGATTGATTCTCATTGCTCACCGAAAGTGCTTAGAACTGAGTCCCAACAACTTCCTCGGGTTCTACACAAGTAGATAATGACAAGTTACTCACGAGCAAGGCTTGTTCTCAACAAACCGTGACGAGTTGATTGTTTTTGACGAACTTTAGTTTCTGGTGCAGCGTCGAAGTGACTGCCCCAGCCTGGTGTATCCAAGGTCTTCCTAATAAACAACTGTACGCTGCCCGGACGTCCATGACCTGGAAAGTGATTAGGAAAATGTGAGGACCAATAGTTATGGGAAGGTCGACTTTGCCGATAACTGCTTTCCGAGACCCGTCAAATGCTATGACGATAACCTCACTGCCCCTCATCGGGGATCCTTTGAATGATAGTCGCATTAAAGTGGACTTCGGCATAACGTTGATGGCCGATCCTGTGTCTACCAGTGCGCTGGCTAAAGCATCGTCCTGGCAGTTAACTGTGATATTGAGCGCCATGTTGTGGCTTTTGCCCCCCTCTGGCAAATCCTCATCACTGAATCCTAAGTTATTGCAGGAAGTGATGTTAGAGATGATGATGTCGAACTGTCGTATTGACACATCCTGTTCCACAAACGCCTGCTCTAAGACTTTCTGTAGAGCCTCTCTGTGGGCTTCAGAACTGAGTAAAAGTGATAGCACCGAGATCTTTGAAGGAGTTTGTAACAGTTGGTCAACAATGTTGTATTCACCCCTTTGGATGAGCTTCAACATCTCATCATTGTTTTTCGAAAGGTCAGATTTACTGGATTGACCGACTGGTGGATCAGGAGCTTCTGTCGGAAGTTCCTTTTCCTTGTTAGGTTCTCCAACTCCTCGGTTAAAGATTCGACCGCTTTGTGTTACTCGACTGATGTCTGCAAAATTCATGACGGAGGGTAATGGTATTTCCTTTCCATTTTCAATTATCGTTGCACCGTATTTGTAAGGGATTGCCTTAGCTGATTCATACAGTAATGGTCATGGCAGATAGATAACTACATGAGCCTTCTGATTTTTCTGACTATCGTAATTAACCTCAATCAGTTCCTTGCTAAGAACTTTTGATTCGTCCAGTAGAGGGATGATGATAGAAACATCCTTGTTCCTCTCATGGTCAGAGATTACAACCACGTCTCTGATCTGATCAGCGAAGTAGTCCGGCGTCCAGTCAATGGACCCTGAAGCTAGGTTTGGGTGAATCTCTTTGTGATCCAACTGACCTTGGAGAGCTGCTCGCACGAGGTAGCATCCTTGGTTATTCTTCGAGCAGAATCTACAACGTTCATAGTTGTGTGGTGGCACCTGGCCACGCCCGCTTTGAATACAATGTAACCTCACTAGATCTGTTTTCGTAGATCGGACATCCTGACTTTGATGCCAAGTAGGGTTTCCGTCAACCACACTGATTTTTTGCGTGTCTTCATCCATATAGATTGGAAGCCACCAGTGGTTTAACAATTGTTGTAAAGTTCTTTGAACGAGAGCACACCCTTGGTTACACTCACAACATCTTTTACAGTTTTGATAATTATGCGAAATGAGAAAACCGAGTTGGACCTGCCTGGCATGTAATTCCACCAAGCTGGTATTCATCAGACGAATATCAAATATTTGAATCATGTTGATCTGATAGGGATTCCTATCATGGTAGTCCTGGATCCATCCTAGATCCATCTGACGCTGGAGGGCCTCTTGTACAAAAGAGCATCCCTGTTTGTTTACCGAGCAAGTCAGACAGGAACTGTAATCGTGCCGCGGCAGATTATGATATTGGCTTTGCCTTGAGTGCATTGCCACCAAGTTGACATTCATTGTACGGACGTCATGGTTCTGAATGATGTTGGAATTCGTATAGGTCATGTTGACTCCACGAACTCGATGCTCTTGGATCCACCCGAGATCCAATTGTTCCTGTAGAGCTGCTTGCACCACAGATCATCCTTGATTATTTTTAGAGCAGATATCACACTGGTGATAGTTATGAGGTGGCACATGGCCATATCCACTTTGTCTACAATGCATCTTGACCAAGTTGGCCCTTAATAAGAGTACATCATGAATTTGATAGCTGTCGCTAGACTCTCCCTCTATCAAACTGACTGCAGCTTTCTCGTGTTGAGGCAGCGGGTTCGTGAGAACATTCGGATTCGTATATTTGAAAGATAAGACCCTTCTCCTAACAAGCTTTTGTACGTCGGATTTGAAACTGAGAAAATATTCTATGTTATGCCCTGGTTCTCCTTGATGGTAAGGGCAAGTCTGATCCGCTTTGAACCAGAAAGGCGGATTTTCCGGTACTGTAAGAGGAGACCTGGTTTGGACATGCCCCTTGACCAGTAGTAACGGAAAAAGTTCTGCGTACAACATGGGTATAGGATCAAACCCTGATGGTTGTGTTGCACGGTTGTTGTTATATGGAGGACGAGCCAGCTGAAGAGGCTGTTGTGTCCTTTGCTAAAATTGTTGTTGATTCGGTTGGCTCTGTGCAACCTGAGGTTGATATGTAGGAACAGGCGGGGGATTGATAGCAGGAGTTACAGCGGCTACTGGTTGATATCATCGCCTTTGCTTTCCGAGAGAGGTATTGTCAATATCTTGCTCTTTTTTCTTAGGGAGAGCACTACCGTATCGTTTTGTACTACTTGATGATCCAGCGTCTTTAACCAAACGTCCTTCTCGAACGGCTTTCTCAAGACGAACCCATATGCCCACCATCTCGGTGAAGTCACTGGGCGCACTGGCAACCATTCTGTCAGAGTAAAATGAGCTCAAGGTCTTTAAGAAGATCTTTGTCATCTCCTTTTCCTCAAGAGGTGGAGAAATCTGAGCGGCAATTTCACGCCATCTCTGAGCGTATTCTTTAAAGGTTTCCTTGTCCTTTTGTGACATTGATCTGAGTTGATCTCTGTTCGGTGACATGTCCAAATTGTATTTATACTGTTGAACAAAAGCAGCGCCAAGATCTCTAAACGTGCCGATCGTAGCGCGGTTTAAACCCATGTACCATTTTAATGCGGCACCGGTTAAACTATCCTGAAAGTAATGAATTAGTAGCTCTTGGTTCTTTGTCTGAGCTGACATTCGCCTAGCGTACATCACTAAATGGCTCTGAGGGCAAGAGTTACCCTTGTATTTTTCAAAGTCAGGCACTTGGAACTTGTGCGGAACTTTCACATTGGGGACCAAGCAGAGTTCCGCGGCGTCCTTTCCAAATAGATCCTGACCGCGAATGGCTTGCAGATCCTTCTGCATTTCCAGGAACTATTCCTGGAACTCATTCATTCTGTCGAACATGCTTTCGTTTCCACCAGAAGGTATCTATGGAATCTGTCGTTCCGGGACAGCGTGTACCACAGGTGGTGGTATAGTCATTATGGCCGAGACTCTCGGTGCCTCCCAAAGTTTGTAACCTTCAGGAGTTGCTGCCATGCCCCTGGCATCTTCGCTTTCCCGAAGTTTGTATCCTTCAGGCCCAGCGGCTCCTGCTGCAGTTCCTTGATCCTCATTGATCAGCGAAACATATCCTTCCGCGATATAGTTAAGTGGCAATCCCCAGGGGCGATATTTCGGCATCTTGTACCTAGGATCATAATTCTCCACTATGGGCGTTGATGTGATCTCCGAGATTACAGCCCTTTGTTGTTGCATCTGAGCTTCTACTAGAGCTTGCATGTCGTTATGAAGCTTTCTCAGATCCTCTTTCAGAGTGTCGATCTCTTCTCTCAACTCTTTGTTTTCTTCCTCGAGATCATCCATCTTTTTCTGACGATTGGCCCGAGTATTGTACGAATGAGACAGCTTGACTCCAGAATCGAGACGCAAACGTGAGATTCGTAGGTAAGAAGAATGCGTTTATGAGAATGATGAATGCAATGATTATTAATTATTTTTGTTTATTCAAAGTAAACTTCGACAATTAGATTGCAAATATCAAATAGTGGGGAAACCCCGTTTTATTGAATTCAAAGGATTGCGGAAATAGAAATACAGTAGATTGAAAAAGGAAATCTAAACTAATGGATCCTGAGTCCTCTCTGAAGAGAGATCAGGTGGTAGTTCGGGTGATTTCCTTTTCTTTGACCGGGGCTCTTGGGCCGTTGTCGGGTTGTCATTCCTTTGCCAAGTGAAAGGAGCGAGCAAATTCCTTTGGTCATCCTGATTCTCTACAGCATGTTGCTTTAGAATCTCAATCAGAGCATCCGTTTCTCTTAATAGCTGCTGTATTTTCTTACATTCCACATTGAGAATACGGTACTTGTTCCTCCAAGACCTCTTCTCCTGCTGAACTTTGCTGAGAGTAACCTGAAGTTTTTCTATCTCAGCCATGAAATAAAGAGCATAGTCCCTTAATGGAAGAACTTCCTGACGCGGGTAAGGCATCCTCAGCTTGAGAGCTCTAGTTTGTACCCAATGGAGATAAGCTCCATCGAGACACAATCTGGTTTTCATAGAGACTCTCGTCCTTTCCTATGAACATGTTTCCAAGCATGCACTATTTCTGTCTTTAGTGCCCTGTCATTTTCTCCTTCCTTGAAGAAAAAACCTTCCAGATGAGCACTGCGCGGGACATGCCTCATCGGGTATCCAAATTGACGATGAACTAACACCGGATGATAGTTGATTCCCCCCTTAGTTCCTATAAGGGGTACATTTGGGAAATTTCCACAACGGTCAATGATTCTGACCCATCGTAGATTCGATTGTACCAATCGATGTCCGAGTTGGTAAGAGACATGACTCTCTGCGACCAACGTAAAGTATTCTTTTGATCCCCAAATGCAGCAGATTTGGGCAAATGGGAAGTGAACCATTTGTATAGCTGGGGTACACAGCATGTGATCATCCCTCCGCTGTATAAATTCCTTAAGTGTACCGAATGATACGCATCTGCGAGTAAGGTTGGTACAGGGTTTCCAATCAGGAAAATCTTAATGGCGTTGATATCTACAAAGTTATTGATGTTGGGAAACAAAAACAACCCGTAGGTGAGCAAAATAAAGATGCTCTCGAAAGCGGCCACGTTCCCTATACTGGCAAAGTGCAGGGCTTTCTTTGTCAAGAACTGGGCTGGCAAACCTTGGATGCCACCCTTAGTGGTCATGTGAGTCCTGACTTCCGACTCGTCCAAATAAATTGCTCGTGCAATAGTCTGATCCTTTGGAATTTCTTCCAGTCCAGAAAATGGAGCTTGATCATTGATATGTAAATCAGTCAAGTGAGAGTACTCCTCTAGTGTTGGTGCTAGTCAATAATCTGGGAATGTGAAACAGTGATAGACCGGATCGTAGAACTGGATTAACGTGGACAGTATTCCTTCAATTACGTGGACCCTTAACAAGGACAGCAGTCCTCCATACTTGGCTCTGAAAGCCTCATGGTTGGTGATCATTCTCGCCAAACCTCTCAAATCCTCTAACTTTGGAACCTTGAAGGTGTACTTATGAGTTTTCCTTCCACCGAAATCCATTAGCGCAATCTCCTTTCTCTGATATTTGCAATCATTGTCTCAGTTTAATTTGAAAAAGAGAGACTAGAAGAGAAGATTTTCTTTGTTTTAATGTTTTTTAGATGAATGTATGAATGCAACACACAAAAACATAGAAAAACCATGGGGTCAAAGGGTCGGTGTCATGAAGTCAAGGCTCTACCCCCCCCCAAAGGTTTATACTGGTGATTTTTTTTACCTGTCTGCAAAATCATTGACCCCTCTGGGATAACAACAGCAAGCGGATCGC
The DNA here is from genome assembly GCA_022829125.1 of Lathyrus tuberosus. Lineage (NCBI taxonomy): Eukaryota > Viridiplantae > Streptophyta > Magnoliopsida > Fabales > Fabaceae > Lathyrus > Lathyrus tuberosus. The sequence continues at coordinate 10,148,863 of JALAZF010000047.1, forward strand.
CAGCGAGCTGATGTATCCTGGAGTGATCTCAGATGAGGGTAGTATCGCGTGACAACTATTTACGATAGCTTCCGCACTACAAAATGGCTTACGTCTGCTAAAAACCTCAGCTTCTCAGATAACCCAGTCGACCACACTACTTTCAACAACCGAAGTCGTATAGGCAATGTATCTGTAAAGGGAGTCTCCACTGAGTTTGATGGTCGATCGGGGGCTCTTAACTGGAATTCACTCCCAGTAAGATTACCCGCATTGCCATCACCTATCTTAGGTGTTTACTCAATCTTTCCACACGCGGCATCACACACATTCCCATTAGCAGAAAAATAAACATAGATATCAATTAGGAAAAGCAGTATATATATTTGTCTTAATCATCCTAGACCTCTAGTCTTATGAGCCTATACAGATAATGACACCGCAGCAGAGCAGTCATTTCTATGATATGAATGTGAACTCAAGGTCTCTGCCTAAGAGATGGGAACATCTAATAAGGACAAGACACTCCCCAGCAGAGTCGCCATTTTTCTGTAGCGCGAGTTTTATATGTGTTTGCGAAGCACTATCGCTTTTGGGTACTACAGCTCGATTCATTTTTATCCTATTGAAGCTAATGAAGGAAGGGAAATAGATGTCTCTAATTAACCCTGCTTGCAAACTGAGTTTAAACAGATGACTGTTGGTTTACAGACGCTACAAAGATCGTGGGTCTCTCTTAGGTTATGTTGTTGAGAACATTGGGTCTAGACTATTGGTAGGATGTTAGGACTGATGCTTTTTAGGATTTTGGGTTTTTGATTAGTGTGCTCGCTAAGATTCTTTTTCAATCTTATGCCTACGTATTCCCGGGATAGGGAAATCAGAGAGATCGTAGTTCCTCCTATTCTATGGGAGGAAAAAGGTTGTTTTGGTGTCTTGTTCAAAGCCCAAGACGTGAAGCTAAAGGTGGTTTGTATCTTGTTCAAAGCCCAAGATGTGAAGCTGAAGGGTCTATTTGTATCTTGTTCGAAGCCCAAGATGTGAAGCTAAAAGGGTGTTGACTTTAGAGAGAATTTGTCATCTCTAAAGGGGAATATTTGGTCTGTTTGGCACAACTGTTGGGTGAGTGATTATAAAGGAGAATTACTTTAACTGGGATATGTGAATCCAGCAATGCCATAATTTCCTTTATAGGGGATTTTTAACCTAAAGGAGAAGACTTTTAACTCAGTTTAGAGCAATGCCATCTTTCCTTAGGAATTTCTCATGCTAAAAGAGGGACAGTGGCGTGGATGTAAATAATCCAGAGGCTTGCCGCTTACAGCAATTAGATGAAGGAAAAGGAGTTGTTGATGTTTGTATGTTGTGACCAAAGCATGATTTGATGCTAAAAGGTTGATTGAATCAAACATGGATTTCTTTATACAAAGCCTAAGAGGAGGCTATTGACCCAATAAGAGGATGCTTCCGTGCCTCGTACGAAGCCCGAGATAGAGGCTAAAAGGGTTGACTCAACAAGAGAGTGTTTTTATATGTGTCTTGTACGAAGCCCAGGACGGAGGCTAAAAGGGTTTGACTCAACAAGAGAGTCTTTTACACTCAACAAGAGAGTCTTTTACACTTGACAAAGACAGGCCCCACGGTGGGCGCCATTTTTCTGTAACGAGCGATTTTGGACGCGGTTCTTAAGCGCTGGTCGCTCTCTACGGTTGGGCTTACTACAGGTCGATTCATTTTTTATCCCATTAAAGCTGATGAAGGAAGGAAAATAGATGTCTCCAATTAACCCTGCTTTGCATACTGAGTTTAAACAGCGGTCTATTAGGTTACGGATGCGATCAATGTGGGGGGGCCTTTGTACTGGTTATTTGTATTTTCGCCAATACGGTTTTCTTTCTTTTTATCTAGATAGAAGGTTTCTGGCGGGGAACAAGGATTAGGATGTTAGGACTGGTGCTTTTGAATAGATACATGGGAGTATGGGATTTTGTTTAGTGTGCTCGCTAAGATCTTTTCTTTCGATCTTATGCCTACGTATTCCCGTTTATCGAAACAGGGAAATCAGAGCGTTCGTAGTTCCTCCTATTCTATGGGAGGAAATGGTTGTTTTGGTGTCTTGTTCAAAGCCCAAGACGTGAAGCAAAAGGGTGGTTTGTATCTTGTTTAAAGCCCAAGATGTGAAGTGAAAGGTCTATTTGTATCTTGTTCAAAGCCCAAGATGTGAAGCTGAAGGTCCCAACTTTAGAGAGAATTTGTCATCTCTAAAGAGGGGGTTGTATGTCACAACTGTTTTATAAAGGAGAATTACTTTATCCAGGATTTGTGAATCCGGCAATGCCATAATTTACTTTATAGGGGGTTTTAACCTGAAGGAGAAGACTTTAACTCAGTGTAGAGCAATGCTATCTTTCCTTAGGAATTTCTCATGCTAAAAGAGGGACAGTGGCATGGATGTAGATGATCCAGAGGCTTGCCGCTTACAGCGATTAGATGAAGAGGAAGGAGTTGTTGATGTTTGTGTACTGTGAACGAGGCACAACTTTGATGCTAAAAGGTTAATTGGATTAACCAGTGGTTTTCTTATACAAAGCCTAAGAGGAGGCTATTATGTGTCTCGTACAAAGCCCGAGAGAGAGGCTAAAAGGTTTTCCTTATACAAAGCCTAAGAGGAGGCTATTATGTGTCTCGTACAAAGCCCGAGAGAGAGGCTAAAAGGTTATTGACTCAACGAGGGAATCTTTTGGTATCTCGTATAAAGCCTGAGATGGAGGCTATTGCTTGTTTGGCTCAATAAGGGACCTTTTTGTATCTCGTATAAAGTCCGAGATGGAGGCTGTTGTTTGTTTGGCTCAATAAGAACCTTTTTGTATCTCGTATAAAGCCCGAGATGGAGGCGAAAGGGGTGATTGACTCAACGAGGGAGTCTCTTATGTGTCTCGTACAAAGCCCGAGAGAGAGGCTAAACGTTGTTTGACTCCGCTGAGGAGAATCATTGTACAAAGCCCAAGAGGAGGCTAGGGTGACTGTTTCAGTTGAGTGACAGGTCCAGTATACTGATTTTGAAAGAGAAAATCAGTTCTTATATGAGCAACACTGTACTCAGGGATTTGATTCAAGGATCTAGGTTATTCCTGTTCTTTAAGGAAGAGGGAAATCCAAAGGGTATTGTGACTGTCTGAGTCTGCGGGTTTCCTTTCTATTTAACGAAGGGGTCACATGAGAATGTCTTTGAGACTCAAGGAAGTTAGACTGTCTAAGTCTAGGGTTTTATCTTTTGTACTATGCTTTGAGAAACATTAGTAGACTCTTTGAAAGGACTGTTCTATGCAGATGACTAAGTTCTGTTCCTATACCTCTAGGAGGTCGTCGGGACAATTTGTATGAAGCCCAAAAGGAGGCTGGAAACTTTTAAGAAGCTGATCGGTCCTTGTACTAAGCCCAAGAGAAGGCTATCATTCCCGGAGGAAGAGATCATTATACGAAGCCTAAGAGGAGGCTGTGAATGCTTCTAAGATGCCGTAGGGTCCTTGTACTAAGCCCAAGAGGAGGCGGGGTTGCTTTTAGGAAGCCTATGGGTCCTTGTACGATGCCCAAGAGGAGGCCGATGCTTTTAGGAAGCCGATGGGTCCCCAAACCCCGAGAAATTCAAGACAGGCTATTCACGAGGAATAGATCAAGCCAGGAAAGTTTGAGAATTTGGAAGAAACTCAAGAGATGCCATTCACGGAGAAAAGATCATCTCTGGGGAGTTGAGTTTCTTGACAAGTGCTTTTAAGAAGCCTGTGGGTCTCCAAACCCCGAGAAGTTCAAGACATGCCATTCACCGAGAATAGATCAAGCCAGGAAAGTCCGAGAATTTGGAAGAAACTCAAGAGATGCCATTCACAGAGAAAAGATCATCTCTGGGGAGTAGAGTTTCTTGACAAGTGCTTTTAAGAAGCCTGTGGGTCCTTGTACGATGCTCAAGAGGAGGCCGATGCTTTTAAGAAGCCTGTGGGTCCCCAAACCCCGAGAAATTTAAGGCAATGCTATTCACCGAGAATAGATCAAAGTCAGGAAAGTTCGAGAATTTGGAAGAAACTCAAAGATGCCATTCACGGAGAATACATTCATCTCTGGGAGTAGAGTTTCTTGACAATTCCTAATGAGGACAGCCGAAGAGAAGACTGTATCTGGTGATCCTATTGGGGGATCTAGTTGTCTATTTCTACGAATAAATGAAACGGCGTCACTTAGTTCTAGACGTAGTTGTCGGGGAAACTCGAAATATCTATACTATTATTACACAGTTGATATGAGTTTATGAAATAAGACTTACAGCGAAACAGCCCCACAATATAGTTATATGTATATGAAAGCAGTAAATGAAAGCAATAACCACTTACTCGGTTGTAGAGCTTCCATGCTGTTTGGTTAGTTGTTCAACAAAGAAAGATTGAAAACAACAGTATATTTCAAAATCAAAGGAGAAAGTGCTTTGAAAAAGAAAGATTTGGGGCTTACAGCTCAAGGAGAGGCCCAGGGTTTTATCAGTGAACGCACTGTTTGAATTTGTACAGGGGGACTTATACAAGTGACTGTGGCCCAAAATGGTTTCTGTACAAAGGGATGGGTCTTACACTCTCCCAAGAGGCCCAAAAAGTTTTAAAGAAAAAGAGTGGGGCTTATAACACGAGGGTAGGCCCAATTGATTTTTCCGTTAAAATGGCGATCGCGCCGAGATTTTCTTTTAACGCAGAGGGGCTTATACAATAAGTGAGGCCCAAAATGTTTTGGTTATAAGGGGGTTGGGTCTTACACTTTATTAGAGACCCAAAGTTTTGAATGGGTCTTATAGCTCAAGGAGAGGCCCAAAAGGTTGTTTTTCAAAAGGCGACGATCGCGCTGTTTGTTTTTGACGGTATCGGGACTTATACAATACACTGAGGTCCAAAAATGATTTTGTCAAAAAAAGGATTGAGTCTTACACTCTATTAGAGGCCCAAAGTGTTTTGAAAATGATTTATGAGGGTTGAATTAATCCAAAAATCCTAATTTGTTTTCAAAAATGTATTTAATTGAATAAAAATTCAATTAAAATGATCAAAATTGTATAACATATGAAAAAAAAATTGTGATCTTGGATTAATGCTTCAAAAATTAAGTATTGACCTACAAAATAATTAGAAAGCATTAAAAGTTGCAAAATCAATGTAGAAAAAATATTTAAAATGTCAAAAACAATTAAAATATTAATTCTTTGCAAAAATATCAATTATATGAAATAAATAATATTTTTGGGATTTTTTGATAAAATAAAATATTTTAACATTTTTGTGAATTATTAAAAAAAGAATCAACTCAAAATCATTAAAACTCAGAGAGAAATTAATTTTTGAATCAATTAAATAAAATCACAAAATTCAAATATTCAAATTTCTAAAAATGGCGCCAAGAACAAGCTGAAGAACACGCGCGTGTTCTGAGATTCTCAGATTTGCATTTTCTATCCAATCTCCCTGAATACTTGATTATAACATGCAATCCACATATCATTATGCTTGTCTCAACCTCACGATCATGTCTATGTCCATTAATTTCATTTAAATTAAACATATAACAAGAAATCATGAAAAATCCTCAAGAACCCTAATTTTTGCATGAAGGCTAGGATTTTTGATACACGATTCAAACAATGCAATTAATTGAGGGAAAACATTCCATGCATGATTATGAACATATGGCCAAATTATTGTGCAGCAAAAATTGCATGGATCATAGAGTTAGAAGAGCTCATGCTTACCACTTGCAGCTGGTGATCGTGATTTGTGTTGGAGGTGGTACAGCTAGGTTCCAATGATGTGGATAGCTTCCCTAGGTACCAAGTGATGTGTCTGAGTGCTTGGAATGGATTGAAATGGTTTGGAGTTGAAGATGGCACCTCAACTGCAAAACTGTCAAGAACTTGAGCAATTGGCTGGTGATTTTGTGAAATCAATATTCCAGATGTTATGTGAGTGTTTGGATCACTTCTATATGATGTATGTGAGGTGTGTGAGTGATTGGTTTGATTGGAAAAGCTCTCAAACTCAAAACCCGATAGCTACCTTGCTAAGAAAGACATTTTTGCCAAGAGAAAGAGATTTTGAGGAAAGCATCTGTTAGATGGCTTTGGTGTACTCAAACTGATCACAATTGAGCTCTATTTATAGTAGACCCAGTTTGTTTTGCAAGGAATAGTGAATGGCAACTGGTAAGTAGGTTTGGCCAATGTTGGCAAATGAAAATCCAAGTCTCCTCTAGCCATTGACTAGAGGTTAGGGCACAGGCTGCTGGTTCCCTTGGTCTTGGATAAGTCTTGACTGATTTCAGATGAGAATGGCTCAGTTCATGCCACCTTGATGCTTCCATTGAATGCTTCAATCCAAATTTGTAGTCTTGTCCCTATTTTGGCCATTCTAGGTTCAACATGCTATTTCTTGTTCCATGGACTTTGGAGGCTTGGCTCAGCGATTGTCCCCTTTAGATTCAATCCTCAGATGTGTCCAAGTGGATAGGAGCATTTGAATTTGGCTGATTTTGGCAAATTGAGCAAAGTTGCAAATTCTGCCTTGCCTTTGACAGATTTCAGCAAGGCAATTTTCCAATGTCATATCTCATGACTCAAATGGAATTTGGCAATGTTCTTGGCCATTTTGGAAAGCCCTTACATGATATAACAACTGTTTGAACATATTTAGTTTTGATCTCTTTTGAATCCAAGTGAAAAATCCCTCTACATTTGGCAAAAAGTGAAGGCAGATTCTGACTTAGTGAAAATTTCACTTAAATGTTGGAAAAAGTGACATTTTCACTTTTCAGCCATTTTGATCACTCCATAACTCAAAATCCTTAATGAATTGGACTTAGGTCTAGTTGAAGTTTTTGTAGAGGGTAATGAGGGCTACAAATCCATTTTTGGATGGGAAAAAATGGCCTTGTGGTTTAGGAGTTATGATCCTCCAAAGTTGGTACCCTAGCCGCTTTATTTTTAACTTTGAAAATTTTCTAAGTTTTTATGGTTACCCCTTTTACAAGTTATCCCACTTTTCTTGATTTTTCTTGATGAATGATGATTCAAATCATACATTAACATCATTTTAGGGTTAAAAATCCATTTTGGTGAAAAATCTCAAAAAGTCAAAGTTGACTTTTCTACACAGTTGACTTTTTATCAAATGAATTCCAAACTGTGCAATTCTTCAGGAAATCATGTCTTTGACCTAAATCAAACTTGATGGACATGTTCCATGGGTGTCATAGGGTATATTGAGGCATGTCCTAGAGTTTGGGAGCATGTCCTGGTCAAAAGTCAAAGTTACAGTTGACTTTCCTTGCGAAACCCTAATTGTGGTGCAGATGAAATTGAGACTTGCTGCTCAAGCTTCTTAGATCAATCCATTGTCCCAAATGGATCAATATAGTTCATTAGAGACCCTCAAACCCTCTCTTGAGGTCTTGGCTCTTGATTATCCCTAAAAGTTAACTTAGGGGTGAATTAGGTCAAGAAACCCTAATTCCTTATTTTTGATGAATGCATCCCCTGAGGCCAAATTGACTTGATGATTGGGTCCATGAGGTTACATGGAGTATATTAGGTTGTGTTTTGAATTATTGGCTCATGCCCATAGGAAAATTCCCATCTGGAGGCCCTGGTCGACCAAAACCTTAATTTGGTGACACTGGCGATCTCGATGCTTGATCCACCTAGAAGGGAGCAACCTTGTGCTTGATTTTTAAAGTGGGAGTCCTTTTGATCCATTGTGGATATTTGAGAGGTTAGACAAGTTGAAGATCATGTCATTCCTTGATTGATCCTTTGGCTAAGCACTCAGAGAGGGCTTTAAACCCTAATTTTGATTGTAGTGAATGCTCAACAACCCTTGAGGCATTTGATGAGGCATGATGGTTCATCCACATTGTGATGATGATTTGAACAATGATGGGAAATATTAGTGGTCAAAATTTGGGGTATGACAGATGCCCCTATTTAATCTTCTTGGACCCGAAGGTGTGAATGACGAAGGTATTCGGGCATTCGGGGTGCAAGAGGATTAAATATCGGAATACCCGAAATTTTGATGGTGGTTATGAATGGTAGCTTGCGCATTCATCTTCTTTTGCTAAGCAATTATGCTTAGAAAAGGTAAACTTCCCCTCGATCCTGGTCTTCAGCCAAGGAACTGGTCTTAGTTGCGGAAACAAACTTCCCCTCGATCCTGGTTTCCTACCAAGGAACTGGTCTCAGTTGCTGAAATAAACTTCCCCTCGATCCTGGTTTCCTACCAAGGAACTGGTCTTAGTTTTTGATTTAAACTTCCCCTCGATCCTGGTTTCCTACCAAGGAACTGGTTTTAGTTTCTAATTTAAACTTCCCCTCGATCCTGGTTTCCTACCAAGGAACTGGTCTTAGTTTCTAATTTAAACTTCCCCTCGATCCTAGTTTCCTACCAAGGAACTGGTCTTAGTTTCTTTTGTCAATAAACTTTTTGACAAGGGACGCTATTCGTAGCGATTTCCCTCAAATTTCTCGTCGAATTTTCCTGGGGAGATGCCATCTGACGGAAAAAGTTTTGACGTCAGACTTGCTGGGGAACCCAATCGTCTGAATTGTAGAGGTACACAAACTTCTCTGTTTGGAGACGCCATTTGTCGATTCTACTGGAGGAAAGCGAGTCTCTTGAGAGACTGTTTCCACTTGGGATCTTACATCATAATTTTCTCGGGATCTTCCCGGAGAAATGCTATGTGATGGGGTCCAATTTTGAGGTGCCGATGACTTTTTCATCAGCGATCTTTTTGGAGATTGGCAGCTGTACTGCCAAATCTCTACTTAGGAGGCTTTCTCTGGGGGATTTTTCTTTAATCCGGGAAAGCAAGGATATTATCTTCAATGGCGAAGAGTGATGCTGACTGAAGGTTCCTCTGGTCTTTCATAGGTTCAAGTTATCAAAGTGGTCGAGGAGCCAACTTCATTCCAGAAATAAACTGGAGGAGAGAGATTTCTTAGATGATTCACTTCCTAACGAGGAAAGGAACTTGACAACTTGATTGAGAGAACTTTCTATCACCAGGGGACAAGCCCGACTAGAGTGATATTGATGCAATATGAATGCGAATGCAAATCAATAATGCAATGATGCATGTATGTTTATGCTGACAAGATAGACGCGACACACAAACTAAAAGATGAACATGACTGGATACTCGGCCATCGCGGGGCGTGTAGAGATATCGCTGGTTCAAGATAGCAATTCCACCTTGCTTAGGGGAGATATTCCCTGCGGGGAATACCGTTGATCGGGCTTAGGAGATAAGAACTCGGCCGAGGGGTGTCAGACGAAACAAGGTCTCTGACATAGTTGATCCCTTCATTCAGGCGTACTGGGTTAGAATGAGCACTTTGATTCTGCACTTTGAAGTTTGCTTACTTCTGGAGAAGCGATTGATGTTCTTTTGATGTTCAATAGTCAAAAGAAATTGCCATCTTTATTTTAAAAGAAGAAAAAGTTTTACCAAGTAAATTCATTTTTTATTTATTTCAAGAGTCGTTAGTCATGTTAACAACGTCGTTCTGTAAAGCTAAAACAAATAAGAACTGCAAACAAAAGCACAAGGGCTCAAATTTTATTGATAGGATGGAGATCAGCCAAACGCGTGATTCCAAAGAGTATATATAAATTTTGAAAATGGTAATTTACAGGGAAAAGGACTACGTTGAAACATAACGACCACTATCCTTCTACCAACTTTGAATTCCGGGGCATCCTGAGCTTCTGTCGAAGATGACCTTGACTGGAGTTTTCCTCTGATGGATGATGTAATTGCTGCTGCTTAGGGACTTGCCTCTGTTGAACATAGTTACTCGCCATTATCCCCAATTTTTGCCTGGATTGTACTATGATGTTTCCAATCCATCAGGATGATTTTTTTTTTATATGTCTCTAACTTTTGCCTGGACCACCCTTTCGGGTTTTCAATCCATCGAGACGTTTTTTTTTTAGTTTAGGCCAAGTATTTCTTGACTACATCAACATTCGTGGGGTAGGAAAATTCCTCTCCGTCCATGGTTGCAAGTCTCAAGGCGCCGCTTGAGAAAGCTTTTGTGACCACATAGGGGCCATCATAATTCGGAGTACACTTGCCCTGGGAATCAGTGAGAAAAGATTGTATCTTCTTGAGCACGAGGTCCCCTTTTCTGAAGACACGAGGTCGAACCTTTTTGTCGAATGCCTTCTTCATTCTCTGCTGATACAACTGATCATGGCATAGTGCCGTGATTCGTTTCTCTTCGATCAGGTTTAATTCGTCGTGTCAGCTTTGACACCATTCAGCTTTGGTGAGCTTAGCTTCCATCAGTACTCGGATTGATGGGATCTCTACTTCTATGGAGAGAACTGCCTCCATGCCATATACTAGAGAGAAAGGGGTTGCCCCTGTTGAAGTGCGAACAGATGTGCGATAACCGTGAAGTGCAAAGGGTAGCATCTCGTGCCAATCTTTGTAGGTTACAACCATCTTTTGAACGATCTTCTTGACGTTCTTGTTAGCCGCTTCCACCGCTCCGTTCATCTTTGGTCGGTAGGGAGATGAGTTATGATGTTCAATCTTGAACTCTGTGCACAACTCCTTCATCATCTTATTGTTCAAGTTAGATCCATTATCAGTAATGATCTCACTTGGAACACCATAACGGTGGATGATATTATTTTTGATAAATCGGACCACCACTTGTCGGGTTACATTGGCGAATGACGCTGCTTCGACCCACTTGGTGAAGTAGTCAATGGCTACCAGGATGAACCGATGTCCGTTTGAAGCCTTAGGTTCGATCAAGCCGATCATGTCGATTCCCCATATGGAAAAAGGCCACGGGGAAGAGAGAACTTTGAGATGTGATGGCGGTACATGAATTTTGTCGGAGTATATCTGACACTTGTGACACCTCCTCATGTACTTGTAGCAGTCAGATTCCATGGTCAACCAATAGTACCCTGCTCTCAGAATTTTTCTCGCCATTGTGTGTCCGTTGGCATGAGTGCCAAAGGATCCTTCATGAATTTCTTTCATAAGCATGTCTGCTTCTGGTCTGTCTACGCATCGGAGCAAGACCATGTCAAAATTTCTCTTATAGAGAGTGTCACCGCTCAGGAAGAAGTTTCCAGCCAATCTTCTGAGGGTTTTTCTGTCTTTTCTGAGTGCCCCAGATGGGTACTCTTGTTTCTGAAGGAAGCATTTGATATCGTGATACCAAGGTCTGTCATCTATGACTGCTTCAATCGTGAAGACGTAAGCGGGCCGTTCAAGGCGCATTATGTCGATCTTAGGTATGTCATTCCATTAACCTACACTAATCATGGAAGAGAGAGTGGCTAATGCATCAGCCATGTGATTCTCCTCACGAGGGATATGATGAAACTCAACTCTGTTGAAGAAAGGTAGAAACCTTCTTGCATAGTCTTTGTAAGGAATCAATCCTGATTGGTATGTGTTCCAATCTCCTTTTATCTGATTGATGAGCAAGGCTGAGTCACCACATACGTCCAAGTTTTTTATCCTTAAATCAATTGCTTCCTCGAGACCCATAATACAAGCTTCGTATTCGGCCTCGTTGTTCGTACACTTGAAGGTAAGTCGAGCGGTGAAAGGAATATGGGTACCTTGAGGGGTAACAATGATTGCCCCAATTCCGTTTCTGTAGTGATTAACTGCTCCGTCAAAGATAAGTCCCCATTGGGAACCTGGTTCTGGCCCTTCACTGGGTAGCGGTTCATCGCAATCTTTCATTTTTAGATACATGACATCTTCGTCTGGGAAGTCAAACCCGATTGATTCTTGATCGTCAATCGGTTGATGAGCCAAATGATCGACTAAAATACTTCCCTTAACGGCTTTTTGAGCGTGGTACTCTATGTCATATTCTGATAACAACATCTGCCAACGGGCAATTCTTCCCGTAAGAGCAGGTTTTTCGAAGACATACTTGATTGGATCCATTTCTCAGATCAACCAAGTAGTGTGATGAATCATGTACTGGCGAAGATGTTTGGCTGCCTAAGCCAAAGCGCAGCAAGTTTTCTCAAGCATCGTGTATCGAGTTTCACAGTCGGTGAATTTCTTGCTTAGATAGTAAATAGCAGACTCTTTTCTTTTAGTTTCTTCTTGTTGGCCAAGTACACATCCCATTGAGTCCTCTAGAACTATGAGGTAAATGATCAGTGGTCTTCCTTCCACTGGAGGTGATATGATCAGAGGATTCAATAGGTATTCCTTAATACTGTCGAAGGCAGTTTGGCAGTCTTCTGACCAAACGCAATCCTGCTTCTTTTTGAGTAACTTGAAAATCGGCGCACATGTCGCGGTCATAAGGAATATGAATCTGGAGATGTAGTTCAAACGTCCCAAGAATCCTCTGACTTGTTTTTCAGTTTTCGGCGAAGGCATTTCTTGAATGGCCTTGACCTTGTCAGGATCAACCTCAATTCCTTTCTGGCTGACGATGAACCCTAGTAGTTTCCCTGAACGGACACCGAAGGTGCACTTGTTGGGATTCAAGAGGAGCTTGAATTTTCTTAGACGTTCGAACAATTTTGACAGATGTTCAATGTGCTCACTCTCTGTTTTTGATTTTGCAATCATATCATCGACATATACCTTGATTTCCTTATGTATCATGTCATGAAACAGAGTAGTCATGGCCCTTTGATAGGTTGCCCCGGCGTTCTTCAAACCGAACAACATCACCTTGTAACAAAAGGTACCCCATGGGGTAATGAACGAAGTTTTCTCCATGTCTTTCGGCGCTATTTTAATCTGGTTATAGCCCGAGAATCCATCCATGAAGGAGAAAAATTTGAACTTTGTTGTGCTGTCTACCAGCATGTCAATGTGTGGTAAAGGAAAGTCGTCCTTTGGACTTGCCTTGTTTAGATCTCGGTAGTCGACACACATTCTGACCTTTCCGTCCTTTTTCGGAACAGGTACGATGTTGGCTAACCATTGAGGATATTCAGACGTAGCGAGGAAACCCGCGTCAATCTGTTTTTGCACCTCCTCTTTGATTTTGATGGCCATGTCCGGGTGAGTGCGTCTCAACCTTTGCTTTACTGGCGGACATTCCGATCTCAATGATAAATGATGTTCCACGATGCTGGTATCCAACCCTGGCATATCCTGATAGGACCAAGCAAATACATTGGGAAATTCTTTGAGAAGCTTTATCAAACCCTCTCTGGCAGTTGGACTGAGCAGTGCCCCAATCCTGATTTCTTTTCTCTCTTGCTCTAAACCCAAGTTTACCGTTTCCAACGGCTCTTTGTGAGGTTCAATGGACCTTTCCTCTTGTCTGAGTAATCGGGAGATCTCTTCTGGAATTTCGTTGTCATTTTCTTCTTCAGCCTCAAATACCGGGAACTCAAAGTTGGGAGAAGGCATCGGATCGTACGTTTCAACTGGGTTTAAAACAAGCAATCTGCATGACGTGATGATTCATGTTTAGAAGAGATAGAGAAAATGCAAGTGTGTGCAGTGTATTTGTTTTACTGCTTGTTTTTATTTGAATTGTTTTTTAGGATTACCATTTTCTGAAAAAGCAAAAAGAGAAAACAACAATTAATGCGGAAATTACATAACGACGTTATTTTATTAATGAACAAGTCTATCCTTGAAACTACAGCCCTATAAAAAAAACTCTGTCGCTTCGGGCAAAGCGAAGAGGGAAATTTACAGAAAGCGAGCCCTATCAAAACATCCGTTTCACCTGGGCAGGGTGAAAGGTTTAAAGATAGCAATTACTTTGACTGATGAACGACCTTTGGAACCTCGACGGAAACCCATTGGCGGCGAACTCCTCAGTGAATCACAAAGTCTGGCACCTTCCTTGATTTGTCTTCAGAAATGACGCTGATTTCTGATGGAGCAGGATCATTGGAATCTGTTTCCCAGGCAGAGTTGTCGTAGGAGAATTCCTCTGTTGCATTTTGCATAGCATTTGTGCTCTCAACTGTATCTCCCCATCCAGTTGGCTGGATGTCTTCGAGCCTGATACGAGAGCTTCCGGGAGCGGTGTACTTGACCATATAGTCGTATTTTCCACTCGGTTGTCCCAAGGTGTCCCACACTTCTTTCGAACTGGAGGAGTCATTTCTCTTGATGACGTTGACCTCGGGAAAAGCATAGTTGATGAATTCAAGTCCTGCAAACGTTGCAAATTCATCTTCATGTTGAGTAGTTTCTGAATGACCTGAGTGTTGCTCCCATGACATGGTGGGGACACAGGTATTCTGTTCAATGACAGTCAGCTGATTTTCATTGTTCGGCTGACCCTCTTGCCCGAAGTTTCCTGGGTAAGGCGGCCACATTGGCAGACCATCCATTGGGCCATAGTAATTGTAGTCAAAGTTGTCTTTCACCAGAGTGTCCTCCTCTAATGAATTTGGCGGAGCACGGCATCCTTCCGGATCACAATCTCCATATGTCATTTTGACATCTGACCTTGGTATAAACCTCGGACTCTGTGCGGGATAACAAAATGGTATAAGCACCTCTTCCTGAGACATATAACCGTCCTCATTCAAATAGGACTTCCATTCTTCATCCGTGTCAGAGGGATCTTCCTCATTGATAGCATGAACTGCTTGAGACACTGGGTGAAGGAAACCTCCACTGTGGAAGAAGTTTTGAAGGGGATGAAAACTTTCATCTTTAGCAGCTGTCTGGGTACAGGTTACAGAAAAACCAAGACCCTTCTTTGTTTTATTGTCAATAGGAATGACAAGTTGTCCCCATCCAGTTGTGTCGGTACTCTCGACCGCTTTGATAGCATCTTTGTATGAGGAAATCGAGGTTCCTCCTTGGGATTGATTGTCCTTGCTCACCGACAATGCTTGGAACTGAGTTCCAATAACCTCCTCGGGTTTTATACCAGTAGATGATGACAAGTTGCTTACAAGCAAGGCTTGTTCCCCACAAACCGTGACAAGTTGATCGTTCTTGACGAACTTTAGCTTTTGGTGGAGGGTCGAAGTGACCGCTCCAGCCTGATGTATCCAAGGTCTTCCTAATAAACAACTGTATGTTGCCCGGATATCCATGACCTGGAAAGTGACTTGGAAAGTGTGAGGACCGATAGTTATGGGAAGATCAACTTTGCCGATAACTATTTTTCTAGATCCGTCGAATGCTTTGAAGACAACCTCGCTAACCCTCATCGGAGGCCCTTTGAATGATAATTGCATCAAAGTGGACTTCGGCATAACATTCAGGGCTGACCCTGTGTCAACCAGTACGCTGGCTAAAGCATCGTCCTGGCAGTTAACTGTAATGTTGAGCGCCATGTTATGACGGCGACCCTCTTCGGGTAATTCCTCATCACTAAATCCCAAGTTGTTGCAAGAAGTGATGTTAGAGACAATACTATCGAACTGTCTGATTGTTACATCCTGTTCCACAAAGGCCTGCTCCAAGACTTTCTGTAGAGCCTCCCTGTGCGCTTCTGAACTGAGTAACAGTGATAATACCGAGATCTTTGAAGGAGTTTGCAATAGTTGATCAACAATGTTATATTCACTCCTTTGGATGAGCTTCAGCATCTCACCATCATTTTTCGAAAGGTCGGGATTACTGGATTGACCGACTGATAGATCGGGAGCTTCTGTCTGAAGTTCCTTTTCCTTGTTAACTTCCCCAACCCCTCGGTTGAAGATTCTACAACTCCGTGTTACCCGACTGATGTCTGCAATGTTCACAATGGAGGGTAATGGAATTTCCTTTCTATTTTCAATTATTGTTGCACCGTATTTGTAAGGGATCGCCTTAGCTGATTCATACGGTAGCGGTCCTGGTAGATAGATGACTACAGGAGCCTTCTGATTTTTCTGACCATCGTAAGCAATCTCAATTCGTTCCCAGTTGGGAACCTTAGACTCGTCAAGTAGAGGGATGATGGCAAAAACATCCCTGGTCCTGTGATGACCAGAGATTGGGACAACATCCTCGACTTGATCGGCAAGGTAGTTCGGCGTCCAGTTAATGGGTCCAGAACCCGAATATGGACGAATTTGTCCACGATCCGCCTGACCCTGAAGAGCTGCTCTCACAAGGTAACACCCTTGGTTTCTTTCTGAACAGACGCTACAACTGTCATAGTTGTGTGGTGGCACCTGGCCACACCCACTATGAATACAATGTAACCTCACTAGGTTAGCTTCCACTGATCGGACATCCTGCCTTTGACGCCGGGTGGGGTTTCTATTACTGATACTAATCTGCTGAGTATCTTCATCCATATAAATTGGCATCCACCAGTGATTTAACAAGTGCTGAAGTGCCTCCTGGACAAGGGCACAACCTCGATCGTTTTCACAACCCGCTTCACAGCTTTGATAGTCATGTGATATTAAGAAACCGAGTCAGACCTGCTCAGCATGTAACTCTACCAGGTTGGTATTCATCATGCGAATATCGAAGATCTGAACCATGTTGATTTGATAGGGGTTCCTATCATGGTAGTCTTGGATCCATCCAAGATCCATCTGACGCTGGAGGGCCTCCTGTATGAAAGAGCATCCCTGTTTGTTTACCGAGCAAATCAGACAGGAACTGTAATCGTGCCGCAGCAGATTATGATACTGGCTTTGCCTTGAGTGCATCGCCACCAAGTTGGCATTCATCGCACGGATGTCGTGGTTTTGAATGACGTTAGAATTTATGTAAACCATGTTAACTCCACGAACTCGGTGCTCCTGGATCCATCCGAGATCCATCTGTTCCTGTAGAGCTGCTTGCACTACAGAACATCCTTGATTGTCTTTAGAGCAGATATCACACTGATGATAGTTATGAGGTGGCACATGGCCATATCCACTCTGTCTACAATGCATCTTAACCAGATTGGTCTTTAACAAGAGTACATCGTGAATTTGATAGACATTGTTAGTCTCTCCTTCTATCAAATTGACTGCAGCCTTCTCGTGTTGAGGCAGTGGGTTCGTGAGAACATTAGGATTCGTATCCTTGAAGGATAAGACCTCGCTCCTAACAAGCTTTTGTACGTAGGACTTGAAATTGAGACAAGTCTCTATGTTATGCCCTGAACCTCCTTGATGATAAGGGCATGTTTGATCCACCTTAAACCAAAAAGGCGGATTTTCCGGTACTGTAAGAGGAGACTTAGTCTGAATGTGCCCCTTAGCCAGTAGTAATGGAAACAGTTCTGCGTACGTCACGGGTATAGGATCAAATCCTGGTGGCCGTGTTGTACGGTTGTTGTTGTATGGAGGACGAGCCTGCTGAAGAGACTGTTGTGTCCTTTGTTTATCAGGCTGGCTCTGCGCAACCTAAGGTTGATACGTAGGAATAGACGCAGGGTTGATAGCAGGAGTCACAGCTGCTACTGGTTGATAACGTCGTCTTTGCTTTCCGAGAGAGATATTCCCAATATCTTGCTCTTTTTTCTTAGGGAGAGCATTACCATATTTTTTAGTACCGCTCGTCGATCCAGTGTCTTTTGCCAAACGTCCTTCTCGGACGGCTTCCTCAAGACGTACGCCTATGCCCACCATCTCGGTGAAATCACTGGGTGCACTGGCAACCATTCGGTCATAATAAAATGAGCTTAAGGTCTTTAAGAAGATCTTTGTCATCTCTTTTTCCTCAAGAGGTGGACAAATTTGAGCGGCAATTTCACGCCACCTTTGAGCATACTCCTTAAAGGTTTCCTTGTCCTTTTGTGACATTGATCTGAGTTGATCTTTGTCGGGTGCCATGTCCAAATTGTATTTGTACTGTTGGACGAAGGCAGTACCAAGATCTCTGAATATGCTGATCGTAGTACGGTTTAAACCCATGTACCATTTTAACGCGGCACCGGTTAAACTATCCTGAAAATAGTGAATCAGTAGGTCCTGATTCTCCGTCTGAGCTGACATTCGCCGAGCGTACATCACCAGATGGCTTTGAGTGCAAGAGTTACCCTTGTACTTTTCAAAGTCGGGCACTTGAAATTTGTGCGGGACTTTCACATTTGGGACCAAGCAGAGATCTGCGGCGTCCTTTCCAAGTAGATCCTGACCGCGAATGGCTTGCAGTTCCTTCTGCATTTCCAAGAACTATTCTTGGAATTCCTCCATTTTGTCAAACATAGTTTCCTTCTTACCAGAAGGTGTATGTGGAATCTGTCCTTCCGGGATAGTGTGCACCACAGGGGGTGGTACCGTGACTACGGCAGTGAGTCTTGGTGTCTCCCAAAGTTTGTAACCTTCAGGAGTCTTCAGTATGCCCCTGGCATCTTCGCTTTCCCGAAGTTTGTAACCTTTAGGCCCAGCGGCTTCTGTTGTGATTCCCTGATCTACAGTGATCGGCGGGACATATCCTTCCGGGTTATAGTTAACAGGCATGCCCCAAGCACGATCTTTCGGCATCTGATACCTAGGATCATACTTCTCCACTATGGGCGTTGAGGTGATCTCTGAGATCACAGTTCTTTGTAGCTGAGCTTCTGCCATGGCTTACATGTCGTTACGAAGCTTTCTCATATCTTCTCTCAGAGCGTCGATCTCTTCTTTCAACTCTCTGTTTTCTTCCTCAAGATAATCCATCTTTTTCTGACGATTGGCCCGAGTATTATACGAATGAGACAGTTTGACTCTAGAACCGAGACACAAATGTGAGATTCGTAGGTAAGAAGAATACGCGATGTGAGAATGATGAATGCAATGATTATATTAATTGTTTTAGGTTTAATTAAAATAAACTTCGACAATTAGATTGCAAATATCAAACGGTGGGGAAACCCCTTTTTATTGAATTCAAAGGATTACAGAAATGGAAATACAGTAGATTACAAGGTGCAGAAACAGAAACCTAAGCTAATGGGTCCCGAGTCCTCTCTGAAGAGAAATCAGGTGCTGATTCTGGTATCTTCCTTTCCTTTGACTGTGGCTCTTGGGCCGTTGTTGGGTTGTTATTCCTTTGCCAAGTGAAAGGAGCGAGCAAATTCCTTTGGTCATCCTGATTATCCACAACATGTTGCTCCAAAATCTCAATCAGAGCATCTTTCTCTTTCAGTAATTGTTGTATTTTGATGCACTCTACGTCGAGGGAGCGGTACTTGTTCTTCCAAGACCTTCTCTCCCGTTGAACTTTGTTGAGAGTAACCTGAAGCTTTTCAGTTTCCTTCATGAAGTACATGACAGATTCCCTCGGCGGAAGAATTTCGTAACGAGGATAAGGAATTTTTAGCTTGAGAGCTCTAGTTTGTACCCAATGGAGATAAGGCTCCACCGAGACACAGTCTGGTTTTCCTAGAGACTCTCGTCCTTTCTTATGAACGTGTTTCCAAGCGTGCACTATTTCCGTCTTTAGTGCTTTGTTACTTTCTCCTTCCTTGAAGAAAAGACCTTCCAGATGAACACCCAATGGGATGTGTCTCACCGGGTATCCAAATTGACGAAGAACCAATACCGGATGGTAGTTGATTCCTCCCTTAGTTCCTATAAGGGGTACGTTGGGGAAGTTTCCGCAACGATCAATGATCCTGATCCCATCATAAATCCTATTACACCAATCTATATCAGAGTTGGTAAGAGACATGATCTTCTGCGACCAACGTAGGGCACTCTTACAATCCCAAAAAGCAGCAGACTTGGGCAAGTGAGAGATAAACCATTTGTAAAGCAGAGGTACACAGCATGTGATATCCCCTCCGCTGTACAAATTTCCCAAGTGTACAGAATGATACGCATCTGCGAGCAAAGTCGGCACAGGATTTCCAATGAGAAAAACCTTAATAGAGTTAATATCGACGAAGTTATTAATGTTGGGAAACAAAAATAACCCGTAGGTGAGCAAGACAAAGATGCTTTCAAAAGAAGTCATGTTTCATATACTGGCAAAATACAGGGCCTTCTTTGTCAAGAACTGGGCTGGCAAACCTTGGATGCCACCCTTAGTGGTTAGGTGAGTCCTGACCTCAGACTCGTCCAAATGAATTGCTTTCGCAATGGTCTGATTCTTTGAAATTTCTTCCAGTCCAGAAAATGGAGCTCGATCTATAATGTGTAAATCAAACAAATGAGAATACTCCTCTAGTGTTGGTGCGAGCTGGTAATCCGGGAATGTGAAACAGTGATAAACCGGATCATAAAATTGAATGAGCGCATCCATGATTCCCTCAATCACATGGACTCTTAACAGTGGTAGTAAACCTCTGTGCTTGGCTCTAAAAGCCTCTGGGTTAGTGATCATCCTCGCTAACCTTCTCAAATCCTCTAGATTTGGAACCTTGAAGGTATACTGGTGAGTTCTCCTTCTACCAAAATCCATTAGTGCAATCCTTTTCTCTGATATTTGCAATCACAGTCTTAGTTTATTTTGAAAAAACAGAGAGACTAGAAGAGAAGATTTTTTTTAAAGTTTTTTTAAATGAATGCATGAATGCAGCACACAAAAACATAGAAAAAACATGGGGTCAAAGGGTCGTTGTCATGAAGTCAAGGCTCTACCCATCCCCAAAGGTTTATACTAGGGTGATTTTTGTACCTGTACTCATTATCATCAGCTCCTCCCAGGAAAGCAAAACAACAAGCGGATCGCCAGCGAGTTGTAGAGCAATCTTAGAGTAAGTGCCATTCACCGAGAATAGATCACCAGCCTCAAATGAGGGTAGTATCGCGTGACAACTATTCCCGATAGTTTCCGCACTACGAAAGGGTTTGGCTCCTCAGCTTCTCAGACTTAACAACTGGCCCATTGTCTAGGTGAGAGAATGGGTTGCGTTGGTCAGCCTCCACTGAGGTTGATGGTCGACCCCATCACCATCACTTATCTTAAGTGTATACTCAATCTTTCCACATACGGCATCACCCGCATTCCCATTAGCAGAAAAATAAACATGTATAGAAATTAGGAAAAGCAGTATATATATTTGTCCTAAACATCCTAGACCTTTAAAGCTATAAATCCTAAGTTCCTGACAGAAAATGGGTTCCCCGGCGGAAGCTCCAATCTGTGGTTTCCACACAAGAGGTGAAAAGGAAAAAAAGTTTGACAAAGACAGGCCCCACGGTGGGCGCCATTTTTCTGTAGCGAGCGATTTTGGACGCGGTTCTTAAGCGTTGGTCGCTCTCTGCGGTTGGGCTTACTACAGGTCGATTTAGTTTATATCCTATTAAAGCTGATGAAGGAAGGGAAATAGATGTCTCCAATTAATCCTGCTTTGCATACTGAGTTTAAACAACGTTCTGTTAGGTTATGGATGCGATCAATGTGGGGGGGCCTTTGTACTGGTTATTTGTATTTTCGCCAATACGGTTTTCTTTCTTTTTATCTAGACAGAAGGTTTCTGGCGGGGAACAAGGATTAGGATGTTAGGACTGGTGCTTTTGAATAGATATATGGGAGTATGGGATTTTGTTTAGTGTGCTCGCTAAGATCTTTTCTTTCGATCTTATGCCTACGTATTCCCGTTTACCGAAATAGGGAAATCAGAGCGTTCGTAGTTCCTCCTATTCTATGGGAGGAAATGGTTGTTTTGGTGTCTTGTTCAAAGCCCAAGATGTGAAGCGAAAGGGTGGTTTGTATCTTGTTCAAAGCCCAAGATGTGAAGCTGAAAGGTCTATTTGTATCTTGTTCAAAGCCCAAGATGTGAAGCTGAAGGTCCCAACTTTAGAGAGAATTTGTCATCTCTAAAGAGGGGGTTGTATGTCACAACTGTTTTATAAAGGAGAATTACTTTAGCCAGGATTTGTGAATCCGGCAATGCCATAATTTCCTTTATAGGGGGTTTTAACCTGAAGGAGAAGACTTTAACTCAGTGTAGAGCAATGCTATCTTTCCTTAGGAATTTCTCATGCTAAAAGAGGGACAGTGGCATGGATGTAGATGATCCAGAGGCTTGCCGCTTACAGCGATTAGATGAAGAGGAAGGAGTTGTTGATGTTTGTGTACTGTGAACGAGGCACAACTTTGATGCTAAAAGGTTAATTGGATTAACCAGTGGTTTTCTTATACAAAGCCTAAGAGGAGGCTATTATGTGTCTCGTACAAAGCCCGAGAGAGAGAGGCTAAAAGGTTTTCCTTATACAAAGCCTAAGAGGAGGCTATTATGTGTCTCATACAAAGCCCGAGAGAGAGGCTAAAAGGTTATTGACTCAACGAGGGAATCTTTTGGTATCTCGTATGAAGCCTGAGATGGAGGCTATTGCTTGTTTGGCTCAATAAAGGACCTTTTTGTATCTCGTATAAAGTCCGAGATGGAGGCTGTTGTTTGTTTGGCTCAATAAGAACCTTTTTGTATCTCGTATAAAGCCCGAGATGGAGGCGAAAGGGGTGATTGACTCAACGAGGGAGTCTCTTATGTGTCTCGTACAAAGCCCGGGAGAGAGGCTAAACGTTGTTTGACTCTGCTTGGGAGAATCATTGTACAAAGCCCAAGAGGAGGCTAGGGTGACTGTTTCAGTTGAGTGACAGGTCCAGTATACTGATTTTGAAAGAGAAAATCAGTTCTTATATGAGCAACACTGTACTCAGGGATTTGATTCAAGGATCTGGGTTATTCCTGTTCTTTAAGGAATCGGGAAATCCAAAGGGTATTGTGACTGTCCGAGTCTGCGGGTTTCCTTTCTATTTAACGAAGGGGGTCACTTGAGAATGTCTTTGAGACTCAAGGAAGTTAGACTGTCCAAGTCTAGGGTTTTATCTTTTGTAGTATGCTTTGAGAAACAGTAGTAGACTCTTTGAAAGGACTGTTCTATGTAGATGACTAAGTTCTGTTCCTATACCTCTAGGAGGTCGTCGGGACAATTTGTATGAAGCCCAAGAGGAGGCTGGAAACTTTTAAGAAGTCGATCGGTCCTTGTACTAAGCCCAAGAGAAGGCTATCATTCCCGGAGGAAGAGATCATTATACGAAGCCTAAGAGGAGGCTGTGAATACTTCTAAGAAGCCGTAGGGTCCTTGTACTAAGCCCAAGAGGAGGCGGGGTTGCTTTTAGGAAGCCTATGGGTCCTTGTACGATGCCCAAGAGGAGGCCGATGCTTTTAGGAAGCCGATGGGTCCCCAAACCCCGAGAAATTCAAGACAGGCTATTCACGAGGAATAGATCAAGCCAGGAAAGTTCGAGAATTTGGAAGAAACTCAAGAGATGCCATTCACGGAGAAAAGACCATCTCTGGGGAGTTGAGTTTCTTGACAAGTGCTTTTAAGAAGCCTGTGGGTCTCCAAACCCCGAGAAGTTCAAGACATGTCATTCACCGAGAATAGATCAAGCCAGGAAAGTCCGAGAATTTGGAAGAAACTCAAGAGATGCCATTCACGGAGAAAAGATCATCTCTGGGGAGTAGAGTTTCTTGACAAGTGCTTTTAAGAAGCCTGTGGGTCCCCAAACCCTGAGAAATTCAAGGCAATGCTATTCACCGAGAATAGATCAAAGTCAGGAAAGTTCGAGAATTTGGAAGAAACTCAAAGATGCCATTCACGGAGAATACATTCATCTCTGGGAGTAGAGTTTCTTGACAATTCCTAATGAGGACAGCCGAAGAGAAGACTGTATCTGGTGATCCTATTGGGGGATCTAGTTGTCTATTTCTACGAATAAATGAAATGGCGTCACTTAGTTCTAGACGTAGTTGTCGGGAAAACTCGAAATATCTATACTATTATTACACAGTTGATATGAGTTTATGAAAGAAGACTTACAACGAAACAGCCCCACAATACAGTTATATGTATATGAAAGCAGTAAATGAAAGCAATAACCACTTACTCGGTTGTAGAGCTTCCATGCTGTTTGGTTAGTTGTTCAATAAAGAAAGATTGAAAACAACAGTATATTTCAAAATCAAAGGAGAAAGTGCTTTGAAAAAGAAAGATTTGGGGCTTACAGCTCAAGGAGAGGCCCAGGGTTTTATCAGTGAACACACTGTTTGAATTTGTACAAGGGGACTTATACAAGTGACTGTGGCCAAAAATGGTTTATGTACAAAGGGATGGGTCTTACACTCTCTCAAGAGGCCCAAAAAGTTTTAAAGAAAAAGAGTGGGGCTTATAACACGAGGGTAGGCCCAATTGATTTTTCCGTTAAAATGGCGATCGCGCCGAGATTTTCTTTTAACGCAGAGGGGCTTATACAATAAGTGAGGCCCAAAATGTTTTAGTTAAAAGGGGGTTGGGTCTTACACTCTATTAGAGGCCCAAAGTTTTGAATGGGTCTTATAGCTCAAGGAGAGGCCCAAAAGGTTGTTTTTCAAAAGGCGACGATCGCGCAGTTTGTTTTTGACGGTATCGGGACTTATACAATACACTGAGGCCCAAAAATGATTTTGTCAAAAAAAGGATTGGGTCTTACACTCTATTAGAGGCCCAAAGTGTTTTGAAAATGATTTATGAGGGTTGAATTAATCCAAAAACCCTAATTTGTTTTCAAAAATGTATTTAATTGAATAAAAATTCAATTAAAATGATCAAAATTGTTTAACATATGAAAAACAAATTATGATCTTGGATTAATGCTTCAAAAATTAAGTATTGACCTACAAAATAATTAGAAAGCATTAAAAGTTGCAAAATCAATGTAGAAAAAATATTTAAAATGTCAAAAACAATTAAAATATTAATTCTTTGCAAAAATATCAATTATATGAAATAAATAATATTTTTGGGATTTTTTGATAAAATAAAATATTTTAACATTTTTGTGAATTATTAAAAAAAGAATCAACTCAAAATCATTAAAACTCAGAGAGAAATTAATTTTTGAATCAATTAAATAAAATCACAAAATTCAAATATTCAAATTTCTAAAAATGGCGCCAAGAACAAGCTGAAGAACACGCGCGTGTTCTGAGATTCTCAGATTTGCATTTTCTATCCAATCTCCCTGAATACTTGATTATAACATGCAATCCACATATCATTATGCTCGTCTCAACCTCACGATCATGTCTATGTCCATTAATTTCATTTAAATTAAACATATAACAAGAAATCATGAAAAATCCTCAAGAACCCTAATTTTTTCATGAAGGCTAGGATTTTTGATACACGATTCAAACAATGCAATTAATTGAGGGAAAACATTCCATGCATGATTATGAACATATGGCCAAATTATTGTGCAGCAAAAATTGCATGGATCATAGAGTTAGAAGAGCTCATGCTTACCACTTGCAGCTGGTGATCGTGATTTGTGTTGGAGGTGGTACAACTAGGTTCCAATGATGTGGATAGCTTCCCTAGGTACCAAGTGATGTGTCTGAGTGCTTGGAATGGATTGAAATGGTTTGGAGTTGAAGATGGCACCTCAACTGCAAAACTGTCAAGAACTTGAGCAATTGGCTGGTGATTTTGTGAAATCAATATTCCAGATGTTATGTGAGTGTTTGGATCACTTCTATATGATGTATGTGAGGTGTGTGAGTGATTGGTTTGATTGGAAAAGCTCTTAAACTCAAAACCCGATAGCTACCTTGCTAAGAAAGACATTTTTGCCAAGAGAAAGAGATTTTGAGGAAAGCATCTGTTAGATGGCTTTGGTGTACTCAAACTGATCACAATTGAGCTCTATTTATAGTAGACCCAGTTTGTTTTGCAAGGAATAGTGAATGGCAACTGGTAAGTAGGTTTGGCCAATGTTGGCAAATGAAAATCCAAGTCTCCTCTAGCCATTGACTAGAGGTTAGGGCACAGGCTGCTGGTTCCCTTGGTCTTGGATAATTCTTGACTGATTTCAGATGAGAATGGCTCAGTCCATGCCACCTTGATGCTTCCATTAAATGCTTCAATCCAAATTTGGAGTCTTGTCCCTATTTTGGCCATTCTAGGTTCAACATGCTATTTCTTGTTCCATGGACTTTGGAGGCTTGGCTCAGTGATTGCCCCCTTTAGATTCAATCCTCAGATGTGTCCAAGTGGATAGGAGCATTTGAATTTGGCTGCTTTTGGCAAATCGAGCAAAGTTGCAAATTCTGCTTTGCCTTTGACAGATTTCAGCAAGGCAACTTTCCAATGTCATATCTCATGACTCAAATGGAATTTGGCAATGTTCTTGGCCATTTTGGAAAGCCCTTACATGATATAACAACTGTTTGAACATATTTGGTTTTGATCTCTTTTGAATCCAAGTGAAAAATCCCTCTACATTTGGCAAAAAGTGAAGGCAGATTCTGACTTAGTGAAAATTTCACTAAGTGTTGGAAAAAGTGACATTTTCACTTTTCAGCCATTTTGATCACTCCATAACTCAAAATCCTTAATGAATTGGACTTAGGTCTAGTTGAAGTTTTTGTAGAGGGTAATGAGGGCTACAAATCCATCTTTGGATGGGAAAAAATGGCATTGTGGTTTAGGAGTTATGATCCTCCAAAGTTGGTACCCTAGCCACTTTATTTTTAACTTAGAAAATTTTCTAAGTTTTTATGGTTACCCCTTTTACAAGTTATCCCACTTTTCTTGATTTTTATTGATGAATGATGATTCAAATCATACATTAACATCATTTTAGGGTTAAAAATCCATTTTGGTGAAAAATCTCAAAAAGTCAAAGTTGACTTTTGTGCACAGTTGATTTTTTATCAGATGAATTCCAAACTGTGCAATTCTTCAGGAAATCATGTCCTTGACCTAAATCAAACTTGATGGACATGTTCCATGGGTGTCATAGGGTATATTGAGGCATGTCCTAGGGTTTGGGAGCATGTCCTGGTCAAAAGTCAAAGTTACAGTTGACTTTCCTCGCGAAACCCTAATTGTGGTGCAGATGAAATTGAGACTTGTTGCTCAAGCTTCTTAGATCAATCCATTGTCCCAAATGGATCAATATAGTTCATTAGAGACCCTCAAACCCTCTCTTGAGGTCTTGGCTCTTTATTTTCCCTAAAAGTCAACTTAGGGGTGAATTAGGTCAAGAAACCCTAATTCCTGATTTTTGATGAATGCATCCCCTGAGGCCAAATTGACTTGATGATTGGGTCCATGAGGTTCCATGGAGTATATTAGGTTATGTTTTGAAGTATTGGCTCATGCCCAGAGGAAAATTCCCATCTAGAGGCCCTGGTCGACCAAAACCCTAATTTGGTGACACTGACGATCTCGAGGCTTGATCCACCTAGAAGGGAGCAACCTTGTGCTTGATCCTTAAAGTGGGAGTCCTTTTGATCCATTGTGGATGTTTGAGAGGTTAGACAAGTTGAAGATCATGTCATTCCTTGATTGATCCTTTGTCTAAGCACTCAGAGAGGGCTTTAAACCCTAATTTTGATTGTAGTGAATGCTCAATAACCCTTGAGGCATTTGATGAGGCATGATGGTTCATCCACATTGTGATGATGATTTGCACAATGATGGGAAATCTTAGTGGTCAAAATTTGGGGTATGACACACTTGACTCAGAAAGACAGCTCTAACAAATTGATGACTAGGTTCTGTTCCTATACCTGTAGAGGTCTCTGGGTCCTTGTACTAGGCCCAAGAGAAGGCATGAGAGCTTTTAAGAAGCTGAAGGGTCCTTGTACAATGCCCAAGAGGAGGCGGGGATGCTTTTAAGAAGCCTGTGGGTCCCTAAACCCCGAGAAGTTCAAGACATGCCATTCACCGAGAATAGATCAAGCCAGGAAAGTCCGAGAATTTGGAAGAAACTCAAGAGATGCCATTCACGGAGAAAAGATCATCCTTGGGGAGTAAAGTCTCTTTGACAATTTCTAAGGGTGAAAGTCAGAGAAAGGGTTCACTGAGAATGCTGCCTTTTACGTCTCCATATTGTTTAACCCCAAGAGGAGGGAAGACTGTGTCTGGTAATCCTATGGGGATCTAGTTTTGTTTGTATTTAAGAGCGATCAACGGGGCTTTACCTAGTGCTAGACGTAGTTGCCAGGGAACACTCTAAATAACTATACTAGTATTACACAGTTGATATTTGACAAGTATATAAAAGTTTGTGAAAGAAGACTTATAGTGAGCAGCCCCACAATACCGTTATATATATATATATATATATATATATATATATATATGAAAGCGGATAAAGAAAGCGGGTAAACACTTACTCAGTTGTAGAGCTTCCATGCTGTTTTGTTAGTTGTTCAACAAAGAAAGCTTTGATAACAATATTATATTCAAAATCAAATGAGAAAGTGCTTTGAAAAGATTGTTGGGGCTTACAGCTCAAGGAGATGCCCAAAGTTTTGTCAGTGATTGCACTGTTGTTTTGTACATTGTACAGGGACTTATACAAGTGACTGAGGCCCAAAAAGGTTTTCTGTACAAAGGAATGGGTCTTACACTCTCTCAAGAGGCCCAAAGGTTTATTTTTGTACAAGTGGTGGGGCTTACAGCTCAAGGAGACGCCCAAAAAAATGGTTTTTGAACTGGCGATCGCGCCGAGATTTTCTTTTAACGCAGAGGGACTTATACAATATCTGAGGCCAAAAATAGGTTTGGTTAAAAGGGTTTGGGTGTTACACTCTACTAGAGGCCCAAAGGTGTTTAAAGAAAAAGAATGGGGCTTATAACTCGAGGGTAGGCCCAAGGGTTTGATTTGTTAGAAAGGCGACGATCGTGCCGAATTTTTTTGACGATATCAGGACTTATACAATACACTGAGGCCCAAATTATTTTGGTTTTTTCTAAAAGGGTTGGGTCTTACACTCTACTAGAGGCCCAAAGGGTTTGAAAAAGTTTGATGAGGGTTGAATTAATCAAAAACCCTAATTTGTTTCCAAAATGTATTTTATTTGAATAAAAATTCAATTAAAATGATCAAAATTGTTAAACATGTGGAAAACAAATTGTGATATTGGATTAATGTTTCAAAAATCAAGTTTTGACCTACAAAATGATTAGAAGCCATTAAAATTTGCAAAATCAAGAAGAAAAAAATATTTTAAATGTCAAAAACAATTAAAATATTAATTCTTTGCAAAAATATCAATTATATGAAATAAATAATATTTTTGGGATTTTTTGGTAAAATAAGATATTTTAACATTTTTGTGAATTATTAAAAACAGAATCAACTCAAAATCATTAAAATTCAGAGAGAAATTAATTTTTGAAACAATTAAATAAAATCACAAAATTCAAATATTCAAATATTTGAAAAAGGGCGCCAAGAACATGACAAGAACACGCGCCCTTCCTCTGTTTATGCAGATTTGTGTTTTCTATCCAATCTCACTGAATACTTGATTGTATCATGTAATCTACATATCAATCTACTCGTTTCAACCTCACGATCATGTCTATGGTCTTTAATTTCATTTGTTTTAAACATGGAATAAGAAATCAAAGAGAAACCTCAAGAACCCTAAAATTTGCATGAAGGTTCAGAAATTCCATACACAATTCAAACAATGTAATTGATTGAGGGAAAACACTCCATGCATAATTACGAACATATGGCCAAATTATTGTGCAGCAAAAATTTAATGGATCATAGAGTTAGAAGAGCTCATGCTTACCACTTGCAGCTGGTGATCGTGTTGTGTGTTAGAGGTGTTATAGCTTGGTTCCAAGGTTATGGACAGCTTCCCTAGGTGCTATGGAGTGTGTCTGGATGCTTGGAGTAGATTGATTTGAGCTGGAACTTGATTTGGCACCTTAACTACAAATTTGTCAAAGGCTTGAGCAGTTGGCTAGTGATTTTGTGATTTTGGTGTTCCAGATGTTATGCGAGTGTTTGAATCACTTTTATATGATGTTTATGAGGTGTGTGTGTGATTGGTTTTATTGGAATTTCTCTCAAACTCAAAACCCGATAGTGACTTGCTTTGGAAGGCAAAATTGGAGTGAAGAAGGAGATTTTGAGGAAAGCATCTGTTTGATGGCTTTGGTGTACTCAAACTGATCACAAATGAGCTCTATTATAGTAGAGCATGTTTGTTTTGGGATCAATAGTGAATGGCAACTGCAGCAGAGGTTTGGCCAATGTTGATCAATAGGAATCCAAGTCCCCTCTAGCCATTGACTAGAGGTTAGAGCACAGAGCTGTGGTTCCCTAGTTGTTGGATGAATCTTGACTGAATTCAGTTGCAAATGTGTCAGTCCATGCCACCATGGTGCATCCATTAAATCCTCCAATCCAAAATTGGAGTCTTGTCCCTCTTTTAGGGATTTCTAGGTTTGGCATGCTACTTCTTGTTCCAAGACTTTGGAGGCTTGGATCAGTGTTTGTTCCCTTTAGATTTGATCCTCAGATGTGTCCAAAGTGATGACAAGGCTTGTAATTATCTGATTTTTCCAAATCGAGCAAAAGTACAAAATTCTGCCTAGCCTTGGCAGTTTTCAGCAAGGCATATTGCCATTGTCATATCTCATGGCTCAAGTGGAGTTTGATGGAGTTCTTGGCCATTTTGGAAAGCCCTCATATGATACAATAACTGTTTGATCATAATTGGTTTTGATACTCTTTAGATCCAAGTGAAAAATGCCCCTACATTTGGAAAAAAGTGAAGGCAGATTCTGACTTAGTGAAAATTTCACTAAGTGATGGAAAAAAGTGACATTTTCACTTTTGATTTTGATCATTCCATAAATTGAAATCCATGGGGAATTGGAATGAGTGGTAGTTGAAGCTTTTGTAGAGGGTAATGAGAGCTAAAAATCTAGCTTTGGATGGGAAAAAATGGCCTTTTGGTTTAGGAGTTATGATCCTCCAAAGTTGGTACCCTAGCCACTTTGTTCCATAACTTAGAAAATTTTCTAAGTTTTTTATGGTTACCCCTTTTACAAGTTATCCCACTTTTCTTGATGAATGATGATTCCAACCACACATTAACATCATTTTAGGGTTAAGGAACCATAATTGTGAAAAATCTCAAAAAGTCAAAGTTTGATTTTTGTGCACAGTTGACTTTTTGTCAGATGAATTCCAAATTGTGCGATCCTCTATGAAATCAAGTCCTTGACCTAAATCAAACTTGATGGATTGATTTCATTGGTGTTATAGGGTGTATTGAATCATGTCTTAGGGTTTGGGAGCTTGTCCTGGTCAAAAGTCAAAGATACAGTTGACTTTTTCCGCGAAACCCTAATTGTGGTTCTGATGAACTTGAAACTTGTGGCTCAAGCTTCTTGGATCAATCCATTGTTGCAAATGGATCAATGTGACGTATTTGAGACCCTCAAATCCCCTCTTGAGGTCTTGGCTCATGTTTTGTCCCAAAAGTCAACTTAGGGGTGAATTAGGTCAAGAAATCCTAATTCCTGATTTTTTATGTATGCATCCCCTGAGGCAAAATTGACTTGGTGATTGGGTTTATGAGATCCCTTGGAGCATCATAGGTTATGCTTTGAAGCATTGGCTCATGTCCAGAGGAAAATTTCCATTTGGATGCCCTGGTCGACCAAACCCTAATTTGGTGACACTGGCGATCTTAAGGCTTGATCCACCTAGAAGGGAGCAGCCTTGTGCTTAATCCTTGAAGTGGGAGTCCTCTTAATACTTTTAGACAAGTTGAATATTGTGTCATTCCTTGATTGATCCTCTGTCTAAGAACTCTGAGAGGGCTTGAAACCCTAAGTTTGACTGTAGTGGATGCTCACCCATATTTGGGGAGACTAATGAGGCATGATGGTTCGCCCATATTGTGATGATGATTTGTACAATGATGAGAAATCTTAGTGGTCAAAATTTAGAGTATGACAGGGCAGTGAAAGGAATGTGGGTACCCTGAGGGGTAACAATGATTTCCCCAATTCCGTTTCCGTAATGATTAACAGCTCCGTCAAAGATAAGTCCCCATTGGGATCCTGGTTCTGGCCCTTCACTGGGTAGCGGTTCATCGCAGTCTTTCATTTTTAGATACATGACATCTTCGTTTGGGAAGTCAAACCCGACTGACTCTTGATCGTTAATCGGTTGATGAGCCAGATGATCAGCTAAAATACTTCCTTTAACGGCTTTCTGAGCATGGTACTCTATGTCATATTCAGATAACAACATTTGCCAACGGGCAATCCTTCCCGTGAGAGCAGGTTTGTCAAAGACGTACTTCATTGGATCCATTTCAGAGATTAACCAAGTAGTGTGACGAATCATGTACTGCGAAGACGTTTGGCTGCCCAAGCCAGAGCACAACAAGTTTTCTCAAGCATAGTGTACCGAGTCTCGCAGTCGGTGAATTTCTTGCTCAGATAGTATATGGAAGACTCTTTCCTTTTGGTTTCATCTTGTTGGCCAAGTACACAACCCATGGAGTCCTCTAGGACTGTGAGGTAGATGATCAGTGGTCTTCCTTCCACTAGAGGTGATAGAATCGGCGGATTCAATAGGTATTCCTTGATACGGTCGAAGGCGGTTTGGCAATCTTCTGTCCAAATGCAATCCTGATTCTTTTTGAGTAATTTGAAGATTGGCGCACACGTCGCGGTCATAAGGAATATAAATATGGAAATATAGTTCAGACATCCCAGGAATCCTCTGACTTGTTTTTTAGTCTTTGGAGAAGGCATTTCTTGAATGGCCTTGACCTTGTCAGGATCAACCTCAATTCCTTTTTGGCTGATGATGAACCCTAAGAGTTTCCCCGAACGGACACCGAAGGTGCACTTGTTGGGGTTCAAACGAAGTTTGTATTTTCTCAACCGCTCGAATAGTTTTGACAGGTGGGTCATATGCTCCTCCTCTGTTTTAGATTTTGCAATCATATCATCGACATATACCTCGATTTCCTTGTGTATCATGTCACGAAACAGAGTAGTCATGGCCCTTTGATAGGTTGCCCCTGCGTTCTTCAGACCGAATGACATTACTTTGTAACAAAAGGTACCCCATGAGGGTGATGAACGAAGTTTTCTCCATGTCTTTCGACGCCATTTTGATTTGATTATAGCCTGAGAATCCATCCATGAAGGAGAAAACTTTAAACTTTGCTGTACTGTCTACCAGCATGTCAATGTGTGGTAAAGGAAAATCATCCTTTGGACTGGCCTTGTTTAGATCTCTGTAATCTACACACATTCTGACCTTTCCGTCCTTTTTTGGAACTGGTACTATGTTGGCTAACCATTGAGGATACTCTGACGTGGCGAGGAAACCTGCATCAATATGTTTCTGTACTTCCTTTTTTATTTTGATGGCCATGTCTGGGTGAGTCTGTCTCAACCTTTGTTTTACAGGCGGACATTCTGATCTTAACGGTATATGATGTTCCACGATGCTGGTATCCAACCCTGGCATGTCCTGATAGGACCAAGCGAATACATCGGGAAACTCTTTGAGAAGCTTTGTCAAACTCTCTTTAGCAGTTGGACTGAGCAGTGCCCCAATCCTGATCTCTTTTCTTTCTTCTTTTGAACCCAAGTTGACCGTTTCCAACGGCTCTTTGTGAGGTTCAATGGACCTTTCCTCTTGTCTGAGTAATCGGGAGATATCTTCTGGAATTTCGTTGTCATCTTCTTCTTCAGCCTCAAATACCGAGAATTCAAAGTTGGGAGAAGGCAATGGATCGTATGTTTCAATGGGGTTGAAAACAAGAAATCTGCATGACGTGATGATTTGTGTTTAGAAGAGATAGAGAAAATGCAAGAGTGTGTGCAGTGTTTATTTTTTTTTTAAAAACTGCTTGTTTATTTTGAATTGTTTTTTTAGGATTACCATTTCCTAAGAAAAGCGAAAAGAGAAAACAGCAATTAATGCGGAGATTATAGAACAACGTTATTTTATTTATGAATAAGTCGATTCTTGAAACTACAGCCCTATAAAACAAAACTCTGTCGCTTTGGGCGAAGCGAAGAGGGATATTTACAGAAAGTGAGCCCTATCAAAACATCTGTTTCACCTGGGCAGGGTGAAAGGTTAAAGACGACAATTACTTTGACTTATGAACAATCTTCGGAACATCGACAGCAGCCCATTGGCGGCGTACTCCTTGGTGAATCACAAAGTCTGGTACCTTCTTTCTTGGCTTGTCCTTAGAAATGACGCTGATTTTTGGCGAAGCAGGATCATTGGAATCTATCTCTCAGGCAGAGTTGTGGTAGGAGGATTCCTCTAGTGTATTTTGCATAGTATTTGTGCTCTCAGGTAAATCTCCCCATCTAGTTGGATGGATGTCTCCGAGCCTGATACGAGAGCTTTCAGGAGCGGTATATTTGACCATATAGTCGTATTTTCCACTCGGTTGTCCTAAGGTGTCCCACACTTCTGTGGAACTGGAGGAGTAATCTCTCTCGATGACGTTGACCTCAGGAAAAGCATAGTTGATGAATTCTAGTCCTACAAACTGTGCAAATTCATCGTCGTGCTGGATATTTTCTGAATGACCTGAGTGTTGATCCCATGACATGGTGGGGACACAGGTATTTGTTTCAATGATGCTCAGCTGATTTTCATTGTTCGGATAATTTTCTTGCGCCGAGGTTCCTAGGTACGGATGCCACATAGGAAGGCCATCCATTGGGCCATAATAGTCGTGGTCAAAGTTGTATTTCATTGGAGTGTCCTCCTCTAATGAATTTGGCGGGGCACGACATCCTTCCGGATCGCAACCTCCGTATATCATTTTGATGTCTGACCTTGGTATAAATCTCGGACACTGTGCAGGATAGCAAAATGGTGTAGGCACTTCTTCCTGAGACATATAACCGTCCTTATTAAGATAGGATTCCCATTCTTCCTCTGTATCGGAGGAATCTTCCTTGTTGATAGTGTATACTTCCTGGCACTGGGTGAAGGAAACCTCCACTGTGGAAGAAGTTCTGAATGGGATGAAGACTTTCATCGTTAGAAGCTGTCCGAGTACAGGTTGCAGAAAAACCAAGACCCTTCTTTGTTTTATTATCAGTAGGAATGACAAGTTGTCCCCATCCTTTCGTATTGTTACTTTCAATTGCCTCGAGAGCATCTTTGTACGAGGAGATTGAAGTTCCCTTCTCTGATTGATTCTCATTGCTCACCGAAAGGGCTTGGAACTGAGTCCCAACAACCTCCTCAGGTTCTACATAAGTAGATAATGATAGGTTACTCACGATCAAGGCTTGTTCTCCACAGACCGTGACAAGTTGATCGTTCTTGACGAACTTCAATTTCTGGTGCAGTGTCGAAGTGACTGCCCCAGCCTGGTGTATCCAAGGTCTTCCCAACAAACACTTGTATGTTGCTCGGATGTCCATGACCTAGAAATTGACTTGGAAAATGTGAGGATCGATAGTTATGGGAAGGTCGACTTCACTGATAACCGTCTTTCTAGACCCGTCAAATACTTTGATGACGACCTCACTGCCCCTCATCGGGGACCCTCTGAATGATAGTCACATTAGAGTGGACTTCGGCATAACATTGATGGTTGATCCGGTGTCTACCAGTACGCTGGCTAAAGCATCATCCAGGCAGTTGACTGTTATATTGAGCGCCATGTTGTGACTTTTGCCCTCCTCTGGTAAATCCTCATCACTGAATCCTAAGTTGTTGCAGGAAGTGATGTTAGAGATGATGCTATCGAACTGTCGTATTGACACATCCTGTTCCACAACGGCCCGCTCTAAGACTTTCTGTAGAGCCTCTCTGTGGGCTTCGGAACTGAGTAAAGGTGATAACACCGAGATCTTTGAAGGAGTTTGTAACAGTTGATCAACAATGTTGTATTCACTCTTCTGGATGAGCTTCAACATCTCATCATTGTTTTTCGAAAGGTCGGGATCACTGGATTGACCGACTGGTGGATTGGGAGCTTCTGTCTGAAGTTCATTTTCTCTGTTAGGTTCTCCAACCCCTCGTTTGAAGATTCGACCGCTTCATGTTACTCGACTGATGTCTGCAATATTTACGACGGAGGGTAATGGAATTTCCTTTCCATTCTCAATTATTGTTGCACCGTATTTGTAAGGAATCGCCTAAGTTGATTCATACGACACTGGTCCTGGCAGGTAAATGACTACAGGAGCCTTCTGATTTTTCTGACTGTCGTAAGTAACTTCAATCAGTTCCCGGCTAGGAACTTTTGATTCTTCAAGTAGAGGGATGATGGCACAAACATCCTTGGTCCCTTCGTGATCAGAGATTACGACAACGTCCTTAATCTGATCAGCAAAATAGTTCGGCGTCTAGTTGATTGACCCTGAAATTGAATATTGTTGGATTTATTTGCGGCCCAACTGACCTTGAAGGGCTGCTCGCACGAGGTAACATCCTTGATTATTTTCCGAGCAGACTCTACAGCACTCGTAATTGTGTGGCAGCACCTGACCACGCCCGCTTTGAATGTAGTGTAACCTCATTAGATCTATTTCTGTAGATCGGACATCCTGACTTTGATGCCTAGTAGGGTTCCAATTAAGCACACTGATTCATTGCGTGTCTTCATCCATATAGATCGGAAGCCACCAGTGGTTTAACAAGTGTTGTAAAGTTCTTTGAACGAGAGCGCATCCTTGGCTACTCTCTCAACATCCTTTACAGCTCAGATACTCGAGAAAAGTGAGAAAACCGAGTTGGACTTGCCTGGCGTGTAACTCCACCAAGCTGGTATTCATCAGACAAATATCAAAGATTTGGATCTTGTTGATCTGATAGGGATTTCTATCATGGTAGTCCTGGATCCACCCAAGATCCATCTGACACTGAAGGGCCTTCCGTATGAAAGAGCATCCCTGTTTGTTTACCGAGCAAGTCAGACAGGAATTGTAATCGTGCCGCGGCAGATTATGATACTGGCTTTGCCTTGAGTGCACAATCATTGCACGGATGTCATGGGACTAAATGATGTTGGAATTTGTGTAGGTCATGTTGACTCCACGAACTCGATGCTCTTGGATCCACCCGAGATCCAATTGTTCCTATAGAGCTGATTGCACCACAGAACATCCTTGATGGTTTTTAGAGCAGATATCACACTGGTGATAGTTATGAGGTGGCACATGGCTGTATCCGCTCTGTCTACAATGCATCTTGACCAAATTGGCCCCTAATAAGAGTACATCATGAATTTGATAGCTGTTGTTAGATTCTCCCTCTATCAAATTGACTGTAGCTTTCTCATGTTGAGGCAGCAGGTTTGTGAGAACATTCGGATTCGTATCTTTGAAAGATAAGACGTCGCTCCTAACAAGCTTTTGCACATCGGATTTGAAACAGAGACAGTTTTCTATGTTATGCCCTGGTCCTCCTTGATGGTAAGGACAACTCTGATCCGTTTTGAACCAAAAAGGCGGATTTTCCGGTACTGTAAAAGGAGACTTGGTTTGGACATGCCCCTTGACCAGTAATAATGGAAACAGTTCTGCGTACAACATGGGTAAAGGATCGAACCCTGGTGGTCGCGTTGCACGGTTGTTGTTGTACGGAGGACGAGTCTGCTGAAGAGACTGTTGTGTCCTTTGCTGAAGATGTTGTTGATTAGGTTGGCTCTGAGCAACCTGAGGTTGATACGTAGGAACAGGCGCACGGTTGATATCAGGAGTTACAGCTGCTACTGGTTGGTAACGTCGCCTTTGCTTTCCGAGAGAGATATTCCCAATATCTTGCTCTTTTTTCTTAGGGAAACCACTACCGTATCGTTTTGTACTGCTTGATGATCCAGCGTCTTTAACTAAACGTCCTTCCCGGACCGCTTCCTCAAGACGAACTCCCATGCCCACCATTTCGGTGAAGTCGCTGGGCGCACTGGCAACCATTCTATCGTAGTAAAATGAGCTCAAGGTTTTTAAGAAGATCTTTGTCATCTCTTTTTCCTCAAGGGGCGGACAAATCTGAACAGCAATTTCACGCCATCTCTGAGCGTACTCCTTAAAGGTTCCTTGTCCTTTTGTGAAATCGATCTGAGTTGATCTCTGTCCGGTGCCATGTCCAAATTGTATTTATATTGTTGAACGAAAGTAAGGCCAAGATCTCTGAACGTCCCGATCGTAGCGCGGTTTAAACCCATGTACCATTTTAATGCGGCACCGGTTAAACTATCCTAAAAGTAGTGAATTAGTAGCTCCTGGTTCTTTGTCTGAGCTGACATTCGTCGAGCGTAAATCACCAAGTGGCTTTGAGGGCAAGAATTACCCTTGTACTTTTCAAAGTCGGGTACCTGGAACTTGTGCGGAACTTTCACATTTGGGACTAAACAAAGGTCCGCGGCGTCCTTTCCAAATAAATCCTGACCGCGAAGGGCTTGCAGCTCTTTCTGCATCTCCAGGAGTTGTTCCTGGAACTCATTCATTCTGTTGAACATACTTTCATTTCCCCCAGAAGGTATCTGTGGAATCTGTCCTTCTGGGATAGTGTGTATCATGGGTGGTGGTATAGTCATTATGGCCGAGACTCTCGGTGTCTCCCGAAGTTTGTAACCTTCAGGAGTTGCTGTCATGCCCCTGGCATCTTCGCTTTCCCGAAGTTTGTAACCTTCAGGCCCAGCGGCTCCTGCTGCGGTTCCTTGATCCTCATTGATCGGCAGAACATATCCTTCCGGGATATAGTTGACAGGCATGCCCCAGGGATGATCTTTCGGCATTTTGTACCTAGGATCATACTTCTCCACTATGGGCGTTGATGTGATCTCTGAGATCACAGTCCTTTGTTGTTGCATCTGAGCTTCTACTAGAGCTTGCATATTGTTATGAAGCTGTCTCAGATCCTCTTTCAGAGTGTCGATCTTTTCCCTCAACTCTCTGTTCTCTTCCTGAAGATCATCCATCTTTTTCTGGAGATTGGCCCGAGTATTGTACGAATGAGACACCTTGACTCTAGAATTGAGACGCAAACGGGAGATTCGTAGGGAAGAAGAATGCGTTTGTGATGAATGATATGCAATGATTATATTAATTATACGTTTTTGTTTATTCAAAGTAAACTTCGTCACTTGGATTGCAAATATCAAACAGTGGAGAAACCCCATTTTATTGAATTCAAAGGATTGCAGAAATGGAAATACAGTAATTTACATAGTGCTGCGAAAGGAAATCTAAGCTAATGGGTCCTGAGTCCTCTCTGAGGAGAGCTCAGGTATTGGTTATGGTACTTTTCTTTTCTTTGACCGGGGCTCTTGAGCCGTTGTCGGGTTGTCATTCCTTTTCCAAGTGAAAGGAGCGAGCAAATTCCTTTGGTCATCCTGATTCTCTATAGAATGCTGCTCTAAAATCTCAATCAGAGCATCCTTTTCTCTTAACAATTGCTGTATTTTCTTGCACTCCATGTTGAGAATACGGTATTTGTTCCTCCAAGACCTCCTCTCCTGTTGAACTTTGGTGAGAGTCATCTGAAGTTTTTTCGTGTCTGACATGAAATAAAGGACAGAGTCCCTTAATGAAAGAACTTCCTGGTGAGGGTAAGGCATCCTCAGCTTGAGAGCTCTAGTTTGTACCCAGTGGAGATAAGGCTCCACCGAGACATAGTCTGGTTTTCCTAGAGACTCTCTTCCTTTCCTGTGAACGTGTTTCCAAGCGTGCACTATTTCCATCTTTAGCGCCCTGTCATTTTCTCCTTCCTTGAAGAAAAGACCTTCCAGATGAACATTACGCAGGATATGCCTCATCGGGTATCCAAATTGACGACGAACTAACACTGGATGATAGTTGATTCCTCCCTTAGTTCCTATAAGGGGTACATTTGGGAAATTTTCACAACGGTTAATGATTCTGATTCCGTCATAGATTCGATTGTACCAATCGATGTCAGAGTTGGTAAGAGACATGATTCTCTGCGACCAACTTAAAGTATTCTTTTGATCCATAAATGCAGCAGACTTGGGTAAGTGGGAAGTGTACCACTTGTAAAGCAGGGTACACAGCACGTGATCATTCCTCCACTGTATAAATTCCTTAAGTGTACCGAATGATACGCGTCAGTGAGTAAGGTCGGTACGGGGTTTCCAATTATAAAAATCCTAATGGCGTTGACATCTACGAAGTTATCAATGTTGGGAATCAAAAATAACCCGTAGGTGAGCAAAACAAAGATGCTCTCGAAAGCGGCCACGTTCCTTATACTAGCAAAGTATAGAGCTTTCTTTATTAAGAATTGGACTGGCAAACCCTGGATGCCACCCTTAGTGGTTATGTGAGTCCTGACTTCTGACACATCCAGATAAATTGCTCTCGCAATGGTTTGATCCTTTGGAATTTCTTCCAGTCCAGAAAAGGGAGCCTAGTCAGTAATATGCAAATCATTCAGGTGAGTGTACTCCTCCAGTGTTGGTGCTAGTTGATAATCCACGAATATGAAATAGTGATAGACCGGATCGTAGAACTGGATTAGTGTGGACAGGATTCCTTCGATTACATGGACCCTTAATAGAGACAGTAGTCCCCCGTATTTGGCTTTGAAAGCCTCATGGTTGGTGATCATTCTCGCCAGACCTCTTAAATCCTCTAACTTTGGAACCTTGAAGGTGTACTTATGAGTTTTCCTTCTACCGAAATCCATTAGCGCAATCTGTAACGCCCGTTTATTTAATTAAGTATTTAATTAAATATAATTGTAGTATGTTGTGTTGATTCGCGTTGATTTGAGTATTTGTGTCGATTTGTGTTGGTTTGTGATATTTGTGTTGATTTAAGTTGATTCCGGAATATTGGAATATTATGTTGATGTTTCTAAGTTGGTTCGAGTTGAATTGATTTAATAAGTTGATTTAAGTTGTGGAAATAATATTGAATATTTTCTGTCTATGGTTAAATGTGTTGATTTGGTGGTTTGGACGATTTATTTGATAGTCGAGTAATTAGTCGGTTTAATCGGAGAAATAATATTAGAAATAAAATTATTATAATGGACTATTATTTAATTAAATTGGATTTGGTTGTTGGGTGATATATAGCAATTTGGAGGTGTATGAAGGGAAGCCCAAATAGATTAAATAATACCACTAGTATTATTATTATTATTATTATTATTATTTTGGAAAATAAAAAGAAAAGTGGAGGAGGCAGTAAAGGGAGTTAGAGAAAAATAAGGAGAAGAAGTTGGGGGTATCAGTAAAGAGAAAGAGGAAAACGTGAGAAGTTGAGAACGAGGAAAAGTTGGAGAAAGAGAGATACGAGAAGTTGTCGTCGGAAAGCCAAGTCGGAAAAGTCGGTCGGAGATTCGAGCGGCCATCAATTAAGGTAAGGGTGGGGTTCGAATTTTATAACCGGGAATAAGATGATTAATACTTGGGATTGGGATTGTATAATTTTCTACTGTGTTGATTTTATGACGAATTGTGTTGGTTTTACATGTTGAACTATATGGATGAATTTTGGTGATTTTCTCCTAGTTTTCATTTTAGGTTGAAATGGTAGGAATGAATAGAAATCGATGTTTCACGGACAAAAGTCGAAATAGATTGCGTAGTTGTGTCGAGTAATATTAGGCTGTGATCGAGTATGCTTGTTTTATCGAATTTGGTTGATTTTGTAAGTTTTTGCATTTTTGGAGATTTGAGGGTTTAAGATTCGGATTGAAATCGAAAGTCGTAGAATTCATGTTTGATGGTTCCAAATCACTACTATATGTTTGGTATGAATGAGTATGTGTTTGTTTCGAAGAAAATAATTGAATCGGTCGGATTTTTGGACGAAAATGCAAAATCCCGTAGGGCTGTTATGTAGAAAAATTCTGGTTTCGGAAAGTTTGGAAAATTCATATCTTTTGATCCGTAAGTCAGTTTTGACCCCCGTTCGAAGTGTTGGAAAGCTAACGAGATGTTCTTTCTAGGAAAAATGGTTTTGAGGTCTGTATCTGGTTAAATTATAGCAGAAAATTGAAACCGTATCGTTGTGTTGATTTTTACCGTCGTGAATGTGTGCGATTGAGGTGTTATCGTGCAATATGCCTCAACAATGTTAACGATTAATAATGCAGAGGAATAACAATAATGTGGGGAATTAGAAATGTTAGTAGCAGGTTTTATTTTAGTACAGGAATCAATTAGCGAATGACAGACCAAAGGAGTTAGCAGAGTATTAAAATAGTACCGAATAGTAATATTAGTAGTTTTAACCGGTATAATTGTTTAACCGAAACAAGTTGAAATTTTGCGGAAATAATTCGTAAGTGGTTGTAGTTATTTTTGGTTGGTTGATGTATGGAATTAGTCGAATAAGTGTAATTAAGCGGTAAGGTTAGTTGTTCGGTATCCGTTGAAAATTGTCGGAGTAAGTCGTGTATACGAGTAGGTATTCTTGGTTGGATTATTTTGTTGAAATTATGTAGAATAAGTTGATTTGTAGGTGAAGTTGAATTGTGTTGAATTGTCCCGATTTATGGACACTATTAAGTTGCAGGTCTTATGAACAACGTTGTTAAGTTGTTTTGCTGTTGCAGGTCTTGTGACCAATGTTGATTAAGTTGATTTGCAGGTACAGTTGAATAGGTTGAATTGTCCCGGTTTATGGGCACTGTTAAGTTGTAGGTCTTATGACCAATGTTTTATGTTGATGTTGAATACGTTGTTGATGTGGTGATGTTGGTGATGTGATGTTGAATATGTTGTTGATTAAGTTGTAGGTCGAACGACCAATGTTGGATTAAGTTGATGCAAGTGGTGCATGTTTAAGTTGTTGTTCTCGTTGTTGTTGTTGTGACATTGTGGTTATTGTTGCATGCATACATTTGCATTGATTAAGTTGGCCCTGATGGCACCTGTTTAAGTTGGCCTTGATGGCATCCGATTAAGTTGAAAATGCCTCGATAACCTGGCATATGTTTAAGTTGGGAGTTTACTCCAAATGGTACCACATGCATTTACATAGTTTGAGTCACATTCGGTTTGTATGTTTAAGACGTTGTTGTCGTTGTTTTTGCTGTTGCTGAAGTTATAAGTAGTTGTTGTGGTGCTATAAGTTGTTGTTGTTATAAGTGATGTTGTTATAAGTTGCTTTTGTGATTAAGTTGGTGTTGGTTATTATGTTGTTAGTTGGTTTAATATTTGTTGCTGTTAACAGGTTGTGCTGATTTGAGTTGCTGTTGGTTATAAGTTATGGTTGCTATTAAGTTGTTTATTAATAGTTGTCGTATGATAGTTGTACGAAGCCGTGAAATTTATATGATTCTAATCTAGTATATTAATTATCATACTTTTGTTTATATTATTCGATATCTCACCCCTTCTGCTGATATTTCCCCTATCATGGGAAATGGGCAGGTACTCAAGGATAGCTGTGGAAGTTGAAGTGATTATTATGAAGTCTTTAATCGCTGTTAGTTCGGGTTGGTGTCATGCTCTGATACGTAGCACTCGGGGGGATGTTTAGCTTATGTTGTTGTTATTATAAGTTGATGAATAGTTGTTATTTCATGTTGTGGAAATTATTTCTAAGTTGTTGCCATTACGATAATGGTTGAACAATCATGGTTTAAAAAGTTATAATGACTGAATAAAGTTGCGAATGAATTATAAGTTGTATTCCGAATGCTATGTATCAATTGCTAAATGAAATCCAGATTTTGTGGTTTAAGTTGAAAATGTGACATCTCATTTGTTTTATGTTTGAAAATTTTAGCACTCTGATTTTAATATAAATGTTGGGTAGAAAATGGGGGAGAAGCTTGTCTTCCGGACGTGTTGTTTGTATGTAGAAGTTGGTTCAAGGTGATGTTGATTGCAAGAGTGCAAATGTTGTTGAAGCGATGTTGTTGCGGACCGGCGAGAGTTTAGACTCATGAATTCGTATCGATCGAGTTTGAGAAGTGTGTGGGATATGGATGAGGAATTGATTGAGAATAAGGAAGTATTCCAATGGAAATGATAAGTTGATGGATCAAGTCGGTAGATTAATATGCCTTGAGTATAGTCGGATTAAAGTCGAGTGATTTTAGAGTTGGATGAAAAGAAAAGATTGTTGGTAGATTTTGGAGCAAGCGGGAGAGAGATGGAACTTATGTTCATCAATCTCAAATTCTGATTTTTGCAATTTTGGAGCAGCTGTCGGTAAAAGAGGCATAACTTTTTACTCGTGATTCCGATTGAAGCGGTTCTGGACTTTTTGGAAACCTTACGAAATTCCCTACAGTTCGCATATATGATTTGTCTTCAGGAAGTTTGTGAAGAGAGAGAAAAATGCGTTTTAATATTTGGGTCTGATGCTGATTTTTGGAAAATTCTGCGTACGGAAATTCTGAACCAGTCCCATTGTAAGGA
Source organism: Lathyrus tuberosus (assembly GCA_022829125.1). Classification (NCBI taxonomy): domain Eukaryota; kingdom Viridiplantae; phylum Streptophyta; class Magnoliopsida; order Fabales; family Fabaceae; genus Lathyrus; species Lathyrus tuberosus. The sequence continues at coordinate 10,192,892 of JALAZF010000047.1, forward strand.
TGATAACTTTTTACTCGTAACTCGGATTCAAGCGATTCTTGAAGTTATGGAATCTTTACGAAGTTTTCTTCATTTTGGAATATGATTTTGTGATTGAGAGGTCTGTATCGAAAGAGATATCTGTGGTTGAAGTTAAGCGACTACTGCTGAAAAATTTGGAAAGATGATGCCGAGTGTGAAATTTTGATAAGAATAATATGTTGGTAATTATAAGGATGTGACGGTATCTGAGAAAGTATCGGGATGCAATTTATGTTGAATAAGGAGAAATAAGTGATGATGTCATGTGATAGTAATGTTGAGGAGAAGACGGATGGTTGATTTGCAACGTTAAAAATTTTAACTTGGATAAGAGTTGTAATTGGAGCGAGCCGAGTTGGATAGTACTTGAAGTAGTAGCGATTCCGGTGTTGGAAAGATATTTAATAATTATGTTGTGCTACGAGCATGTATAAGGGATTATGTATTGGATTTTGGACGTTTTGGTATAATTGACGAAGTTGAAATTAAGGAAACTAAGAAGACGTTGATAAGCCTCAGAGAGTTGGCGGAGCATTGTGCTTACGAACTTTGGGCACAAGTTGCAGTACGCTATTGTGTTGGGTAATGATGATTTATGCCACTGTTATGGTTGCCGGCTGTCTATTGACAAATTGAGGAACTGATCACCCTTAATCTCTTGTTGATAGTAGACGGAATCATAATTGATGGATAGATGTGTCGTGCCAACTAGTATAGTACGTACGTTGAATTGGTTGAAGTCAAGCCAAGTGCTTGTGGATTGTTTATTTTGCCGATGTAGATTCATATATGAGCATATTAGTTGAATTTAAGGATGATGGCGTGGGGTTGCGATTTAATTGATGAGTAGTATGGAAATTCGCAGTTGAGTTCTAGGTAATTTGAGAATTGAGTTGCAAGTAGAAAAAGAAGTGAAGTTATGAGTTGAATTGTAAAAGTGGAACTTTTGGTTGGTAAAGATGAGTTACTTGGTTGTGTTAGTTCGGATAAGAATTTATGAAGAATTGTGTCAATATGAGTAAAAGTCGATAATTTGGTTTGTTGGATTAGTTGGAAAGGAAAAGATGATTTATCTAGTTGAAGTTAATTGTACACCGGTACCCTATGTTGTTGTAATGATGTTGCGTGTTTAAGATGATTTTCGAGGAACGTGTAAATAGGAGATGGTAAAGTTGTAGTTATGTTTTATGATAATTGGGAAGTAGTCTCCGTTGTAATTATGTTGAACGTTCAGAGGTGTTGTCTTACGGATCTAAGTTCGAAGTATTCGGTAACTACAAAAGTGTAGAATACCTGTTGGGATGGAATCCCGAAGAGTTAAGTCGAAAGTCTTTTGTTATGTCGGTTTTGGCGATTGAGAAGTTGGGAATAAAATGGGTAGACTTGATACTTTGCAAGTAATCAGAGTGCGCAGCGAACGCGTGGTGTTGTACAATTGTTCATGCATGAGCAACAACGATGTTGGTAGTTGGTTGTATTGATGTCGTGTTTAAGTTGTGTGTCCGTATGTTGTTGCGTTCTAGTTCTTAAATCGGCGAATTCTTAAGTTGGTTACTCCTTATGTTATGATGTTAAATTGTAAAGTGTATTGCATGAGTAGTATTCGGGTTGTTTTCCCCGTTGATGTTATGAATTGTTTGTATTATACGTGGGCTGCCTTTGGAGATGAGAGTTGATTAGTCGGATGGAATCACATAGTTGGAGTAGTTGTATCGGATGAATTTTCGAGGACGAAAATGTTCTAAGTGGGGGAGAGTTGTAACGCCCGTTTATTTAATTAAGTATTTAATTAAATATAATTGTAGTATGTTGTGTTGATTCGCGTTGATTTGAGTATTTGTGTCGATTTGCGTTGGTTTGTGATATTTGTGTTGATTTAAGTTGATTCCGGAATATCGGAATATTGTGTTGATTTGGTGGTTTGGACGATTTATTTGATAGTCGAGTAATTAGTCGGTTTAATCGGAGAAATAATATTAGAAATAATATTATTATAATGGACTATTATTTAAATAAATTGGATTTGGTTGTTGGGTGATATATAGCAATTTGGAGGTGTATGAAGGGAAGCCCAAATAGATTAAATAATACCATTATTATTATTATTATTATTATTATTATTATTATTTGATTATTTTGGAAAATAAAAAGAAAAGTGGAGGAGGCAGTAAAGGGAGTTAGAGAAAAATAAGGAGAAGAAGTTGGGGGTATCAGTAAAGAGAAAGAGGAAAACGTGAGAAGTTGAGAACGAGGAAAAGTTGGAGAAAGAGGGATACGAGAAGTTGTCGTCGGAAAGCCAAGTCGGAAAAGTCGGTCAGAGATTCGAGCGGCCATCAATTAAGGTAAGGGTGGGGTTCCAATTTTATAACCGGGAATAAGATGATTAATACTTGGGATTGAGATTGTATAATTTTCTACTGTGTTGATTTTATGACGAATTGTGTTGGTTTTACGTGTTGAACTATATGGATGAATTTTGGTGATTTTCTCCTAGTTTTCATTTTAGGTTGAAATGGTAGGAATGAATAGAAATCGATGTTTCACGGACAAAAGTCGAAATAGATTGCGTAGCTGTGTCGAGTAATATTAGACCGTGATCGAGTATGCTTGTTTTATCGAATTTGGTTGATTTTGTAAGTTTTTGCATTTTTGGAGATTTGAGGGTTTAAGATTCGGATTGAAATCGAAAGTCGTAGAATTCACGTTTGATGGTTCCAAATCACTACTATATGTTTGGTATGAATGAGTATGTGTTTGTTTCGAAGAAAATAATTAAATCGGTCGGATTTTTGGACGAAAATGCAAAATCCCGTAGGGCTGTTATGCAGAAAAATTCTGGTTTCGGAAAGTTTGGAAAATTCATATCTTTTGATCCGTAAGTCAGTTTTGAACCCCGTTCGAAGCGTTGGAAAGCTAACGAGATGTTCTTTCTAGGAAAAATGGTTTTGAGGTCTGTATCTGGTTCAATTATAGCAGAAAATTGAAACCGTATCGTTGTGTTGATTTTTACCGTCGTGAATGTGTGCAATTGAGGTGTTATCGTGCAATATGCCTCAACAATGTTAACGATTAATAATGCAGAGGAATAGCAATAATGTGGGGAATTAGAAATGTTAGTAGCAGGTTTTATTTTAGTACATGAATCAATTAGAGAATGACAGACCAAAGGAGTTAGCAGAGTATTAAAATAGTACCGAATAGTAATATTAGTAGTTTTAACCGGTATAATTGTTTAACCGAAACAAGTTGAAATTTTGCAGAAATAATTCGTAAGTGGTTGTAGTTATTTTTGGTTGGTTGATGTATGGAATTAGTCGAATAAGTGTAATTAAGCGGCAAGGTTAGTTGTCCGGTATCCGTTGAAGATTGTCGGAGTAAGTCGTGTATACGAGTAGGTATTCTTGGTTGGATTATTTTGTTGAAATTATGTAGAATAAGTTGATTTGCAGGTGAAGTTGAATTGTGTTGAATTGTCCCGATTTATGGACACTATTAAGTTGCAGGTCTTATGACCAACGTTGTTAAGTTGTTTTGCTGTTGCAGGTCTTGTGACCAATGTTGATTAAGTTGATTTGCAAGTACAGTTGAATAGGTAGAATTGTCCCGGTTTATGGGCACTGTTAAGTTGTAGGTCTTATGACCAATATTTTATGTTGATGTTGAATACATTGTTGATGTGGTGATGTTGGTGATGTGATGTTGAATATGTTGTTGATTAAGTTGTAGGTCGAATGACCAATGTTGGATTAAGTTTATGCAAGTGGTGCATGTTTAAGTTGTTGTTCTCATTGTTGTTATTGCGTTGTTGTTGTTGTGACGTTGTGGTTATTGTTGCATGCATACATTTGCATTGATTAAGTTGGCCCTGATGTCACCTGTTTATGTTGGCCTTGATGGCATCCGATTAAGTTGAAAATGCCTCGATAACTGGCATATGTTTAAGTTGGGAGTTTACTCCAAATGGTACCACATGCATTTGCATAGTTTGAGTCACATTCGGTTTGTATGTTTAAGACGTTGTTGTCGTTGTTGTTGTTGTTGCTGAAGTTATAAGTTGTTGTTGTGGTGCTATAAGTTGTTATTGTTATAAGTGATGTTGTTATAAGTTGCTTTTGTGATTAAGTCGGTGTTGGTTATTATGTTGTTAGTTGGTTTAATATTTGTTGCTATTAACAGGTTGTGCTGATTTGAGTTGTTGTTGGTTATAAGTTATGGTTGCTATTAAGTTGTTTATTAATAGTTGACGTATGATAGTTGTACGAAGCCGTGAAATTTATATGATTCTAATCGAGTATATTAATTATCATACTTTTGTTTATATTATTCGATATCTCACCCCTTCTGCTGATATTTCCCCTACCATGGGAAATGGGCAGGTACTCAAGGATAGTTGTGGAAGTTGAAGTGATTATTATGAAGTCTTTAGTGGCTGTTAGTTCGGGTTGGTGTCATGCTCTGATACGTAGCACTCGGGGGGGGGGGGGGGGGTGTTTAGCTTATGTTGTTGTTATTTTAAGTTGATGATTAGTTGTTATTTCATGTTGTGGAAATTATTTCTAAGTTGTTGCCATTACGATAATGGTTGAAC